>CM032447.1:221295608-221643920 GCA_019049505.1 Pachyrhynchus sulphureomaculatus | reverse complement strand
ATACAGATACAGATATCGATATAGCGAATACATCATTTCGTGAGTCTTTATAATTATTCTGATGTAGGTAAAAACGCACTGTCGGTCAAAAATAAGACTATGGAAATTATGTCAAAAGAGAAAATGAAAAAATAAGAATAAAAATAAATGTTCTTAAGCAGAGACTCAAAAAGATTTTATTTATTATATTATTAGAAAGGTTGCTTGGTATATATCGCGGTATTTGGACTAAAGGATTCTAAACATGTTGTTAGTTGTTTTGTTAGTTTTGCTGCCTTTTCAGGGTTTTTGGGGGTAAAAAAAACTCCAAAAATGTTGTTTATTTTTCATGATTTTCAATTGATCGAACACGTAATGAGGTACAGGAGGGAGTTAGAGGCCGAATATGCCGTGTTATATCCACTTTTTAAAGTTTTTGGAATCAAGGAATGTGAAAATTGTCTAATTTTTTCTATTTTTTTAATTAACCGAATATGTATGATGTTAACGATGTAGGAGAAGTTAGAAGAGTTGCTTAATATATACTGTGTTCTATGTCGTTTTCTGTTTTTTTTTTTTCAGTCGAGGAATCGGAAAATTCTGATCTTTTTTTTAATATTTACAACTTTAGCACACATAATATGTAGATAAATGTCAAATTTCAATAGTAAATATCTCTAAAGCTGTTCTACTCCCAATTTTTTTTTTGTGATCAATATCATTCTATAAAATAATTATTATTTAAAATATTGACTTGCAGTGTTGACATTAAGGTATTTTTTAGTGTGAGACAGTAAAACTCGGTATTTATGTTAACATTCCGTGTTACAAATGACATGCTGGGAAGATTTGCCAATTTTATTTTTTATACTATAGAATGTATAATTAATAATATAATACAATATAATCTACTTATTTTTGCCATATCTTTTATTTTCTTTGAATTTAGATAGTTTTAAAGCTCGGTTTGATATAATGACATTGTGACATAATCTAAATTTAATATATATATATATATATATATATATATATATATATATATATATATATAGATATATATATATATATATATATATATATATATATATATATATATATATAGATATATATATATATATATATATATATATATATATATATATATATATATATATATATATATATATATAATATACGAGGGTGGATCAAATATAAACTATAATGAATAAAAAAAAATACATATAATTTTTCAGCTTAATCTCCTGCTCTTGAAATGCACTTTTCCCAGCGTATCGGAAGCTTTTTGATACCGTCGTCGTAAAAGAAAGGAGGCTGTGTCAGTAACCAATTGCGCACGAAGCTCCCCACCGCGTTGTCGTCATCAAATCGTTAGCCTCTCAGTGCTTCGTTGAGTGGCCCAAAGAGATGAAAATCGCAGGGCCATAGGTCAGGGCTGTAGAGAGGGTAATCAAGTGTTGTCCAACTCATTTTCTCCAATTTTTCGTGAGTAAGAGTTGCAGTGTGGGATCGAGCGTTATCATGAAAAAGAATCACCTCTCTCTTTTGTGGCGATACGCAAGTTTGACCTCATCCAAAAGTTTGCAGTAGTACGCCGCATTGATGCGCTACGTTCATGCAAAAAAATTAATATGCAAAACGTCACGTCCGTGAACGACGATCATGGCTCTCATTTTCGACCTCTTGCACGTCTCGCTTCGACATCGTGAGCTGTACAACCGATCGTTCTCCCCACTCCTAAATAAACCTAACCAACATTGCTAGAAGCGGCGGCCCGCTCCGAACGATACTAAGCGCTCAGTATTAAAGTCTCGTTTATATTTGATCCACCCTCGTGTATATATATATATATATATAATATATATAAATATATATATATATATATATATATATATATATATATATATATATATATATATATACATATATGTCTGACATAATTTGGGAGTTTAACAGGCCCGCAGTTTTCTCTCTCAAAAATCTGATTTTCATTTAGAATCTAAAAAGTATACTTCAATTTAAATAATTTTTATAGGTCAAAAAGCTGAAATATTTAAAACTAGTTCAAGTTCAGCAGCTCCAACGTACAAAGCTCAGGAAATAACTCTGCCAAATGGCCAAAGAGTTGAAGTAATCAAAACTTCTGATCCAAAATTGGTACCTGGTGGAGTCCCATTGGAACCTGGCAGTGAACTGGGTATGTAAAACAAAAAAAATTAGGAGGCATAAATACAAAACTGTTGAGTTCAACAGACTATGAATAGTGTGCCGGTATTATTTGTATTATTTTTAATTTACAAAACTTGATAAAATGGAAGAATGATTGAATCAAGAACGAATATAAAGCAAAGGCTTTCATGGTCTTAAGTTGGTTTTAAGTGATGAAAAAAAAGTTATTTGTTGATTTCTCTTCGGAATATTTTAAATAATTACACAGGGCAACAAAAAAATATTTTTGTTTTGGTGCCTGGGATTTTAGAGCTGATTTTAACTATATTTGGGACGCTAAATCTATACATGCAATCCGTTTTTCTCTATCAGCTCTACTTTTTTAGATACATCAACTTATCTACCAATGTGGTTTTTATTCAGTATATTCATTTATGAGAGTTCTAAAATTATTATATATTCATTAATGTAGGTACAATGGTTTTATTGTCAGTCTGTAATTGAGTAAATTCCAGGTAAATCTATAAATAGTGGAACCATTGCCTATCAGGTACCTGAACTGACCCTTTTAATCACCTAACTCGGGTAAGTCTCGTCAGTTTGTGCGTTCTTACTAATGAGAGTAGATCGAATTCGGCGTGTTATTTTATGTTAAGAAAAGAGTGTTTTTGTGTTATTGAACAGAATTAAAATGAGTTCAGCTTCCAGTTCAAGAAGAAGTTGTGTAAATCAACCTGATGTGTTTTGCTATATATGCGGAGAATACATGTTTCAACAAAACAGACAAACTATTACTGACTTTGTAAAGCGAGCGTATCTTGGATACTTTGGAGTTAAGCTTGGTGATCAGGACAAAACGTGGGCCCCGCATCTCGTATGTAAAACTTGTACAGAACATTTACGGCAGTGGACTACCGGGAAAAGAAAATGTCTAAAATTCGGCGTACCAATGGTTTGGAGAGAACCAAAAAAACCACTTCAATGATTGTTATTTCTGTTTAGTAAATACTAATGGAATCAATCGAAATAACCGCAGTAAGTGGACTTATCCCAATTTAGACTCGGCAATACGCCCTATCCCGCACTCAGATGAAATACCGATTCCAACATTTCATTAGCTACCACATATCTCTGATGACGAATATTTTTCCCTCTGATCGCTCTTCTGATGCTAATAAAAGTTCTGATGCTAATGAAACTAACAGTGACTATGAGGGGACGTCATCAGTTCCTCAACGCTTCAATCAAAATGAATTAAATGATCTCACCAGGGATCTCAATTTATCGAAAAAAGCTTCTGAAGTACTGGCTTCTAGGTTGAACGACAAAAATTTACTGGAACAAGGAACCAAAATTACCTTTTACCGTACAAGAGAAAAAGATCTGCTACCATTCTTTTCTCAAGAAGACAATCTTGTATTTTGTCACGAAATTAGGGGACTCATGAAAGAAATGGGACTTTCTGAATATATTCCAGATGATTGGCGCCTATTTATTGACAGTTCAAAGCGAAGTTTAAAATGTGTCCTTCTACATAATGGGAATAAATATGGTTCAATACCACTAGCTCACTCAACGAAACTGAAAGAAGAATATAATACCATAGCTTTGGTCTTGCAGAAGATAAAGTATTACGAACATCAATGGATGATTTGTGTAGACTTAAAAATGCTAAACTTTCTTCTTGGGCAGCAAAGTGGTTACACGAAATATCCGTGTTTCTTGTGCCTCTGGGATAGTAGGGACAAAACACACCACTGGGTTAGAAAAGATTGGCCTCAGAGAGAAAACATGGACGTTGAGGAAAATAATGTCATTAACGACGCTTTGGTTGAAAGAGAAAAAATCATACTTCCTCCGTTACGTATAAAGTTGGGCTTAATGAAGCAATTTGTAAAGGCTCTTGATAAGAATGGGTCTTGTTTTGCATATATAGGGGTAAAAAATGCATCAGTTGAGCACAGAAAAACTCAAAGCAGGGATATTTGACGGCCCACAAATAAGACAATTAATTAAGGATCCTGCCTTCATAAATTCAATGAATCAAGTGGAACGAGAAGCTTGGACATCATTTGTTGCAGTTGTAGAAAATTTTCTAGGCAAACATAAAGCTCAAAACTATGTTGAAATGGTTAACAAGATGCTTAATAGTTTCAAATGCTTAGGGTGCAATATGAGTATTAAAATACACTATTTACACAGCCACTTAGACCGTTTTCCAGAAAATTTAGGAGACATGAGTGAGGAATAAGGTGAAAGATTTCACCAAGATATTAAAGTTATGGAGGACCGCTACCAAGGAAGATGGGACATGCACATGATGGCAGATTACTGCTGGAGTTTAAAAAGGGACTGTTTAAAAAAACATTCAAGAATGTCGCGGAAAAGAAGCTTTTCAAGTGTTGAGTGACTATTTCATTTCTTCAATGTTTTTTTTTGTTTGTAAGTACGACATAATATTGTATTTTGTATAACTAAAATAAAAATTTTGTATCTACTTTTGTTTACTACACTTACGGATTTGAGTTACAATAATGTAACTTATATTTCTCTAAAATTGTATATCTTAAAAATTTGAGCTCCTAGGTACAAATGAATACGTTATTTGAATTCAGGACATCAAATTGATATAGAATCAGCTCAAAAAACCTCGACAACAAAACAGCTGTTCCCCTGTGTTATCTACGTAGATCTTCACTACGCTTTGTATGTTAATATATGGTCTGTAGCAGTTTAAGCCTGGAGTTTAAACTTTATTCTTTACCAATTTATTATTTATGTCTTGTGCTAAAATATATATTATACGAAAAAGTTCTTCTTTGTCACATTTGGTCAATGCGGTTCCATGTTTGGCTGACGGGCCCAATCCGAGTCAGCACAAACACTATTACCTTTGTGTATGAAGAAATGACCTGACAATGTTACATGTTTCTGTGTAGGTTTGTGTTGAGTAATAATTGTACTACGTGTGGTGTGAATGTTATTGGTGTAAGGCCTGTGGTTGATATATTAAGGGGGACAATGATGACTTTTTCTTGTTTCTATAGTCTTTTTATTTTAATTTTATATATTTATATATAATATTTATATTTATAATATATATTTCATTAGTCTTCATTCATTTTTTAATGTATTATATGATATATTTAAGGTAATAATGCATATTGTATATTTTTTGACTTCGTTTAACAATGTAACTGTTTTTCACACAAAAGATCTATCTACCTATGTGCCTTGTAGTGTGTATTATAATACTTATTATTAAATATAGAAATGCTTTACTATGGACAGTCGATTATCCATTTCATGTTAAATTTAATTGACGTTTTTGAATAGCAAAAACCTTCTGCTAAAATCGGGTTAGGTAATTATTATTTCAAAGGTTTTGACAATTCACTATTATTGACATTCCATATTTTTCCATTTCATAAAGTTCAATTTTGGTTTCAGAAAAGTTGGTTTTAGCGAAAACTACAACAGTGAAGCCACCAAAAGAAATTTTTGAGGAACTAACAAAGAACCACGTGCCACCAGGAGCTGATTTTGAATTACTAAAAACAGGTACATATATATACAGGATGTTTTTTAAGTTGGAGCATTATTTTTAACCGATTATATTATTTACTAAAATAATTCACTTTGCTAAATATAGCTTGTATAAAAGTCGGAAAATAAACTATTGCGGAGTTTTTCTATTTTAAATTCGATTTTTGTAAAATCTTGTATGTTTACTTGTTATTTAAGACGGATAAGTCTACCCTAACCCTTTGACGAGGCGTGTGTTTAGAAACCTGGAGCATTAAAATCCAATTTTGATGGAAGAGTAGTACAGGGTAACCCGTTGCGTAGCCACGAGGGGCTAGGAGGGCACATGCCCCCCTTCTTTTCTGAAGAAAATAGCGCTCCTTAGAAAAACAAGCTTTCGTGATTGTTTTTTTTTTCTAAAAAATGTTCACAGGTTATCGATTTTTTACTTGCGGTGTACAGTCCCTGGCCAAAATAGACGCACTGTATTTTTTTAGTAATTTTATGTTTCTTAAGAGTTTTTATGCAATAATGGTATATTTAAACTACAATATTATTGATTTTTATTTAAAAGAATTGTTGTAGACTACATATTTGTATTTATTTTTAACATATGGCAACACTGTGTTGACAAAGTGATACATGAACGTAAACAAGTACAAATCTGTATCAGTCGCGATCGGAATCGAGTCAGGTACGGACGTGTTTCTGTGGCTTTATGGACTGTGATTGTTTGTTTAACAGTTTTATACTACTCAGTTATTAGTTTATTTTGTATGCAGTGTTTTAAAAAGTAATTGGACTATTTTCATTATGGGTAGAAAAGGCGATCTTTCACCACGTAAAAAAGCTGAAGTGAAGGCCCTTGTGATTGCGAAAACATTTACAAACCGAGAAATATCACGAAGATTAGAGGTTTCTGAAGCTAGTGTACGACGCATAAAAAAAGAAAATTGAGTCAGGGGAAGGAATTAAGCCCGAAAAGAAAGAAAAGATGCGGTAGAAAACCAATTTTCACTCCACGGTCAAAGAGATGTTTGAAGAAAATTTGTGTAGAAAACAGATTTGCTACCACAAAGGTAATAAAATCACAACTCCAGGATGCTAGCGTAAATGCTTCTGAGCGCACTGTTCGAAGAAAATTGAAAGAATTAGATTTTAAGGCCTGTCGCCCCGCCAGGAAGCCCAAGTTAACAGCTGCAATGAAAGCAAAGCGCCTGAAGTGGGCCAAACAATGGCAAGACAAAGATGTGGACTTCTGGAGATCGGTAAGATACAGCAATTTAATCAATAATTGATACATTATTATCATTTTCAGTTAAATAAAGCAAATAAACATGGAAGTTTATATATTTTTCCTATTTTTGACAGGTCTGCTTCAGTGACGAAAGCACATTCGAAATTTTGCAGAATAAAGCTCAGTATGTGCGTCGTCGTCATGGAGAAAAGTTTCATCCTGATTGTGTCGTCCCGACGGTTTAAACATCCCACCAAAGTGATGATTTGGTCAGTCATCAGCGGCAAAGGGCACTGGACGTCTGTACGTCGTCAAAGGAATAATGAGGCAAGATCAGTACAAAGAAGTATTACAAAATCGGTTGATTCCGCAGCTCAGAGAATGGTTTCCAAATGGGAAGCCATTCACTTTCATGCAAGATGGAGCTCCCTGCCACACTGCTCGGTCTGTTAAAGCTTTTTTGGCAGAAAAAAAATCCCTCTGTTGGATTGGCCGGGTAATACATAGCCCTGATATGAACCCCATTGAAAATGTGTGGGAGCTGATGAAAAGAGAAGTGGCTAAAGATGTGATTACCAACAAAACCCAGCTCCTAGAAAAGATTATTCATGTGTGGAATCATCATCCTCAAATGCAGGAGACAGTACAATCTTGCATTGATAGCATGCCGCGCAGAATTAAAGCTTTGATAGCGGCTAAAGATGGCTCAACTAAATATTGACTTTTACTAACATTAATTTCACTTTTCTTAAAACTTAATAAACTTATGCTTGTCTAAATTAATGCTGTTTTATTTATGTCAAATAAATAGGTAATTGATTGGATAATATAAAAATAAAAAACAAATCAATTTAAAATAATAAAACGGTACAATATCACTCGGTAATTAATATTTTACATGAAATCTTGCAGTGCGTCTAATAATTTGGCCAGGGACTGTATGTATGTACGAGGCTGGTTTGAAAAGTCCGTGCAAAGTCCGAGAGATGGTACCACCGGCGCGTATCGAGGTCATATTTAGTTAGTAGCATCTCTTGAATGAACGCACACCAAGTTTCAGCCATATTGGTCTATTTCTTTGTGTTTGGCATTCGTGTGAATCAAGAAAGTCGAGTGATTTTCAAGAAATGGACGAAAAAGAATTTCGTGTGGTGATTAAACATTACTTTATGAAAGGCAAAACGCCTCAGGAGACTAAAGAGAAGCTTGATAAACATTATCGTGACTCTGCACCTTCGATTTGAACAGTTTATAAGTGGTTTCAAAATTTTCGGACTGGCCATATGGGCACAAGTGACGCTGAACGTTCTGGACGGCCTGTGGAGGTTACGACTCCAGAAATCATTGATCAAATCCATGATATGGTGATGGATGACAGAAGAGTTAAGGTGCGTGAGATTGCTAGTGCTGTGGGCATCTCGACTGAACGGGTACATAATATTTTGCATAAACATTTGGACATGAGAAAGCTATCCGCAAGATGGGTGCCGCGATTGCTCACGCTTGACCAAAAACGGAATCGTGTGAAGTGTTGCAAGGATGATTTGCAGCTGTTCCAGAAGAATCCGGAGGACTTTTAAGCGTCGTTTCGTCACTGTGGATGAAACATGGATACATTACTATACTCCTGAGACCAAACAACAATCTAAACAATGGGTTATCAAGGGGGAATCTGCACCAAAAAAGGCGAAGACCGTTCCTTCGGCCGGAAAGGTTATGGCGACTGTCTTTTGGGATTCGCAAGGGATAATCCTCATCGACTATCTGGAAAAGGGTAAAACTATTACAGGTGAATATTATTCATCGTCATTGGACCGTTTGAAAACCGAGCTGCAAGAAAAACGCCCGCGATTGGCCCACAAGAAAGTCCTTTTCCATCACGACAACGCACCAGCACACACCTCAGCAGTTGTGGTCGCAAAATTAATGAAAATGGGATTCCAACTCGTTTCACATCTCCCCTATTCTCCAGACTTGGCAACTCGGACTACTATTTGTTCCCCAATTTGAAGAAATGGCTGGCGGGACAAAGATTTTATTCAAACGAGGAGGTGATTGCAGACACTAATGGATATTTTGCAGACTTGGACAAATCCTATTATTCGGAAGGGATCAACAAACTAGAACATCGTTGGACGAAGTGTATAAGCCTAAAAGGAGACTATGTCGAAAAATAAGAAAGGTTTACCCCAAACACATAAGTAGTTTTTATTTTTGCACGGACTTTTCAAACCAGCCTCGTATGTATGTAAATATTCTTTTTTATGAAAAATTTATAATTCCCGGTTGTCGATTTTTAGTTTACTGTCTTGGGAGGTGTCTAAGTTTTTCAGGTTCCCGTATAAACGCGTCTTTTTTTTTCATCTAGCGATTTCGCCTTCCTGAATTTTCGATTGACACCCTCCCCGTCTATAAGGAGCTCTGCCTTTAGTATTCTCCTTTTTTCTTAAAGAAACCCTCTTTGTATCCATATGCTTCTCCTTTCGTCTCTTGGCTAGGCCTTTAAGGGTAACCTCCATAATTTATTTATTTTAAATTATTTGTATTCGCGTTTGGAATTAAGAGGGTCCACCAATTTACAACAGTGTGAACAAAACAGCGCAAAAAAATGCTTATAACAATCAGAGTTTATGTTGGGAACGTGCAATCTTTATCACAATGACACTACTCAGTATATATCACCACTACACCAAACACTTTATTTTTGCACTCGACGCGCATTTCCCTTACCCTCCATCATCGCACCTGAAATAGCTAACATGGTTAGCGAAACGCGCGTCGAGTGCAAAAATAAAGTGTTTGGTGTAGTGGCGATATATACTGAGTAGAATCGGAGTTTAGCAGGATCAATTGTTTGTTTTGATTGGTACTGTGAATTCCACCAAATTGTGGTTGCTATATATAAACGTCTTCCCTATGCTCTTTGTTTAGAGTATTGTTCTCATTCGTTGTATGTTATAATTATTACAAATACTATATGGGGTGAAAAGTCCCGACATTTTTGGCAAAAACAATGTTTTTGTCAAAAATCACGACGGTGCACCACTACATTTCAGCAACATTGCTAGGGGATATTTAGATAACCAGTTTCTCCCAATAGTTGGGTAGGTCGGGGTGGGCCATTCCCGTGGCCACCCCGATGACCAGATCTAAATCCCTTAGACTTCTTTCTATGATGTCACCTTAAATATTTTGTTTATTCGACTCCTGTACAAACTAGAGAAGAGCTGTTAGAAAGAATTTTCTTTCACTGTGCTAAAATAAGGAATAATCCCAGCATGTTATTTACAGTTCAAAGGGCTTTCCTCACTAACTTAAGGAAATGCATAACTGTACAAGGTGTCCATATCGAACATATTCCCTAGTTGAAATTACGCATGCATTTTATTTTTCCTTTAAATTAATAGTTCCGATTTTTTTAGCGGTTTTTTGTGATTGTTTTCTTGATTTGATAAATAAAAATAAGTTTTTTGCTTCATTTGATGATTATGTTTTCTTCAATTATTATTTAGTTGTATGGTCATTTAAAAATATCTGGATATTTTGAAATATTGCTAATAACCGTAATAATATTAGGTAATAGGCTCTTTTGCCGATATGGAAACTCTTTATCGATTTTAACTCGGAATTGGTGCGTCTAATCTTGTTAAACTAAGAGTATCTTTTTTTGGCAAAGATCTTAAGCTTTCCTAATCTGACGCGAAAATGCAATAAAAGTTGATGCAAAAAAAGTTAAGTCTATTTTTTACCACGCCCTCTCCTACTTTTAACGCACCGGTTGAATTATCTACGATTATAAGATGAAATTCCGATTCAGTACATAAACTTTACTTTAGAACCTGAATTTCATGTTTTTATTTTCAACGGTTTCTGAAATATTCAATGAAAACCCATCTTCAGGCTCCCCATTAGGGTGGCTGTAGCTCCCTGACGGGGAAAGATAGGAGACATTTTTATAGGAACTTCTGACCTTATTTTGGTTTAATCTACTAGATCCTTCAATTTTGATCATACCTGTTGGGACACCCTGTATAAACATCTTCCCTATGCTCTTTGTTTAGAGTATTGTTCTCATTCGTTGTATATCATAATTATTACAAATAGTACATGGGGTGAAAAGTTCCGACACTTTTGAAAAAAAAAAAATGGTTTTGCCAAAAATCAACATAGTTTCCTTCAAGAGCGATACATTTATTCCAGCAATCTTCCAACATTTGGATACCTTTCATATAGCACGATTTGTTGTCGAGCTATCTAAAATAAACTTCAGTTGCCCATTCCACTTTTGAGCCAAATTTCTTTTCCTGGGGCCATCTTTTTAAATTTGGAAAGAGGTTATAATCGCTGGTGGCCAAATATGGTGAATACGGCGGATGAGAAAGCAATTCATATCCCAGTTAATCCAATTTCACCATCGATTTATGGAGTTGCGAGCTGGTGTATCATTTTCGTGAAATAACAGTTATTTCTTCGCTAAATACGGTCTTTTTTTCTGTATTTCACCATTCAAACCGTCCAATAAACCAACTTAATAGTCTTCGGTGATTCTTTGCCTCTTCTGAAGATAGTCGATCAGTATTTTTCCATGCACATCCCAAGAAATACTTGCTGAAACCGTTCCAGCTGATTTTTGTGTTTTTGGAAGCTCCGCTTGGCTTTTATGTGGTTCTGGCCTCTCTACGGACTGTCTATTGGACTCAGCGAGTGGTGATGGATCCATGTTTCGTCCATTGTTACGAATCAACGCAAAAACTCCTTTGGATTATGCCGAAACAGTGCCAAACAGTGTTTTGAATCTGCGAAACGATGTTTTTGATCATTCGTGAGAGTGCGCTATACCCATCGGGCACATAGCCTTTTCATATGCAAATATTTATGCAAAATATACTTCTCGCATTCTGTTGATATCTTCACGATGTCAGGTATGTTTTTCACTTTCACTTTACGGTCATTCAGTACAATATGTATATATATCGACATATAGTTTCTTTTCACAAAGCAGATATGCCATAACACTTCTCAAGCCATTCTTGCAATATTTAATCAACACATGAAATTATTTTTGTTCCATCGTTTTACAAAAATCGACAATAGACAAATGTCATGATTTTTATTGATTTGTTTGTGCTGCCGTCACTCGGATAGTCTCGGGACTATTGCACCCCGTGTAAGTAAAGTTATACTCACTCAAAAAAAATGTTTTTAATTTTTTAAGGTGCCGGTGGTGGCCTAGAGAACGTAGGCAATAATTTACCAAATAAGAAAAAAGTTACTTTCGTTCTTTTGGAAGAACAAGGTGACGGAACTCTAAAAGTACAAGGTGTCAAAGGTAACGGTAAAGAAAAACCAGATGTAGATTTGGATTCCATTTTGAAGAGGATTAAGAACGGAGAAATTAAGTTGCCAACAACTACCACTACTACAACAGAAATTCCAAAAGTTACTATTGGTTCTACGACAGCAGCTGTGACTAGTACTGAGACACTGCCTTCAATTATAACAACACAAAAATCTATTGCGGTAACTGGTAAGTGTCCACCATATTTATTAAAAATATTAATCCATAAATTAGGAAAAAAAATTAGAAAATTCATTCATGACTTTTTGGAAAGGCATTATAAAAATAACCAACCAAGTCAGACTTGCGCAATTAGTGTCCGTACGTTGATTGCTTTTAAAATAAAAAAATTTTGTTACGGAGACATAAAATGATCAATGACTTCACAAAATGCACTCTAAATGAGTTTTTTTTATATATATCAGATAAATTATTAAAGGTAATGCACTCGTGATACTTTTCGTTCAATCTACACCCTGTGGAGAATATTCCAGAATTTGTTCAAAATTTTTTGACTAGTACTTTTCGAGATAAAGGGGGGGCAGCGATTTTTGGAAATTTTTAAAAAATAATACAAAGAAAAGTGTCCGCAAATATTACATTAAATATATTTTTGAACGCGTGTTTTCACAAGCTTTCATTTGACACCCCACTCGATGACCTGGTAATTTTTTTTTTTTCATTTCCGATTTCACTCCCCAAAAACAATAAAATTAATTTAAAAATAGCTTCTGGTTAACCGTAACAAATTATATATATATATATATATATATATATATATATATATATATATATATATATATATATATATATAGGGTGTTATGCAATTCACTGCGTATACTGGTGAATCCTTGTAGCAATACCGTTTGTAGAAAACTCACCTTAAATCAATAATAAAATGAAATAATCTCATTAAATTTTTTTTCGGACCCTCCTGATGAATGCTGAACATATCGAAATACCTAAATCAGACAGAAGGTCGTTTTTTTTTGATCCCGTCAGTGAATTTTTACCAATTACGGAGGTAAAATGTCGTAAAGGTCAACGTTTTTTTAAAGAGAGATGGACTGAGTGAGTAAGAAAATTGCAGAAAGTGTATAAGAAAGTGCAGATAGATTGTATCAGTGGTACAATTGATTAAGTTTTAAATTTGTTACGGACGGATTTTTTACATGGAGATCCGTTACACATTCAACGTACATTTATTTATTTCATATGGCTGTACATTGCACACAGAACAATTGAAGTTAAATCAAATTACCTAAAAGGAATATACAAAAATATAACCAACCAATAAGGTACCGATTTAAGGTACATTAAAAATCGTTTAGAATTTAGGTCTTAAAAAAGTTCAGTGAAAAACCTGTTTGAAATTCTGTTTTTATTTTGCCTCGACATAGCTGTTAAATAAAAAATAGCGGATCTCAATAATAAAGGAAAAAATCGACCCTAAACCGATTTAATATACAAAAATAATATATAAAAATTATTATATTTTAAAATAATTACTTATCAATATTCATCAATCAATTATTATACAATATTATAATAAGAAAACATTTTTAACAGGTAATTCACCAAAATTTTATTTGCTTTCTTCTAAAAAAGATAATAAAATAAAAGTTGAGATGGATTCCCTTTTATTTATTTTTAACTAGAAAGAATTTGGTCGGAAATCGACAAAAAAGGTTGCTTTAAAATCGTGGCTGTCGGGGAGCCTCGTGTATATTACGTCGATACGTCTTTTGTTAATCTTATTGATTTTTTCAACATATTTTTGTAAGGACTTGATGTAATTTCCACAGTTTTTTTTGTATAGTATTTTTTGTAGTATTGGACATGAAGACTTTACAATTTTTTTTACGGTTCAGCAGCTCGGGAAAGATGTTTTTGTCCATGAGCCAAACTCCAGCCGCTTGAAATTCATTCTCTTTAGTAAGATTCTGCAAATAAACTTGCAAGTTAATATTGCGTTACTTGACGACCTGGATTTGTCCTCAATCATTGTTCTGTTGCTTGAATATAATAAGAGCTCATAAGTTTAAAAACAAAAAAAAAGTCGAGTGGCTGAAGCTGGTGAGTAGTAAGGCCTGGCAGTTGTAGCATTAGCCTTTGCTATCTTTTCAGGGGTTATTTTACGACGCTTATAAAATGTTTCATCCATTTTACAAATAAGTTTGAGTTAAGTGCATGGAATGGTGACAACACTCTCAGAAAATGTGCCATTTCCCAATTCAAAATTTTATCGCATTCTTTTGAATATTTAGTCCTAAAACTTTTTGCGTTTTTTTCTGAATGGTGCAAAATCCACTTTCATCACCGTTAAATATATTAGAGGACAATTTATTTTTAGTCAGCGATTTTTTTAAAGTCGGGTCAATTTCACCCTACTCTTGAAAACACGGGCGAAGTGATTTTATAAATATTTGGTAAAAAGGAGTTTTTGCGAATTTGAAAAAAGTATTGAATGTGGTTCTACATGGCCACACGAGTCACCCACTATGCTGTGAATTTCATAACAGCCTATATATATATATATATATATATATATATATATATATATATATATATATATATATATATATATATATATGTGTATATATATATATATATATATATATATATATATATATATATATATATATATATATATATATATATATATATATATACGAGTATATATTTATTTATTTATTTATTTTTAGTCAGCGATTTTTTTTAAGTCAGGGTCAATTTTGCCCTACTCTTGAAAACATGGGCGGAGTGATTTTATAAATATTTGGTAAAAAGAAGTTTTTGCTCATTTTTTAATTTTTCAAAAATTTTCGAATTTGAAAAAAAAAATATTGAATGTGGTTCTACATGGCCACACGAGTCACCCATTTTAATATATGCAGTGAATTTCATAACAGCCTATATATATATATATATATATATATATATATATATATATATATATATATATATATATATATATATATGTATATATATATATATATATATATATATATATATATATATATATATATATATATATATATATATATATATATATATATACATCGGGGACACGGCGAGTTATTGGTTCATTGCAAAATCAATTAAAAAACCTCATTCCCGAAGACGTATTTATCCAATATCATAATACGTTACAACATAATTATAACAAGTTGTTTAAGAAAATAAAACAAAAAAATATTAACAAATATAACAAGTTATCCAAAAAAACACGAACTAATTTCGGTTTATTTCTAAATAATCAAAGTTGGTTTAAGAATATCTCTAATACAGTTATTCCAAAAGAGATTTCTGACTTTCTATCTCTCGGTCCTAAGTTTAGTGTCCCAACTCAACGTAGTGACTTTAAGGTGGCCCATTTCTTGGCAGATGTTGAAAATATCATAGATCAAACACCTAATGAACAGAGAGATATATTAAGAGCCCAAACAACCAATGTAGTTACTAATTACTTGCAATGTACAAAAAATAATAAATTATCATATCTGAATTCGCTATTTAATAGAACAAAAAATTTTTTGAAAGGCCATTCCGAAATCTATGTATTGCAAGCAGATAAGGGTGGATGCACTGTTGTGATGGATAAGACCGAATATATGAATAAAACTGAAACGCTTTTACGTGATACATCAACTTACATTCAATTAAATCGGGACCCCACCACTACAGTGCAAACAAATTTTAATCTTCTAATAAAAAGTCTTAAACAAAATGGAGAAATAACTGAAAGGGATGCCAAGAAACTTACTATTTATAATTCAACTTTTCCAAGGTTATACTGTCTACCTAAAATACACAAAACAGACATTCCATTAAGACCTATTGTTAGTTCGGTGAACGCTACCACATATGAATTATCGAAGTATCTATCAGATATTCTGAGTACCTCACTTGGAA
The DNA here is from genome assembly GCA_019049505.1 of Pachyrhynchus sulphureomaculatus. Lineage (NCBI taxonomy): Eukaryota > Metazoa > Arthropoda > Insecta > Coleoptera > Curculionidae > Pachyrhynchus > Pachyrhynchus sulphureomaculatus. The sequence continues at coordinate 221,627,760 of CM032447.1, read as the reverse complement.
ATACTACTGACTATGATATTAAAGATACATTTTCCTTTGTAAATGCAGTCAATGGTTTGCAAGTACCAACAGATTATGTGTTGCTCTCATTGGATGTAAAATCTTTGTTTACGAACATACCACTTGAATTGGTAATTGAAATCTTGGGCAATAAGTGGGATCTTATAAAGATACATACTAGTTTATCAAAGAACAATTTTTTAAAATTAATCACATTTATCTTTAAAAACACTTATTTCGGATTCAATGATAAATTTTATACTCAAATATTTGGTACACCGATGGGCTCACCTATTAGTCCAATCTTAGCCACCATAGTTTTAGACCATCTGCTTGACTGTGTGTTACCAAAGTTACCGTTTGGAATCCCTTTTATGTACAAATATGTGGATGATATTATATGTTCCGTACCTGCTAACTGCACTCAAGTAATTTTGGACATTTTTAACTCTTTTCATAATAAACTACGATTTACAGTGGCAGCTGAAAAAGATCACAGTGTACCTTTTCTAGACACAAAAGTCATAAGAAATTCAGATAATAAAATCATTTTAGACTGGTTCCAAAAACCCTCGGCATCTAACAGATTTATCAACTTCTTTTCCAACCATCCCTCTAACCAAAAATTTAATACAGTTACAGCTATGAGAAACAGAATAACTCACATCAGTGACGAAAGCTTTGTACACACAAACTTAAAAAAACTTTTTAATATCTTTCTCAATAACGGATTTCCAAAACACATTCTAAAAAGGATTATTTATAACTCCAATATTTATGATGGGCCCTTGGATGACAACAGTCACGAACCTAAATATATCAAACTACCATTTATACCCGAATTAACTAACAAAATAGTAAAAATTTTTAAAAAAGTTCCTCACCTAAGGATTGCAAAATATAATACCCTGAGTAATTGGACCCTGTTCAGTAAAGTTAAACAAAAAACTCCTCTTTTCTATAACAACAATATAGTATACAAGATATCCTGTCTAGATTGTAATGGTGTCTACATTGGACAAACATCTCAATGGCTCAAGCAGAGAGTAACACAGCACAGGAGTGATTGCTTAATAGGAAAGAACTCTTGTGCTGCAACGAACCATCATATATCAACGGGACACCAATTGGATTTTAAGAATGTAAAGATTCTGGAACAAGAAAACAATCACAAAAAACGCTTGTTCCTTGAGATGTGTCACATTAACAAAGAAACACAATCCATAAATTATAAGTTAGACACCAACAATTTGACTAATATATACTGTAATATTTTAAATAACTTAACATCACACAATTAATAGTCATATCCCATTTACTAACAATCAACACACGTCCATCTCTTTTCATGTTAATTTACTATCAACAAACACAAAATAACTTTTCCTATACTGAACCACTGTTCAGATTTCTGAAGAAATAAACACAATAAATAACAACAGTGTCATTGCAGCCAGAGCCACAGTATGTTGTTTCGTCTTGTTTGTTCGTAGTTCTGTTAGTTATATATATATTTAAATTGAATGTATTTTTTGTGATACCTTTTCCAATGGAGGAATACTTTGGTTGGTGAGTTTTTCCGTTTTTTAATATGATAAACTTACCAAAAGACTGCTTTGTCATTTTTTTAGTTTTTAACTCCAGATGAAGCTGAAAAAATATCAGCGAAATATGGAGTTTTTCTTTAACAACAAATAAGTATTTTATTCAAGACCGCTTTCCCGAAATCTCTACACTTTTTATATATATATATATATATATATATATATATATATATATATATATATATATATATATATATATATATATATATATATATATAGTCGACACTCTATATAGTGAAAGACCAAAATGTTGACCGAAATTTCACTATAGAGAGTTTTTCACTATATAACGAAAAAATCCGAATATATTGCTATTTATGTAAGATATTCTAGGTCTTGAAAAAATTTCACTATAAAGAGTTTTTCACTATATAGAGTTTCACTATAAACAGTGTCACTGTATATATATATATATATATATATATATATATATATATATATATATATATATATATATATATATATATATATATACACATATATATTTATTAATTTTTAGGAGATGGTTATAAATTAATTAATTATTATATAAGTCGTTGAAATTGTAATTTTTTTTTGTAGTGATCTGATAATGGACACTACTCTGAAACTAGTTGAAATTATAATTATACCCCATATCTCATAGAAATGCATATTTCAGATTAATTTTTTTTTTTTAGTTACGCCAAATTCATTTGCCACAAACGAAGAATATTTTAGATCATCTGCCCAACCGTTAATAACTCTGCCAAATCCCGAGCAAGCATCATCTTTACCTGTTTTAAAAACGAATATAGGTACTCAGTTTTTGAGCAGTCCATTACCAACCAGTAGTATTTATACTACAGCAAGTGACATTTATTCACCTAGTAGCCGGTCCACTACTACTCCTAGATCTATTCCGGAAAATAATTATAGTAAAGTAAGTAAACCTAGTTACATATTAATACATTAAGTTGAGACTTCGTCGTAGTCTCAGCCTAGAGAAAGTGTTTAAGAATATCAGCTTCTTTTTTATGCAGCTGTTTTAAAGGCGTCACGCTGTCTGTTGTTTAGAAAAAAAAATATCCGAGATTTATCGAAGTAAATGACCCATTAAAGTGGATAGCAGGTTGCAATTTTGTAGGTTTCAATTAGTAATGCTTTAAAATATGCCAACATATTGTTTAATATCTTATGGATTATCTTATTTGAGGTTAAATGAGAACGAAAATTTTTGGAAAGAATACTCGTATACTTTTCTAAAGCAAAATACCGAACTACTAAGCCAATGACGTTGGTTAACTTAAGGCCCTAAGTTACAAAAAAAACACATTGTATATCTATATATTTTGTTTTCTAATCATGATTCAAAGCAAACGGTGTATTTTAGAAAATCAGACTAAAAAATATCTACTTTGTTTCCTTTGTTTGATTAGTTTTTATTTAATTTCAAGTAATGTTTTCATACTTTTGAGATAACCCATATAATTTATCCAGGAATTTTTGGAGTATCACATAATACAAAATTATGTACGGTAATAACCGGAGTTCACATGAAATGAAATTGAGCAACGAGATGGTGTAAAGTAACTATAATAATGTCAAGGACAATAATAATATCAATATTTTTCAGACAACCCAAACAATTTATTCCACTGCTCAAGATCAAGCCAAACAAGAATCAACCATCTCAACCAGCAACCACAACTCAATTTTTTCTCAACCAAAACCAGCTATATCAACACCATATACGACGGAGCAACCACCTGTAACGGAATATGTAGTTAAATCTCATTCAAAACCCACCGAAGACACGGAAAACTTACCTGATCTCAATACAATACTTAAAACAAATGGTAAGTGTATATTGGAGCTGTATATCCTGCCGAGGATACTAGCGCTTTAAGATCAATGTGAATCATTACTTTCGCACACGCACCTCTCCTGTAGGCATTTAGGGATTTTCTCGGGTAATAAAAATTAATCATATGATACTACATAAATCATTATCAGTGTAACAAGAGCCCAAGCTACAATTTCCTTCCCCGTTATTAAATTTTTATATATTATTTTTGAAATATTTTTTTAGGATTATATGCCATGGCAAGATTCCTCAAACAATCAGGACTGGACTCAGTACTGAATGATACAGGACCGTACACAGTATTTGTTCCAACCGATAAAGCGTTTAGAACTTTATTGGTGCAATTGGGTGGACCCGAACGAGCTGAGGAAAAATTCAAAGAAAATCCAAGGCTGTTGAGTGGGGTAAAAAATAACTAATTAAAGTCGTAGAAAAAATATGATATGCGACGTGTGTAAAAAGCACTTTTCAACACTTGTTAGGAAAAGTAACTATTCTACGAATATCCATTAATGCAGTCGTAGAAAAACTATGATGTGTAATACGTGTAAAACTCATTTTTCAATCCATACCATACAATAAACTGCTCTACCATTGTTGATTGAAACAATCGTAGAAAAAAATATGACATGCAACACGTGTAACAGGCACTTTTTAATACTTGTCACACTATACATTTTTTTTTAAATTATTGATGTGGTCGTGTAACAATATGGCGTGAAACACATGTGAAAAGCACTTTTGAATGCAATTACTCATAGGAAAGTTGTTCGAGGTGTAGCCGAGATTAATAGTCAATCGAGTTCTCTAAACAACTAAGTTGGGAATGTGGAATCTTTGGCACAATGATACTACTCAGTATATATCACCAATACACCACACTTTATTTGTGCACTCGACGCGTTTCGCAAACCATGTTAGCTTCATCAGGAGCGATGATTGACTAAAGCTAAACTACAAATCTAGCCTATTTATACTTAGCCTAACCCTTGAATTACTCAGGCGGAACTAATGGCATAGGCAAGGCCATCAGTTCCTATCAAGTAACCAGTAAAGGGGACTATAAGGAATAGGCCCTCTGTCTTTATTTAAACTACTTTTAGATTTTATAATTTCCATACTTTCGTATGCGTTCAACAATCTCCTATCAGATACATTTTTTTATTAATCTTAGATTATCTAATGTTACAATATGATCAGCTTCAAGGGCATGTTCGGCAATGCTAGACTTTTCTGTTCTACTGTATTTTAAGTGTGCTAAATGTTCTTTAAATCGTGTTTTAATTGACCTTTTAGTTTGCCCAACATACTTTTTGTCACAATCATTACAACTACTTTCATAAATTAAACTTTTTTCACTATTAGGAATCTTATCTTTGGGATTTCCTAAGATATTCCTCAGATTGTCTGATGGCTTATAGACTAAGGCGAGGCCTACCTTATTAAATACCTTATTGAGTCCCTTGCTATATTTCGGATTATATGGTATGGAGACATAAAATTGATTATTATATGTTCAGAAAGAAGGAACAGCTATGAGTAATTGCTTATCACCTTTCATAGCCAATTTATTCATGACTAAGTTTGAAACCGAAGCTAGTCAAGAATTCGAATATTTCCCAAGGGTATGGTATAGGTATGTGAATGATATACAAAGAAAGCAAATATTGATGATTTTGTTTCTAAATTAAATAGCCGGTATAATTCCATTAAATTCACTTACGAAGTTGAGAACAAAGGACAATTGGCTTTTCTAGATATTTTAATTATTAAAAATAATAATAGATTAGAATTTGATATCTATAAGAAGGACACAGTAACAGATAGATATATTCCTAATGATTCGTTTCATTCCAAACAACACAAATTAGCCTCATTACATTTTTTAGTTCATCGTTTGGTCACTTTCCCTCTGAATAGAGTAAATTTAATAAAGAAAGGAATCGTATTAGAAATATAACTAGAGTTAATGGTTATGACGATGACTTACTAAATAAGCTAATAAATAGACATAAGTTTAGGTTTAATATTCAGAATTTCACCTTTTTTACACGCGAAGAAAAAAACACCAAGTATGTCTCCATACCATATAATCCGAAATATAGCAAGGGACTCAATAAGGTATTTAATAAGGTAGGCCTCACCTTAGTCTATAAGTCATCAGACAATCTGAGGAATATCTTAGGAAATCCCAAAGATAAGATTCCTTATTGTGAGAAAAGTGGAATTTATGAAATTAGTTGTAATGATTGCGACAAAAAGTATGTTGGGCAAACTAAAAGGTCAATTAAAACACGATTTAAAGAACATTTAGAACACTTAAAATACAGTAGAACAGAAAAGTCTAGTATTGCCGAACAAGCCCTTGAAGCTGATCATATTGTAACATTAGATAATCTAAGATTAACTAAAAATGTATGTACTGAGTGGTGATATATACTGAGTAGTTCTCTAAACAAATTTCATATAAATCGAAAATTCACTTTTGGTAAAAACAATGGTTTTGCCGAATTAAAAGAGGCCTAAATAGGTCCAAGCGAATATTTTCGGTCAATTATTAATCTCGAATAAGTTCTAAACCCAGATATTTTTCAGCTATTACTACATCACGTCATTCCTGGAGCATTTTTACTGTCTGCTCTGCAAGATGAAATGACAGGAGTCTCTTTAGCAGGAACTCAGTTAAGAGTGAATCAGTACAACATGCACGACAACGAATGGAATGATGTTAAGGTAAGCTGACCATTAAATATGACAAGAGTATTAGAAATCCTCACACTTATCACATTTTGGTGATTTAATTTTATCACACTAACACGGCCAGGTAATACTATTGCAAAAACATCAGTTGAGAAAGCCAACTTGTTAGCTGATCTTTGCATCACATTCTACTGTCGATGTCCAAGGAAAAGTACCACCAACTATAACTATATTGCAGTCAAGGATGCCCGATACTGTTTTCAGGCATCGTGTCATAAAACATATTTTAATAAAGTTAGATACTAAAAAAACCTCTGTCGCTGATGGAATATCAGCCATAGTATTTAAAAATGCGTGAGCGAACTAACACCAGTTTACTATAGTCTTTTTAACCTACCCCTACAGAAGGGAAATATTTTCTTCCTACTGGTCAATATCCAAAAAAGGCAATAGACCTTGCAATACAATTTTCGTCTTGTTACATTGTTTTCAATAATATCGAAAGCTATGCAAAAGGATAAGAATCAGCATCTTGTAAAATATCTAGAAAGACTCAATATTATTAGTACCATTAAAATGACTTTCGTGAGGAAAGATCAACAAGAAATCTTCTAATTTATGTAACACATGTTTGGAACAACCCAATTAAACAGATTGGAGCGGTTTCATTTGATACCTCCTTCGGTATTGGAGTGTTTGGCATGACGGATTTTCGGTTAGGCTACACTCTTATGGTATATCTAAAAAGTTATATTTATGGCTCTCGTATTCTTTACCAGTGACAGTCGACGGATTTCTAGTACTTTTACTATTAACGCCAGTGTGTCCCTAGCTTCATACTATTTTTTACTCTTCTTCTCATTTACATTAATGATTCGCTGGAAAGGACCAGGTCTCCAATGTACATATTTGCAGATGACAGTACACTTATTTCTTCATCCAGTTTGAAAGCTCGAACATTGGCGACTCATGTAAATATCTGCAAATACCCGCCACTTAACAAAGACCTGGAAGAAATTCTATTTTAGGGTGACAGTACCCAAGTAGAATTTAATGCTACAAAAACCCCGGCAGCATTTTTTTTTTTAAATGTAACATTACTAAACCTGGCAGAGTTATGTTGGAATACTCCATTCCTCTAGTATTGTCATGTAATTTGCTGGTCGTTAATTTGGGAGCAAATATGTCTTGGCATGAACATTTTGCATGCATCGCAAAGAGACCTTCTCAAAAGCTGGGAAGATTATTTCGAACTAGAAGGTTTACACTTCACAACTGTCAATCCTGTACAAAGCTCAAATTCGACAAACGATGGAATACTGCTCCCATGTTTGCGGCTCTGCTCTCAAATATACACTGCATTTTTAGACTCTAACCAGAAAAGAGCTGTTCTCCTGATTGCAGACCCAGAACCTACTACCAACCTTGATTTCTTGGAACATCGAGGAACGATTGGCAACTTGAGTCTATTCTACATACAAGTATTTTTCTGGAAAATGTTCGTTGGATGTAGCCGGCCTAATTCCTCCTACAGCGGTTCATGCTAAGAGTCGTACTCACTGGACATTCGTATGAAGTTCAGCCTGTCAGTCCTCTTACAACCCTTTTCAAGTAATCTTTTATATGGAGCACCTCATTGTTTTGGACTAATTTACCAAGAACAGTGTTTTTCACCGAGTACAATTTAGAGGTTTCAAGACCAACGTGAATCGTTTTTTTCGCATACGCATCGTTCCTATAGTGCTTTAGGGATTCCCTTGAAGCACCTGCTCCATGCCCACAAAATAAAATATATATCATTATATATGTCAATATACAACGGTTTTCTTTGACACAAAAGAATCAAGTTTTATCGATTTATCCCTAGGGTAAAGTTAAAAATCCTACTATTAGGTACTTGGAATCGATATATAGCCATAAATAGGACTGGTAGTAAATGCCGACCTTTTAAGGCCCGATGAGGAATATAGACCAAGTCAGAATATTGAGAAAGTCTGTTCAGATGGGTAGTGGTATAGTAATCAACACCAAAGTACATATATGTGTATTATTGTAACATGGAAAAGGCATTTTCGGATGCGTAGATCAATAGCCTGGTTAACAAATAAGTTCCTTTATTTTACTTTATAATTAAGTGAATATCATTTTTCTATATAGCTCACTACTATTAACGGAGCAAGAGTAATTGAAGAACAGCAAGATATTGCCATACCTCAGGGTATTGCTCATGCAGTGGACAGAGTTATGTTCCCCCTTCCCGTTGGTGACCTTGTACAAACCATGCAGGCAGACAGAGAGAGGAGATTTACTTCGTTTTTGAGAGCTGTATTCGCTTCAGGATTGGCCGAAACATTACAAGGTATATGATTTTTGTTATCTTGTCATTATTTCTTTTTTCAGTTAAGTCATCTTTGACACTTTAATATTCTTTTTAGGTCCAAAATCGCTTACCCTCTTCGCCCCCGTAGACAAGGCTTTCGCAGGCCTCAGTCCTACTGATCTCACAAAAACACTTACAGATCCTGCTCTTGCAAAAGAATTGGTATTGAAGCATCTTATACAGGGTGCTCTATACACAAATGGTATGAGATACTATCAAGTTAAAGATAGTTTGCAGAGTGATGCACAGATTACGATAAGTAAACATTCAGGTAAGAAAACTATAATTTTTTAGATAATTTTGCAATATTCTTTAATTTAAAAAAAACGTTTTTGGCGTTTTCGCTCGACTTGCGTCTTCTAATTGTTGACTTTGGCAAAAGTTACAACCTGTCATAAAACAACAACATAATCGCTTCATAGTTGGTAGAAAGTGGACAACTACCATCTTACTTTATTACGAACTTTGTTACCGAATGCTTATCTCAAACATTCTGATTGTAAATTCATCTACTTTCCATTCTATTACAGCGCTACATTTGGCACTCGCAGATGTCTAATCATAATACATCTCCAAGTTATCTTAATCTTGATCAATAAATTACTTTTTTTTTTTAAATTTAATTCCACTAAAATATATTTTTTTATTAAGCATATTAAAACTCTATTGGTGTCCTGCAGATACAACAACATTCATAATTTATTATTATACGAGGGTCGTCCAGAAAGTAAAGAACGATTGAATATATCTCAACAAAAACAAAAGATATCAAAACAAAATTTTATTTAGAATAATACTAAACCTAATATTACTTTTCTACATCATCGCTATCGTTATTTAAGCACTTATCATAATGAGACACGTTTTTCAATGCCGAAGTTATATTCATCTGCTGTCAGTGACTGCAGCCATGAAGTTATTGCTTCTTTAAGCATTTCATCACTTTGGAAGTGTGTTCCCCGAAAAACGCCTTCATTTTTGGAAAAAGATGAAAATCACTAAGCGCCACGTCGGGACGGTAGAGGGGATGGTCAAAAACGTCGAGTCGCGCTTAAAACAAAACAATTTTTGTTGTGCCTCTGCAACTGTATGAGGCTGAGCGTTGTCAGGAATGAACACAATTCTTGCAGATTACATTCCACGTCTCTTGTTTTTTATGGCGTGCCGAAGTCGTCGATGAGTATCACAGTAAAGCTATAATCTCCCCTATTAGCATGAATTCCACTAGGGGTAAGCCCTTGCGGTCTCAAAAGATAGTTTCCATCACTTTCCACATATTCAAGTTTGGTTTTGCTTTTCTGATTTTGGAAGGATGATTCGTGTGATGCCGCTTCATGGACTGGCGTTTGGATTCAGGTGTTTCATACGAAACCCAAATCTTATCTCCCATAACAATACAAGTAAGAAATGGTTCACCACCTTTCTTGGGGACTTCTGTCAATTGTTTGGGAACCCCACGAGCACACATTTTTTTGTAGCCTGTATGATCTCTGACCATTTCATGTAGGAGAGATCTCGTAATTTCTGGAAAAGCTTCGCGTAATGAATCCACGGTAAAGCGCCTGTTCTCCTAAATTTTTTGTTCAATTTTTCCTTTCAATTCGTTCGTAACGAGTGATGGCCGGCCGCTGCCATCTTCTTCGTGCACGTTTGTTCTTCCTTCGTGGAACATAATACACCATTTTCTAACAGAAGACTCATTCATTGTATTTTCACCATATACCTGTTTGATTTGCCTATAAATTTCTATAGACCGAACATGTCGCGCATTCAAAACCGAATAACGCTGCGAATTTTACACTTCGCGGGATTTTCTATTGCGGCCACTATTTATAAAAAATGCCAGTGACATGCACGTAACTGCATAACAACATGGCTAAGCTCAAACTGAGCCAGGGAGCTAACCAGCATGCCTGCTGTTACCATGGCATGACGTCTGCGCGCGGCGTAGTGCAAAATTGTTGTTTACTTTCTGAACGACACTCGTAGTATGTCTAAATTATTTATACGTAAAGAATATGGTTAACAACAATAAAGAAAAATAGAAATGTTTTAAGATTGTTTTAAAAACTCTTCGATTTATCATACAAACCCCGCTCCAGTAAGGATTTAACTCGTTTCTAATATCATGTTGATATCGGCGAGGATCCGTTAGCGTTGTCCAAGTGCCGAAACATTTGTATTTCACAGTAATATTTAGACTACGCGGTGGTGCCGCGCCGGGTGTTATTGCATTTCTGCAATAACTCCTATCTCAAATATTCTGATTGTAAATTCATTTACTTTCTATTATATTACAGCGCTACATTTAGCATACACAGATATCTAATCACAATACATCTCCACGTTATCGTAATTTTGATCAATAAATTACTTCTTAAATTTTAATTCCACTAAAATATACTTTTAGTGTTCCGTACGGAACACTTATAAGATCACTTCGCTGTCTGTCTGTCTGTCTGTCTCTCTGTCTGTCTGCCTGTCTGTCTGTCTGTCTGTCTGTTACACCCGATTTTCTCCGAAACTATTTGACATAGAAAGGTGAAATTTGGTAATAATATAGGAATTGATGGCCTCATCGGAGCCATGTAGTTTTGAGAATTAAATTTTGACTTAAGGGGTTAGTTTTGGGGGGGTGAAGTCGGAAGTGAAAAAAAATTTTTTTACTAGGTCATCGAGTGTGGTGTGTCAAATGAAAGCTTGTGAAAACACGAGTAAAAAATATATATATAATATTATACTTGAGTGCACTTTTCTTTGTATTATTTTTAAAAATTCGCGAAAAATCGCTGTCTCGGGCCTTATCTCGAAAAGTACTATCAAAAAATTTCGAAAAAAATTCTGGAATATTCTCCACGGGGTGTAGATTGAACGAAAATTATCACGAGTGCATTACCTTTAATAATTTATATGGTATATAAAAAAAAACAAAAATTTCAAGGTCATCAGATTTCAGTAAAAAATTGGGAACAAACCTTGTTGAAAACTCATTTGGGGTGTGTTTTGTGAAGTCGCTGATCATTTTATACCACCGTAACATAAATTTTGACTTAAGGGGTTCGTTTTGAGGGGTGAAATCAGAAGTGAAAAAAAATTTTTTTTTACTAGGTCATCGAGTGTGGTGTCAAATGAAAGCTTGTGAAAACACGAGTAAAAAATATATATATAATGTAATACTTGCGCACACTTTTCTTGGTATTACTTTTAAAAAATCGCTGTCTCCTACCTTATCTCGAAAAGTACTGATCAAAAAATTTTGAAAAAATTTTGGAATATTCTCCACGGGGTATAGATTGAACGAAAATTATCACCTTTAATAATTTATTTGGTATGCAAAAAAAAAAATTCAAGGTCACCAGTTTTCAGTAAAGATTGGAAACAAACTTTGTTGAAAACTCATTTGGGGTGTGTTTTGTGAAGTCACTGATCATTTTATACCACCCTAACAAAAATTTTTATTTTAAAAACAATCAACGTACGGAACACTAATTGTGCAAGTTCAACTTGCACTTGACCGGTTTTTTTTATTTTGCATATTAAAATTCCGTTGGTGTTCTTCGTGAAGATACAAGAATAACATTCCTAATTTATTATTATAGTATTTCTACATTACTTGTACACAAAGAATATGGTTAACAACAATAAAAAAAATGGAAATGTTTTAAGGTTGGTTTAAAAAACTAATCAATTTATCGTACAAATCCCCGCCCCAGTAAAGATTTATAGCGCAGTAAAAAAAGCATTTGAAATTGCACAGTCTAGATTCAGCAATATTATGATTTTATCCTTTTTTGGGGTATTACCGGGGGTATTGTCCTGAGTGTTGGACCTTGAAAAACTTGTGCTTTGTTGTTTATAAACAATTTACCTTTTCAAAACGCGTTTTTTGCGCTTAAAATGTGAATAACTTTAGTTATATAAGTCGGATCGAGACAAAAAAAAGCCAGCCTAACGTAATGAACTTTCCAACAAATCATCACTGGTTTTAAGTCGCCCAAGTGCGTACATAACCTACAAAATTGAAAAAACAGGCAAAAAAACCGTTTTTTTTTTTTTCAGTTTATTGTACAGATCGAGTAAGTGAACCGATCGGTTTGAAACTTTCAGAAAATATGCCCTTTGTTATAGCAAAAATACCATGAAATTTTGGTACAAAAATATTGAACCCAGTGGGCACAATTGAATTTGTTATTTAAAATTTGAATTGCCCGCAATTTTATGTTATTTGGTAAAAAATTGTTTTTTTTAAATAGGTCTCGACACCAGCTTTCCGACTCCTTTTAAAAAAATTTTTTTAGAGTCATTTTAACCGTTTGTTTACATTTGTTTATTACTCAAATGACAAGAAATACGTTTTTTGGGTCATTTTCACGTTAACGAGAATGAATTGATTTTTTTTAAATGAAGATCTCACGATTCTCTACCAGATGTGATAAAAATTGTTTAGTTTTTTTTTTCAATGACCAAAAAAGCGCATTTGTTGTTATTTGATTAACGAAAAAAAAGCGGTTAAAATGAAACAAAAAAAAAAATGAATGGCATCGGAAAGCTGGCCTCGAGACCTAAATTTTGAAAAAAAAATATTCATTTTGGACAAAATGGCATAAAATAGCGGGCAATTCAAATTGTAAATAACAAATTCAATTGTGCTCACTGGGTTCAATATTTTTGTACCAAAATTTCAGAATATTTTTTTGCTATAACAAAAGGTATATTTTCTGAAAGTTTCAAACCGATCGGTTCACTTACTCGACCTGTACAATAAACTGAAAAAAAAAACAGTTTTTTGCCTGTTCTTTCAATTTTGTAGGTTATGTACGCACTTGGGCGACTTAAAACCAGTGATGATTTGTTGGAAAGTTCATTACGTTAGGTTGGCTTTTTTTTGTCTCGATCCGACTTATATAACTAGAGTTATTCACATTTTAAGCGCAAAAAAACGCGCAAGTTAAATTGTTTATAAACAACAAAGCACAAGTTTTCTAATTTTGTAGGTTATGTACGCACTTGAGCGACTGAAAACTAACGAGGATTTTTTGAAATTTCATTACGAAGAGTTTGGTTCTTTCGTCTCGATCCGACTTATATAACCGGAGTTATTCACATTTTAAGTTTTGAAAACTGAAATTGTTTATAAACAAAAGAGCAAAGTTTTTCAAAGTCCGAAACTCAGGACAATACCCCTGGTGATACCCTAGAGAGGAAAAAATTATAAAATTGCTGCGCTATTAACCCTTTTCTAATATTATGTTGATATTGGCAAGGATCCATCAGCGTTGTCCAAGTGCCCAAACATTTGTATTTCAGAGTAATATTTAGATTACGCGGTGGTGCCACCCCGGAAGTTATTGCATTTCTGCAACGACTACTATCTCAAACGTTCTGATTGTAAATTCATCTACTTTCTTTTATATTACAGCGCTACATTTAACACACCCAGATAACATCTCCACGTTATCTTAATATTGATCAATAAATTACTTTTTGAATTTAATTCCATTAAAATATATATTTTTTTATATACATTAAAACTCTGTTGATGTCCCTCCCGAAGATACAAGAATAACATTCATAATTTGTTATTATGGTATTTTCGCATATTTCAGGATTGGTTTAAAAACTACGTCCCCGCACCAGTAGGGATTAAACACTTTTGTAATATGACGCGATATCGGCGAGGATGTCGTAATATCCTCCAGCGCTGGCCAAGGGCCACAATATAGATTTGTGTTTCACGGTACTTTTTAAAGAATGCGGTAATATTGCCACCTTATTACATTTCTACAATAACTACCACCTATAATTATGCTACCAAGACTCGGAAAATCACACGGAGGACTTGATTTCTCTCTCTCTCTCTCATATATATATATATATATATATATATATATATAATATATATATATATATATATATATATATATATATATATATATATATATATATATATATCGTATTGTGACGACACGTTATTCTAGATTGCTACCAATTTCATTTGGTGTTTGATGTGTTCAAAAAAAGTTTTTCTTTTATTCATCGTAAATAATAAAGGCAGTTTTAAATTATCCGAAAAAAATTCTAGAAACGTCCTATAAATTAATTTGCTCTCTTGCTGGTGTGATCTCAAGGGCAACAAAATATGTTAAATTTTTAGCTGCGAACATACACACTTCTACTCGTATTTCATCAGATACGACGCAACACATAAATAAAATGATTCCCTTCTGTTAAGGCTTTACAGCTTATATATATATATATATATATATATATATATATATATATATATATATATATATATATATATATATATATATATATATATATATCAACTGGTGATGCTTGAATTAAGTCACTCTTTACCTTGAGATTGTCAAATTCAGTGCTTATTTTAGAACCACGTGTTTGCATATGAACGATCGAGCAAAGATGCTTAGTAAGCCCCTATGATTGTTTTCTCCTTTTCAAGGTAATCTATTAAAATAATGTCTCAGAAAATAATGGACATTGCCTTTGATGCTGATGGGTTAGCTTTCGCTTTCTTCGGGGTAGATTTTTCGCTGGCCATCCACTGTCTCCATGTTCCTTGGTTTCTGGCTGATAATGGTGAATCTACGTTTTATCTGCAGTAATAACACGTCGCAAACATTTATCGGAATTACTCATGTGTAGGTGTTCATGCGAGATATTGTCAACTTGGTCATTAGAGATGCCTTATCGATTTCTCGCACCCATAATCTTCAGTCTTGTAACATCATATCATGAATTTTGGTGATGTTTCCTGGGGTAGTGAAATAAAATAGCCTTAGGAAACGTTCTTCGTTCTTTATACTCACATGGTCCTTTCAAAAGTGTCGAAACGAATTGTAAACCTCATTGAAGATGCACATTCCCCATAGTTTTCAAATGTTATTTTTAAAAAAATAATGTTTGATCACTACACGACATTCCAGTTGACCAAACCTCACAAGTTGCAAGACTGAAAAACACGGTACTTGTACAGTTATTATCGGAATAAGATGAAACGAGTTCAGTTATCTGATGACCTAGCTATAGGTTACTTACACCTGGGCGCTGCAAAAAGTAAAAGTAAAAAATTTTTTTTCAAAGGTTATTAAGTGAATAAGACAAAAGAATGGCAATTATATGTTTTTATTACACTTTAAATTAAGAAAAAAACATTTTTAAATGTTTTAAATGTTAACATTATTTTTTATTGGGTTAAATGAACCACTGATGAAAACTATGGCACCTCCTTGTCTGCAGAATAACAAAAAATAATCCAATCTGCAAATATAAAAATTAATCTTGTAAAATAATGTAGTCGTTAAAAATTGTCAAAAGGTTTTTTTTTTTAAAAAAAATAAACAATTTACGGTGTTTCAAACTTTAGTATGCAATTTTCGACCAAAAAATTTATATTTAATTACATAGGCCAACAAAAAAAAATATTTGTAAAAACTTTTTAAACCAATACATCTAAGTGTTATGTATTTTTGGGTGCTGAAACCGTATCTGGTATCAGTTTTTTTGTATCAGCCACAGTTCTCTCACAATATGACATCGATTAAATTTCAAAACTAAATCCTCTTCCTGCTTGAAAAAACTGGGCAAACTGTTGATCTCTTATTCTATAATGGTAAATAGATGTTCCAGATTCCAATAAATGTTTTTCTTTCAGCCTAGAACCAAGCAATTCTGCTTTTTCCTTAGCCAAACCCAAATCTCTCACTAAATCATTTAACTCAGTTGTGTAAACAACTGTGGTTTTAAATTTTTTAGAGAACATTGGAATTCATCATTATCCGGTCGACTTTCATTAAATTCAGGACTGGACTGTAAAACGTCATCAATAGACTGAGGTGGCTCAGGGACAGGAAGTCCCGGTCCATGTTCTACCGGCCG
This sequence comes from Pachyrhynchus sulphureomaculatus, assembly GCA_019049505.1. Classification (NCBI taxonomy): domain Eukaryota; kingdom Metazoa; phylum Arthropoda; class Insecta; order Coleoptera; family Curculionidae; genus Pachyrhynchus; species Pachyrhynchus sulphureomaculatus. Next base: position 221,611,349 of record CM032447.1, on the reverse strand, counting down.
ATTAGCTGAAGTAAAGTTAGGATAGACAATTACTTTCTTATTGTTAGAGTTATATCCAGAAACATCAACGCTGCAAAAATAAAAATCATTTGAATGATTTTCTTGCTCTCTCCATACCATGGGTACTGCAAATCTAAAAAGCTTTCTTTTCTTTCTTATACCATTTCTTAAGATTTTCGACATAAACATAACATACTTTGTGAGGAGCCCAACATTTTTCTTGATTACCGATTACTACACCAAAATATGCAAAGTATACTTTTTTTACAAAGTCAGTAGTGTTTCTTTGATGTTTTTTAACTACAAACTCACTACATATATAACAAAAAGTGTTGGGAGAGTTTTTACAACCACGATTAGCCATACTGTGAGTGTGAATTAAAGCACATGGGTTAAACACTACAATGCGAGGTTATATTAACTGGAAGAAAACAAACAGCTGTGACATTTATCGGAACTGCCAACCTAATAACATTTGATTTTACTGCCAACATTATAAAATTCGGATTTTATTGCCAACCTAATAACATTCGAATGATAAAAAATAAACTTTACACATTTTGAATATTAAAATGTGAAAAAATTGGTGGGTGATACGACTTTTTTATTTTAATTTACGGACTCAGCACACCAAAAAACATAGGAATCAGGTAAAATTATTAAAAAAGTTTTTCATCGTTTGCCCGTGTTATTTATAAAAAATTGTCTACTAGAAAAAAAAAAAACCTCTAGGTAGTTTTTAAAGAATGTAGTTATTAAGACTTAAAGAAAAAGTTAAAAAATATTAAAAATTGACTGAGTAATATTGCAGACAGTACCTTCAGACAGGTAGCGGTCCCAATCCGACGCCAGGTCACATTTAATGCTATAACTTTGTAATGAAATGGATTTAAAAAAAAAAAAATTTGAACAATTCCTAGAAGTACAGAAAATAAAATTCCCTAAATAAAATTGAATTTTTGAAAATTCCAGTTGTATGACACTGAAAATAAAATAATTAGTAAGCTATAAAGATTTTCAAGTACAGTTAACAAGTAAAAGCGAAAGTGAAAAGTGTTGCATACAAAAACGTTATTAAAATATAATGATAATAAAAAAGAAAATTGATATTTCAGACATTGTTGATTTATAGACGAGATAATTAAAATCTAGTTCTAAATATAATTCATCGTCACGTAATTTCTTGCCATCGTTCTAAAATGTGCAATTATTTTGCCGATAAACCTATATTTAATGTTTCCGGAAACCGTATTTAATCGTAAACATCACTACTTAAGTTGATTATGTCATAAATGAAATTAAGCGGAAATTACCATTCTTTACAAGCTTAATCATTCTAAAATATCAGTTTAATAGCTTGTAGGTTTACTTATGCACCAAGTAATTTTTGTAATCTTATATTTTTATATTTCTAAATATTTTCAGATTTTTACTTACCTCACTAATTTGTAAAAAAAATTAATCTCTGAAATTTTTGAATGTCTTCACGCTTCAAGTTACCTAGATTACGACAAACATAGTCTCCAATTTCTATATATGTATATATCTCTTGGTACGTTAACTCCTGAAAGAAATCAAATATACACCAGATGTTCTACATAGCCCCTCCGACCTTAATACAACGTTCATACAACCATGTGAAACTGTTAGAAAAAATCTTCTTTTGAGATCATGTTTAACTCGCACGTCACAGTGGCTCTAATGTTCTTCAGATCGTCATAGCGTTGACCCTTCACGTGGAGCTTGATTTTTGGGAATAAAAAAAGTCATTAGGAGCTAAATCAGGCGAATAAGGAGGGTGGTGGAGTACGGACACTTATTTTCGCGCCAAAAAGTACACCACAATCCGAGCCGTGTGAGTGGGCGCATTGTCATGAAGCAAGAAAAATCCTTTGCGTTCCATCGTTTCGGTCAACCCTGCTGAATCTTTTTGCAAAGTCGCTCCATGACACACACGTGCGTTCACTGTAGTATCCTCTGGAATAAATTCTTTGTGGATAATTCCTTGAGCATCAAAAAATGCGACGAGCATTGTCTTTGTTCTTTGTCAGTTGCACTTTATTTGGTCTCGGTGAACCACTACCGAACTATTGCTTACTTTGCCGTTTTGTGGTAGGCTCGTATTGGTAAAACCACGTCTTATCATCCGCGATTATTTTCTGCAGAAAAGAATCATCATCTTCTTCTTCTTAAAAGTTGAGAATATTATTTCGTACTAGAAAGTTTTACATTCCACAACAATGTTTAGTCCTGTACAAAATCTAAATTCGACCAACGAAGGAATACTGCTCCCATGTTTGGAGCTCTGCTCCCAAACATACACTGCATTTGTTGGATTGTACTCAGAAGAGAACTGTTTGCCTAATTGGAGAGCCAAAACTTACCAGCAACCTTAATTCCTTGGAACATCGAAGAATGTTCGGCGACTTGAACCTATTCTACAAGTAACTTCACGAAGAGTGTTCGATAGATGTAGCTCGCTTAATTCCTCCCATAGCGGTGGATATTAGGAAAAAATATTAAGAATTCTCGTATATAGGGAACCTCATCATTTTGGAATAATTTAGCCAGGAATTTCTCTAGAATACAATTTGCATTGCATATATTGTGTGACTGTAAAAGTTCGTGCCCGATTTCCATAGATGGCAGAAGCACGCACTTTTAATTGTGCTGATGTTTCTTTTATAATCATATTATTAACTGAAAGTTATCTAAATGCGTCGTGAGTTAACATAATCTTTAAAAAAAGGTTTATTTGAATTAATTTGTATGCAAGGTTAATATTCAAAATCGAAAATCAAAAGTTACTTACATTGTCGTCATGTTAACACGTAGGCTGAAAAGTTTTTGGTCTGACACATAGATGTCGCCTTTGTCAAAAAATCCATATGATTTTTAGGAAGTACCAACCTTCAAACGATACATGTCAAAATTTCATGACATTTCGACGATTAGTTTACAAGTTACAGTGGTTCTACTGACGCTACTTTTGATATTTTCGAAATTGAATTTTGTGTGTTGATTTAACATTGCTTTTTGCTGGGAAAAAACACCGTTCAAGCAAAGCAATGGTTTGATAAGTGTTACGGGGACTCTGCCCCTGGAAAATAACTCGCCATTTATTGGTATGCTGGATTTAAACGCCGTCGTACAGATACAAATGATGCTGGATGCTCTGGACGCCCAAATGAGGTGGTTACACCAGAAAACATAAAAAAAATCCACAAAATTGTTTTGGGTGACCGTAAAGCCAGATTGCGTAAGATAGCTGACACCCTAAAAGTATCAAAAGAACGTGTTGATCATATTTTGCATAAACATTTGGGCATGATAAAGTTCTGTTCGAAATGGGTACCGTGTTTGCTCACAGTGGACTAAAAACAACAACGCGTTGATGATTCTGAGCGCTGTTTGGACCTGTTTAAACGCAATAAAAAGGATTTTTTCATGTTACAATGGATGAAACATGGATCCACCACTACACACCGGAATCAAATCGGCAGTCAACTGAGTGGACAGCAGCCGGTGAAAGCCGCTCGAAGCGACCAAAGACACGACACTCGACTGGGAAGGTTTTGCCTCTGTATTTTGGGATGGGCATGGAATAGTTTTCATCGACTATGCTGAGAAAGGAGAAACCATCAATATCGAATATTATATAAAGTTATTAATGCATTTAAAGGCAGAAATAGCAAATGAACAAGAAAAAAAGTGCTCTTTCATCAAGACAATGCACTGTGTCACAAGTCATTGGTTACGATGGTAAAATTGCATGAATTGAAGTTCGAATTGCTTCCTCATCCACCATATTCTCCAGAGTTGGCCTCCAGTGACTATTATCTATTCGCAGACCTCAAAAAAATGCTCGCGAGAAAGAGATTTGGCTCCAAAGAAGAAGTTATCGCCAAAACTGAGGCCTAATTTGAAGGCAAAGACAAATCCTTCTACAAGAAGAGTATGGAAATGTTAGAAAAGTATTGGATTGATTGTATCGTTCTTGAAGGAGACTATATTGACGAATAAAGTCGAATTTTGCAAAAAAAATGTGTTTTAAGTAGCTAGACCAAAAACTTTTCAACCTACGTATTCGGTTATATGAATTTAAAAAGGAAGTAAGTGTTGAAACTGCAATAAAAAATATTCACGACATTTATTTGGATCGTGCTCATGGTCTTAATTAGATAAGACAGTAAGAGCTGAGTTGGCGATTTCCATAAAAGATCCCTTTTCAAATAGTTCATGCCTTTTTAAAGATTTTGTACAGGAAATACTACAACTGACCCTCTTTTTTGCGACCCTGTGTTTTTTTTTGAGGAGACTGTTATCTAGTTAAATGGGAAACTTTACAAAAAGTTAGGTAATTATCATCTTCGACAAACATATGGTTAATGCTCCAATGAACAAACTACAGCTGTCGAACCTTTCGGGACCCTGGCTTTGTCATATCGCGACTTGTCAGCCAAGCTAGGTATAACAGAGAAATAAAATAGAACTAAAACTCCTTCCGAGGTGATACAGCAGATGGCAGAGAGACGAAGATAGATCTTGTTAACTTTGTGGTAATTATATTGGGTGACTGCAAAAGTTCGTGCCCGATTTTCATAGATGGCAGAAGCATGCACTTTTGTCCGTGCTGATGTGTCTTTTATAATCATATTATTAACTGACAGTTATCTAAATGCGTCGTGAGTTAACATACCCATTAAAAATATAAAAACAATTGTGTGCAAGGTTCATATTCAAAATGGAAAGTTACATGTTCGTCATATTATGTTATATAAATTTAAAAAGGGAATAAGTATTGGAACTGCAACAAAAAGTATTTAAGACGTTTAGTTGGATCGTGCTCCTGCTCTTAGGACAGTTAAAAAGTGGTTTGGTCGATTTCGAAATGGTGACTTCAATCTAAACGATAAACTTTGCTCTGGGCGATTTTACGGCATTCATAATGACTTTATTCGTGACTTAGTGAATAATAAATCAACGGATTACCACTGAAAAGATTACTGAGAGACTAAATGTGGACAATTCGACTGCATTTTGTCATTTAAAGCAACTTGGATACGCTTCGAAACTCGACATATGGGTTCCGCACGTTTTGATAGAACGGAAGGAACTGAACTCTCCTCCCCGTCAAGAAAACGGACCTTTCTTGGATCAAGTTATAACTGGAGATGAAAAATGGGTTGTGTATAACAACATAATAAGAAAATGAAGCTGGAATCTATGAAATTGCATCTAATGAAAGTGCTGTTAAGTGTTTGGTAGGATTGTAGAAGAAGAACTCCTTCCACGTGGCCAAACAATAACTGCGGAGAAGTACTGTGAGCAACTCACTCAACTCAATGTTGAAATCCAAGCAAGAGGTCCAAATTTGGTCAATCGAAAAGACATCATCTTTCACCATGACAACGCTAGACCATATGTCGCTCAACAGAGACTCTGCAAAAACCTAGGGAGTTAAAATGGGAAATCTTCCAGCATCCGCCGTATTCCCCTGACCTTGCCCTTTGATATTTTCATCTGTTTCGTTCTCTGCAAAATAATTTGAATGGCAAAAAATTTGATTCTATGGAAGAAGTCAAAAACTACTTTACGACTTTCTTTGAAGAGAATCCAGGCTGTTTCTACAAACAAGGAATTCAAAAACTTGTAAAACGATGAGATACAGTTATAGAAAATGATAGAGAGTACATTATTGATTAATAAATAGTATTTTTCATGAAAATGTGTTTTTTTTATGGGTCTAGCACACGTGCTGCAGGGAAGTCCCTAAAGCGCTCTAGGAGCGACGTGCGGAAAATGCGATTTACGTTGTTCTTGAATCGCTGTAAGTTGTACTCGGTGGGAAACACAGCGCTGGGCAAATTATTCTTATGATGTTCTCCATATAACAGACTGCTTGAAAAGCGTTGTACGCGGAGTAACAAGCTGAACCTCATACGGATGTGAAGCACCAGCGCGACGTGTATTTCTAACATGCACCGCTTTGCGAGGAATTTCAGCTTTGTAAAGAAGTAACAGTTGTTGTGGAGTGTAAAGCTTTCTGGTTCGAAATAATATTCCCAACTTTTGAGAAGCTCTCCTTGCTATGCCTGCAACATGTTCATGCCAGGACATATTTGCACCGAACTAACGCCCAACAAATTGAGCGACGATGCTAGGGGAATGGAGTGCCCCGACATAACTATGTCCGGTTCAGCAACGTTAACTTTTTTAGAAAAAACTGCCGCCTGGGTTTTTGTAGCGTTAAATTCCACTTGGTTACTGTCACCCCAAGATAAAATTTCTTCCAGGTCTTTGTTAAGTTAAACGACCTCCTGCTGTCTGCGGACATTCGCCCGAGCAGCCGATATCCGAGCATTCAAAGTGAATGAAGAGACACGCGTACTGTCATCTGCAAAGCTGTAGATTGGATTCCCGGTCTTTTTCAGCAGATCGTTAATGTAAATGAGAAAGAGAGTAGGAGACAGTATAAAGCCTTGGGGCACACCGGCGTTGATAGTGAAGGTGTTAGAAAGAAATCCGTCGACCGCCACTCGTAAAGAACGTTCTCTGAGGAAACATGAGAGCCACAAACAGAACTTTTCAGACACACCACAAGAGCGTAGCTTAGCCAACAGTCCAAAGTGCCAAACACGGTCGAATGCCTTGGATATGTCAAGAGCAACCGCTCGAGATTCTCCAAAGTGTTCAATTGCGTTCTTCCAAACATGTGTTACATAAGTACGAAGATCTCCTGTTGATCTATGTTTACGAAAGCCATATTGGTGATCGCTAATAATATTGTAATTGTATTTAATTTGGTTGCTAATTGGGCACGAACTTTTGCAATCACCCAATATTTTAAAACAAATTGTGTAAAATAAGAAATAAGAAATAATTAAGAATCACGCCTGATGCTATTATAGTCTATGCAAATCGATTAAAATAGAATAGATCAGAAACAAAATAATTCGTACATACTTTTACTTTTTTTTAATTACCATCGCCGCCATCGGTATTTTTTTAAATAATGTAGTTACGTGTTCTTGTTAAGTGTACCATGTAATAAGACACGAGAGAGATCTTAGCAAACAATTGAAGTGAAAGGATGTGTAATAACTAACGACAGATCAATGTCAGGTTAGATGAAATGATACTTTCCTCGTAAAAATGCATTTATTTCTTTTGTTATTACTTGTTAAACATGAAAAAGCACAGCATTATTTTGCACTTCGTAACGGTACTTAAAAGGCGGTGGCATTTTTTACTATAGTATTTTATTATTTTGTGATACTTGGTATTTAAGAATATTCAAAGAACCCTCAAAAGATTGTTGAATTAAACGTAAATACTCCACAAAAAGCTATACGAGCTCTCCTTCTCAGCTAGGTTAAAATTTTTAAAAAACTCACATTTTGAATACCGATATTAATTTAACATAAAAGGACCATCGAAATTGAAAAAAAAAAATGTTTTCACACATTCTTCTTCTTTCTCAGCCTGTGTTTATCCACTCTTGAATGTAGGCCTCTTCTAAAACCTTCCATGCTCTTCTATCCATTGCAACTTGTGTCCAATTCGTTCCTGCAATCGTCTGGATATTGTCTTGCCATCACTTTTGTGGTCGTCGCACACTTCTCTTGGTCTCTCCACATGTTAACAATGTATTAGTCCATCTATTCGGATCTTGTCTCGCAATATTGCAGCGCATTGGTACTTTAGCCGTGCTATTTTTGCCAATACATCGGGTACTTTTGTTCTTTCTCGGATATCTTGGTTTCTGATTAGGTTTCTAAGGCTTATTCCAAACATGGCTCTTTCCATTGCTCTTTTAGTGATTTGGAGCTTGTTAGCCGACTTGCGAGTTAGTGCCGTAGTTTCTACACCATAAGACATTATACAACTATTCAAGACTTTCCGTTTCAGATTTATTGGGATAACTGGTGACTTCGTTATATGTACCAGTTTACCGAATCCTACCCATCCAAGATTTGTTCATCTGGAGATTTTCACATCTTGATTCTTTTCTCCCAATTGGATCTTGTGTCCTAATTATATGTACAAGGCCACGTTTTCGAACAATTGGTTGGCGACAGTCACATCTATGTCTCGGGGAGTCATTATTTTGGTCTAATTTGCATTAATTTCTAGTCCAATCTCTAAGGAGTTCTTGCATCATAATTCGAAATTAGCTGCTGTCTCGCTAATAATGACAATATCATCTTCGAACCTTAAGTGGTTGAGTCGTACGCCATCTATGTTAATTCCTTTATCACGCCAACTCAGATTTTTAAATACATCTTCCAGCGCTAAGGTGAACAATTTGGGTAAAATTGTGTCCCCTTGACGGATTCCTCTTTTAGTACGGATATTATCGGTCCTCGTCGGTTCTCGTTAATGGTTATTTGCAGCGATGCGATGCATGATCTCATATATATATATATATATATATATATATATATATATATATATATATATATATATATATATATATATATACAGGGTGCCCATATGTATGGAATAATGATTCCACAACATTTATTAATCAGTGTGTCAAAAAAATGTTTAAATAAAAGTTATAGGGTGTTATACTGCGCACATGCTGACGTTGACAATAAAATGTTTTGAACTATCAGTTCAAAGAAATTACGCCATCTTAATTTTTTTTTTATTATTTTAGTCTTGAGTCCTACTAAAAATTGCAGATATTATTTGTCTAACATCCATATATTTATTATCATTTGAAATTTAAAATAAAAAAAGATAAAAAACTATTAATAAACACTCGAGCTTTATTTTTAATTAAATTTAAATTATTTTTATCGGGAAAAAGACCTGCACAAGTTGGAAATAACTTGCTCTTGGAGTAACTGTAAATTCCCAGTAGACAGTACCGGCAGTTATGCCTGTTAACTCTTCCGTTAAGACAAAATGTGGCCTCGTCAGAAAAAACAATATTATGAATTAGGTTAGGATCATTATTAATTCGTTCCATTATGACCTCGCAAAATTCAACGCGTCTATCGTATTCATCTTCAGATAATTCTTGCAATAGAATGGGTTTGTATGGATGCAATTTTTCTTCATTCAGTATACAACTTAAGGTACCTTTACTTATATTGTGGTCTAGGCAAAGCTGACGAGTAGCTGTGGTAATAAAACATCCAACTTTTTATCATCACTTGTTTTAACTTTTGGATGTCCAGATTTAGAACGATTCTTAACACAACTTGATTGTCTAAATCGTTTTAATGTTTTGCTAACTACGGCTTGGGTAATAGGTTCTCGATTCGGATATTTTGCGTTAAAAAGATCACACACCTCCTGTTGTGTTCTCCTACGGTCTCCGTAACCAACCATCATTAACATAGTGCTTCTTTCAGTTTCTGTTAAATGTACCATTATGACATTACGCTCAAATTGTAGTTTCACAAAATGCAGCAATAAACGGTTTCGTCAATAAATTATTTTTTGACGCGTTACTTGGTTACCTGACAGTAAATGTCTGACACAAGCCAGCTTAAATTTTTTTTAAATTTGATCTCCTTAATTTCAAATATCAATAATTCCAAAACAGTTCAATTTACACATATGCTACAAATAATAACTAGAATTTTTAGTAGAACTCAAAAATAAAATAATATATACAGGGCTTTCCATTTAAAGAAATTTAAGATGGGGGTTCTTCGAACTGACAGTTCAAAACATTTTATTGTCAACGTCAGCATGTGCGCCGTATAACACCGTATAACTTTTATTTAAACATTTTTTGATGCACTAATTAATAAATGCTGTGGAATCATTATTCTATACATATGAGGCACCCTGTACATATATATATATATTTAATTAGGTTTGAGTCTCTAGTGTCTATCCTTGCATTATCCATAGCTTTCAGAATTGCCCAGTTTTCTGTCAGATCAAAAGCCTTACGGTAGTCAACGAAGGCCACGAATAGAGACATATTGTATTCTGTACCCTTCTCGATGAGTGTAGGAGGTATCTGGAGATGGTCAATGGTACTATAACCCTTCCTGAATCCCGCTTGTTCGAAGGGCTGATAAATCTAACCTGCTCGATAGTCTATTATTATTTTAGTTAGTAGCTTATATAAGTGGGAGAGCAAACTGATGAGTTGATAATTTTCTATGTTATCTCAACCTACTTTTTTGTACATTAAGATAACTTCTGCCTTTTGACAGCTACCTGGGATTCTTGATTGCATTAGACACTTATCAAGTAAAAGTCGTACTTGCGACCAGCGATTCATCTCCTATCTTTAACATGTCATTACTGATCCAATCTTTGCCTGGGCACCTACCGTTCCTCATTTGTTGCAGCGCGGCTTTCAGTTCTTCTAGGTTTATTTCAGGTATTTCTTCTGATCCTGTGTTTTGAATCGTTCTTTTACGGTACTGATCTCTATTGGGTCCAGAACTATACAGTGTTTTATAGAACTCTTGCACGGTCGCAATAATTTCATCGCGTCTATTGACTGTGATATACACATACATGGCTTAAATTCCTGCAAAAGAGGAACTCGATTTTTTTAATACTTACAAACCTTAAAAAAATATATACATGATTGGATTAAGACCTCAATTTCACCAAAATTCCAACTGTAAAACTCGGTAGTTGACGGTGGAGAAACTAGCTTGTTTTAACAACGCCCATTATTTTATGTCTGTAAATTTTGCGAATTAACGGTTTAGCAATACCATATATTATTTCCCCAGAACGCCCACGACCGCCATTAATATTGCCAGTTTAAAATTATTACGTTTCGTAATTCTATACTATTGCAATTTTCACTTTTAACTTCATTTTAATGGGAAAATTCAATAAACAATTGCTTATTGCAAGTTTTGCAAATTAATAAAAGATAGTTTTACAACAGTATCTAATATAAATTTAAATAAATTTTAATTTTAAATATTATTAGCAATCAGAATGAATTAAGATTGGATTATCTGTAAGTGAGAAAAAAATAACACATTTTTCGTATATTTTTTTTAAAATTTAAAGCTGATAATATATGTACCAAACTTAATTGAGGGGGTCAGAAGCAAGGGGATGTAAGTGAAAATTTTTCTAAATTAAGTTATGTACTATAAGAGGTTTCTTTACCCAACATCTTACTCCTGGCATTCTATTCTCTGTACTGGACTGGAGTGCCTTAACAATATTTTTGTTAAAGGGTTCAGATATTATTTGAATTTTTGAGGTTACAGTAACTTTGAAGATGCTTTTGTCAAAACTTAAGTAATCTCACTTGCCTCAATTGTATTTGGAGACCCATATGAGTATTATCTCTCGTTCTTCTTAACATTAACCATATACTGAAAAAGAACAAAAATCCAAAATATAGCTTACCTCATGACAACAAGCTTATTTCTTTATTCGTTGCTTTGCTCTTTTTTTAACTTTAGCTATTAAAAATAAGATGTTTCTGGATCTATGGAAAGAGTTTTCGATTACTCCAGTCTTTAAAAAAGTAAATCTAAATGGAATCTGGAATTATATGTCTATGTCTATATTGCCTCCATTTGCGAAGGTTTTTGCAATGTTGATATATTATTGCTTATTTAATCAAATTATACAGCTAATCTCCCCTAAATAGCACGGATTTTTTAGTAATCCCAGTAGAGTGAGTAACCAAACCTATCTTACCCCGTATGTTAAGCAGAGCTTGGACAATCGTAAAGAGATTTTTTTAAAGGCTTTCTATTGCGTTCTGACGATTATCTGAGATATGGTTTAATGAGAATCTGATAATATTTTTTGAATCATATCTGAGGAATCGCTTACCGCTAGGTGTTCCTCAGGGTGGTAATGTTATTTTCAATTATTATTATTATATAAATAATAATATTTCTAGTAATGTTTTGCTATTTGCATTTAAAGAGATTCAGGACAAGTGACATTTTTCCATTCAGAGTGGTTTTAATGTTCTGAATAATCGATGCAGTACCAATAAGTTAACTCTAAATGTTAATAAATGCTTCACTATGAGATTTACAAATAAATTGGACCTTAAAAGGTATAACAGTTAAGAATTGAGACACTTTTAAAGATATTGGGGTCATTTCTGACCCCAAGCTTCCTTTTTTATTACATTTAATAATATCTTTGGCAATGCAACGAAGATGCTCTGGTTTATACCAACAAATTTTGGAGATTTTACAACTATTCAAACACTAAAAACATTCTATTTTAGCTGGGTGGTTATATGGAATCTCATTTTTCATAAATATTTTACCCAATTCGAAAATATACAAAGAAAGTTTGATATATTTCTTGCATTTAAGAGAGATGAAGTATATCCTCTTAAAGGTCTGGAACAGAGCATACTTCTGTAGAGATTTCAAATTTATTTAATTATGGAAATTAAATATTAGATTAATTTTTATTTAAAATATGTAAATCCGTTAAAAATTGCTCTGAACTACATATTATCACAAATAAACCCATGTTTCTTTACGAACTATCAGATTTGTTCATATACTCTACTTGCTTATAACTTCTACCAATTTCTTAATTAAAACACCACTGTAGCACTCTGTGGATATCTTTAATAAAACCTGTAATTACATAATCTGCGCGGCCTATCTTCATAGCACTTCATCATTGCCTTAAGAGGCAGATTATTGCAAAATCTGTAAATAAGTTTGTTCCTTGAGTATTTAATTGAATTCAAGACTAATATGGGTCGCTACTTCCGCGGACGCGTCTCTCTTATCAAGATTTGGGGATTTTTATTAAAATCGGTCTCTCGTTACATTATTCCTATATATTTCAAGTTCTCTACTAGTAATAAAAGACGTCAGTCAAAAGTGTGATAACATCTAGATTTCGCAGTTCTTCTTTCGTCTACTTCCCTACCCCAAAGGAATAGAGAAGTACCGGTACAGCCAGCATATTGATTATGATACTAGCAACATTATTACGTCCTGGGAATTCTCACGACCAGATCTTTTTTAGTAGGCTCCTATACTTGCTGCGGTCTGTTTTAATAGTTGTTATATCTTGCATTTCGCTGTTGCATAATGCATAGATAGTTGTACGTTTCCTTGGAATTTAAATGACGAAGAATCTTCTCATCAGATACTTGCATGTTCTCTGCATGTTCACGATACCGGTCTTTGCCAAGCTTGACAACTACACATTTATCTAATCGAAGTTCCATACTTCCTAGTGTATTCTTCCAACAATAAAAGTGATTAATTGAGTACCCATTCTGAAGCAGCATAAAGTTTAAGGTCTTCCATATAAAATAAATGAGTGTCCCTATCCCTGCTATTTTCTGGTTGATCACAATCATACCTACGGGTTTGGCGTAGAGCAACTGAAAGAGGAAACAGCGGAATATAGAATGGAAGTGGGCTTAAGAACTTTGAAAGACTCCTCCTCTAAAGGCACCGGCCCAGTTTCTACCTTTTGAATACCTGATGTTATGGTAAATTTAGTTCTTCAGAGCCGATTATTATTATTATTATTATTATTGTTTTTGTTCTTCTTTCTCACATTTAGTCAATGTGGTTTCATGTTTGGCTGACGAGTCTAAGCCAAGTCAGCACAAAAGCTATTACCATTGTGTATTAAGGAGTGACCAAAATCACTGACTTTTGAATGTTTTTGTGTATGTTTGCGTCCTCATTCTACTAAGTGTGGTATGAATGTTGTTGATGTAAGGCCTGTGGCTGATATGATGGGGAGAACAATTGGTGGCGGTGTACTAACAGTGCATCACTGTTCTGTTCATTTCATCTGTCCACTTTACCGCTGTCTTGGTTTCCCAGCCTTAGTAGTTGCATGTTGTTCTTGCAAAACATACGTGGCTTGGTTTGGTTTTGGTGGTTGTGTTTGTCCCGCATCTGTGTCGGTTGGCCCAGGCGGCAAGTAATTTTTTTCTTAGTGATTTCTTTATCAGGTTTTGTGATTTTTTTATTATAGCAACGCGTGACCTGTTCGTTCATTTTTGTGGTGCTTTGATTTTCCCGCCTTGGTGGGTGTCGGCTTACTAGCCGACACAACAATTTTGACAGGTCAATTTTCTTTTGCCCGGCCTTCATCGTTTTGGTCGAGCTGCCATTTCTCGCGACGTCCTCGACCATTACGTAGTTGGACCGATGCTTCTTTTATTGATTTATTGTTATTTGGGGTGTTTTCAGTGTTCTGGGGTGTCAGAAGCTCAAAGTTTCCCGACATTAGGTTGCCTTTTAGTAGAAGGAAAATAGTTTTGGTGTGTTTTCCTGTGCTTATTATTGTTGGTCTGTCTCTAACAGTTACTTTTGCATCTCTTGTTCTTCGGTGTTTTGAGAAGATATGAAAGTTGCTATTTTGGGATTCCGAGAGAGCGAGTATCTCTAGGCTCGTTTCATAAGTCCCATTTTTCCTCTCAAATAATCTAGACAACACAAGACAGTATAACATGACTCAGGTACCTCGGGGTCGTCAGTGCCCGTACTATGAGAATCCTGGAATTCCCACAGCCTCTGATGGGGATAATTAGTTCTATTATTTTAGTTGCGATTACCACAGAATTATTTTTAAAAAATTTTTGACATTGGTCATCATTCTTTAAGAAACTACACCTGACAAAATATTTACGTAATGTTTGTCGAATTCCCCGTCCTGTCTGAAAATTTCACTTTCTTGTGGTAAACAAAAACCCGCGACGAATATGAGGAATCTAAAGATGAACCATCTGTCTCCGGTTTTTTGACCGACATTGAACTTAAGAAGAACCACTTTCACCTTTTTACTATGTAATAAATTATTGTTTTCATTTTTTTATGAATATTTATAATATCGAAAAGATTGGCGTGGCATTTCCTAGAAATAAAACAGTACGTAACGATGTACGACGGCTCAGCAGCAAAAGTAGGTTATTTCGATCGGATTTTTTAAAGTAAATGATGAAAAAAACAAAACGAAAAAAAAACGAAACATTTCTTGACGTTACTTAAAAGATAATAATCGTATGGGTATGCGAAAGCTGCTCCATAAAAAAATAAGTTGTCTTAAGTTATTTAAGAGTTAGATTTTCAATTCAATTTCCGTGAAATTTAATTGTTTGAAATTTAGGCATTCGAACATCTCAAAGCATCTACTCGTGTTGTCATTGTTGCAATTTCTCCATGGTAAGGAGAGCATAATACCGTAAAAGTTTAAAAGTATTTCGAAGGTAATTAAACACAAATATAAGTAACCAAAAGAGGCCGCTCTGGCCTAGTGGTTAAGGCGTCTCTCTCCTACGCCGGAGAGAAAAAGTACATAAATTTTTAAAAAATGATAATAATAATAATAAAATTACGTGACGGTCGCCTCTCTCGAGAAGGCAATGACAAACCACCAGTAATACCCCTCTCGCTTTGACTGTTCGGAACCGGCATTAAACTGTAGGTCTTCTTTGTTTGTGGAACACTTAAAAAAAGGTGCCAACCACATGCAAAGGCGAGGTGCTCGCTTACGTTCGTATCGGATATGGCACTTCAAGAAAATAAGTAACAAAGGATAAAGAAGAAATGATTCCAATAAAAAAATTTTTGTCAATATCTGTACAGTTCTAAAGTGGAAAAACCAAAAAGAAATCAGATTATAAACTCCTATTACGAAGATATAAGAAAGGAGATAAGATAGAGCTGTGAAATTATAGATCATTAAGTCTTTTGTGTCAAATATATGTTGGTCATGAAAATAGTAATTATAAGATTAAGAAACAAATTCGAATTATACGAAAACAATGAACAATGTAATTCTCGAGAACACACAATTAATTTAAAACATCAACAAAGCGCCCTTTAGATTATAACAAAAACTTCTACTAAGCATTTATCGACTGTAACAAGGCTTTTGACTTGATCAAAATATGCATAGTTATAAATATGTTACAAAATTGATGTGTAGATTTAATGTAAATCGTATTCATGGAAAACATAAATAAAGAAGCAATAAGTACAGTGAAACTTCATATCACCGAAGCTTTTTACGTTGGCAATGATAGATATAAAGAAAAAAAATGAAACTCGGAGATTTGTTGTATACATATTGAAGAATGAAAATTGAACACACGATGATAGGCGAATAAATAGGAGAAAGACTTGCATGGAGAACTTGTGGGATATTAAAACATATATTACAAAAAAAAAAACAAAAGATTTTAAAAATACTTGAAAATAAAAATATTAAATCAATGTGTTATCCCAGTTCTGCTCTTTCGGGCTAAAAGTAGACAATCTCAAAGAAAACAATGAGTAAGATGCATACTACACACCGCCACATGGAGAGAATAGTCCGAAATATAACGTTAAAGGACCAGGAATCTATAGAACGTACCAGAACAGTGAATATCAAAACAAAATAATCAAGGCAAAAGAGAGGTAGGCAAGACATGTGGTAAGAATAGATTTGACGAGATGGACAAGAGAAACAATAGAATGAAAACCATAGAGAGAAATGAAATCCAGGACGGTCAATCGTCAGATGGTATGATGACATTAGAAAAGTGACTGGTAGGGGATGGACGAACGTAGCCCAGGGCAGAATATTTTTTAGGATTTTTTCGTTTTAAAACAGTTTGCCGTTGCATATAGTTTAAAATAACGAATTGTTAAAGAGTGCTTCAAAAATTCTGAAAATATTACGAATAAAAACAAGTTTTTCTCCAAAAGTTTTAGTTTTTGAGTAAAAATTGTTGAATATCCAAAATATGGCAAATAGGCTGTAATAAATATCTTCGAAAATTGAGACCATAAAAAAAACTTTTCCTACGTTGCGCGTTGTAGGTTTTTTGGGGTAGAATAAGATTACCTGAGAAAACTTTTGGTTATATTAGGAAATTACATTTTTACCTACAGTTTTTCTGAAACTTTTTGAAATCCATTTTTAGATTTGGGTCGGTATTAAGCTCAAGTCAGCACAATTTTTTAATATGCCACTCAAAATTCAAAGCTACATATCATAAGTTTTAATCTTGATCAGATTGTCTCCTCATAAATTTCGTCAATTTATGGACTATATATAATATATATATATATATATATATATATATATATATATATATATATATATATATATAATGCAACGTCTCTCTGTCTGTCCGTTAGTGCGCTTGTCACTGGAGAACCACTTATCCGATTTACGTGCTTTTTTTTTAAACATACATATGTTCTCTGGCCAGGTTATAGGCTATATTGTAGTACGTTAGGTAAAATAAGGAATAACCAGTGCCGATAATAGTGAATCAAATCGGAAAAAAGTTTGCCGCTAGCGTGTTCTCTTGCAATACACTGCCTAAACCTTTAAATATGGAATAATATCATGTAACAAAGAATATCTATAATATATATTTTAAATTGTTGTGGCTGTTACCTGATGGAAATTCATAACGAATGTAATGAAAGACTGATTTTGTCAAATTTCCACTTTATTTAGTTTTACTGAAACTGTATGACGCGTTTCGCTATACTATAGCTTCGTTTGATACAAAATGATCATTTTGTATCAGACGAAGCTATAGTATAGCGAAACGCGTCATACAATTTCAGTGAAATTAAATAAAGTGAAAATTTGACAAAATCATTTTACATTTAATTACATATAATATATATAAAGCAACGTTTCTCTGTCTGCCTGTCCGTTAGTGCGCTTATGACTTGAGAACCACTTATCCGATTTACATGTTTTTTTTTAATTCATACATTTGTACTCTGGCCAAGTTATCTATAATCTTCTATAATATATATATAAAAAATGCAACGTTTCTCTGTCTGTCTGCCTGTTAATGCGCTTATCACTCAAGAACCACTTATCTGATTTAAGTTTTTTTTTTAATTCACACATGTGTTCTCTGGCCAGGATAGGATTTTATTACGTTAGGTAACATAAGAAATAAGCAGTGACGATAATAGTGAATCAAGTCGGAAAATAGTTTGTAGCTAGCGCACTCTTTTGAAATACGCTGCCTAAACCGTAGAATATGGAACAATATCACGTAACAAAGAATACAATATATATAAAATGCAACGTCTCTCTGTCTGTCTGTCTGTCTGTTCGATAGTGCGCTTATCACTTATCCAATTTACGTTTTTTTTTTTTTTTTTAAATTCATACATGTTCTCTGGTCAGGTTATATAAGAATAACAATAATCTATATAATATATATAAAACGCAACGACTCTTTGTCTGTCTGTTT
This sequence comes from Pachyrhynchus sulphureomaculatus, assembly GCA_019049505.1. Lineage (NCBI taxonomy): Eukaryota > Metazoa > Arthropoda > Insecta > Coleoptera > Curculionidae > Pachyrhynchus > Pachyrhynchus sulphureomaculatus. The sequence continues at coordinate 221,593,168 of CM032447.1, read as the reverse complement.
GTCTGTCCGTTAGTGCGCTTATCATTCGAAAACCACTTATCCGATTTACGTGTTTTTTTATTCTTTAATTTTAACTTAATATTTATCAAAAAAGAATCTATCATATATATAAAACGCAAAGTCTCTCTGTCTGTCTGTCCGTTAGTGCGCTTAGCATTTAAGAACCATTTATCCGATTTACGTGTTTTTTTATAAAATACATAAGTTTTCTGGCCTGATTATAGGACACATTTTATTACGTTAGGTAACATAAGGAATAAGCAGTGACGATAATAGTGAATCAAGTCCACGCGAGCGGAGCCGCGGGCACAGCTAGTGTATATATATATATATATATATATATATATATATATATATATATATATATATATATATATAGGGTGTCCCAAAAACTAAAGTATTCCCTTCGAGGGCTGATAGGTCAGCTCATAACTCACCAGAATATACAAATATGACCTTAGTGAGAGTGACAATAGAGAGTATGAAGAGTCAAAGTTGGCTAATTCAAATGTTTTACCTTATGATACTTACAAAAATGTATTTTCCCCGCACGTTTAGCACAATTAGTTTTATTTTAAACTGTGATCAACAGCAGGGTTACACAGAATGACGTAACAATAATTAGAATCCTAGAATACGAAAATTTGTAGCTGGGACACTCGATAAACTGATTTAAGATATAGATTTTCACTAGGTTCATAAAAGTGTCGATACCTTGAAATCTAACGATTTTTCACTAAGGTCATGTTTATGTTATGAGCTGGCCTATTTACCATCAAAGGAAATACGTTGGTTTTTGGGACACCCTGTATATCATCATACATCATCAAATTTGGAAAACGATAGGCCAGTAATATTCGCTCATATATACAAACTTTTAACCAAGATCATAACTAAACGTCTGGAATTCAAGTTGGACTTCTAGCAGCCCTGTGAGCAGGTGCATTTTAGAAGTAGATATGGGACAAATGATCACTTACAAATAATTAATACCTTAATAGAGAAAGCCATCGACTACAATTGACCACTCATTCTGACATTCGTAGATTTTCGAAAAGCTTTCGACACAGTGGAAAATCAAGCAATAATAGCGTCGTTATGGAGAGCTTACACACTGATCCAACCAAACGTGAAAAATCTTGAATCATGATTTTTCCATAATATTCCAGCAATACTTTTCTTAGTTCGAGGAAAGTAATAAGAAAGGAATGAGAAACCAGAATTATTAATGGGGGCGAAGGGGCTTCACAAATATATAAGTTAACTGCAATGTTTTGCAACATAAAAGATTTAATTTAGATAAGTAGCATTATTTGTCACATTGTTCCGAGTAAAAGGCAACTTCCTTAAAAACTATAATTTAAAAGAAAGTGTTCATTATTCTGCGCAACTTTTTAATTCTTATAAAATAATGCATTTCTTATATTGCATTCTATCTAGTAAATCTATCTCGTTAAGGTACTAACATAACAAAAATAGACCATTGTTCGGTGTTAATTGGGAATAAATAAATGCAAGGTCTAGTTGTTTTAAAGTTAATTGTCTATGAAATAAGGAACAAAGAATTTGAAATTTTTTAATTATTCACATCTAATAGTTTTTGATACTAATTTCGAAATGTTAGCAACTCTACTAGATATACACGTGCAATTAAAGTATTTGTTTTTTAGGTTGGTAGAACGGTTATTAACATCTGACAAAACTTTTCATGATATTCGATTGCAGTCGGTCAAGTAAGAACGTATTGCCTATAACTTGTAGTTTCTTTTTTCTTGAAGTTATTTTTGGTAACCCTGCAAACAATGCTTTGTTTCCACCAAGTCTGTAGGGCATCTCTTACCATTTCTAACCTTATTTACGATTAAAAAGTATACCATCTTCGGGAAAGCAATGGCACCAGCCGTAGTATCATGCCTAATAAAGCCCTCTCAATTTGGCCGTTCGGAACCGGCATTAAACTGTAGGCCTCCGTGTAAGTGAAACACTTAAAAAAAGGCACCAATCTCAGGCAAAAGCAAAAGGGTCGCCTATATAGGTGAAAACTGCCGAGATTTTTGAAAAAAAAAATTGTTCTTGCCAAAAATCGATTTTATTCTGCAATATAGTTTCCTTGAGGAGCTTATGCCAGCGACCTTCCAACTTTTTTTCTTGATTTCACCATTCAAACGCTCCACCTGCGTAATAGTCTTCGGTGATTGTTCTCCCTTTCTCAAGATAGTCGATCATTATTATTCCATGCGCATTCCAAAAAATACGTGCCAAAACCAGTTGACGTTTGTGCTTTCGGATGCTTCGGTCGGCTTTCATGTGGTTCCAGCCACTCTGCATACTGTCTGTTGGACTCGGGCGTGTAATGGTGGATTCATGTTTTGTCCATTGTTACGAATCGAAGCAAGAATTCCTTCGGATTACGTCGAAACAGTGTCAAACACTGTTCTGCATCTTCGATACGTTGCTGCTTTTGATTAAGCGTGAGCTTGCGCCGCATTCATCGGGCACATAGCCTTTTCAAATGCAAATGCAAATATCTATGCAAAATATGCCTCACGCGTTCATTTGATATCTTCACTTTTACTTTACGGTCACTCAGAAAAATATGGTGATTTATTTGTATTTTTTGGAGTAATTGTCTCATTTGAACGTCCGCAACGTGGTGTATCACCGCCGAATTTCACAAAACCATCGACACATAGTTGCTCTCGACGAAGCAGATGTGGCTTAACAGTTCTCAAGCCATTTGTGGGTTCTGGCTTTATCTTCTCCCATCAAAAAGCAATCCTTTAATTAACACGCGATTTTTTTTTCCATCGTTTTGCAAAATTTAAAAGTAGCGTCGCTTAAATAGCTATAAATGTAATATCCTGAAAATTTTACAGAGGGCGGACTTTTCACCTCATGTTAGCAGTACGCTTTCGAAGTTATTTTGCAATGACATTGACAAATATCATTCAAAATATATGCACTATATTATCTGATTTACTTTTTCCAATGACGTTAGACGTCGTCGTTAACAATTGTAAGATCTATAAAATTAAAAAAATATATATATATATATATATATATAACTTTGGTTACGGCAAATGACGAGAATAAGGGATATCCGTAGTTTCAAATAACAATTTTTAAGATGTGGTCGCATGGTCAATAGCTTCACAGGCACTTTTGGTTAACCATACTATTTTTAATTTGAAGTTGAAATATTCGGCAAAGGTATTTTTTAAGTGTATTTCGAGTGAGGTGGTTTCATTTAATTCGTTTTGAAACTGAGGTTAAATAGTTCATTCTAAGGTTGAACGATCTTAAGAGCATTTAATTAGGTGTATAGGTTGATGGCCCTGTTAACAAATGCCTACTTTATTGAAAAAAATGTATATTAGGTGCAGTCAAATTAAAACACTGTTTAAAACGAAACAGAAAGTTTAAATATATTATCATATAATTAATAGGGGAACCTGGGGTGCAAAGAAGTCTCCTGAAAAATTGAAATTTGGTTTATAATTTTGTTGTCAAAATTTCTTCAAATTCATTAAAAAAATAAATAATATGTTTACCATAACCACATCTACACTATGGTCAATTCATAATTTTCATTTGAACAACTTTTATAGCAAAAGCTCGAGGCTTCCCTATATTAAGTTATGATCTCTCAAAGGCTACGAGTTTGTAATGTTCACATGACGTGTCCCCATATCGCTGGTATGATCCCCGCGAGTTTATGAGATATTCAAATTCCTTCTTTCAAGAAAAAAAATCCTATTCTGTAGAATAAAAATGAATTTTGCTGATTAAAAGGAAGAAAAAAACCGAGAACCGTTTTTTTATTAAATTCTTGGTAAAACAGATATACAAAAACCGTGAAAAAGGTAAAAATACAAGGAAATTTGACTTCAACGCTTTTTTCACGTTATTAATTTAAATATCTCATTGTTGAATTTATATTTCTCAACTATTAGAGATATTGTCCGCGGGGAATAAATGTCCATTTTGAGAATATCTCTGCACACTTTCAGTTTCGCGCGTATTGTCAACAGTCATGCTCCTTATATTTCAGCGAATCCCAGTAACCTGGAGAGATTGAAAATAACTATAATTATCATTTTAAGATGAGATCATCTTTCTTCTGAACTTAAAAATGAAGTGAACACATTTGTGGCTCCATTTTATCATTAGTTAAATCTAATATAATAATTGTCATACAACTAATGACTTCTCGTACCTATATACGAGTACTACTTATATAAAAAAGTTAACTCCACTGATTTATTCAAACTCACTCGTGCCGGAGAATTACTACTTTTGCATGCCCAGATTGAGTTTTAAAAGTTTGGTTAGCGAATTTTATATTCTATATGTGTTATATAGTTTTTCAATATTCAAACTGACACCTGGTCAGTCACATGCTGATAACCATAATTCTGCCCTGAATTCAGAAAAAAAGTACAAATGGAATAACACAAATCAATACTTAACAATAATAAAACATCAACTGTTTTACAAATATAATAATCTAATATTATAATACATTCCACAATAGAAATAAAGAATTACACAGGCCAACGATGAAATAACTTTTTTAATAATTTTACCTGATTACTGTTTTTTTTGGTGTGTTGAGTCCGAAAATAATAATAAAAAAGTCGTATCAGCCACCAATTTTTCCCATTTTAATATTCAAAATGTGAAAAGTTTATCTTTTATCATTCGAATGTTATTAGGTTGGCAATAAAATCAGAATTTTATAAGGTTGGCAGTAAAATCAAATGTTATTAGGTTGACAGTTCCGATAAATGTCACGACTGTTTGTTTTCTTCTAGTTAATATAACCTCGCATTGCAGTGTTTAACCCATGTGCTTTAATTCACACTCAAAGTATCGTCACAGTAAACCGTGGTTGTAACAACTCTCCCAATAGTTTATGTGGTGAGTTTGTAGTTAAAAAACATCAAAAAAACATTACTGACTTTGTAAAGAAGCATACTTTGCATATTTTGGTGTAGAAATCGGTAATCAAGAAAAATGTTGGGCTCCTCACAAAGTATGTTATATTTGTATCGAGGATCTTAGGAAATGATATAAGAAAGAAAATAAAGCTTTTAGATTTGCAGTACCCATGGTATGGAGAAAGTAAGGAAATCATTCAAATGAATGTTATTTTTGCAGCGTTGATGTTTCTGGATATAACTCCAAAAATAAGAAAGTAATTGTCTATCCTAACTTTACTTCAGCTAATCGGCCGGTAGGACATGGACCGGGACTTCCTGTCCCTGAGCCACCTCAGTCTATTGATGACGTTTTACAGTCAAGTCCCGAATTTAATGAAAGTCGACCGGATGATGATGAGTTTCAATATTCTCTAGAAAATTTAAAACCACAGTTGTCTACACAAACTGAGTTAAATGATTTCGTGAGAGATTTTGGTTTGATTAAGGAAAAAGCAGAATTACTTGGTTCTAGGCTGAAAGAAAAACATTTATTGGAATCTGGAACATCTATTTACCATTATAGAACAAGAGATCAGCAGTTTACTTACTAATTTGGGGTGCGTTTTGTGAAGTTACTGATCATTTTATACCTCCGTAACAAAATTTTTTATTTTAGAAGCAATCAACGTACGGAACACTAACTGAGCAAGTTCGACTTGCACTTGGCCGGTTATTTATAATTATTTTCAGTTATAACGTCAATAATGAATTTCAGAGTACGTTATAAAAAGATTCTCGGTTGAAATCCAGATGTAAACACAACCCGCGACCGTGGTGACAGCTATATTGTTGGTATGATCGGGGACGCATACATGATAAAAAACAGAACTTAAAAATTTTTTTGAAGCGTCGTTATTGTGTTTGATGTTTACTGTGATTATATCTTCATTACCACACAAAATTTTAATAAATATTTAAAAGAACAAAAATGTCATATTTATGAAATAATTTCCGTTTTATTATGTTGTACTCGCATTAACAATAATAATTTCTTTGTTTTTTTTTCAGGTAAAATAAAAGTAAATAATCAACAGCTGGCCACAGCGAATATTCCCGCAACGAATGGTGTTATCCATGCCATAGATGCACTGTTATGAAAAGCATAAAATATGTAAATAATTATTTGCAATCAGAAAAAGATTCAGTGTCATATTTTTGAAAAATTTATCAAATGAATATAGGTGTTATAATTTTTTTAACATAAAAAAATCTATATATCCAAGTACAGAAGTCAACGGTGTAGTTTAAAAGTAAGAAATTGACAGTTTTTTGAATTTTCATTTTGGTTTGTTGGGTCTCATAAAATGATTTCATTGTCTCAACTCGAAGAACATCCTGTGAATAACTTATTACCAAGGGAATGAAACGTGCTTGGAAAAACTCAACTGATTATTCATCTCGACTCTGTCTCTGACAACAAACTTTACAGTCGTTGTCACGATTGACCATTTTCGACTCTTTCTCTAACAACAAACATTACACAGTGGCGTAGTTAGGTTCAAGGGTCATAGGGCCATATTGGTAAAAAGGACGTTTATAAATTGGCGAGTAAAGCCTACTAGAGAGCACTAGAACTTGAGAAGCTTAGACCGTTCCCAGCCTGCCAAACTAAAAATCAATGACCGGAGGATGCAAATTTTTACAAAAAGGAACTCTTTCAAACAATAAAACTTTCAAAACTTAAGCCCAATTTGAAAACCGATGAGGGGGAGGTAAAAACTTTTCACAAAAAAGAATTTCCAATAAAAAAGTCTTGTTTCTAAGAGGGCGCTGTTTTCTACACCCATAGGCTATCCCTTGCCTCCTTTGGCTACGCCACAGTTACTACACTGTATCCAGGATTGTTCATTATATTTAAGGTTAGTTCTAATTTCTGAATTTTTTGAATGCCTATGGTAAAAATAACAATCGGAAATGAAAAAAAACGATCTAGAAAAATTTTAAATATTACTACACACTATAAGTATATATAAGACAGTGATTTTTTTGTAATAAGAAATTATAACGCCTCATTTAGATTTATTTGTCGATACGGAATGCGCAAATTAACCAACAGCATCCCGATATCTTTTATTTTAACACTTTATCCATTCACTAGCACGAATATTATATTTTTAATTTTTAGCTATCACAACAGATAACGATAAAAAATGCTCATATTTATTATTACTTTTTTTAATGGTAGCTCCAATTCAAAAATTTCAAGGGCGAGGTAAAGTACCCCTTCTTTTAAGTCTGTAGGCCCACGATTAGGTCGAGCTTGACTGCCCTCTACTTTGGAACTGCTCTCTGTTATTCTCTTTATTATACGAGTAACTCTTGAAATACTTCTGATCATGTTGTCTCTTTCTTTGTTCCATTCTTCCTTACTTAATTTAGAATTGCCTCATTTGTATATCTATTTATCTCTGTTTCAAGAGGAGGCCCATTTTGCAGTACAGTAAAAAAAGTAATATTGTAATAACGTTTTTTTATTGAATACACAAAGATGAATTTATGAAACTTTGAATCCTCGTCTTGCTTTTTGTTCAGCAAATACATTTATCGCAGAATTCAAATTAACTGGATTTGCTACTGACCTTTTAATGTAAAGAATAGCATAATCAATCATTGAGCGTGTCTTCAGCTAAAGAAGCTCCACGGTATTCTTTTCAGCACTAGCCGAATTTACAAGCACTATCAAAAACAATTTGAATGTTTTTTTTTTAAGGGAAAAGGCTCTGTGACCTTTTCGCTGAGGGGGCTCTGGGACTCTTCTGTTGGGAGGGCCCAGGGGGCAATTGCTCTTTAGCCGCCCGTTATTGTAAGATCGCAAATCATTTTATATTTGTCACGTTTTATAAACGCCTTTTAATTCCTGTATTAGAGTCGCTTATTAACTGCCTATTCTTTGCGGAAAATTTTTGATAATTAAAAGATGTCAAAATCATGTTTTTACTTATATATTAAAAAAAGTGTAGGGCTTATCGCAAAAACTATAAAGAATTTATTGTTCAATTTGTCTCTCACTTTGCTATAGAACATTATAAATATGAACAATTTCTTTTTTTTGTTAATTTATCATTTTATTAAATTAACTAAAGTGATAAGTTAACAAAGTAAATTATTTATATTCAATATTTATAAAAAAATTCCGAAAATATATATAACAAATAAATATGATATTCGTGCTAAAACCAAATTTAAAAAACAAATATTACTAAAACATACATTACACAACATTATTCTGAAAATTTTGTTGAAATATAAGATCAACTTTTTTGACAATTTTTAGCGAATCTGTGAAAGGCTGATTTTTATACAATCCTAAACAGGCAAAAAATACTGTCAGATTGTATGCGGGGCTAGAACCTTGATTTATACGGAGAATATATTAAATTATTTTAGTTTCGTAAGATTTTGTAATATATTAGAAATTTAAGTGTAAAATAAATGTAATAATATAAGAAAAATATAATAAATGTAGTAAAACTATTAAATTTGTTTGATTTACAGTCGGTCAAGTAAGAAATTGTCGCGTATTCTTCATTAAAAATGTATTTAGTATATAAAAGTTTTATACATCCTTCGACAGTAATCCTTTACTGCCATTGAAATGCTAATGATTCAGTAGTTTCTCCAGTCCCCATCAGCGTTGATTACCGCCTGGCAGTGGCGGTTCGTGATGGAATTTGGTGGAGGATTACACACCTCACAAGGCTATGTTCTATGTAGCAATAAGAGCGTGAAAACACGATTTCCAAATACCTACTTAATTTTAAATTTTATGTATTTATTCATACCTAGAGGACATTTTAAAATTTTCTAAGGTCCATGATCACAAATGAAATATATATATATATATATATATATATATATATATATATATATATATATATATATATATATATATATATATATATACATATATATATATATATATATATATATATATATATATATATATATATATATATATATATATATATATATATCAAGGATTTTCTATAGCTGACGCTGTCTTCCTTCTCTCAGCCTTTGATTCCATTCGTTTCTATCTTCCCAGTCTCCATCTGTTAGACTTCTATCCTCCATAGCCTCGTCCACATCGTCTCTCCACAATCGTCTGGGTCTTCCTCTTTTTTTTCTCCCTATAGGACTCCACTCCGTTATGTATCTATTATCTTCGCTCCGTCTTATGTCCATACCATTTTAATTGTTTTTCTTCAATAGTGTTTATTGCGTTCTCTTTGATGTTCATTCTGCTTCTTATTTCTTCATTTGTTATTCTCTCCATACGTGTCACTCTACAACATCTTTTCCAATACTCCATCGCTACTGCGTTAATTTTAGACTTATTTCTTTTGTTGATCGTCCATGTTTCTGACCCGTATGCCATTATGCTTTGTATTATTGATTTGTATATGCGTGTTTTGTTTCTTTTTGTAATGTGTTTGTCCCACAGGATCGAATTTAATTGTCTTATGCATGTCCGCGTTTGTCCTAATCTAGCTTTAATCTCTTCTTCTGATGTTGCGTTTTTTGAAATGATGGTTCCTAAATATTTAAATCTATCGGTTCCTTTGATTATTGTTTCGTTATCAACTTCTAGATTCTCCACGTTTCCCTCCTTTGTTGTTAGATATTCAGTTTTATCAAAGTTTATTGCTAATCTTGCTTTAGTGTATTTTTCTTTCAGTTTTCTTACCATATAACTGAGGCCTTCCTCATCTTGCGCTATGATTACTTGGTCGTCTGCGAAACTTAGAGTATATAAGTAATCTTCTCGTATTGGGACTCCCATTCCACTACATTTTTGCTTCCATTTTTTTAATGTTTGTTCGAGGTATATTTTGAATAGTGTTGGGGATGTAGAGCATCCTTGTAATAGGCCTTTTGATGTTTGGAGTCTCTTCCCTATTTTATGACCTATTTTTATATTCACTGTGTTGTTTTCATAGAGAGCTTTTACTGCGTATATTAGTTCTTTGTCAATGCCTATTTCTTTCATTGCGTCCCATAATCTTTGTCTTGGTACTGAGTCATAGGTCTTTCTTATGTCTACGAAGGCTAGATGAACTTCTCTATTCTTTGCCAGTTTTTTTTTTCCATTGTTTGTTTTATAGTGTATATGTGGTCTATACATGATTTTTCGGCTGTAAAGCCTACTTGGTCTTCTCCAATTTTTCCTTTTATATTTTCCTCTATGATATTTTTAATAATTTTTCCATACAAACGTGCCATACTCGATATTATGCTTAGGCCTCTATAGTTTGTGCATTTTCTGCGGTCTCCCTTTTTGAATATAGATACTGTATAGGCTTTTGACCATTCCTCTGGTATTTTTTCTCCATTTATCGCTCTGTGGAACATGTTTCTCAGCATTCGATGTAATTTATTAGACCCGTACTTAATCATTTCATTTACCACACCTCCATGCCCTGCAGATTTATTATTTTTGAGGGTTTTTATTGTCTTCTTTACTTCTTCATAGCTTAGTTCTAGCTCTTTTTTTTCCTTATTCTGTTCTTCTTCGGGTTCTCTTCTTGGAATTCTTGTCTGTCTTCTGTTAGCAGCTTCTTATAATATTCTTCCCATTCGCTTTCTGGGATGTACTCTATATTCGTCCTCTCTCTATTGTTAGTCCTTAATGCTTTAATTATTCTCCATGACTCTGTACTTCTAGTTCCTCCTATATACTATTCTTCATGTTCGCACGATTTTTCCCATCTCTCGTTCTTTTCTTTGTTTATCATCCCCCTCGAAATGAGATACCTTACCTAATATTAATTGAAAATGGTAAATGTCAGTAGGTTAAACAAGGTTCAACTATAACCGGCAAATAAGCGCGGTGTATTGACACATATGTATAAATGAGAACATAAATAATATACAACACTTGACGAAAGAAAATGCAGTCTATATTAGAAATATAGCAAAATTCATTGTTTTGTTTGAAAACATCTAACTATAAGCAGAACATTCTAAACACAATGTTTAAACGAAAAGTCCATACGGCAAATTTGTCAATCACTAATTGATTAAAATCACTAATATCTTCTAGTATTTTCTTTTCTGTTAACAATATTCCCAATGCTGAATGTCTTTCTTCAATCATGCTACTTCTCAAAAACGACTTAATTCTTTTTAAAGCCGAGAAATTTCTTTCAGCTTCAGCAGACGCCATCGGAATGGTAATAACACAGCCCCACAAAAAAAAAAGTGGGGTATACTTTTGATGCGATATATCAGATCCGTAGTATTTTTTGCCCGCTGATCACGAATCTGACGTCAGAATATCGCCATCACATCTCAATTTTTTTCTAACCTCAAAAAATAGGTAAAAATTAGTAAAAATTAAGAAAAATATACTCCTAAAAAATTGATTCAAGCTTTTTCATGAATCCAAAGATGTATTAATATGTATTCGGACACGCTAAGCTAATATTCATCGGTTGGATTAAGCCGTACAGTTCTGTTTTCTTTCTAACTTCAATAAATCAGACAGATATAATGCTTCTCGAATGCAAAAACGAATTCAAATTAAAATTCAACCGATTCTTACCAAATTTGGTACACGGGGTTTTTTTGGGTTGCTGATCATGAATCTGAGGTAGGATTTGCAAAATTCAAAATGGCGGATCCAAGATGGCGGACAAAATTTTTGAAAACCGATTCCTACCAAATTTGGTATACAGTTGGGGAATCCTCAAACCTGATACTCTTAAACCCTAAACCCTGAAACCTTAGACTCCCACACCCTGTAACCTCAAAAAATAGACCTCAATAACCCTGTAACTTTAAAAATGAGACCCAATAGACTCAAAACCAGGACTTTTAAACCATATACTCTCAAATAGTAGACCCTTAAGCCCTAGAATTGCGAAGGTTAGACCCGCGCCTAACTTTCCTTTTTTTGGCTGTATCTTGTTCTTTTTTCCGCGAATGACCTATTCAAAGGCTTTCTGCCCAAACGCTTTTGAGGACTTGTTTCTCTTTTTAGCGACCAGCAATAGTCCGCTAGCATATGGTCATCCCATCGTCCTTGATACCGATTTTCTATGATTTTCAGATCTTGGTGAAAACGTTCCCCTTGCTCCTCACTGTAGTCACCAACATTATCTGGGAAATCATCGCTGTGGGAGTCCAGAAATGTAATTTTAGATTCATTAAGCAACCTAATATTTGAAATTTTTTTACCATTTTCTCGACTATTTCTTTGTACTTAGGACTTTTATTATTTCCCAAAAAGTTTGTTGCGACTTCTTTAAAACTAAGCCAAGCAACTTTTTCAACTTTATTCATTTTAGTAACAAATAATGAATCTTGAAACAATTTTCTTATTTGTGGCCCGTCAAATACGCCTGCCTTAATTTTAGCTTCAGAAAATTTCGGAAATTTTTTATGCAAATATTTGAAACATTGGCCGTTTGTATCTAATGCTCTCGTGAATTGCTTCATAAGTCCAAGCTTAATGTGAAGCGGGGGAATAAGAACTTTTCCTGGATCTACCAATGGTGGAAACAATACATTATTTTCACCAGGAGTGAACGATTCTCTTGTTGGCCAAATTTTGTTCTTATAATGACGTTCCCTGTCTCTGCTATTCCACAGACATTTATAACAGGGATAAAGTGTAAACCCTGACTGTTGGCCAAGCAATATTGTTACAATTTTCAGATCTCCACAAATTTTCCAGTTATGATCAGCATATTTTATTTTTATCAAAAGCTGCTTCATTTTTTCATATTGCTCTTCCATAACTGTGGAATGAGCAATCGGAATGGGAGCGTCAACGTTGGTATTATGCAGCAAAACTGCCTTAATGCTCCGTTTAGAAGAATCAATGAACAGTCTCCATTCTTCAGGATCGTATGAGTTATTTTGAAATTCATCCATTAGACCTTTTGCATCGGTACAATATGAAAGTGACAATTCCTCGTCTATTGTGAAATATTTTCGAAATTCTTCATCTCTGTTTCTATAATAAGAAATCGTAGCTTCTGGCTTAAGTAAATGTATTTTCTTTAAAAAGGAAGCAAGAATCTCTGAACCATCTTTGGATAAGCCTAAATCTCTGACTAGATCACTAAGTTCTGACTGTGATATGAGTATTGGTTCTGGTTTACGGTTGTATGGTAGAAATTCTTTATCTGTGTCACTAGTATATGATAGGTTGTCACTAGAACATTCATTAGTAACAGTGTTTGAATCTTTTTCGACAGTCTCAATGTTTTCGGCATGAACTGATAAGGTGAAATCATTTGTTTCCATAACATCAGCATCAAGTGGTTCAGGAGGCGGAATTAGTTTAGTTGGTCTTGTTACTGTCGAAACATCGTTATAAGTAATAGTGCTTTTATTTTTTCGGTTATGCCTAGATACAACATTCATACAAAAGTAGCAATCATTTTCACTGTATGTTCTATTCCATATTGCTGGTCTGGAATATTTAATCGCCTTCTTATTGATGTACAACATTATTTTGCAAGAACTGCAAATGATGTGGGGAACCCAATCTGTATCCTGGTGCTGTATTTCAATGTTAAAACAATCCTTATATAAGGTTTTAATCTTATCCGTTATCGGTGACCCCATTTTACTCAATACGTGTTGACAGCAAATATAACAAAATAAATCACTGTTTTTATCGCACTTATGAAAAGTCGTTGTACCGTGAGACCGTTTTCTTGTAGTATTATACTCTACATGAGCCAAGTCACCCACACATGAAGAGCTACGGTCGCTGGATGACGACGGCTGCGGGCCCGCTTTCCCACCCTGACCAACCGCCAATACTGGGTTTCCGAGTCCCTGCATCGTAATTCTCTTTCTTCTACCTGCCATGACGGCATCTAAGCCGTTATCCAGGGACTCTGCCGGCTAGTGGAGTAACACCGTTGCCCACCGTCAGAACGTGGAGGTGCCCTGGATGCAGGTAGAAGAATAAAAATCGACCGATGAATTTTCTCGGCGTTCAAAATGGCGCGAAAACATCTGCCATCTTGAATTTTGCAAATCTAACCTCAGATTCGTGATCAGCGACCCAAAAAATCCCCGTGTACCAAATTTGGTAAGGATCGGTTGAATTTTAATTTGAATTCGTTTTTGCATTCGAGAAGCACTATATCTGTCTGATTTATTGAGGTTAGAAAGAAAACAGAACTGTATGGCTCAATCCAACCGATGAATATTAGCTTAGCGTGTCCGAATACATATTAATACATCTTTGGATTCATGAAAAAGCTTGAATCAATTTTTTAGGAGCATATTTTTCTTAATTTTTTACTAATTTTTACCTATTTTTACCTATTTTTTGAGGTTAGAAAAAAATTGAGATGTGATGGCGATATTCTGACGTCAGATTCGTGATCAGCGGGCAAAAATACTACGGATCTGATATATCGCATCAAAAGTATACCCCACTTTTTGATGGCGATATTCTGACGTCAGATTCGTGATCAGCGGGCAAAAAATACTACGGATCTGATATATCGCATCAAAAGTATACCCCACTTTTTTTTTGTGAGGCTGTGTAATTAGGTGCAGTAAAGTGTACGTTGCGGAAAATACATTTTGTAAATTATTTTCGATTATAAATCGAAAACAATGCATTCCTCCTGGCAAATTTCTAAAATCTGGCCGTTTATTATTAAGTTCAAGTTCAGTTTGATCTAATTTTGTCCAAAATGGATATGAATGAACTATATCATTTAAATAGTGCGATGGGAATTTATTTTCAAACTTCGAACACATAACCAGAAGCGAACCACTTATATAACTGTTAAATGAAAAAAAATCGTCATATCTGTTATTTTAGAAAAAGAAAATACGTACTTCTGCATTCTGGCTAGTTGCATGAGCTAAAATTAAATTTAATTGATGAGCATAACAGTGAACATAATAGCCATATTTATAACCATCTTGAATAATTCTGTTTACTCCACCATGGCGGCCAATCATAACATTGGCTCCATCATAGCTTTGTGAAATTAATTTATTTGGTGTATATGTAACTTTGAGCAAAACGTCTTTAATATAATTTGCTAAACTAATTGCATTATGATCTTGTGGATTCAACAAAGCCTAAAATCGTTCAGTTAGGGTACCGTCTTTTAAAATGTATCTGAAAACTACTGACCTTTGAAACTAACAAGAAATATCTGTGGTCTCATCGGCTATAACAGAGATGAATTGGGCGTCTGCTATTTCATTCTTTATATATTCTTGTAGCATGCAATCTAATAATTCGTTCTGAATTATTTTTGAAGTACCTTTGAAGACCGTAGATTTTTCGAAATGCTCTTTTAAAGCCAGATCCAACTCTGCACTAAAATTGATTAGACCTTTGAAAATGCCCGGATTTTGCGAACCATCCCTTTCATTGTGTCCTCGCAAAGCTAATTCGAAACATCCACAGAACTTGATACAATTTATAATTTTCGACAACACGTATCTGTTTTTCAATACATTGTCATATGTTTTTCAATACCTATTCTGTAGGCACTATCCAGTTGTTGTTTTATATCAACTTTTCCCAAAAGTCTTAGTTCTAATTGCGAATTTATATGAACTTGCGAACTTTCATGCTTTTTAATTTTTTGTGATAAGTGTGCCACTACCCCACTTTTCACTCAACTCGCATCAGCACTTTCAGATGCAAATAGCAAACATGGAAAAGAAAACGAGCTGTTTTTAACACTGCATCCGCATAGCCATTTATGTTTTTCATATAATTCACTTTTAAAACTTCTTTTGAACTCACGTTTTCGTCCCTTACTTACTTGAGTAATACTAAGATTAATCGGTTTTCCCGCAGCTTTCACTTTAAGTTTGTGTTCTAAATGCAACTTCGAAAAATTTTGTTTTAAATAATTCACTATATATTTAAAGTTTCTTTTAACGCCTACCAATTTACTACAAGCGGCTGTGCATCCATTTTTTCTTTCATTACATCAATTATAATCAGTTTATGTCTGTAAGTAATTGCATTCATGACTTAATACTAACAATACACTTTTTGTTGCAAAATATTGAGCGCCAAAACCAAATTTAACTACTCTGACTGGAACCGCTTAGATTAGGTGTAAAATATAAACGAAACAACATGACGCTTCTATCCTACTCCAAATCTACAAGATCACCAAGTAAGTGTGAACCATGGAGAGAGAAAAACGACGAATTTACATCTTCGTATTAGAGAGAGACACAGTTTGCCAGAACGCAAAAAAAACGTATAAAACGAGACAGCGCCGTATACCGCCTCGCCTTACATCCAGTTCTTGTAGTTTTTTAACCTGAATAGGGAGCTTCAGTGACAAGACGAGGTTTAACGATACGTAAAGTATTAGAGTTGGTATAAATTGTTCTTGTCCATTTGTAGGGAAGATTCACTTCTTTAAAAGACGTTTGTATGACTAAGGTATAATACAAAATAATTTGCATTTTACCTTGTTGTTGACAGGGGGTTCACGTGCTCATGTGCTCCTGTAGAGTAACCGCCACTGCCGCCTGGCATCTTCGGAGCATACTTTCGACGAAGTTTTCCGCGTATTCTTGGGACAACGATTTCCAAATTGTCCGAATTTACCGTGACAGCTGCTCAACTGTGTACACCTTTTTACTACGAAGCTTCTGCTTGATGTGTGGCCACATGTTCTGAATTGGGTTTGCCTCGGACGACTAGGATGTTTGAAGTTGTTATCCTCTTGAAGAAACCACTCCTCATTTTTATTGACGAACCACCCTTTGGCAGTCGGTACTCATGCCTTCTGGTAAATCTAATCTAAAGCATTTTTTCAGCGTTCAAATTGTAGGTAAAGATGAATAGTCTCCCAAAACCTTTTTCCGAAAGATATTCCCAAATATGGATCTTCACAGGGTCTTTGACGGTGCGCTGACCCAATCGGTTAGCGGAAAGCGAACAAGCTCGTGGCGTGATAACATAACCCCAAAATTGGAAAAAATTACGTTGCTCCAGTCTTAGTCTATGTTTTCTGTCGCTTAGCTATGGTTTCTTCATTGTATTCCGTCAGTTCAAATCGTTAGCCCGGCGGTGAATGCAATCGACATATCCAAAATTTTCTGCTTTAGTTTTTGTGCCTCTTGGCGCAAAGTTAACTGAGGATTTTGAGAATACATGTCACTAATCATTTTTTCGTCCTTGTCTGACACTTGTCCTCTCGAACCACGATCTGGTAGATCATTAACATTTTTTAACTGAGTATCGATTCATCCACTTGCTAATGAATGCTCTCGACTTGCCCATATACTTAGTAGCTGCTGTAGGCGTCACTTTTGGATGATTGCAATACAGCTTTGAGGCACGAAGCGTACGAAGCACTCATGTTCAATAATAGACTATTTAACTATAAATAAGGCCAAAAATGAATCTCTTTCCATAAAGCATTGTTTGTAGGGGTGTCATCAATACCAAAGAGCAAAGGAGAGGAGAATGTTAAATATTAGACTCCAAGATCGTATTCCTAACATCGAGATATGAAGAAGATCAAAAGTGACAGATGTAATACAACGAATATGTATATTAAGGTGGAGTTGGGCGGGTCATATCGCAAGGCTGAATAATAACAGATGGACACGTTGTATAGTTGAATGGAGGCCTAGAGAACACAAAAGATGCAGAGGTAGACCACAGACAAGATGGACGGACGACTTAAAAAGATTAGCCGGACACGATTGGATGCAAAAGCAAACAACAAAGCTCATTGTAGTCAACTTGGGGAGGGTTACATCCGACTATGGATGGAATAAGTTAATGATGATGATCACGATATATAATTATACAACGTATAAGAGGTGAAGAAAGGAGTTTGAAAGATGATTTTGCATTTATTGTGCTATAGGTATTATTCAGGTTTTTGAGTCAACGGAACGAAACATTACATATTTTTTTTCTATTTTTAATATTAACAGGGTTAAGGGGTGGAAATCATTAAATATTGTATAGTTTCAATAATATTATAATTTTGCCTGGTTTTTATTTAGGATATTTTAAAAAAATTAGTTTATCATTTGTAGTAAAAGATATATAAGGTAAAATGAACGGACAAGATGGTTAGAAGGGCATATGTATTCTAATATACGTCTATTTAATTGTTCTTGCTTTTTCATTATTCTGAATTTTAACAGCGATCTCGTTACAGAGTAACTTAAAAAATGTTAGGGTGATTATAGAAAAAGGTTTAGAAATACAAATAGTTAGATTGGCAGAAACTTATTCACCTCTGGCACAGCAGGTAAATTATCGTTCTTACATCCCTTGTTAAAGGGAAAGAATTACCCCCTGCAATTTTTGCTTTTCTTTACGTTTTAATATTCTTAGATCGCGCTAAATCTATATTCTCATTTTCATCGGTGTGTCTACCCGGTCTCTTGGCATCCTAATACTCGAACGAAATGATATAATATTTGAAATAGAGACGCCACCTATAGCGATCTCATGTTAAGGAAAGATAATGAAAGGGGTGGGTGTTGATATGTTGAGAAAGTCAAATTCGGTACTTATTTTAGAACAACATGATTGCAAGGAAAGTACCGGCTAAATCACTTTAGCGATTTTTCCATTATCTTGTGGTTGTATCTTTACTTTTATATCCCGTCAAACGGGGTACTTTACCTGAATTTCAGATTGATTTCAAAGTTAAGCAAACATCCTATATTTTTTTATTAAAAAATAACCGGTCAAGTGCACGTTGAACTTGCGCAATTAGTGTTCCGTACGTTGATTGCTTTTAAAATAAAAAAATTCGGCACGGAGGTATAAAATGGTCAGTGACTTCACAAAACACACCCCAAATGAGTTTTTAACAAAGTTTATTTCTAACCTTTACTGAAAACTGATGACTTTGAAATTTTTTTTTTTTAGATACCAGATAAATTATTAAAGGTAATGCTCTCGTGATAATTTTCGTTCAATCTACACCCGTGGAGAGTATTCCAGAATTTGTTCAAAATTTTTTGATCAGTACTTTTCGAGATAAGGGGGGGACAGCGATTTTTCACGATTTTTTAAAAATAATACAAAGAAAAGTGTGCGCAAGTATTACATTATATATATATTTTTTACTCGTGTTTTCGCAAGTTTTCATTTGACACCACACTCGATGACCTAGTAAAATTTTTTTTTCACTTCCGATTTCACCCCCCAAAACTAACCCCTTAAGTCAACATTTAACTTTCAAAACTACATGGCTCTGATGAGGCCATAAATTCCTATATTATTACCCATTTTCAACTTTCTATGACAAATAGTTTCGGAGAAAATCGGGTGTGACAGACAGATAGACACACACCGAAGTCATAAGTGTTCCGTACGGAATACTAAAAAGAAAAACACCGAATAGGTGCAAGCTAGAAACACGTCCCTAAGTAAAGTCAGCTTAAGTTGGTGTGAAAATGACACATCCCATGAAAAACTTGTTTAATTACACAAATATGCAAGATATATTTTTTTTTTCAAGAAAATACTGACTGAAGTATTGAACAGAATTAAAAATACTGACTGAACATAATTTTGCCAAATAAAATTAGAAAAAAGCTGAAAATTCGTCCTGAAAACAGTATACACCTCTTATCTCCTTGAGTGGTAGATAGTCGAGAACCACATTAGATGCTTTAGAGATGAGAACGCAAATGATTTTCCTCTATCAGATATTTTCAAATAGGAAACCTCAAAATCACCATTTTCATAGATGTTAATTATTTTTGCCATGGACTTTTTTCCCAAAATTTTCACCAACACGAAATCTCCAACTGCTAAAGTCATTATCGGTGGCTGTTCCATTTCATGATCCTTATCGAGTTCGGTTTCACTCGAGCTGCTCGAGTCATGAAGGAAAGGTCTCCATCGTCTTCTTCACTGCTGTCGTAGGTCACTAATTTTTGCTTTTTCTGAAGAGGTTCTTGAAGTCGAAGGTCCTGGGGAAGTTATTAATTGGAAATCTTTTGCACTGATCGATTTTACAAGACTGAGTTCTTCCTTGAACCTGTTCTGTGGGACTCAGGTTACCTACAGACTAGCAAGTAAGCAAGTAGAGTGTCACTCACTCGTCTCCTTGAGTTAATGTTCTCTCGAGGGCTCAGGGCATTTGGAAGTCTCTGGAGGGTAGATTCTAGGTTTTCTAAACCCATCCACCAAGTTGTCGGCAATCTTTTTAGAAAATACGGTAATTAGGCTTGTCAACAGACCTGGGAATTTAGACTTTTCCAGAGAATGTGAGGATGGATTCTTCTATTTGAAACCTGTAAGTAATTTTCTTCAATGACGTTTCACAGAAGCGAAAGTTGAAACATCTCATGGTTGGCATAGATGGGTTACGTGAGGGGGTAAGAAAATAAACTTAACTTCCTCTTTTTACAGTACTCTATCACCTTGTGGCTCACGTGGCTGCTTAAGTTATCGCCGACGATGCATTCGTGTCGTTCCTGCATTTTACTCGTGCAAAAATTATCTTCAAAACCCATTCCTCGAAATTCGGGCCATCAAACCATCCGCTTTTTGTTTGTCCATAAGTCCCTGGACGTCCTCTTTCCGTCCAAGATGTCCACAGGTGTTCTGGTTTACAGATGACAAAGCAAGGCAACAATTCGCCTGCTGCAGAACCGATAAACAGTGATATGTACCCTTTTGATGAGTTCATAACTCTTTCTGGGTACTTGCAACCCTTACGGAGTACCATTTTTTTTGACCCAGGGTTATCACTCAGGTTGGTCTCGTCAAAATTAAAGCTACTTTGCTTTGTTATACTTCTTAAGGCGTCTTCAAGATGGTCGAAGTATTTGATCAGTGAGTCGATTCCAACTGAAGCTCTGGCTCGGGATATGTTCTGGTACTTTCTAACAGTTAAGTCATCTCGGACAGTTCGACCACACTTCTGAAAGTAACTTTAAACAATCAATCTGATATCGATTGAACCTAAAATGGTAAGTGTCCATTTGAGAGAAAATTCTGAGAGCACTTTCCATAGCTACTCTCCACTGTGTGTTCATTTAAGGGTATGTTTGCTATCCGAGAGCTACAATGGAACTGTCGGAGAACTTTCTCTGTCAGTTCTCTCAGAGCCGTGTCCACTGTTGTCTGTCAAGAGTTTATAAAATCTTGTACTAAATTTCAAACCGCTCAGTTCAATTATTATTTGTTAATAGCGCTTGTGTATGGATGTAAAAAAAGTTGCAGCTGCAATTGTTGTTTTTAAAATCATGAAGAAAAAGAAGAAACAAAAGTTTAAAAGAAACTGTTAGGTAAAACGATGGATTATGCGAAGATCAGAACAGGGTGTATGTGTTTCGTTAACAAGAGAACTTGAAATAGAGGATGCTCAGCAATTTCGCAACTTTGTTCGAATGAATGCTGTCGAGGTGCAACATATAATAGAATTGGTTGGTCCATTAATAGTTAAACGAAATACACAAATGCCAGAGGCTATTTCTGTCTACGAACGAGTTTTGGTCACATTAAGATTTCTGCTAATATTTAATTATTTCCTGGTAACTTGCTGTACTGTCATTATTATTTTACTATTTAATAATATCTTTTTTATATGTGATTCATATAGCAGTCTACAATATTTATTCAGGATACCTGTTTGCACTATTGGCAGGATAGTAAAAGAGGTAGCCCCAGCCATTTAGAACGGATAAATATTTGAAGGTAAAAAAATATTCACAGCTGTATATATATATATATATATATATATATATATATATATATATATATATATATATATATATATATATATATATATATATATATAATAATAAACTGTAATTAGTTGATCGAAACAAAAAACGAAAAAAGTTTAGTTACAAAGTAGTGTATTGAAAATTTTGATAAAAGTCTGCACACGTCTGTTCTTGTGTCGTCAGTGATAGTTCAGGTTCAGGTGACGTAATAGAACATGGCCAGGCAGGAGTACCCACAAATGACGATGATGAGGATCCATGATATTCATTGTCATCCTCCTGTACAATGCGAACTATGGCCTTCCTAATTTCAGTTTTCAACCTATTTTTGTTGAAGTCTGATCGCATTCATTTCAATTCCATTGCAACGTACTGACCAAATTTGTCATATTCATCTGGTTGTTTCATAAGGACTTTCATTGCTTCTTGAAAAACTATGTCATTATCATCATCCTTATTATATTTTTGTTTTCTTGTAATTTTTTTATTACTCTGCACATGATCTTGCTTTTCTGTTTTTTTCCGCGTTTCTTCCTAGAAGAAATTAATCAAAATATTGTTATAATTCACTGACCAATATTAAAAATTTATTAAAAATGTTTATTTCAGTTTCCAAATTCTACAGAGGATTGGCTGAAGCTGGCTAAAACATTTAACGAACGCTGGAATTTCCCTCACTGTTTAGGGGCCATTGATGGCAAACATGTAGTTATTCAAACTCCAGCAAATAGTTGAAGTGAATATTATAAGTATAAGGGTACCCACAGCATTGTTTTATTAGCCGTCGCTGATGTCAAATATAACTTTACGTATGTTGATGGTGATGACGGAGTCTTTGAAAATTCTTCATTAAGTGAACAACTTGAAAAGGGAAATTTAAATTTATCTACTAATGCGCCGTTACCTAATAGTGATATGGCAGTCACATATGTCTTTGTCATTGACGATGGATTTGCAATGGAAAGGTATATTTTAAAACTTTACCCATATCGGGACCAGTCAAATTATTCCAAAGGAATGATGTTCTCCATATAAAAGACTGCTTGAAAAGCGTTGTACAAGGAGTAACAAGCTGAACCTTATTCGGATGTGAAGTATTAGCGTGACGTGTACTTTTAACATGCACCGCTCTGGGAGGAATTAAGCGGGCCACATCCTTCGGACACTTTCTATAAAAATACCTGTAGAACAGGCTCAAGTCGCCAACCGTTCTTCGATGTTCCAGCGAATAAAGGCCGCCTGTCAGTTCCGGGTCTGTAATCAGACGAACAGCTCTTCTCTGAATAAAATCCAACAAATGCAGTGTATGTTTGGGAGCGGAGCCCCAAACATAGTTGGTCGAATTTGAGCTTTGTAAAGAATTAACAGTTGTTGTGGAGTGTAAAGCTTTCTGGTTCGAAATAATATTCCCAACTTTTGAGAAGCTATTCTTGCTATGCCTGCAATATGTTCATGCCAGGACATATTTGCTCCCAAATTAACGCCCAACAAATTGAGTGACGATATTAGAGGAATGGATTCACGAGCAAATTATTTTAATTAAGGGCTGTTTGACACGGTAGATCCAGAAACACACGAAATAACCGCAAGAAGTTGGAGGGAAGAAAATGAGCCCGTGAACACATCGTTGCCCTTACAGCGAGGGTAATTTACATAACTACTAGTTCATCGCAAAAAGAAGTTAGAGATGAATTCAAGGAATACTTTATGACACCGTTGGGTGAAGTAGCATGGCAGTATAGAAACATTTAATCAATTACGTTTTTATATGTTTTGAAAATAAGTATATATTTTTATGAAAAGGTAAGGTTTTTCTTACCACATTTGTTGATTCTGTAGATAAGTTTGCTTCCCTTGCAGTTAATATGGGTATCAAAAATTGTAGGCCTTTGAAATATGGCCAACTACTTACATAAACTTCATCAGTGCCATCACCGCTTTTTTTGTTTTTATATTTCTTCAATTCTTGACCTAAAAATTGCATAAATAAGATTTAAGTTATGTTAGGTTACAGTGACATATCCGTACTAAAAGCATAAATTAATTAAAATATTTTCTTACCGGGTTTCGTAAATTATGCAACTTTCGTTGTATTTTTTCAGTAGTGCAATTAAATGTGTTTGATATATGTTCAAATATATTGTCCTTTATTTCCCGATTTCGGTACTCTTCACTTTTATGATTCCATAAAATTGAGTTTTCCTCATATATTTCTATAAATTGAATAGTTTCATCAGTTGACCAATTTTTATTCACAGTTTGATTCGCAGACATATTTACTCAAAAAATACAACTCTCACAATAACTCTTAAAAAAACGAAACTGGTTGGAACTGGAGAGTGGCTGTCGGGATACACAATTGTAATGTGTTCACAGGCGAGTGTATCTCAACTTGAATACTGTCTGACAGTAGATAGGTGCTCTCCAAAAGTTACTCTCAGAAGTGTGTTCACACAGATAAATTCTCTCAAGTGGACACTTAGCATAAAGACATCATCCAGTCAGCACACACCAGGAGCTGTTCGATGGTTTCTCTTTCCTCTTGAGCTGTGAGAGCAGTCCGTCCACCAACAGATTTAATATGCAACCTTTTTATTTTATCACCTAGGATGGTGGTCCACTTGTGGCTTGTATTTTCTGATCATATTCTGAAAAGAACGAAAGTCTTATCCGTTAAGTTAACACCAAAGATTGAGGGGTGACATTACTCAGCGAAATAACACTGATCTAATAAACGTGAAAAATGAAACTAAAACGTCTTCTACATCTTCATTCCATTAGTAACCAATAAATATAAACAATGACACGTACTTGTTTTTTTGTTTGGCTGAACGAGGGAAAGTTGAAAGACCATATAATTCATTTAACTTCGAGCCTTCGTAACCAGGATCAAAGAGAACCTTCCGGAATAGTTTTCTCGTCTCTGGCGGGCTTCTTATCAGTCTCGAGAATTTACCGACAATAGAAGGGATAAACTCTTGTTTCAAAAGTTGCCTAAGTGCCCCCGGTTGACAGTACTAGGTATACAAGTATGAAATGTGGATTTCAGACAACAGATGGTGCACCAATGCAGTTTGTGCTATAAAGATTTGACACTGCGCCATTTTGTTGTGTCATCAACAAGTGTCAGACGCGCACGAGTAATAAATTGGTGCATAGTATTGTGTTGTTGTGTTCAATATGTCGAAATTTATACCGAACAAAGAGCATTCGCGGACAACATTAATTTTTTGTTTTCATTTGAAGAAAACTGCTGTTGAATCATACCGATTACTTCGAGAAGCTTATGGTGAACATGCTCCATCGCAAGATACGTGTGAACGATGGTTTAGGCGTTCCAAAAGTGGTGACAGACAAGGAAAGTGGAAAACCGCCAAAAAAATACGAAGATGTGGAATTGCAAGCATTGTTGGACGAAGAGGATTCGCAAACACAAAAAACAACTCGCCGAGCAATTGGGCGTTAGTCAACAAGCTGTTTCCAATCGGCTACAAGAGATGGGAAAGATTCAGAAGACCGGTAGATGGATACCACATGAGTGGAACGACAGGCAAATGGAAATAAAAAAAGCGCAAAAACACGTGTGACATTTTGCTCGCTCGGTACAAAAGAAGGTCGTTTTTGCTTCGTATAGGTACAGGGGACGAAAAGTGGATTTATTTTGAGAATCCCAAACGCAAAAAATTATGGGTAGACCCAGGCGCACCATCCACATCGACTGCAAGACAAAATCGGTTTGGCAGAAAGACGATGCTCTGTGTTCGGTGGGACCAGAGGGGCGTGGTCTATTATGAGCTGTTAAAACCTGGGGAAACGGTTAATACTAAACGTTACCAACAACAATTGACCGATTTGAGCCGTTCGCTGCTTGAAAAAAGGTCAGAATACCGAAAGAGGCAACACAAAGTCATTTTTCTTCATGACAATGCTCCATCACATACGGCAAAACCAGTTCGCGTCACATTGGAAGCACTCAGCTGGGAAGTTCTACCCCATGTGGCTTACTCACCAGACTTCCGATTACCACTTGTTTGCATCGATGGGTCACGACTTGCTGAGCAGCGCTTTGGTTTGTACGAAGATGTGAAAAAAAATGGCTCGTTGAATGGTCCGCAGCAAAATGGGAAGATTTTTACTGGCGTGGTATTCACAAATTGCCCGAAAGATGGGAAAAATGTATAACAAGAGATGGAGCATACTTTGAATAAAGCACTTTTTATCATTCTTACGAATTTGACATGTTTTTTTTTTAGAAAAAAAAATCCGCATTTCATACTTGTACACCTGGTAGTTCCCTATTTGATTTCTATTATATCGATTTTTTTTAACAAAAAAAACTATGGTTATTATCGTAACTAAAGAGTTTATTTTACTGTGAAATCGATACAAATATATTGACAATAATTTACATGATTCCTTTATCCATTCAATCGACAACTAGGACTAGTTTTTGACATAAATATTTGAGCTACCAATACATACATTTTTTTGTAAATACTTTTTATCTGATACTTTTTTAAAGTTTAATCGAGGTATTTTTCATATAAACAAAAAAAATAATAAATATAAGAACAAAATAAATACCCTTTTACTAGTTCGTATCTTTTATTGTTAATGAACCTTGGTACACGTTGGCTAAAAATGGTTTAATATATAATTTTTCATCCTAATATCGAGAGCCCGGTAGAACGAGGAGCTTCAACAACTTGTAGCTTTTTAGGTCAAACAATTTACAAACGTCAGCTTTAAAAATTTCGTGCGCAAAAAGTTAAAGATTCGCCATTTTGTAATACAGTATAAATATTCAAAATGTTTTCATTAAGCTATAACTTCTAATACTTTTATAATTATTTTCAGAAGTACCTTTGTAATATTTGACTTTTTTACAACATCCTATTAAACATTAATAGAAATAAAACGGTTTTTTTTTTTTTTTTTTAAGATTTCCACTTTATTTCAATGTAGTTTCGAAAGAAATGTGTCTTCTTCGGATGACTTGCGATCATTTTTTTTAGTAGTTGTAAGTCATCTGAAGAAGGAACAGCGCTGTCGAAAAGATCGTCATAGTAATTAAAATAAAGTCGAAACTTTGTGTCATTTCTATTAATTTAGATTGGATTTCCATAAACGATCAGCTACTTTCATAAATTACCTCAACTTATCGTAATGTTTTGTGGAAAAAGGTTGTACCTCTATATACCCCTGAATTAGCGAGCAAACTTAAAGTGTGTTCTCAATTTTCATCTCAAAATATATCGTAACAGAATTGGTATGTTGAAATCAATGATTTTATACACTTTAGATAAATATTTCCCTATACCAGCCTATTGTAACTATGAGGTCAGAACTATGCGGTAACAGGTCAGCAAAACTAATAAAAACATCTGCTTCTCCTTCATTCTATATTTGTGTCGCGTAGTTCTCACAGACTAAACACATTATCATAACTAAGTTGGGAATGTGGAATCTTTGGCACAATGATACTGCTCAGTATATATCACCACTACACCAAACACTTTATTTTTGCACTCGACGCGCGTTTCGCTAACCATGTTAGCTTCATCAGGAGCGATGATTGACTAACGCTAAACTACCAAATCTACCCTATTTATACTTAGCCTAACCCTTGAATTACTCAAGCGGAACTAATGACATAGGCAAGGCTATCAGTTCCGGTCAAGTAACCAGTAGAGGGGACTATAAGGAATAGGCCCTCTGTCTTTGTTTAAACTACTTTTACATTTTATGATTTCCATACTTTCGTATGCGTTCAACAATCTCCTATCAGATACATTTTTTATTAATCTTAGATTATCTAATGTTACAGTATGATCAGCTTCAAGAGCATGTTCGGCAATGCTAGACTTTTCTGTTCTGTTGTATTTTAAGTGTGCTAAATGTTCTTTAAATCGTGTTCTAATTGACCTTTTAGTTTGCCCAACATACTTTTTGTCACAATCATTACAACTAATTTCATAAATTCCACTTTTCTCACAATTAGGAATCTTATCTTTGGGATTTCCTAAAATATTCCTCAGATTGTCTGATGACTTATAGACTAAGGTGAGGCCTACCTTATTAAATACCTTATTGAGTCCCTTGCTATATTTCGGATTATATGGTATGGAGACATACTTGGTGTTATTTTCTTCGCGTGTAAAAAAACCTGGAAAAGCAATGCGACCCATTGTTTCATCGGTCGGATCACCCACATATTTAATATCCAAATGGTTATCAAAAGAACTTGAGCAGTTACCATTAAATACTTTCGCAGTGAAGAATTCGTTAGAATTCATTAATAAAACAAAAAATCTAGTTCTTAATGAAGGTGAAGTCTTAATTTCTTTTGATGTTAGTTCTTTGTTCCCAAGTGTGCCAATTCCACAAACTTTACAATATCTCGAAGAATTACTTAGAATGAATGACTTTGAAGACGAAATTATTCGTGAATACTTGATATTATCTAAACTCTGTATGGAACAAAATTATTTCCAATATAACAATCAATTTTATGTTCAGAAAGAAGGAACAGCTATGGGTAATTGCTTGTCACCTTTCATAGCCAATTTATTCATGAGTAAGTTTGAAATCGAAGCCAGTCAAGGATTCGAATATTTTCCCAAGGGTATGGTATAGGTATGTGGATGATATTTTCGCGATTTTTGATACAAAGAAAGCAAATATTGATGATTTTTGTTTCCAAATTAAATAGCCGGTATGATTCCATTAAATTCATTTACGAAGTTGAGAACAAAGGACAATTGCCTTTTCTAGATATTTTAATTATTAAAAATAATAATAGATTAGAATTTGATATCTATAGGAAGGACACAGTAACAGATAGATATATTCCTAATGATTCATTTCATTGCAAACAACATAAATTAGCCTCATTACATTTTTTAGTTCATCGTTTGGTCACTTTCCCTCTGAATAGAGTAAACTTTAATAAAGAAAGGAATCGTATTAGAAATATAACTAGAGTTAATGGTTATGACGATGACTTAGTAAATAAGCTAATAAATAGGCATAAGTTTAGATTTAATATTCAGAATTCCACCTTTTTTACACGCGAAGAAAATAACACCAAGTATGTCTCCATACCATATAATCCGAAATAATAGCAAGGGACTCAATAAGGTATTTAATAAGGTAGGCCTCACCTTAGTCTATAAGTCATCAGACAATCTGAGGAATATCTTAGGAAATCCCAAAGATAAGATTCCTAATTGTGAGAAAAGTGGAATTTATGAAATTAGTTGTAATGATTGTGACAAAAAGTATGTTGGGCAAACTAAAAGGTCAATTAGAATAAAAAATGTATCTGATAGGAGATTGTTGAACGCATACGAAAGTATGGAAATCATAAAATGTAAAAGTAGTTTAAACAAAGACAGAGGGCCTATTCCTTATAGTCCCCTCTACTGGTTACTTGACCGGAACTGATAGCCTTGCCTATGTCATTAGTTCCGCTTGAGTAATTCAAGGGTTAGGCTAAGTATAAATAGGGTAGATTTGGTAGTTTAGCTTTAGTCAATCATCGCTCCTGATGAAGCTAACATGGTTAGCGAAACGCGCGTCGAGTGCAAAAATAAAGTGTTTGGTGTAGTGGTGATATATACTGAGCAGTAACATTATCATAAGCAAAAACTCTGCATTATAAGGACAACTCTATATTAGCAACCAAAAGATTGATAGAGACAATACTTTTTACTACTTGGTTACCACAGTAAATGAAGAATGGGACCACTCACTGGAGATTTGATGCAGAATAGAAAAAGCGAGAGCAGACTGTACAAAAATGATCTTAATTTAAAAATCAAAATAATATTTCTCAAATGCTACGTCTTTCCGGTGCTTCTGTGTGGAGACGGAGTCTTGGACTGTAACTACCTCATCATGTAAAAGGTTGGAAGCATTCTAGATGTGGCTCCACACGCGCATGCTTAGAATATCTTGGATAAAGCAACTACCATCAAGAGAGTGCTAGAACTTTTGAACAAAGATCTGGAAATTGTTAATACAATTAAAAGAGGAAAACTCGAATATCTGGGCCACATCATGAGAAACGATGAAAGATATTGTCTACTCTAACCGATAGTGCAGGGCAAGATGGACGGGAGAAGAGGACCAGGTAGGAGACGTGGTTCGTGGCTGAAAAGCCTGCGAACATGGTTCTCAACAACAACGCGACTATTCAAGGCAGCTGTAAACAAAGTCCTAAGAGCCAGGGGTGATCGCTAATATCTGATAACAGGTCGGCACAAGAAAAAGAAGTTCTCGCTATCCCTCTCGTTTGTTTTCCGCTCAGGTTGGATATAACAACCGAGACCCTGAACCTAGCGCTAAATGGCGCTATTAAACCGCTGCGTCACGCAGATCTTCCTGTATTATGTTGTAAGCCGAAGGAATCCTTCGGCTTACAACATCGCTATGTACGTAATATGTATTACTCATCAGCCACGCGTTATCATGAGTAATTAATTATAGCTTCCGTTTTATCAACTCAATGTTAGATTGTAAAAAGGAAATCGGGTCGGAGAAGTAGAAGTAATATTTTTATCAACCTACTGAAAAGAATATGAAATCCTTGATTGAAATAAATTGTTTTTCAATTTTCAGGAACATTTTGAATCCTGTTTTGTCTATTTGACGAGTACGCACGGTTTCATTAATGGCTCAACAATAGTACATCATTGCTTGACGGAGGTGTCGATTTAATATTGAAAATTTATTAACTATTTATTTTTTAAAGAGTGATCCCAAAAACAGGCCAAAAATTGCCCGTTTTACATCCTCGAATTCTGATACAAATTGTATGCTAAAAGATTGTTCATGATTTACCCATGACAAAGTTTTGAGTCGAGTATACTTTTGGTTTTTGAGATATCAGGGATAGAAGTATATATGCCGGTGATATAAGCAAATATGTGCGATCAAATAAAGTTCTGTAGCTAGATTTTTATCCCACTAGATATCAGCATTTCCAAAAACCCCCCAATACGAATTTGCAGAACAAACATGACGTATTTTTGCCATTCCGATTTTGCATCCCTTTTATCCCCAGTTTCGCTAGCTTTTCACCCCTAGAAAATACGGCTTTCTTTTGGCATTGTTATGTGTGTATGTGTGAAAATGTAAATGGACTGGACACATAAGATATGTCTACATCCCTTACTATAACACTATTTGTGTAACATATATCCAAATAGGTTTAAAGGCCAAAATGGTAACTTCCATTGCTTTTACCTTAACAACAAACAAATGTATACTCAACTTGAAACTTTATCATGAGAAAGTCATCATCATGAAACAATCATTTAGCATACCATTTTCAAGAGTGCTAAAACGGGCGATTTTTGAGGGTACTCTTTCTAAAGAGAAACAAATATCATGAAATTTGTTGCATGCAACAACAAACTCGTATTAATATTGGATAACCCATGTATGGACATGAGGCAGTGTTGGCGTTTGTAAATAAAAGTATGTGTACCACCGGGGTATTGGCATTGATTTGGAGGTATCCAAAAATTAAACAACAATGTGAAACAAATTTGCTGTTAAAATAAATTTCGTGGAATTTTTTTTCAACAATAACAGAAATTTATTACTTTTTTGAAAACTATTATCAAACTCAATATAAAAAAGATACAAACTTTACAACCTATGAGCCTAAATCTACGAAATTATCACAATTACAAAGTGCACAAATACTACAAAGTAAATATTTTTGGAAAGGAAACATTCAATTAACTAACAGGACAGCCGGCTGGTCGTGGAAAATAAGTTAATTCTGAAAAAATTTGGAATAGCTTTTATCACATTTACACGCAAATTAAAAAATTCGCAAATTACTCTTAATTTAAAAACAATTTTATGGTTGTCACGGTGACGAAGCACTCCTCGTATCTCTTATTGGTTTACTGGTAATCGGGTGTGTTTTTTTAGTCGGCTGTTGACACTTGAAAACGTGTCTTGTATATATTTTGTGATTGTTTTGAAAGGCATATTCATTATATTGGATATCTCATAGAGTTAAGATTTTAAGAAGACCTTTCTTCTAATTTTTCTGTAGTTAATGTTAAAAATTCTATAGCTTAGTAATATAATAATAATAAAGTCAAGTTTGTACTGTATATTCTTAAGTAATATTTAATTTGATTTTACTTCTTAAATTAGCTCGTTGTTAAGATATTTTATATAAAATTTCACACAATTTATATTTTAAACGTTTTAGCAATACAGAGGTTTACTTCTTCGTGCCTAACAGGCAGTAAGGAAGATATACGGTACGACCCATTACCACCAAAATTTAGTAAGAGAGCCTTTGTTTAGGTTTTTAAATTCTTATTAATATTATCGTTTGTAGAGTGAATGATACTGAAAATTGAAATACAGTTGGAATTTAAAAAAGGCTATTGCTGAAGAATATGAAATACCGTTAATGTACTTTGTCAACCATTATCAAGAATAAAAACTGCAATATTACAGTTTGGCGCAGAAATTCAGGATCGGATTAATTTTAAGCGAAATAGGCATAGAAAAAACAGTTTTAACACTGCTAGAATCTACTAGAAGAAAGAATTTGCTCATATCAGGCCCACGATTGCAACAAAAAGTAGAAGAAGAAACTTTTAAAGCTAGTTCAGGATGGCTTAATTTTTGTTAGGTGTTATGGTGCAAAAAAAAGTCTGCGAAGAAAGTGCTGCTGTTGATGAAACAATGTGTGACACTTGGATTGACGAGACTTTGCCGGCTCTATTAGCTCCCTATAATGAAAACGACGTCTTTAACGCAGATGAAACTGGTCTGTTTTTTAAATGCTTACCAGATAAAACGCTGGCTTTTAAAAATGAAAAATGTGATAGAGACAAATTAAGCAAGGAAAGGGTAACCTGTTTACTGGCTGCAAACATGACAGGTATTGAGATATTAAAAGTTTTTATAATAGGGAAAGCGCCAAGCCGCGATGTTTTCGGGAAGTCAAGTGTTTGCCAGTTACTTACAACAATAACAAAAAGGCTTGGATGACCGGTGATCTTTTCGCAACGTGGCTTCTGGAACTGGACAATTATTTTTTACATCAAAATCGGAAAGTATTGTTCATTGTTGATAAGTGTCCTGCGCATCCTAAGATAGGTCCCAAATTAAAAGCTATCATTTTTTCCACCAAACTACAGCCTCTTGATCAAGGCATTATTAAGAGCTTTAAATATAGACACAGAATATTTGAAAAAAATTTGGATAACAAGATGAGCTTCAAGACAAATCTGATGAGAGCGACAGTGATGAAGACTTTCCCAGGTAGAAACCTTCTCGTCAGGAGATGATAAAAGCATTTGAAACAATTGCACTTTTTTTTAATATGAATGAAAATACAACCGATAACATATTATAAATGTTATTTACTCCATGTTCATAATATTTTATTTTCTATTATATATGTTAGAATGCTTTAGAATTACATATATATTTTCTTTACTCAATTAAACATGTGTGCAACAAGTATATATGTATTTTCTTTAACTCGTTTCTATAACTCGAACTAATTTCACGGTACCTTGAAATTCGAGTTATAGAGGTTCGACTGTACAGGGTGGTCCAAACTGGACACTTTTCAAGGTAAACCCCTTTATCTAAAGGAGATAGACGAAAACTGATGTAGGTGTCTGAGGCTCAATTTTTATGATAAACTCAATGGTGAAAACCGCATATCGATATCTAATACCGTTTCAGATATACAGGGTGTTTTTCAAAAATCTGTATTTTGGAAAAATGTTTGTAATTCTTTTCCTATTGAAAATTTTTGATTTCTGTAAAAACATTCTCAAAGCACTTTTTCAAGTGAATTTCAAACAGTGTAAGTTACATATAACTAACTAATATTTTGATAGTTATTAAACAAAAATATATTTTTTACTACTTCACAAAATGTGCATTTAAAACTCATGTAAAAACTGAAAACCTTTATATTTTGAAGTAGATTTAAGCAAAATATAAAGTGTGTTATATTTTTAGAATGATAATTTAAAGCTCTATTCGGATAAGGAAAAATATACAGGGTATCCCATTTAAAAAATATATATTTTTGCGTTAAAAAACTATTAAAATATTAGTTGTAAAAAATGTAACTTACACTGTTGAAATTCACGTGAAAAAAGGCTTTGAGAATGTTTTTAAAGAAATCAAAAATTTTCAATAGGAAAAAGAATTACATTTTTTCAAAATGCAGGTTTTGAAAAAAACACCCTGTATATCTGAAACGGTACCATATATGGATATGCGGTTTTCACCATTGAGTTAATCATAAAAATTAAGCCTCAGACACCGACATCAGTTAAAACCTTTAAAAGTGTCCAATTTGGACCACCCTGTACACTAAAAAAAAATTTTTTGCTCGTTTATCCAAAATCACCAAATTTTATTGAAAAAGCACATTTGGGACATTCAAATTGCTCCTAATTTTTTTAAAGACGTTAATGGCTTACTTTTAGAGCAAATAGACTTTTAAGCACGATAGTAAAAGGCATTTCTTTGTAAAATGCTTTCTTTCCAAAAATATGTACACTATAGTCTAAAAATTAGTACGAACGATCAAATAAATTAATAACTTAATATCACAAACCGTGTCGTTGCTAACCTTAATTCTATAGGCCAGAATGTTTCACTAAATACTTGGTGTGTTTTTGATTTCTTTTTTTTTACTTAAAAACAATAAAAATGCACTCAAAAAGAATGTTTTAAATAGGCTTCCATCCAAAAAGAACCGAGTACAGTACAGCTATACTCTCTAAACATATGCTGAAAACTCATTGCCTGAAATATGTTACATTTATTTAATAGCTCACGTATTTAACTCGGACTGGGAGTGGCAGTAAGTTAGAACTCTTTTAGAAACAACGTCTCTATTGCATGCAACATACTTCATCAATTTATTTTTCCAACGTGTCAGCTATGCTCAGGTTTCTAGTGGATGCATATTTGTACAAAAATTAAATAACCAAAATGATGAAATATTTTAGTAAGCTTTGTATAAACATTTATATACGGGACCATTTCTAGTGATCCTTTTTAATTGAAATACTTCTGTAAATACAAAGTTCCCAAAAAATTTCAACATCTATTACAAAGCAAATTAAAAAAATCAGATCAACTCAAAATACTTAAGGCGTGCAAAATTAGTTACAGAATAAAAACTACTTAAATCTCCGACTATACAGAGAATATATTTATGAAATATCAAAATATGAGAGTTATTGAAACAGGGAATTTGCAAAATTAAAAAATAAAAATCTTGGGCAAATCAGATTTTTAACAAAAACCTTATCCTAACTTTGAAAACACCCTGTACAAATAAAAAAAGCAAATATGAACAATTCCTTTTTCGAATATGAGATTATCAATCACAAACTGTTATATGTTGTAAGATCGTCTAAAATCTCTTGTACAAAAATACTAATTATTATGGATTCTACCACTTAAATATTGTTAGGTTATATATTTTGAAATTCTAATATATAAAATTTATATATAGTGTGAATACAAGTTTATATTTCAATTCCCTTTATCATTTTTACCTGCCCGCAATACCTATCTACAATACAATACAATACAAAACAATAAAAAAAAATGACAAACTCTTGACTGAGAAATAAATAATTTATTTCTCACACTGAGGTGTACTGTACTTTAAAAAAAAAATCACAACTTGTGTGTTTTTAGAAGTAACCATGGTATTGTCTCCATCAATAACTTATACTCGTTCTTATATAGACATTTCACCAAAAACATTCTACCAGTAGATATGGTAGAGTGTGTCATTCATAAAAACGTCCACTAAATTATTATTCCATTAGAAACTTCAATTAGTATGGTAATGACAAGTAAAAAATATCGGACAGAATTGGGGTTTTGAAAAAAAAATTTTTTGTCATAAACGGAAAGATAATATATAAGTTTTATAACAAAACTATTTTTATTTTTATTTCATTATAATTAAAAAGTTATATCAAATTAAAAATAAATTTTTAAACTTATTACCGATGACGCGCCGAAAAAAATCCGAGCGCGTCACAATGTTTATTTGTTCCCAACATCACAGACAGCTGTTACGAGTGTTTTAGTTTTCAATCAATTTATTTTTGTTATTATCATCAGTGTACTGACAAATTTATTGAAAATGCCTAATCTAAAAAGTTATCGTGCCTGTTTCGTACCATTTTGTACGAATAATATAAAAACAACTCCCGAAAAAATGTTTTTAAATGATGTTAAATGTCGAAATGGTTCCAAGCAGCACGACGTATTGATCATAAAACAACATCAAATTTTTTGTGTTGTGAAGATCACTTCGATGTGTTTTAATATAATAATAATCATTTTTGCGTTTATGTCGAATATGACCTATAGCCTTGTCACCGTAACTTTCGCGTGATACCCTACAAATAATTTAATTATATTTATATTATATTATATTATTAATATTTTGCTTCTTATTTACATTTACATTTTTAACAAATATAAGAAAATATAGCATACTTCAATAATTTTGACAGTATATACACAGGTAGAAGCTCTTGACAATACTTACGTGAAAATAATTTAACATAATAATGACGTCACAAACTTGGCAGCCAATCGTGGCGCTTTTTTAAATTTTATAAATTTTAATTCATTTATAATTAACTGTAAAAAAATTTTAAAAAGTTTTTCGCTTATATTATCAATATTATTTATGATAAAGTTTAAAATAAAGTAAGAAAATCGATAATTATTTTTTATTCAAAAACCCAATTAGTGTTCTGTACGTTGATTGCTTTTGAAATATTGTTACGGAGGTATAAAATGGCTTCATAAAACACACCTCAAATGAGTTTTCAACAAAGTTTTTTTTCCGATTTTTACTGAAAACTGATGACCTTGAATTGTTGTTTATATACCAGATAAATTATTAAAGGTAATGCACTCATGATAATTTTCGTCCAACCTACACTCTGTAGTGAATATTCCAGAATTTTTTCAAAATTTTTTGATCAGTACTTTTCAAGATAAACGATTTTTCACAATTTTTTCAAAATAATACAAAGAAAAGTGTGCGTAAGTATTACTATATATATTATATATATATATATATATATATATATATATATATATATATATATATATATATTATATATCAAAGATTTTCTACAGCTGACGCTGTCTTCCTTCTCTCAGTCTTGGATTCCATCCGTTTCTATCTTCCCAGTCTCCATCTGTTAGACCCCTTCATTATCGATAATGAAACACAATCAAAGGAGCCGACAGATTTAAGTATTTAGGAATCATCATTTTAAAAAACGCAACATCAGAAGAAGAGATCAAAGCTAGATTAGGACAAACGCGGACATGCATAAGACAATTAAATTAGATCCAATACAAAGCATAATGACATACGGGTCATAAACATGGACGACCAACAAAAGAAATAAATCTAAAATAGACTAGAGCGGAGTGTTGGAGAAGATGCTGTAGAGTGACACGTATGGAGAGAATACCAAATGAAAAAATAAAAAGCAGAATGAACATCAAAGAGAACGCAATGAACACCATTGAAGAAAAACGATTAAAATGGTATGGACACATAAGACGGAGCGAAGATAATAGGTGGATAAAGAAAATAACGGAGTGGAGTGTTATGGGGAGAAGAAAAAGAGGAAGACCCAGACGATCGTGGAGAGACGATGTAGACGAGGCTATGGAGGACAGGGGTCTAACAGATGGAGACTGGGAAGATATATATAAATATAATATATATATATATATATTTATATATATATATATATATATATATATATATATATACAAGCTTTCATTTAACACCTCACTCAATGACCTGGTAATTTTTTCGATTTCACCCCACAAAACCAATCCCTTAAGCCAAAATTTAACTTTAAAAAACTACACGGCTCTGATGAGGCCATCAATTCCTATAGTAGTGCCAAATTTCAACTTTCTATGTTAAATAGCTTCAGAGAAAATCGGGTGTGACAGGTGGACAAACAGGCGGGCAAATACTGAAGTGATCTTATAAGTGTTCCGTAGGGAACACTAAAAATGACAAACTCTTAACTGAGAATTAAATAATTTATTTCTCACGCTGAGATGTACTGTATTTTTAAAAAAATTCACTACTTGTGCGCGAAATGTTTTTATAAGTGATCACGGTGTCGTCTCCATTAATAACTTACACTCGTTCTTAAATAGATATTTCACGAAAAACATCCTATTAGTAGACAAAGTGTATCATTCATAAAATCGTCCACTAAATTATTATTCCATTAGAAATTTCAATCAGTATACTGGATAGAATTGCAACCCTGTTTCAGGCAAAAACTATGCGCTTCCATGCAACACCGTTAAAAACATAATGATTGCACGTGATCTGGTAGTAAAACCTGCTGGAGACATGTATCGGTGTTATTACTTACATTTGTTAATCTTAACAGCAGTTGTTATGTGCTTATATACAAGTTATTAAAGTACAAATTTAGAAAATCGTCAGCTGGTTCTTATAAATATAATGTTATTTCCCTCCTTCTCTGTTGGCTCAATTTATGTATTTCATTAGATTGGACTTTTAATGATGTTGAAAAAACTAGTGAATTTTTGAAATTTTAGAAATATGACAACACTGCATATTTCACTTATTCGTTCGCATGTTATCCACCCTTACATTTCACGCACTAGTTGCACAAATGATCTATACTACGATCAGTTTAGTTCAAGTTAGCTTGCACTAAAAGTTAGTATCCATCTCAGAAACAACTAAGTAAATAACCTGTATGCAGTAAGAAACTCTTGTGCTTCCGTTTTCAAGAAAGAAAAAGGCAAGGTAAAAAGATCAAAAATTCTCAATATTACTAATTAAATCCCCCAAAATTC
This sequence comes from Pachyrhynchus sulphureomaculatus, assembly GCA_019049505.1. Classification (NCBI taxonomy): domain Eukaryota; kingdom Metazoa; phylum Arthropoda; class Insecta; order Coleoptera; family Curculionidae; genus Pachyrhynchus; species Pachyrhynchus sulphureomaculatus. The sequence goes on along the minus strand of CM032447.1, from coordinate 221,554,583 downwards.
TTGCTCTCAGTAAAAAAATTACGCCAATATCATTAAAAAAATGTGTCGAGAAACATCTCTAGGTAGTTTTAAAAATTTCAGAAAGAACATTGTCAATTTTTAACCCCGCGAAAACCCTAACAACGTATTCTTCACGTTAAATCGTAAAAATAAGCTTTTACAGCCAAAATTTTAAAAATGTGTTTGTTCTCTATGGCCATTTTTAGGGAAAATGATCAACTACCGTAGTCTGCTTGAATCTTGTTGGAGGGGTACAATGAATCACGGTTCAACGATGTACTACGTGAAACAAACTCATTTATCGCTAGGGATGAGAATTTCGATATACGATAGTTGTGGAAAATTATCAGTATATATTTTATATTATATAATATATATATATATATATATATATATATATATATATATATATATATATATATATATATATATATATATATATATATATATATATATAGTGGCGAACAAAAGTATGGAAACATTTTCTTAATCAAAAATATAAAATACTATCCTTTAGGGATAAAAAAACTAGTCTTGTTTTGTTGACAATTTCTTTATACAATTTTATTATTGACTATAAAAACCTTGTTTACCTTTTCTGGTAGATAAGATTTTTAAAACGCATTTTGTCCTTATCGAAAGCATTGAAATAATTTTATCATTCTGCTTTAAGAGTACGTGATTGTAGATACGAAGTAATTTAGTAGCATTGTTTAAGAGTGCGGTTTTTGTCAAAATGCCAAAGTGAAAATATTACAGTTCAAATCTGAAACATAAAATTATTTCTCTGTATCAAAGTGGAAAGAAGCAAATTGAAATAACAAAATCTTTAAACATGCATAGGAGCACTGTCAGCAAAATTGTTAAGAAGTTCTCGAGAAGGGGCACTGTTGGTCCGGCATTTAAAAGTGGTAGACCTCGAAAAACAAGTAAGAGAGTAGACAAAATTATAATTTAAAAACAGAAAAATGAGCCCAAGAAAACTGCTGTAGATATTAATAAAAAAACTAAGGCAGGAATATCAGGGTGTATTGGTGTCAGACGTGACTATTAGGCGTGGTCTGTTATCTGAAAATTTTCATGGTAGGCGTGCTATTAAAAAGTCACTCCTTACAAAGCCTCACAGAAAAGAGAGAATGAAATTTGTCAAGGAACATAAAGCCTGGACTCAAAATGAGTCGTCTCTAGTAATCTTTAGTGACGAAAGTAGGTACAATCTCTTTGGAAGTGATTCTACTGGTTATGTAAGCAGACCAGTTGGTCTAAGATATGACCCAAAGTACCTTGTATTTACTGTCAAACATGGCGGTGGAAATATCATGGTATGGGGTTGTTTTCGACGGTCTGGTACGGGGCCATTGGCAAAGATAAATGGCAGAATGGATGCTCAAATGTATCTTGAGATATTGAAAAATAATTTGATTTCTTATTAAGAATATTTGCCACTGTCATGAATTTTTCAACAAGCAATGCTCCAAAACACACATTTCGTTTGGCCAAGAATTGGTTTTCTGAACAAAGGAGTCGGATGATGCGCTGGCCTTCACAATCACCTGATTTGAATCCGATAGAGAATCTATAGGCACTATCTGGATAAACAAATTAGAAAAAGGAATATAAAAAACTGGGACGAACTTTGGATCGCATTCAAACAAGAATAGGAAAAAATACCACCCGATTTTTGTGCTAGGCCTATTGTCTCTATGGGCAGAAGATGTCAAGCAGTGATTGACGCAAAAGGATATCCCCCTAAATATTAAATATTTTCGACATCTTAGTCGTCTTAGTGGAATTTTTATTTTATAAAAAAAAATGTTTCCATACTTTTGTTTGTGCATAATTTTGTTACGTTAAAAACTAAGCACATTTCTAACAAACAATAACTGTTTTAGTTTTCAAAATGTTTATTAGCATGTATACGATTAATAAATAAATTCTGTAATTGTAAACCGTTTAAATGTTAAGACTAGAGATGGGAATTTAAATGTTGCCATACTTTTGTTCGTCCCTGTATATATCGAATAATAATAGGTAAATCAAAAAATTATCCACATATTATCATCAATTACCCATCCCTAATTGTCAACCTTTACACCAAACGCTTTATTTTTTGTATTCGGTACGTGTTTGGTTAATAATTTTAGCATCATCATGGTGATGTTAACATGTTTAGAAAAATTCGCGTCGAGTGAAAAATAAAGTTCGTGAAGTGGTGATAACAGTCGTGTACGTTACTGAGAAACTTCAAATTAATTTTTTGCGAAGAATTCATTTAAGTATTCTGGGAACTACATCTCCCTGATATTAATTTCTCAGTGCGTATAATTAGGAAAGATACAATGACAATGTAAATCGCTATTTTTACACATTTGCCGCTCTTAGAGCATATACTCCAATAAATATAAGTCGAGCTCTGACCGTATGTATTTTCACAGAAATACTTCCTTGTTCTGAAGGGGAATAAAAATTTTCAATGTTCTTTCTAAATATAAGAGAATTACGAATGCCATACAACAATGGAAAAGTGAGAAAGTTAGAATGTTAGGCGATGTACATGTTCATTAAGGAACGCCAGATCAATAGGGAAGAATAACATTTAATAGTAAATGTAAGGGTATATGGTTACCAAATACCTAATGGACGTTAAGTGCAATATTTTTATTACTCTGGACTCTATAATTGTTTCCCATTCCTTTTGTCTTAAATGAATTTGATGAACTTGAGTGAATATTATGAGTTTACTGCAAAATTTACACATAATGAAGGAAATGTTAAAAAATACCACTGGGTGAAAAGTATGTGGATTAATTTCCATATACAGTGGCGTGCAAAAGTTTCCGGCCAGTGACATTTCGTACTCTAATTTATTTAAAAAAAAGACTAATACTTTTTAAACTTTATGAGATTTGAGTATGAGATATAGGAAGCAAACTAATATAGTAAAAGAATATTATTTATGTTTGTGAATATATTTATTATTATTATTCTTATATTTATATGTGCAAAAGTTTCCGGCCACATAATATACATTGACGCAGTAGGACGTTCAAAGACGTATTTACGAATAATAGCGCGTTAAATGTTCACATTGAGTTCATAAAAGGTCGTGGGAACATAAACATGGCTCGGCATATGCAAATCCAAATTTGTGAGAAAGTAATAAAATTTTCAAAAGAAGGAAAGTCTTCTCGTGAGATTGCTTCATTATTATCGATAGATAAATCAACTGTGAACGATATTATTGTAAAATACCGTTGTGGATATGGTTTAAAACATCGTCCGCGTAGTGAAAGACCAAGAAAAACGTCTAAAAAGTAGATCGTATCATTAAACAAAAATCAACTGCGGATGTCAAGAAAAACTGCTGCCAAAATTGCACGCGAGCTAAAGGATGAAAACCTAGCTAATGTTAGTCGTAGTACTGTGACACGAAGACTACTACATGATGTGGGACTTTTTAGCCGTATAGGTATTAAAAAAAACCATTAATCAGTAAAAAGAATAAGAAGGCCCGATTACAATTTGCCAAAGATCACCTAAATTGGACAATCAAAGATTGGAAAAAGCAGCTTTCTCAGACGAATCTAAATTTAATCTTTTTGGAAGCGATGGTAGACAACATGTACGACGTCCTATTGTTACGAGAAATGATGTTCGGTACCAAATTCCTACTGTAAAACACTCTGCACAAGGAGTCGGTTCATTGATCGAGATCAACGGAAATATGAACGCTGATATTTACAAGGACATTTTAGAAAACAATTTGTTATCATATGCTGAAGAAACATTGCCGCAGAATTGGATATTTCAGCAGGATAATGACCCCGAACATACATCCAAGTTGTTAAAACAGTGGTTTTCTGCTTCAAATATAAGAGTTTTAAGCTGACCATCTCAATCACCGGACTTGAACCCAATAGAACACTTATGGGAAACGCTAGATCGTCAAGTTCAAAAGCATACATATTCAAATAAAGCCGAATTATTCAAATCATTGAAGGAAGAATGGGATAAAATTTCACCTGCTTGTATTAATCGATTAATTGAGTCAATGTCACATCGTTATGCGGCTGTTATCGCTGCAAATGGTATGGCTACAAAATATTAACATAAAAATATAATTTAAGTCTATTATAGAGCATATGGACTAATAATTTTTCTCGTAGTACAAAGTGGCCGGAAACTTTTGCACATATAAATATAAGAATAATAATAATAAATATATTAACAATATTAACAAACATAAATAATATTCTTTTGCTATATTATTTTGTTCCCTATATCTCATACTCACATCTCATAATGATTAAAAATCAGTATTTTTTTTTAATAAATTAGAGTACGAAATGTCACTAGCCGGAAACTTTTGCACGCCACTGTATATGAATTTTGCAATAAACCGCATTGTACAGAAAAAAATAATAAAAAACTGTGGAAGGTATTAAGAGATGCAAAACAAACACCAATTAAAAACTAAATGTACTTTCTTCTATGCTATTTTATCAGGTACTTTTAAAAACAGAAATATGAGACATTTTAACACACGGCAATTATAGTACTAGATTCTAAAAACTAAAGAAACAAATTCTTTCACATCTTACACCTTCCACGTACAAATTAATTTTCTTTACACACATCACATATCATGGTATTTAAAAAACTATAAATGATAATATTTGGATGTTTTTTTTTACAAATTTTTAAATATAACGGCTTCTTTCCAACACGCATTTTGAGAGTATTATATCAAAAACCCGATAACGGGTTAATTTTACTGGGATGACAATTTCATTCAAAAATCAATTCTCAGATTCAATGTTACCGTTCAGCTTTGACTCGAGCTGGGTCCGGGTTGAGGTTCGTTTTGATTTGAGGAAGAACTGGGGCCCTGGTCTTTGGTCGTGAGAGCCTGCAGTCGGGCGGGTAGATCGGATGAACTGACTATAGCGTGCTGGCCTAAAAAAATAATAGATATACTGTTACTAAAGCGCGAGTATTTCCATGGGAATATATTAAAAATAAAATAAATAACTGAGACATCGGACGCCCACATAGCTACTTTCAAACTGTAGATCAATATATTAATCGACTAACTTTACTGGGAATATTATTTTGAACTAGAAAGCTTTACATTCCACAACAACTGTTAATTCTTTACAAAGCTCAAATTCGACCTATGGAATACTGCTCCCATGTTTGGGGCTCCGCTCCCAAACACACACTGCATTTGTTGGATTCTATCCAGAGAAGAGCTGTTCGTCTGATTGGAGACGGGGACTGACTGGCGGCCTTGATTCGCTGGAACGTCGAAGAACGGTTGGCGACTTGAGTCTGTTCTACAAGTATTTTCATGGAAAGTGTTCGAAGGATGTAGCCCGCTTAATTCCTCCCAGAGCGGTGCACGTTAGAAATACACGTCGCTCTAATACTTCACATCCGTATGAGTTTCAGCTTGTTACTCCTCGTACAACGCTTTTCAAGCAGTCTTTTATATGGAGAACATCATCCCTTCGGAATAATTTGCCCAGGACTGTGCTTCCCCCGAGTACAATTTTCAGCGATTCAAGAACAGCGTGAATCGCCTTTTCCGCACACGTGTCGCTCCTGTAGTACTTTAGAGACTTCCCTGCAGCACGTGTGCTAGACCCATAAAAAAAAAACTTTACATCAGTAAAATTTTGCTCCTAGATGTGTTGTCTTGAAAGGCGGATGTGATCCAGCATCAATCGTTCTTCGTCAAAATCGTCAAGAAAAACAAGGATGCGGTTATTGCCGACAATTCTAGATGCCAATACCTTTTTTTTGTTTTTTAAAACTTCTGTTAAGTAGGAAGATGCTTTCTTTAGGTTCTTTATGAAAGTAAGGTTTCACACTAAAGAGAAAAGCGGATCAACAGTTAGTTATGATAGCGTGCAGAGATGACGGTTCATCTTATTTTCAAGAAAAATTTTGGTCTAAACAGTTTCCATAGGGCTGAGACATAATTTAGGATAACCACAGAAAAGCAGGATCAGTTGGGACAAGAACTGAGAAAACTATCAAACTTGTTGACGATTTCCTGCTGTCCAATCGAAGAATGAAGACCACAGTGCTTACTAAAGAAGTTGAAGTATCCTAAACTACTATTTTGAAAATTGTGCAGGAAGATATAGGGACGAAAAAAGACGGATCGCCAAACTCTTTACACCAGAGCAGAAACTTGTGTGTTCTATTAGGACCCCCCACGAAGGAGTCTGCATTCTCAAAAAAGACGAAAATTCAGTCGTTTTTGGGAAAGTTGATAGCGACTGTTTTCTGGGATTGCAAAGGAATTTTACGCACTGAATACACGAAAAACGGGCCTATTGTGAACAGGGAGGTTTAAGAAAGGACAATCTAAGACCTAAGGTAGACCATCAGAGAAAAATGCTCAAATTCGTGGGAAATCAAACTATTCCAAATGTATGATAACTAATAGAACCACAAGGCAAGCGCAGTTCAAGGCATTACCGAAAGCTCTGGATTCACAGAGTTATAACAGCCCTGCACGGTGAGCCTGAAACAGGTTTTAATGACTTCGGCGACCACTCCAAATTTTCCAACGTTAATCATTTAGTGTAGTAATAAATGGGTGAACAATTTTAAAATTTTTTGCCGAGCCTTTTGAAAAAAGTTTATTTAAAAATTAAAAAAGGAAAATTTCGAAATAAACACAATTTTCTATATTAACAATGCTCACTGAATTTATTTAAAAGATAGTTATATCATATTTATGTGATATTATTACAACTGTCTACAATAGTATAGGTGAAAATCATTAATTTGAGATGTGGTAGAAGTCTGTTGGCGCTCTGCAACCAAAATTGTGATTATTTTAAGATTTTAAAAATTCCAGGTCAAAAATTTGTGCAAATATATTTTACTCATTTTTTCGTATTTTTTAAAATCTCCATAACTTTAGTTCTAGATCATCTAGAAATTTCTTTAAAAAATGATATTGAAGTGTTTAACTTCTAGTTTCATAATCTAATATGAACATATTTTCTCATCGAGGTATAATTTTGCTAATTACTGCTGGTTTTTTGTCAACAAATTTTTCTTTCTTAATGTTTTTTAATACCAGGCGTACAAGTATGAAATGCGGATTTTTTTTCTAAAAAAAATATGTTAAATTCGGAAGAATGATAAAAAGTGCTTTATTCAAAGTATGCTCCATCGCTTGTTATATATTTGTGAATACCACGCCAGTAAAAATCTTCCCCTTTTGCTGCGAACCATTCATCGAACCATTTTTTTACATCTTCGTATGAACCAAAGCGTTGCTCAGTGAGTACGTGACCCATCGATGCAAACAAGTGGTAATCGGAAGGAGCCAAGTCTGGTGAGTAAGCCGCATGGGGTAGAACTTCCCAGCTGAGTGCTTCCAACGTGTCGCGAAGTGGTTTTGCCGTAGGTGATGGAGCATTGTCATGAAGAAAAATGACTTTGTGTTGCCTCTTTCGATATTCTGGCCTTTTTTCAAGCAGCGAACGGTTCAAATCGGCCAATTGTTGTTGGTAACGTTTGGTATTAACCATTTCCCCAGGTTTTAACAGCTCATAATAGATCACGCCCCTCTGGTCCCACCAAACACAGAGCATCGTCTTTCTGCCAAACAGCTTGTTGACTAACGCCCAATTGCTCGGCGAGTTGTTTTTGTGTTTGCGAATCATCTTCGTCCACATCTTCGTATTTTTTTGGCGGTTTTCCACGTTCCTTGTCTGTAATATCAAAGTCACCACTTTTGAAACGCCGAAACCATCGTTTACACGTATCTGCTTTTTGTTCGGTATAAATTTCGACATATTGAACACAACAACACAACACTATGCACACACTTTTCCAATTTATCACTCGTGCGCGTCTGACACTTGTTGATGGCACAACAAAATAGCGCAGTGTCAAATCTTTATAGCACAAACTGCATTGGTGCACCATCTGTTGTCTGAAATCCGCATTTCATACTTGTACACCTGGTAAATCAGATACTAAATGTTCTTTTGCTATCGGAAACAAAGTATCACTTACATACTTTTTTAAATTTTCGAAATTATTTGAGCGGCAGCAAAAATGAGGCTTTCCCCATGTCAATTCAATACTACATTTTGAACAATACTTTGCAACTACTTCTTTTGCTTCTACTCTAGATCCACTATTTAAAAAATTAATACCATATATCCTGGTTCTCGCGCTAAATCACACAAACTGTGTGGTCAATGGATTTAATTGTTTTATTTTTTTAACAGCCTCACAAATTAAGATTTTACGAAAGTGTAAATTACTGTGAGAAGACGTTTATCGTCAAGTGGACTTTTAAAATATTATCTTTTAAACATTCATCGAATCTTTTTTTTTCAAACATATTAAACATAATTTTTCTTGATTTTCTTCATGCTTAAGGGCACTATCTTTTCGTTTTTTAAACATTTTGCTGAATTAAATAATAATATACTAATACCGAGGCTGAAAAGTTTTTGGTCCATATGATTTTTACGAAGTACCAACCTTCAAACGATATGTGTCAAAATTTCATAACATTTCGACGATTAGTTTACAAGTTACAGTGGCTTTAGTGACGCTACTTTTGATATTTTAAAACAATGGAGAAAATCGAATTTCGTGTGTTGATTAAACAATGTTTTTAATGGGAAAGAAAATACTGTTCAAGCAAAGCAAGTAAGTGTTATTGGGATTCTGCCCCTGGAAAATCACTCATCATTTACTAGTATGCTGAATTTAAACGCAGATACAAATGATGCTGAACGCTCTGGACGCCCAAATGAAGTTACACCGGAAAACATGAAAAAAATCCACAAAATTGTCTTGGATGACCGTAAAGTGAAATTGCGTGAGAATGCTGACACCTTAAAGATATCAAAATAACGTGTTGGTTATATTTTGCATGAATCTTTGAGCATGAGAAAGCTCTGTTCGAAACTGGTATCGCGTTTGCTCCCACTGGACCAAAAACAACAAAGTGTTGATGCTTCTGAGCGCTGTTTCGACCTGTTTAAGCGCAATAAAAAGGATTGTTTCGTGTGATATGTGACAATGGATGAGACACCGATCCACCACTACACACCGAAATCAAATCGGCAGTCAGCTGAGTGGACAGCAGCCGGTGAAAGCCGCCCGAAGCGACCAAAGACACAACAGTCGGCTGGGAAGGTTTTGGCCTCTGTATTTTGGGATGCGCATGGAATAATTTTCATCGACTATGCTGAGAAGGGAAAAACTATCAATAACGACTATTATATAAGGTTATTGGTGCATTTGAAGGTAGAAATCGCAAAGAAACAGCCCCGAATGAACAAGAAAAAAGTGCTCCCTCATCATGTCACAAGTCAATGGTTACGATGGAAAAGTTGCATGAATTGAAGTTCGAATTGCTTCCTCATCCACCGTATTCTCCAGATTTGGCCCCCAACGACTATTATCTATTCGTAGACCTCAAAAAAATGCTCGCAGGAAAGAGATTTGGCCCCAATGAAGAAGAATTGAGGCCTATTTTGAAGGTAATCCTTCTACGAGAAAGGTATAGAAATATTAGAAAAGCTTTGGACTGATTGTATCGCTCTTGAAGGAGACTACATTGATGAACAAAGTCCAATTTTGCAAAAAAAAAAGCGTTTTAAGTAACTAGACCAAAACCTTTTCCGCCTACGTATTAAGGCAAAGAAATTGATAACTATTGTTATTTCCTACAACTTTATACCTAACTAACTTAAATTCAACTGATAACATTATTGACCTCACTCAAACTAAAATCTATCATATATCTATCACATGCACATTTATACAATGTGGAAAAAATTAGCTTTGATTATTGACCTGGAATTTGAAAAAATCTTAAAATTATTCCAGAGCAACAACAGACTACTACCACGACTCAAACTAATGATTTTCACGTATACTATTATAGACAGTTGCGATAATATCACATAAATATGATGTAAATATTTTTTAAATAAATTCAATGAGCATTATTAATATAGAAAATTATGTTTATTTCGAAATTTTCCATTTTTAATTTTTAAATGCACTTTTTTCAAAACGGCTCGGCAAATTTAAAAATTGTTCACACATGCTCTGTATTACTACACTAATCGATTACCGTAGGAAAATTTGGAGTGGTCGCCGAAGTCACAGACACACCGTGCCTGATTTAGTTATCTCCAGAATTACTACGAGTAGTTTTAAGACATCCATATAAAAATACTAGGAAGGAAGAAAAGCAGTCAATGTCACCACCCTCAACGGAATCTAACCGATATAAAAATAACTCATCTAGTAAATTAGTTCAGGTTACAAATGCTGCATTGAAGTTAAGGAAGTGTAGAACTGAGAGTACGAGGACCGCCATTTAAGTTTTTACAAGCGACCACTAGATGGCGCTATTAAGATGTGACATTACCACTGTTATACAATTATTGGTTAAAATTGTAGCCGAGTAGTCTGTTTACCGTAAGCGTTAAAAAAAATGGTTTTGTGAACAAATAGGAATTTCACGTGAAGGTTTTGCGTTCGATGATTTTTTACGATTTTAGTAAAGGCCGAACTCACCAACAATGCCTCGAATCGCTTCATTTAACTTTTGGTAATGAATCACAATCAGAAAAGACTGTTTACAATTGGTTTGCAAAATTTTGTCATGATTGTGCTTCCGTCAGCAATGGATTTTGTGAAGGTCGACCAAACATCGATGCTGTGCGCAACATGATTGAAGAGGATCGGCATGTGACTTACTGTGAGAGAGAGGCATCCTAGGCATATTGAAGACTGCAGTACATTTGATTTTGCATATACATTTAGATGTGAAAAAGATCTGTTCCCAATGGATTACGCATAATTTGATCGAAACTCAAAAACAGGCTTGTGTCAATTGGAAATGCTAAAAAAATTCGACCGAGGACATGCAAAATCCGTATACAACATCGTAACAGGAGATGAAACTTGGATATATTCGTACGAGCCGGAAACTAAGCAACAATCAACTACTTGGGAGTTCCAAGATGAACCGAACCAAAAAAAGTTGTCTGTTTGCGATTCACTTTGGTTATACTGGACATGTTGCAGCCATTACTTTAGAGGATCGAAAAACAGGTAATGCTGAATGGTATACAACAATTTGTTTGCCAAAAGTCAACGATAAAATCAGAAAAAAAACAACCGAAAACGTGGCATCATTCTTCGTCATGACAATGCCAGCTCCCACACAGTACGTCACACAATTAATTATTTGACGGAGAAAAACAGCGATTTTTATCACTTCAAGAAGCTGTCGAATCCTTTCAAAACCATGTTTTTGAGGTACCAACTTCAGAGTGAAAAAAATATTTCGAGAATTAGTTCGAACGCATGCAAAAGTGTATACTAGGTGTATAAGTACGAAATGCGGATTTTTTTTCTAAAAAAACATGTTAAATTCAGAAGAATGAAAAAAAGTGCTTTACTCAAAGTATGCTCCATCGCTTGTTATACATTTTTTTCCCATCTTTCAGGCAATTTGTGAATACCACGCCAATAAAAATCTTCCCCTTTTGCTGCGAACCATTCATCGAGCCATTTTTTCACATCTTCGTACGAACCATAGCGCTGCTCAGCAAGTGCGTGACCCATCGATGCAAACAAGTGGTAATCGGAAGGAGCCAAGTCTGGTGAATAAGCCGCATGGGGTAGAACTTCCCAGCTGAGTGCTTTTCAACGTGTCGCCAACTGGTTTTGCCGCATGTGGTGGAGCACTGTCATGAACAAAAATGACTTTGTGTTGCCTCTTTCGGTATTCTGGCATTTTTTCAAGCAGCGAACGGTTCAAATCGGTCAATTGTTGTTGGTAACGTTTAATGTTAACCGTTTCCCCAGGTTTTAATAGCTCATAATAGACCACACAGAGCATCGTCTTTCTGCCAAAGCCATTCGGTCTTGGGGTCGATGTGGATGGTGCGCCTGGGTCTACCCATGATTTTTTGCGCTTGTGATTCTCAAAATAAATTCACCTTTCATCCCTTGTAACTATACGATGCAAAAACGACTTCCTTTTGTACCGTGCGAGCAAAATGTCACATGTATTTTTGCGCTTTTCCATTTGCCTGTCGTTCAACTCATGTGGTACCCATCTACCGGTCTTCTGAATCTTTCTCATCTCTCGTAGCCGATTGGAAACAGCTTGTTGACTAACGCCCAATTGCTCAGCGAGTTGTTTTTGTGGTTGCGAATCATCTTCGTCCAACAATGCTTGCAATTCCACATTTTTTTTTTTCGGTTTTCTACGTTCCTCGTCTGCAACATCGAAGTCACCACTTTTGAAACGCCGAAACCATCGTTCACACGTATCTTGCGATCGAGCATGTTCACCACAAGCTTCTCGAAGTAATCGGCATGATTCAACAGCAGTTTTCTTCAAATGAACACAAAAAATTAATGCTGTCCGTGAATGCTCTTTGTTCGGTATAAATTTCGACATATTGAACCCAACACTATGCAGACACTTTTCCAATTTATCACTCGTGCGCGTCTGACACTTGTTGATGACACAACAAAATGGCGCAGTGTCAAATCTTTATAGCACAAACTGCATTGGTGCACCATGTGTTGTCTAAAATCCGCATTTCATACTTGTACACCTGGCAAATCTTAAAGGCGAATATCTTGAGAAACAATAAAACGATTTTTACCAAACATTTTTTTTTTACATTGTTTTTGTAAAAACTTAAAAGGCAACTCTTGTATATCTAAAAAAATAAATGATTTACACAGTAATATCTGGCGTGTGTTTTATTTTGTAGTACAAGTTAGGAGGTTTTAGATGGAGAGTGTGTGAGAGGTGTGGTCTTGAAATCGAGTAAGGTGAATTTTGTTGCTGGTTCCTATACGCATTCATATCGTTTTTATAGAAAACTTTGATAACAAAATTAAATAAGAATTGCAGGAATAACCTAAAAAGTGCCGGGATTTTTCGAAAGATGGCAGCACAAACACAAAAAGGCATGATTTTCAGTTAGTGTTAAGTTTCAGAAGATTCATGTAAAATTTTCATGACATTTTGTCTATTAGATTGCGAGTTATAGCTGTTTGAGTGCCGCTACTTTTGATTTTTACAAAACGATGGAATTTCGTGTGTTGATTAAACATTGTTTTTAATGGGAAAAATACAGCCAGAACCCAAGAGTAGCTCGAGAAGTTTTATGACACATCTGCTCCGTCCAAAGCAACTATACGTCGATGGTTTAGTGAACTGAATGCGAGAGTATAAGCACTACGTCCCGGACGTCTATATGAGGCAGTCACTCCAAAAAACACAAAAAATCTACCATATTGTTCTAAATGACCGCAAAGTAAAATGCGAGAGATAGCTGACATCGTGAAGATGTCAACAGAATGTGCAAGGCATATTTTGCATGAATATTTGTGTATGGAAAAGCTATGTGCCCTATGGGTACCGCGCACTCTCGCGATTGATAAAAAAAACATGTCGAAGATTCAGAACGCTGTTTGGCACTGTTTCGGTCTAATACAAAGGAGTTTTTGTGTCGATTCGTAACAATGGAGGAAACATGGATCCACCACTACATGCCTGAGTCCAATAGGCAGTCTGCAGAGTGGCTGAAACCACATGAAAACCGACCGAAGCGTCTAAAAACACAGACATCAGTTAGAAAGGTTTTGGAAAGTATTTTTCGAGATGCGTATGGAATAATATTGATTGATATCTTGAGAAGGAGTAAACAATCACCGGAAACTATTACGTCAGTTTATTGGATCGTTTGAATGGTGAAATCAAGAAAAAAAAGACCGCATGTAGCTAAGAAAAAAGTGTTATTTCATCAAGATAATGCACCAACTCAAAACTTAATAAAACTGATGGTGAAATTAGACCAATTGGGCTATAAATTGCTTCCTCATCCGCCATATTCACAAGATCTAGTCCCCAGTCATTAATACCTCTGAAAACTTGAAAACGTGACTCCGGGGAAAGAGATCGAATGAGTATCCAAATATTGGAAGATCGCTCGAATAAGTGTACCGCTTCTTGAAAGAAACTATGTTGAAGAAGATTTTTGACAAAAACATTATTTTTTCTTCAAAAGTCTTGGGAGTTTTCAATCCCACGTAGTAATGCCAAAGTGATAATGCAAAAAAACGCAAGCAAAATTGCAAAGAAATCGAAACAATTTGGATCACTGGTCACCGAAATAATGCAAACTATATTTAGCACAATAGAACTGTGCCGGCATTAGTAAAATACATCATTTGTTGTATATTAGTTAAACATTTGCACGATTATAATGCCAAAGATTGAAAGTAACAGATATAGCCTTTCTGACCCACAAAACATATGACATTTCCATTTAAACGTGTTTAATTGTTCAAATATGTCAGTTGCAATAGATAAAAGCATAAAACAAATTGACGTAGACGTCCGGAAGTTTATTGAAAATGGGATTTTAAAGCCGGCTTTACCTCGGTGTTCGTCAAGGAGTCGGATAAAATAATTAAATAATAACGTCAACACTTTACACTATGTGGAACTATCGGAGTTCTAAACATCTCATGGAAAATTTATGTAGAATAAATTCCAATACGATATATTTTCGAAAAATACTCAGCTTTAGAAAGCAGTTTATTTTCAAAAAAAGGTAACAAAGTGAGAAAACATTCTAAAAAGAAATTGAATTTTTTCTACCCTTAAATTTACATTGTTTTCATTTCCCTTGCTAAAAAAAGTACCATTTTGGTCAAAATATCATCCATTATGATTTTTGCATTTCTTTACGTTTCAGGTTCCCTAGATCACGGAAAAACAAAGTTTCTCATTTCTGTCGGTATATTTGTCTATCAAGCGAAATGTGATATCGATTATAGATTTGGTAGAATCCGTTTTTTTTTTTTTAAATTTGGAGTCAAGATGTCAGGCCTAGGAAAAATCTTTTTCAAAAAATTTATATTGAAAATCTGATTTTGTTAGTCAACATCATTACGTACAAAACCATTAATTCATTAAAGGACAATTTCAATCAAAATAAATATATATGCAAGATATGGAAAAATAACGTAATTCCAATTCAAAAATATAACATATTTAGTATTTTTGGAAGGTAGAAGTCATTCAAAACCAAATTTATCATGAATTCCGTGTCACCTGTAAGGAAAAGCTTAAGAGTTTGTTAGAAATTAGCTTCAAAGCAAAAAAAAGTAAAATATATAGACCAAGAGGGCGACCCGAAATTTTGACCTGCCTACGAGGCTGGTTTGAAAAGTCCGTGCAAAAATAAAAACTACTTATGTGTTTGGGGTAAACCTTTTTTATTTTTCGACATAGTCTCCTTTTAGGCTTATACACTTCGTCCAACGATGTTCTAGTTTGTTGATCCCTTCCGAATAATAGAATTTGTCCAAGTCTGCAAAATATCCATTAGTGTCTGCAATCACCTCCTCGTTTGAATAAAATCTTTGTTCCGCCAGCCATTTCTTCAAATTGGGGAACAAATAGTAGTCCGAGGGAGCCAAGTCTGGAGAATAGGGGGGATGTGAAACGAGTTGGAATCCTATTTCCATTAATTTTGCGACCACAACTGCTGAAGTGTGTGCTGGTGCGTTGTCGTGATGGAAAAGGACTTTCTTGTGGGCCAATCGCGGGCGTTTTTCTTGCAGCTCGGTTTTCAAACGGTCCAATAACGATGAATAATATTCACCTGTAATAGTTTTACCCTTTTCCAGATAGTGGATGAGGATTATCCCTTGCGAATCCCAAAAGACAGTCGCCATAACCTTTCCGGCCGAAGGAACGGTCTTCGCCTTTTTTTGGTGCAGATTCCCCCTTGGTAACCCATTGTTTACATTGTTGTTTGGTCTCAGGAGTATAGTAATGTATCCATGTTTCATCCACAGTGACGAAACGACGCTTAAAGTCCTCCGGATTCTTCTGGAACAGCTGCAAACCATCCTTGCAACACTTCACACGATTCCGTTTTTGGTCAAGCGTGAGCAATCGCGGCACCCATCTTGCGGATAGCTTTCTCATGTCCAAATGTTTATACAAAATATTATGTACCCGTTCAGTCGAGATGCCCACAGCACTAGCAATCTCACGCATCTTAACTCTTCTGTCATCCATCACCATATCATGGATTTGATCAATGATTTCTGGAGTCGTAACCTCCACAGGCCGTCCAGAACGTTCAGCGTCACTTGTGCCCATATGGCCAGTCCGAAAATTTTGAAACCACTTATAAACTGTTCTAATCGAAGGTGCAGAGTCACCATAATGTTTATCAAGCTTCTCTTTAGTCTTCTGAGGCGTTTTGCCTTTCATAAAGTAATGTTTAATCACCACACGAAATTCTTTTTCGTCCATTTCTTGAAAATCACTCGACTTCCTTGATTCACACGAATGCCAAACACAAAGAAATAGACCAATATGGCTGAAACTTGGTGTGCGTTCATTCAAGAGATGCTACTAACTAAACATGACCTCGATACGCGCCGGTGGTGCCATCTCTCGGACTTTGCACGGACTTTTCAAACCAGCCTCGTAGTTGTTCATTCTATCGGGCGAGTCGAATAAAAGCCTTTAACGTTGATTTTGCGGCCCGAAATGCTACTCCAAACATGGACTGTCGTTTAACCACTTGAATCAAGTACCACAACATTGTGACGACCGTTTTTGGCTGGAAAAAGCGGGTCCAGCTTCGTCTTCCGGTATTGGCGGCGTCTGCCTCTTGCAGGTTCTCTCTTATTTTATCAAGAACAAATTAAATTTATTGATTTGATATAGTTAAATGATAGTCCATTTTTGGATCGACGTTTTTTGGGCCCTTAAACTGAGTCCGGTCTTGGTGGCGCCGGCGTCTGCCCTTTGGGGCGCTCGACTTTTTTAGGGTCAACAAATGTATGGTACTTGATTCAAGTGGTTAAACGACAGTCCATTTTTAGATATAGCACTTCGGGTCTAATCTGGGCATTCTAGGGCACAGAGGCCGCAAAATCCACGTTAAAGGCTCGACTCGCTCGATAGAATGAACAACTAGACGGTTAGTCGACAAGTCAAAATTTTGGGTCGCCCTCTTGGTCTAAGAGTATAACTAGTATCTTTTTAAGGTTCTGTTTATCGACTATTGTTTATTTTTTATGTATCACTTTTCTATTTTTTTGTGACCCTTTTTTTTGAGTTAACCTTTGAATTTAAAAGCATGTATCAAATCTGAAAATAAAAATGTAGAAACACAGTTATTAATACTAGAAAAATTTCGCAAAAAAAGGAAAAAATGAACTTTACATATACAGGGTGTTATAAAATAATTTAATGTATTAAAATATCAATTTTTATGCCTTTTGAATATAGTTGAACATTTTATAAACCATTGGGCAACGTACTTTTAAAAAGTAAATTATCGCAATTTGCACAGCTGATGAGAAAGGACATTTTAAAAGCGAGTTGAAGAGAGAAATGATATATACATCGATGAAATGTCAAACATAATATTTTTCTTTGCTTACGTTTTGACGCCTGCTGCAAAAATAAATGCTATTTCGTGAAATACTGCAAACTGGCAAGGTAAAAAAATGTTCTAAGTGTCTCAATAATGTTGCCGAAGATTAGTCACAATTAGTTTTTTTTTTGCAGTTTGCTTAATTAAACAAAAACAGTCATATTTTTATGCTATATTTGTCATAATATCTAATATCTAACCTACAGTCTGTCAAGTAAGAACGTATCCGTGATAATTCATTTTTGGTAAATGCGATTCTAGCGATTCAACAAAAAAACGATAGAGGGAACCTTCGTTTACGAGGCATTTTAGTATAAGTATCAGTCGATTCCGAACTTTCGTCGAAGTCACGTAAAATTCAAAATGTGTCACCTGTTTGCGCGTCGGTTCCAGACAGCCCTTCTCTAAAATGACACGTTCTTCAGCCGCTAAATACATTAAAAAGTCGGTATCGTTTGTAAAGAAGTGGGTAACTCATTTTAACGAGACAAAAAATGTCGACGACTTGCCACAATATGGCTCGGTAGGTAAAGTCTCTCCGAAAGTTGAAAAACGAATCGTGTCTTTGTTTTCACGGGACCCGAAAGTAACACTGCGTTAAGGAGCTGCAAAATTAAGAAAATCGGGTTTGAATGTGTTCCATGCGACCATTCGACAACATCTTCACGTTCATGATGTCAAATTCCGAAGCACGTTAAAGAAACCTTTGCTGTGCAAAAATCACGTCGCGAAGCGATTCGTTTGGGCCTACGATAAGATACTAGAATGGCCCTCACGATCGCCGGACGTCAACCTTATTGATAACGTTTGGTCCCTTATAAAGAGAAAGCTTAGAGGAAAGACTGAGGAATTTGACTCGGTTGTCTCGAGAGATTTGAAAAATTTGCGGAGTATGGAGAAAATCTCGTCGACACCATGCCTCGAAGATGCCAGGCGATTATTAATACATGGATGGCAAAAAATATTCTCGAAACACATTTTTTCAAGAATACGAGCGGTCACGTTCTTACTTGACATACTGTATATGTGTCCAGCATTTTTAGTGTTCCGTACGGAACACTTATAAGATCACTTCGGTGTCTGTCTGTCTGTCACACCCGATTTTCTCCGAAACTATTTGACATAAAAAGTTGAAATTTGGTAATAATATAGGAATTGATTGCCTCATCAGAGCCATGTAGTTTTGAGAGTTAAATTTTGACTTAGGGGGTTAGTTTTGGGGGGTGAAATCGCAAGTAAAAAAAAAAAATTTTTTACTAGGTTGACGAGTGTGGTGGCAAATGAAAGCTTGTGAAAACACGAGTAAAAAATGTATATATAATGTAATACTTCCGCGTACTTTTCTTCGTATTATTTTTAAAAAATCGCTGTCCCGCGCCTTATCTCGAAAAGTACCTATCAAAAAATTTTGAAAAAATTCCGGAATATTCTCCACGGGGTGTAGATTGAACGAAAATTATCACGAGTGCATTACCTTTAATAATTTTTCTGGTATTTAAAAAAAAAACACAAATTTCAAGGTCATCAGATTTCAGTAAAGATTGGAAACAAACTTTGTTGAAAACTCATTTGGGGTGTGTTTTGTGAAGTCACTGATCATTTTATATATCTTTAACAAAATTTTTTATTTTAAAAGCAATCAACGTACGGAACACTAATTGCGCAAGTTCAAATTTGTAATTGTAAGGAAGAAACGAGTTGTTTGTTACTTATTCTGAAGTAAACAAATAATGAAACAGTCAACTGATCGCAACAGTGAAATAGGTATCGGGATTCCCAGTCGGACAGGCTGGAGAAGCGATATTTTTGGATTCAAAATTTGAGATCTCTTCAAGTTAGTTTTACGTGGTATTGTGGTATATTAAATTGCTCTTGCCATAGAGATATATCACTTATAATACATTAAGCCATTCTTACATTGCAGTGTAACAAAATTGCTTCAAGTGCTACCTAAGTTGTCACCTACGTAAACAAAGACCTGCCTTCCTATTTTCGTTACTAAGAAAAATATTGTATTCCTTGATCACAAAAAATATAGTTTCAGAGTTTCAGTGGATCCGTCTGTTTATCTATTGCCGCCATAACTATGGAACAAAATAAGATACAGATTGCAAATATGGTGTACATATAGTATTTAATTTCCCACATACCTACATAGCTGAAAACGATTTTTTAGGGGTCCCTTTTGAAAAAAGGTCAGTAGAGACCACGAGACGCTTTTTCAAAGTTGTTACGAAGGAACTCCTAAGTCAAGATAGCCAAATGAACAGCATGTCTTGACCTTTGCAGGTTACTTCTTCTGCAGCCAACGTCGTAGAGTCATTCGGAATGAGTGAAAATTACGCCTTTCCTGTCCAAAAAGATGGCCAACATAATTTTCTCAGCTCCTTTACGCAGGAAGATGTGCACAGATTACACGGAAATGGAAACTTTAGAGGCTATATCACTCACATCTAATTGGCGGACCTCCTATCAACTTCCCCCGCTCGGTCAATTATGACGTCTGTCCGGCTGGTTCTGGGCGTTGATACTTCCAATTCCGAAATAAAAATATTTAGAGACCTTAGAACTTGAATGCACCTTATAAGTGAGGATGTGATTTTAGAGTGCCTTTGAAAAAAATCATTGACGTTATTTCACTTTTTTCTTTCTATATTTAGAAACTCGCCACAAAGTACTGATTTTTTAATTATCGCGTTATTATGTTCGGAGATTCTTTGGAGCAAAAAAAGGGAATCAAACTCAATATTTATTTAACGTATACTTGCGAGGTAATCACTAAGTAAATATTTTTTCTATTGTCTATTTTTCTCTGAAATCAACGTAATACACTATTTTGACGTAATTGGAAAGTATGCTTAAAAAAAGCATAGTCATAGCTTTTCAATAAGATATCAACGACATAAGTTCTGATATACTTATCACTTACACAGACGGGTCATTAAAGAACAAACAAATAGAACGTGCTTTCTATCATCCCAGTAAAAATAAATATAGTAAATGGAAATTCCCAGTAATTTCATCCATGTTCTCGGCTGAACTAATAGATATTCAACAAGCCAATAGTTATTGTATAAGTTACACAGAGAATAATTTCAAAAAAGTAAAAGCGAGTTGGAGGTAATAAAAATCGTAGAAACTAACCCAAAACGATATAGTGATCAATATTATAAGATTATTCAACCAGCTAATCGAAGAAAATAATAATCTAAAGATGGTTTTGGTGGGGCTAAAGACCCACGTAGCAATTCCGCCAAATGAAAAAGTAACTCAATTAGCCAAAGAAGCCACGGTCTATGGCGATAGTACATCTGGGTGTGAGATTCCTGCTACAAACTGGTTTCGAATCGACCACCAGGCAATTCTTCAAGGCACTGTTTCCTCACATAAACAAAAAACCTTGGTTCTATCACCAATATAATAGAAGTTTTATACAAATCATAAGTAGAATAGGGTGTAATCATACATTGTATCCGGTATACAGAAATAGAATAGGCCTACAGGATAATGACAATTGCGATTGTGGGGAAATAGGAGATGTGAAACATTGTATTTTAGATTGTACTGATGAATATAGACCCCACGAGATTGAACAACAATCTGGTTGTAAAGCTGGTAGATCGTGTGTAGCCAATATATTTAGTGTAATTCACTTAAACGAAAAAAGACATCAACGAACAGAGAGCTTCATCTACTGTTTATAGACCTATCCAAAGCGTATGATACCTTTCCAGTGAAAAAAAACTATGGCAAATATTAGAACGATCAACCATAAACAGTACAGCAATCGCTGCAGTAAAACAGGTGTAAGACCAGTCACGTTCCTGAATAAAGTTGGAAAACATTCTTCACGAAAATTTTTCTGCAACAAAGGGTCAGACAGGGTTGCTGTCTGTCTCCTACATTATTCAAAATCTATCTGAATGACACGTGGAAATGGGAATACAGCTGACCGACGAAACAACGATGTACACTCTACATTTTGCCGACGACCAGGTGGTTATTGCTCAGGACAAGGCAGACCTTGAATTTATGACAAGAAAATTGTTTAAAGAATATAAAAGCTGGCGTTTAACAGTTAACTGCAAGAAAACCAAATATTTGTGTGCAGGAGGAAAACTGGGAAGCCTTACTCTAAATACCGGTGAGGTCATTGATGCTTATGAAGAGTATATATGAGGCTATGAGCGCAACAGTGGCCTAACCCACATTTTCCTTATTATTCTATTGAAATTAATGTTTAAGTAGTCCAAAATTACAACAATAGCAATTATTTATGACAGAAAAACAAAATTGTTGATTATCAGAACTTATTACTGAGAAAAATTTGCAAAAAATAATACAAAAAAAGAAGTTGCATTTATCTCCAATAGGGATGCTTGGGGGTTAGGCCACTATTGCGCTCATAGCCTCATATATACACTACCGTCAGAAAGTATTTGCCCACCTAGAAATTTCAATGTAACTCCCAAAATTTAACATCTAATTAAACCTTTTAATATATTAGGTAAATTTAATTGTTCTTAACAAGTGTCCAACACAAAATTGTTTAGATAAGCCTTTTTGGTGAAATCACAAATTAAAAAACAATTAGAACAATTTTCCAAGTTTTCCATGATAATCGTTTTTAGGCGATTTCTG
Organism: Pachyrhynchus sulphureomaculatus; assembly: GCA_019049505.1. Taxonomy (NCBI): domain Eukaryota; kingdom Metazoa; phylum Arthropoda; class Insecta; order Coleoptera; family Curculionidae; genus Pachyrhynchus; species Pachyrhynchus sulphureomaculatus. The sequence goes on along the minus strand of CM032447.1, from coordinate 221,532,435 downwards.
AGAATTCCAGTTGAAGTAAGAACTCATTTAAAGTTTCTAGGGATTATGGAAATTCCTAGTAACATTTTATGATAAAAACTATGCTATAAATACAATTGCCCTTTTGGAAATTAACCATTCGCAAATAGTACTTTGTCATTGATACAGGCTCAATTGTTTTGTGAAAATGCCAAAAACGAAAGAAGTTTCGGTTGAAAATCGGGCTCTGATAATTGCGAGACATCAAAATGGTCACTCGAGTCGACAAATCGCGAGTGATATGCGAATGCCAAGGAGAACGGTGGACTACATCGTAAAAAAAATTTCTGCGGACATGGAATTCGCAAACAAAAACCTTCAGGTAGGCCTCGAAAAAGGACTCCCGCTGAAGACAGAGCTATAACAATGTCCAGCAGACGTAATCAATCGCCGCCTAACCGCACCACCCAAATTACGGCTCAAGTAAACCTGGAGCCGCCCATCCCCATCAGCGTGACTAACGTGAAGAACAGGTTAGCAGAAGGTGGACTACACGGGAGAATTGCACTGAGAAAACCACTTCTTAAGCAAGTAAATGAACGTAAACGATTAGAATGGGCCCGAGAACATGAAAATTGGACATTAGAACAATAGAATTCCGTCCTTTGGAGCGACTAATTTAAATTCGAAATTTTCGGTTCAAATCGACGAGTTTACGTACGGCGGTCAGCTGGAGAGAGGATGTTGGAAGCCTGTCAGTTGCCTACAGTAAAACATGGTGTAGGTTCACTAATAGTTTGGGGTTGTTTTGGCAACGGTAAAGTTGGAAAAATCTTTAGGATAGAAGGAATCATGCGAAAAGAACAGTATCAAGAAATTTTGCTGACTCAACTGCTTCCTTCTGGAAGAGATATTTTTCAGGGGAAATTTATTTTTCAGCATGACAACGACCCTAAACATTCTGCTAAACAAATTAGAACTTTTGGACCAATGGAAATCCGATGACGTCCTGGAAGTGATGACTTGGCCTCAACAATCACCCGACTTGAACCCCATCGAATTGCTGTAGAATCATTTGGACAGGTGTGTTCGAAAACTCAATCCAATATCAGAAAATCACTTGTGGGAACTTTTACAAGCAGAATGGGTTAAAATAACCGAAGAAACTCTGAAGAAACTACCGGACAGAATGCCGAAACTCTGTAAAGCGGTAATTAAAAACAAAGAAGGTCACATAAAAAAAGAAAATAATTAGATAAATAAGATGCATTTGTATGCAACGAAGGAATAGTCGTTTTTTTTTTGTTTTTTATTAAAAAAAAAAAATAGAAAAGCTGGCCAGTTGGTCATAGCCAGTGTCAAAACACTCTCACACACACATACACACACACTTATCACTTATAATAAATTAAAAGTGAATGCGGCACATTCAAAAATTTCCTCCTACCTAATATATCCGGCAGTGCGTTTCTTCTTCCTGTTCGTCCAGACGTAAGAAATTCCTGGACAGGTGGATCGCTGCGTGAGGGGGAAGTGCCCCCTGATGATCCTGCACCCTGCGACCCCGCCTCCATCACGGCCAGCATCTTTAGCACTGAAGAGAAATTTAAATTAAGCTAAATATAGACAAAATATAGACACGGCCACCATTAAATTCTGGGTCGTCGAAAAAGTATTGAGCTTAAGTGTCATGAGTCACATAGGGTCATATTTAGCGCCAGTTGAAAGTTTTTACATTACATTTAACAGTAGTAGAGGTGCAAAAACTGTTAGAATTCGTTTATTTAGACTTGACTTAGAGCGCCTTGAAGATGAGTGAAATATTTGGGCCTATGAAGAAATTTGTGCTGTTTACGGTCAAGATACGTTATCAAAAGCCACAGCCAAAAGACGGTTCAGTTGCTTCTGTGCTGGAAATTTCGATGTCAAAAATGCTCCTAGCACTGGTCGACCAATGACTGAAAAAGTTGATAGAATCTTGGCAAAAGTTGAGCAAGGCCGGCATGTAAGTAGTCATAACATTGCCAAGGAACTAAACATGCATCACCAAATAATTTTAAATTATTTGGAGAAAGCTGGCCACAAAAAGAAGCGCCAGAGTGTTGCCAAAAAAAATGGCAGGAGGCCATCGAACAAAATGCTTGGTTTAATAAAGTTCTTTTAAAATATAAAAAATAATAGTCCGAATTTTGATTTTGAAAGTCTCAATACTTTTTCGACAACAATATATATATATATATATATATATATATATATATATATATATATATATATATATATATATATATATATTCATATACCAGGTGTACAAGTATGAAATGCGGATTTTTTTTCTAAAAAAACATGTTAAATTCGGAAGAATGAGAAAAAAAGTGCTTTATTCAAAGTATGTTCCATCGCTTGTTATACATTTTTCCCATCTTTCGGGCAATTTGTGAATAACACACCAGTAAAAACCTTTCCCTTTTGCTGTGAACCATTCATCAAGCCATTTTTTCACATCTTCGTACGAACAAAAGCGCTGCCCAGCAAGTGCGTGACCCATCGATGCAAACAAGTGGTAATCGGAAGGAGCCAAGTCTGGTGAGAAAGCCGCATGGGGTAGAACTTCCCAGCTGAGTGCTTCCAACGTGTCGCGAACTGGTTTTGCCGTATGTGATGGAGCACTGTCATGAAGAAAAATGACTTTGTGTTGCCTCTTTCAGTATTCTGGCCTTTTTTCAAGCAGCGAACGGTTCAAATCGGACAATTGTTGCTGGTAACGTTCAGTATTAACCGTTTCCCCAGGTTTTAACAGCTCATAATAGACCACGCCCTTCCGGTCCCCACCAAACGCAGAGCATTGTCGGTCGATGTGGATGGTGCGCCTGGGTCTACCTAGATTTTTTGCGCTTGGGATTCTCAAAATAAATCCACTTTTCATCCCCTGTAACTATATGATGCAAAAAACGACTTCCTTTTGTACCGAGCGAGCAAAATGTCACACGTGTTTTTGCGCTTTTCCATTTGCCTGTCGTTCAGCTCATGGGGTACCCATCTACCGGTCTTCTGAATCTTTCTCATCTCTCGTAACCGATTGGAAACAGCTTGTTGATTAACGCCCAATTGCTCGGCGAGTTGTTTTTATGTTTGCGAATCATCTGCGTCCAACATTGCTTGCAATTCCATATCTTCGGATTTTATTTGGCGGTTTTCCACATTACTTGTCTGCAACATCGAAGTCACCACTCTTGAAACGCCGAAACCATCGTTCACACGTATCTTGCGATGGAGCTTGTTCACCATAAGCTTCTCGAAGTAATCGGTATGACTCAACAGTAGTTTTCTTCAAATGAAAATAAAAAAATTAATGCTGTCCGCGAATGCTCTTTGTTCGGTATAAATTTCGACATATTGAACACAACAACACAACACTATGCACACACTTTTCCAATTTATCACTCGTGCGCGTCTGACACTTGTTGATGACACAACAAAATGGCGCAGTGTCAAATCTTTATAGCACAAACCGCATTGGTGCACCATCTGTTGTCTGAAATCTGCATTTCATACTTGTACACTTGGTATGTATATATGTATGATTCTGTGCTTTTTTTTGTTTCTTAGGATTTTGGTTCTACTTATTAAAACAACTTATTTTATTTTATTTAGTCTTTACTGACGTTTCACTCACTTTTTTTTGGGTATTTTCAAAGTATCTAATAAACTCAGTATTTTTCACACACAGGTTGCTATTGATCGAAATACTGAATGCAAGCATTCAATATGTTACAACAGAAGTTTTCACGGATAGTGGAATGTGATACATTAAAATTCCAACAGCAAGAACACTTGAAAACGCCAAATGAGATTTTGACGAAACTTCGTGCAAATTTATTGTTAGATGAACGGATTGATCGTATCATAAATACATATATATATATATATATATATATATATATATATATATATATATATAAGAAAGAGGAAGGACAGTAACAGGGCACTGGCAACAAACAATCGTAAGTTTAACTACTGGGAAACGCCCTTATAAGGAGAAGAGATGAGCAATCAAAGATCTAAAGGCTCTAGTATCTGCTTTTTATTTTTGTTATCGAGCTTTCGCTGCCTAGCTTCTTCTGGATTCTAAAAATGCAAACCAGGTACAGAAAAATAAACTCAAAACGTTCCTTTTTAAAATTTGAATCAATAAATTATAAGTATGAGAAATTACTTACAAAAATTTAGCAGTTAATTCATCTTTGGTGAAGACAATAAAAATTGCATTTTTGTTGACCAGGTAGTAGATATGATTACAAAAATATGATAAAAGGACACTTAGAGAGTTACACAAGTATTAAAAATAAAACGTTGTCAATAAACATTAATCTAAAACACTTTTTAAGACAGAAAACAACTGTAAGAAACACCATGATGTTGAAGTGAAATTTTTTTGACATCGAGTTTAGTAATTTATTTAGAGATATTCGAGTCTGAACCGGATATTGTTGGTAGTCTATGTCGTTTTCAGGTCGACAAAAAACCACAAAAGCATTAAAGTTAGGGATGTGGTAAATTTTTTTGGTGAATGCTACTATTAGACAAATTATTTATTATTAATATTTATTTTTTAATTTTTTAAATTTTATAACAAAGGGATTTAAATTTGATGAATTAGACGAGTTATTTATTATTAATTATATTAATTCTTTAATTTTATAACAAAGGGACTCATAGACTAATTTAAAATATTTGAAAGAGAATATTAATAATGAGTGTTATTTATTATTTATCATATTTAATTTTTAATTTTTTAATTTTATAACAAGAAGACACAGAAAAAGTAATTAGTAATATATAAAAAGCAGGAATAACACAAAGAGAAAAGAAACGTCAACTTTACTGGAAACTAATTTTTTCATAAAATTCGTTCTTTTTCATTCGTTTGTTATGGTTTTGTGTTAGTGAGTAGGTATACATGGAGCTCAATCCTTCTATGTCTTTTTTCTGATTGAGATTATTTTTACAAGTTTTTATGTAACACATTTCCAAGAAACTTCTTCTGAAGTAATTAGTCTCAACATCCAGAATGAAGCTGTTGTTATATTGTACTCTGTGATCTGTATTATTTACGTGTAAGCTCAAGCTAGTTGCGTTAGGTTTGTGTTTACTATCACTTTTGTGTAACGCTAATCGCTTAGAGAGCTTTTGTGAAGTTTGTCCAACGTAGAGCAAACCACATTGACAGGGAATGCCGTAGATTATATTAGATCTTTGTAAAGTACCGGTTTTATCTTTTAAATTGGTATAAAAACAATTTATTTTTTTATGTTGTAATTGACAATCTTAATGTTTGTATTTTTAAAAAGAGAAGACAAGGACTGGGAAAGACTTTCTATGTAATGTAATTTTCCTAATTTAATGTTGACATTAGTGGTGACGGTTGGATTGATTTGAAGGGGGAGTCTTTGGAAATTCTTTTTAATTAGAGCTTTAGGATAGTAATTGTCCAACAAGATGTTTTCCAACAGTTTTACATTTTTTTTCTTTAAAAGAGGGGTGGCAAATCTTATCTATTCTGTTTTTTAATCCTCTGATGATGTTTAGTTTCTGTCTCATAGGGTGATAAGAATGGAATGGGATATATCTACCCGAACTTGATTTTTTTCCTATACCTGTCAAGTTTGACTGTATTATTTTCAGAGCGTACAACTCTAGTATCCAAAAACGGAACAGCACAGTCAGTCTCCTCCTCAACAGTAAATACTAATTTATGATTGAAAGAATTGTAAATATTAAGAGTGTTCTGTACACTTCCGGCAGGTAAAGCAACTAGCAAGTCATCTACATATTGAAACAGAAGGGGAAATTCAAATTCCACCTTTGAAATGATAAAATAAAGAAGTTTATTCATAAACTATATATATAATATAGGACTACGTAGAAACATAAACGAATAATTCAAAAAATATTTAAAAATCAGAAGCTCTTTTGAAAATTCAGCATGTGGTATACTACAAAGGTGTATTTTAGGTCCTGTATTAGACCTAATTTACATAAATTCCATTTGAAATTTGAATTTAAAAGGAGACTTAAAAACTATTTCCTGATGCTTGATACTATTAGTAGTATAGAATACATCCATTTATGAGACAATATGACACAGTATATAAAATAAATACATATCATAACAAAATACAAATAAATATATAATTATTAAGAGCAAATTTATTTACAGGTTTTGCAATAATCTATCTCTTATGGCGTTGGTAAAGTAAGATGAAGATAGGCCGCACAGATAAATGTTATAACAGATTTTATTAAAGATATCTATAGACTGATATAGTGTTGTTTTAATTAATAAATATGTAGAAGGTCTAGGCAAATAGAACATAGCAGCGAGTCTGATAGTTCATCAAGGAATATGAAAGTTTATTTGTGATAATATCTCAGAGCAATCTATGAGGGTATTTGAAATCTGTGCAGAAGAATGCCCTGTTCCAGATCTTTAGTAAGATATACCCCATCCATTTTAAGTGCAAGAAATTTAACAAACTTTCGTTGGATATTTCTTAACTGAGTAATATATTTATGAAAAATGGGACTCCATACAACCACACCAAATTCTAGCTTAAATCTCACAAAGCTAAAATAGAGTGATTTTAGTGTTTGAATATTTGTAAAATCACTTTCATCTTAGTTGAAAAAAAAAAGTTTGGAGTCAAAAATGACTCCAAAGTCTTTAAAAGTGTAATAACTCTTAATTGCACCCCCCTATATGATAATTAAAGTTAATGGGTTCCAATTTATTTGTAATTGTCATGGTGAAGCATTTGTTAACGTTTAGAGTTAACTTGTTGGTACTGTGCCAACTATCCAGAACACTAAGATCACTCTGAATAGAATAACAAACATTGGTCTCCTCCATTATTAGAAATATTATTACTTATATCATTGATAAGAATTCAAAATAATAGAGGAGCAAGGCTACTACCCTCAAGAATATCTCTAGTGGCATATTGTAAGCTATCTTTCAGATATGATTCAAAAAACATTATCAGATTATAAGTGAATCTCATCTGAGATAATTTTTGAAACAAAACAGAATAATATACTTATCTAAGGCCTGCCAACGTATTGGATAAGATGTTAGGATACTCACTATACTGCGCTTACTAAAAAAATCGTGTTGTTTAGGTATAAAAAATAATCACGTACCAACATTTCAAAAAAATAAGAGACAATATAGACACACAGGTCTATAATTCGCTGTTTCATTGGGAATTCCTTTTTTGAACACGGGGGTAATGCTTGCCCCGGCCACGTCTTATTTTTAATAGTTAAATAGAAAGGATAATGGTTTAAGCAATGCAACAGCATATTCCTTGACAATGAAGCATGCTTGTCACTGCTATAGAACGAAAGGAAGATTTTGAAGTTTCTATATTAGATGCAGACATAATGCTGTGTGGAATATTGTGCCCGAAAAAAGAATTAGAAACTGTTTTCAACACGCAGGTTTTGAGAACCACGTGTTTGAACCAAAATACAGTTGTCGAATGGCTACTATTGCAAAATTCAAATTGTGGCAGCAATGATAAAGACAATTTGACATTATCGGAATAGGTCACTAAAATGATACCAACGACTTTGGAGGCACGGATTTAGATACCTATGTTCAAGCCGAACGTGAAATTATTAATTATTTATTTTTTTAGTTTTAATAAATTATAATGTGATTTTAACATTGGTGAAATGGCTAACAATTGTGGTATTTCTAATCGGAAGGAGCCAAGTCTGGTCAGTAAGCCGCATGGGGTAGACTTCCCAGCTGAGTGCTTCCAACGTGTCGCGAACTGGTTTTGCCGTATGTGATGGAGCATTGTCATGAAGAAAAATGACTTTGTGTTGCCTCTTTCGATATTCTGGCCTTTTTTCAAGCAGCGAACGGTTTAAATCGATCAATTGTTGTTGGTAACGTTTAGTATTAACCGTTTCCCCAGGTTTTAACAACTCATAATAGGCCACGCCCCTCTGGTCCCACCAAACACAGAGCATCGTCTTTCTGCCAAAGCGATTCGGTCTTGCGGTGGATGTGGATGGTGCGCCTGGGTCTACCCATGATTTTTTGCGCTTGGAATTCTCAAAATAAATCTACTTTTCATCCCCTGTAACTATACGATGCAAGAACGACTTCCTTTTGTACCGAGCGAGCAAAATGTCACACGTGTTTTTTGCGCTTTTCCATTTGCCTGTCGTTCAACTCATGTGGTACCCATCTACCGGTCTTCTGAATCTTTCCCATCTCTCGTAGCCGATTGGGAACAGTTTGTTGACTAACGTCCAATTGCTCGGCGAGTTGTTTTTGTGTTTGCGAATCATCTTCGTCCAACAATCTTGCAATTCCACATCTTCGTATTTTATTGGCGGTTTTCCACGTTCCTAGTCTGCAACATCGAAGTCACCACTTCTGAAACGCCGAAACCATCGTTCACACCTATCTTACGATGGAGTATGTTCACCATAAGCTTCTCGAAGTAATCGGTATGTTTCAACAGCAGTTTTCTTCAAATGAAAATAAAAAATTAATGCTGTCCGCGAATGCTCTTTGTTCGGTATAAATTTCGACTTATTGAACACAACAACACAACACTATGCACAAACTTTTCTAATTTATCACTCGTGCGCGTCTGACACTTGTTGATGATACAACAAAATGGCGCAGTGTCAAATCTTTATAGCACAAACTGTATTGGTACATCATCTGTTGTCTGAAATCCGTATTTCATACTGGTACACCTGGTAATATTATCCTGAACTTGACATACGGTTTTTTCGATTGGATGCACTGTTCATTTTTTATTAATTAAATCACTTCTATAAAAAAAAATTTTCTATATGTAGCCACTTAGTCATGACCTTTCTTAACAATAAAAAATGATTTGTTTAGTTCTGAGCCGATTCCTCACTGAGAAAAAAACTCCACTGTTGGCAAGGATTTTCAAAAGAGAGTCCTACAACATGGTTCATATCTCCGCCAGTTTTTTATTATTATTTTTTTAATATTCTCTTCTTTAATTTGTTGCTAATGTATTTGTGAAAAAACAAATATTATATTATATATACAGTAATTGCGTCAAAGATTTTTTAGTGTTCCGTACGGAACACTTATAACATGACTTCGGTGTCTGTCTGTCTGTCCGTCTGTCTATCTGTCTGTGTGTCTGTCTGTCACACCTGATTTTTCTCCGAAACTATTTGTCATAGAAAGTTGAAATTTGGTAATAATATAGGAATTGATGGCCTCATCAGAGCCGTGTAGTTTTGAAAGTTAAATTTTGATTTAAGGGGGTAGTTTTAAGGGGTGAAATCGGAAGTGAAAAACAAATTTTTTACTAGGTCATCGAGGTGGTGTCAAATGAAAGGTTGTGAAAACACGAGTAAAAAATATATTTTTATGATGTAATACTTGCGCACACTTTTCTTGTATTATTTCTAAAAAATTGCGAAAAATCGCTGTCCCCCTACCTTATCTCGAAAAGTACTGATCAAAATATTTTGAAAAAATGCTGGAATATTCTCCACCGGGTGTAGATTGAACGAAAATTATCACGAGTGCATTACCTTTAATAATTTATCTGGTATATAAAAAAAAAAAACAAAAATTTCAAGGTCATCAGTTTTCAGTAAAGATTGGAAACAAACTTTGTTGAAAACTCATTTGGGGTGTGTTTTGGGAAGTCACTGATGATTTTATACCTCCCTAACAAAATTTTAAAAGCAATCAACGTACGGAACACTAATTACGCAAGCTCAACTTGCACTTGACTGGTTATTTTTATTTTTTGCCTATTTTTCCGAGCGCCAAGAAAAATAATGATATCTCAAAACCTAGATGACTTAAGCACTTCACATTTTTACACAAGCATAATGTTGTTAAAAGAAAAATATTGGTACCAAAAACTCATTCTGCCCAAAAATTGACATCGACTCTTTTAGAACCAAGCCGTTACAAACGTTCAGATCTTATTTACCTTTAGAGATCTGAAAAATACTTACATCTAATACGTTTGCATCGTTTTGAAAAAATAAAATAATTACGTTTTGTTTTAAGATCACTCTTAGTAATCTTGAGATCACTCGACAAACCCTTCACATAATATTTCATACTGTATAGAATTTTAAAAAGGTTATTGTACTGTTGTATTTATGTACTTCTAATGTGAACAATACGCACGTTAGACTGATTAAAAAGTGTAGATGATTCCCCTTTTAAATAATTTCTATTTGATTTTTTAAATCAAACAAAAAAACATTATTATTTCTTTAATTTACGTCACTATTGACCTAGTTGTTCCTCGAGTGTCTGGTACTCGATAACAATACGTCCGTTAGTGACGCCTTCACATGATGTGATCAACACGCAGATGAATGAGAGTTAAGTAAATAAATTCAGTAGCGTAACCTAATGAACCTGTGCGCATTGGTGTGTCATACACATCCCAATTTTCTCTCAGCGAAAAAAAAACAGACGCAATTTTTACAAATGGAAGTTTTTTTGTCGATAATGATGATGATGTCGCTAATCATCAGACTACTGACCAAAAGGTCCTTAACAAAAAAGTGTGGACCCTAATAATGCGCACTTATATGACGGTAGATTGAAAATTTCTACGAAATAGCGGAAAATTTTATTAAGCGACATGACTGTTGGTAAGCGTGATTCTTGTAACAGTTGTGTTCAATGTTTTAAACAGATCCAATGCGCAGTTGCTTGTTGATCGTTATTATAAGTGATCGGTGGTACACGTTTCGTAGGAATGGATAAAGCCGTATATCGTGCGGTGATAAAACATTTTTATTTAAATAAAACCGGCCAATTGCAAATCGGACATGCGGAATTAGTGTTCGGTACGTTGATTGCTTTTAAAATAAAAGTTTTTGTTACGGAGGTGTCGCCCTTTTCAAAAAATCCATATGATTTTAGGAAATACCAACCTTCAAACGATACGTGTCAAAATTTCATGACATTTCGACAATTAGTTTACAAGTTACAGTGGCTTTAGTGAAGTTACTTTTGATATATTTTCAAAACAATGGGAAAAATTGAATTTCGTGTGTTGATTAAACACTGTTTTTTGATGGGAAAAATACCGTTCAAGCAATGCAATGGCTTGACAAGTATTACGGGGACTCTGCTCCTAGAAAATCACTCATCATTTACAGGTATGCTAAATTTAAACGAGTCGTACAAACACAAATAATGCTGAATGCTCTGGACGCCCAAATGAGGTTGTTACACAAAATTGTTTTGGATGACCGTAACGTGAAATTGCATGAGATAGCTGAGACCCTAAAGATATCAAAAGAACGTGTTGGTCATATTTTGCATGAACATTTGGGCGTGAGAAAGCTCTGTTCGAAATGGGTACCGCGTCTGCTCATAGTGGAACAATAACAACAACGTGTTGATGATTCTGAGAGCTGTTTGGACCTGTTTAAGCGTAATAAAAAGGATTTTTTCATGTGATATGTGACAATGGATGAAATTTGGATCCACCACTACATACCGGAATCAAATCGGCAGTCAGCTGAGTGGACAGCAGCCGGTGAAAGCCGCCCGAAGCGACTAAAGGCACAACAGTCGGCTGGGAAGGTTTTAGTCTCTGTATTTTAGGATGCTCAGGGAATAATGTTCATCGACTATGCTGAGAAGGGAAAAATCATCAATAGTGAATATTATATAACGTTACTGGTGCGTTTGAAGCCAGAAATCGCAAAGAAAGTGCTCTTTCATCAAGACAATGCACCGTGTCACAACACAATGGTTACGACGGCAAAACTGCATGAATTGAAGTTTGAAATGCTCTCTCATCCACCGTATTCTCCAGATTTTGACCCCAGCAACTATTATCTATTTGCAGACCTTAAAAAAATGCTCGCAGGAAAGAGATTTGGCTCCAATGAAGAAGTTATCGCCGAAACTGAGACCTATTTTGAAGGCAAAGACAAATCTTTCTACAAGAAAGGTATAGAAATGTTAGAAAAGCGTTGGATTGATTGTATCGCTCTTGAAGGAGACTATGTTGATGAATAAAGTCGAATTTTGCAAATAAACTGTGTTTTAAGTAGTTAGACCAAAAACTCTTCATCCTACGTGTCATTACATTATACACTACCGTCAGGAAGAATTTTCCCACCTAGTTATTTCAGTTCCAAGACAATAAAAACCCAGATAATATATATTTTTTTTAATTTCAATGAATTATTATTTATTTTCACATTATTTACAGTCTAGAAAATTAGAAAAATATTCATGATTTTCCAGGATTTTTCTCATCTATGTGACCTCCTTTGTTTTTAATTACCGCTTTACAGAGTTTCGACATTCTGTCAAGTAGTTTCTTCAGAGTTTCTTCGGTTATTTTAACCCATTCTGCTTGTAAAAGTTCCCACAACTGATTTTCTGATGTTGGATTGAGTTTTGGAACACATCTGTTCAAATGGTCCCACAGCAATTCGATGGGGTTCGATTCGGGTGATTGTGGAGTCATCACTTCCAGGACGTCATCGGATTTCCACCGATCCAAAAGTTCACTAATTTGTTTGGCAGAATATTTATGGTCGTCGTCATGCTAAAAAATAAATTTCCCCTGAAAAAATATCTCTTCCAGAAGGAAGCATTTGCGTTAGCAAAATTTCTTGATACTGTTCTTTTCGTATGATTCCTTTTATCCTAAAGACTTTTCCAATTTTACTGTTGCCAAAACAACTCCAAACCATTACTGAACCTCCACCATGTTTTACCGTAGGACGGGCTTCCAACATCCTCTCTCCAGCTGATCGCCGCATGCAAACTCGTCGATTTGAACAGAAAATTTCGAACTTAGATTCGTCGCTCCAAAGGACGGAATTCCATTGTTCTGATGTCCAATTTTCATGTTGTCGGGCCCATTCTAATCGTTTACGTTTATTCACTTGCCTAAGAAGTGGTTTCTTCACTGTAACTCTCCCGGGTAGTCCACCTTCTGCTAATCTGTTCTTCACGGTTGATGGGGATGGGCCGCTCCAGGTTTACTTGAGCCGTGATTTCTGGTGCGGTTAGGCGGTGATTACATCTGCTGGATATTGTTATAGTTCTGTCTACGGCGGGAGTCGTTTTTCGAGGCCTTCCTGAACGTTTTTGGTTGGGAATTCCATGTCCTGCAGAAAATTTTTTTGCGATGTAGTCCACCGTTCTCATTAGCATCCGCATATTACTCGCGATTTGTCGACTCGCGTGACCATTATCAGAGTCAGATTTTCAACGGAAACTTCTTTCGTTTTTGGCATTTTCATAAAACAATTGAGCCTGTATCAATGACAAAGTACTGTTGGCGAATGGTGAATTTCCGAAAGGGCAATGGTATTTATAACATAGTTTTTTATCATAAAATATCACAAGGAATTTCCATAATCCCTAGAAACTTGAAATAAGTTCTTACTTGAACTAGAATTCTCAGAAATCGATTATCATGCAAAACTTGGAAATTTGTTCTGATTGGTTTTTAATTTGTGATTTGACCAAAAAGGCTTATCTAAACACTTTTATGATGGACACTTGTTAAAAACAAGTAAATTTACCTAATATAATAAAAGGGTTTAATTAGGTATTAAATTTCTAGGTGGGCAAATACTTTCTGACGGTAGAGTATATATTTTTGAACTCGTGTTTTACAAGCTTTCATTTGACACCCCACCCGATGACATGGTAAAGTTTTTTTTCACTTCAGATTTCACCCCCTAAAACCTAAAAAATTTAAGTCAAAATTTAACTTTTACAACTACACGGCTCTGATGAGACCATCAATTCCTATATTAATGCCAAATTTTAACTTTCTAGGTCACATAGTGCCGGAGAAAAACGGGCGTGGCAGACGGACAGACACCGAAGTGATCTTATAAGTGTTGCGTACGAAACACTAAAAATAGACTGCAGCTCACAAGAAACTGAACTAAAAGAAGTTCATGGGGACTCTGCACCAGCACTCAAGATCATTTATTATTGGATAGCTAAATTTAAACGTGGCAGTACGAGTACTGCAGGTACTGCACGTTCAGGACGCCCGTATGAGGTTTCTTCTGAAGAAATGGTCGATAAAATTCATGGTATCGTGATAGAATATCGTCGCATTAAGCTTCGTGAGATTGCTGAGATGGTAGGCATATGAACGGGTACATAATGTCCTGCATGAAGTTATAAAATTGAGAAAGCTTAACGCACAAAGAAGTTGCAGCGTAATCCGAAGAACTTCTCCATCCCTACCGCGTTAATTTTAGATTTATTTCTTTTGTTGATCGTCCATGTTTCTGACCCGTACGTTATGCTTTGTATTATTGATTTGTATATGCGTGTTTTGTTTCTCTTTGTAATGTGCTTGTCCCACAGGATCGAATTTAATTGTCTTATCCATGTCCGCGTTTGTCCTAATCTAGCTTTAATCTCTTCTTCTGATGTTGCGTTTTTTGAAATGATGGTTCCTAAATATATTTAAATCTATCGGTTCCTTTAATTATTGTTTCGTTATCGACTTCTAGATTCTCCACGTTTCCCTCCTTTGTTGTTAGATATTCCGTTTTATCAAAGTTTATTGCTAATCCTGCTTTAGTGTATTCTTCTTTCAGTTTTCTTACCATATAACTGAGGTCTTCCTCATCTTGCGCTATGATTACTTGGTCGTCTGCAAAACTTAGAGTATATAAGTAATCTTCTCGTATTGGGACTCCCATTCCACTACATTTTTGCTTCCATTTTTTTAATGTTTGTTCGAGGTATATTTTGAATAGTGTTGGGGATGTAGAGCATTCTTGTAATAGGCCTTTTGATGTTTGGAGTCTTTTCCCTATTTTATGTCCTATTTTTATGTTCACTGTGTTGTTTTCGTAGAGCTTTTACTGCGTATATTAGTTCTTTGTCAATGCCTATTTCTTTTATTGCGTTCCATAATCTTTGTCTTGGTACTGGGTCATAGGCCTTTCTTATGTCTATGAAGGCTAGATGAACTTCTCTATTCTTTGCCAGTTTTTTTCCATTGTTTGTTTTATAGTGTATATGTGGTCTATACATGATTTTCCGGCCGTAAAGCTTGCTTGGTCTTCTCCAATTTTTCCTTTTATATTTTCCTTTATGATATTTTTAATAATTTTTCCATACAAACGTCCTATACTCGATATTATGCTTAGGCCTATATAGTTTGTGCATTTTCTGCGGTCTCCGTTTTTTAAATATAGATACTATATAGGCTTTTGACCATTCTTCTGGTATTTTTTCTCCATTTATCGCTCTGTGGAACATGTTTCTGAACATTCGATGTAATTTATTAGACCCGTACTTAATCATTTCATTTACCACACCTCCAGGCTCTGCAGATTTATTATTTTTATTGTCTTCTTTACTTCTACATAGCTTAGTTCTATCTCTTTTTTTTCCTTATTCTGTTCTTCTTCAGGGTTCTCTTCTTGGAATTCTTGTCTGTCTTCTGTTAGCTGCTTCTTATAATATTCTTCCCACTCGCTTTCTGGGATATACGTCTTCTCTCTATTGTTGGTCCTTAATGCTTTAATTATTCTCCATTCTTCTAGTTCCTCCTATATACTGTTCTACAAAATCAGAAGAAGATCTACAGAAATATAAAGAGAAAAATGCAGAAACGAGGAGGATGATAAACAAAGAAGAGAACGAGAGATGGAAAAAATTGTGTGGACATGTAGAATCCGAAGAACTTCTGGCGTTATTTTAGGACTGTAGACGAAATGTGCGTCCACCATTGCACACTAAAGACAAAACGGCAGTTAAAACACTGGGATGGCGAAGATGAAAGTGCATCGAAAAAAGCGAAAATATTTTGATTGGCGGGGAAAGTGATGGCAACTGTTTTTTGGGACTTATAGGGTATCATTATGATTGACTATTTGGAAAAGGGTAAAACACTGGCTCATATTACGCAACGTTATTGGACTGTCTGCAGAGTGAGTTGAAGCAGAAACGATCAAGATTAGCGTGCAAAAACGTGCTTCTTCACCAGGTCAATGCTAACACATCAGCCGTTGTAGTGCCTAAACTACACGAGCTGGGTTTCGACGTAGTTCCCTGCCCACTCAATTTCTCAGTTTTGCTGCTCAGTATATATCACCACTACACCAAACACTTTATTTTTGCACTCGACGCGCGTTTCACTAATCATGATAGCTTCATCAAGAGCGATGATTGACTAAAGCTAAACTACAAATCTACCCTATTTATACTTAGCCTAACCCTTGAATTACTCAAGCGGAACTAATGACATAGTATGTCTCCATACCATATAATCCGAAATATAGCAAGGGACTCAATAAGGTATTTAATAAGGTAGGCCTCACCTTAGTCTATAAGTCATCAGAGCAATATCTTAGGAAATCCCAAAGATAAGATTCCTAATTGTGAGAAAAGTGGAATTTATGAAATTAGTTGTAATGATTGTGACAAAAAGTATGTTGGGCAAACTAAAAGGTCAATTAAAACAAGATTTAAAGAACACTTAGCACACTTAAAATACAATAGAACAGAAAAGTCTAGCATTGCCGAACATGCCCTTGAAGCTGATCATACTGTAACATTAGATAATCTAAGATTAATAAAAAATGTATCTGATAGGAGACTGTTGAACGCATACGAAAGTATGGAAACCATAAAAAGGAAAAGTAGTTTAAATAAAGAAAGAGGGCCTATTCCCTATAGTCCCCTCTACTGGTTACTTGACCGGAACTGATGGCCTTGCCTATGTCATTAGTTCCGCTTCAGTAATTCAAGGGTTAGGCTAAGTATAAATAGGGTAGATTTGTAGTTTAGCTTTAGCCAATCATCGCTCCTGATGAAGCTAACATGGTTAGCGAAACGCGCGTCGAGTGCAAAAATAAAGTGTTTGGTGTAGTGGTGATATATACTGAGTAGTATCATTGTGCCAAAGATTCCACATTCCCAACTTAGTTCTCAGTTTTGGCCTCGAGTTACATTTTTCGTGTCCTAATCTTCAAAATTGGTATGAAAGGAAGACATTTTGGTCGAGTGAAGAGGTTATCAGTGCTGTAAACGAGAATGATGCAAGGTTCAAAACAATTTTTTTTTCTGAGGGAATAAAAAAAATTGCAATCAAGTTGGACCAAATCTATGGAGATTTATGTTAAGAAATAAATTTTTGTTTTTGAAAAAAATGTTATTTCCCTTCTTTTTGTATAACGATGCTAGAATTTAATTTCTTTTTCTCTTAAGTAAATTTATGAAATTATAATTCCACTAAGCTTTTCAGTTGCAAATAATAACTAGTCAAGTGCAAGTTGGACTTGCACAATTAATGTTCCGTACGTTGATTGCTTTTAAAACAAAAAAATGTTACGGTGGTATAAAATGATCAGTGATTTCACAAAATACAAAATGTTTTTTTATATACCAGATAAATTATTAAAGGTAATGTACTCGTGATAATTTTCATTCAATCTATACCCCGTGGAGAATATTCCAGAATGTTTTAAAAATTTTTTGATTAATACTTTTCGAGATAAGGTGGGGGGACAGCGATTTTTCGCGATTTCTTAAAAATAATACAAAGAAGTGTGCGCAAGTATTAATAGAGGCCGGATTATATGCAACATAAAAATCTTGAAATATGCATGAAAAATGCTTAAAATATGCATGAAAAGGGTCAAAATATGCAATATTAAATAATAATAAAAGTAGTAATTTTTAGTTTTTTATTTCAAAATCAGCATAAAATTAACAAGTTATCGACGATTTTTAAATTTAATTAACAATTATTTAACATTTTTTAAAATTATTTAACATTTGTATTCTTGTACACGTAAACAATAAGGTATTGTTCCAAATGTTGGGTAGTAAGATTGTATCTTCGATCACTTAAAATATTTTTATAAGTGGAAATAGACCGTTCCACATCCACTGAGGTAACTGGACAGTATTTGAATTTGGGTGCTATGTTAGCACTAGTTGTTTCTGGCAAAAGTTCACCCGTCCCATTAATAAAACTATCAATTTGACACAAAGGTTCAAAGCCTGGGTTATTGCGCAAAATGTTTTCAAATTTTCTTTAACTCTACGCGGGAATACATCTGACAATATGGAGTTTATTTTTATTTGATTTTATTCATTAACTGAATTGATTCGGTCAACGCCAAACCTCGAGTTTCAAGCTTTTTAATACCCGCAGGAATGTGGGAAAAGTGAGTGCTAATCAAAGCTATGTTTTTTTTTAATATCAGAATCGTTAAATGCTTCCTTGGATTGACGAACTGCCATAGCTTCTGCACTATTGAAGTCATTTACTACACCTTTGATGGCCTCGAAATGTTCATTGCAAAATAGTACAGCTTCAATCCATATTCCCCATCGAGTTACTACTGGTTCGGGAGGTAAAGGCACATTTGGCAGTTTTTCTTTATAGGTGTTATTGCGAGCAGGTGCCTTAAGAAATCCTTTCTTTGCTGATGAAATCAGTTTATTTACATTTCCAAACGTGGATCGTACTTCTTCAGCGAGTCGATGGACTCCGTGAGCAAAGCACGTCACATGAATTAAATTTGGATAAAATACTTGGAGGACTTTGGCTGCCTTGATCATATAGGAAGCAGCATCTGAGAGAAATATAAACACTCTTTCACCTGCAGAAGATTCAGGAAATATTTTTTTAATACCCTCATTCACAAATCTAGCGATCGTAGAATGATTTCTCTTGTCAAGTTCTCTGCAGGCCACCAAATAGGAAGAAGAAGGCTCTAATCTTAATGCACCCACAATTAAATTCGCAATATAGCGACCACAACTGTCTGTAGTTTCATCAGCTGAAATTTAAATAATGTCATCCTTAAGTTTATTACGTATTTCTTCCAGAACATGTTGGTAAATTGTTGGTATGTAATTTTTACGCAGTGTTGATTCATCTGGTATTTTTTGATTCAAGCAATATTTCCGCAGAAAATCTTTGAATGTAGGATTAGTAAGTTTGTGGAGAGGAATATTACTTGCAAGCAATGCTTCACATAAATCCATGCTAAAGTGGTTTTTTTGTTTGCCTATAGAAGTGGAATCACTGCTACTTGCTGCTGTTATAAGTTGTTGTCGTGGGCCTTTTTTGCCATCCTGCGATATGAAGACTTGTCTTGACATGCTGGTCAATTTGAAACTTTTTTGTACACGAAACATTTGTCTCGCAAACTCGACAATATTAAACATTTCCGTCGTATGTAAATGTTCCAGGATAATCAGCTACCCACGAAGAGACACTTTTTTTTGCGGGTGGCATGGTACACGTTAAACTTTAATACAACACGTTAAAAATTGCAAAAAGACTACACTGATGCAAGCGCGTCAACAATAATGTTAAAACTGATATCTTGTTTTAAAATAAAAATTCGTCTTCGAGAAAATTGTTTTTTTGATCCACGCTCAAACAAATATTCTTAGAAACTAACTACTTATCACTTAATATCCCGACCAAGAAACAAAGGAATAAAATACCGTCGTAATTTTTGGGTATTCCTTGGCACTATAACCTAATCGATGTTTAGACTATTGCATGTAATGTCCCGGCGATAAGATCGGTTCCAGACGGCGACATTAACAATACCCTGAGCAATTCAATTGCCTAGAAATACCGAGAAATATTGTAAATATAGGGAAAATATGCATAATTACTAGATTTTGGGTAAAATATGCATAATTACTAGATTTTGGGTAAAATATGCAATAATCGGTGAGAATGGTCTAAATATGCAAATGCATATAATCCGGTCTCTAAATATTACATTATATATATATATATATATATATATATATATATATATATATATATATATATATATATATATATTACTCGTGTTTTCACAACCTTTCATTTGACACCACACTCGATTACCTAGTAAAAAAAAATTTTTTTTCACTTCCGATTTCACCCCCCAAAACTAACCCTTTGAGTCAAAATTTGACTTTCAAATCAATTCTATATTATTACCAAATTCATTTTCGGAGAAAATCGGGTGTGACAGACAGCCAGACGGACAGACAGACAGACAGACACCGAAGTAATCTTATAAGTGTTCCGTACGGAACACTAAAAATAGAAAGAGTGTCCATCGTTACTCATAGAGTAAAGAAAGGAAAATCGTTACGATATGGCGGAAAAGCCTGAAGGCAAAGTAACGAAAGTTGATCGTTGTTCTTGTCATGTCGTCCTACCGTTAAGGCATCCCAGATATAAATTACTCTTCCATTTAATTTAAAATTGCGTGGTAAGTTCGTTGCTGAAAACCTTTTACTTTAATTGTTATACCATTAAAAATTATTCAAAACCTAATGGCTTGTGAAAAAATAATAAGTTTTTTCTAATTCGATGACTAATTAGTTCAATGTCAATGTTGCAGTTAAACTATTAAAAGTATCGGTAGTTTCGAGGTGCTGATTTTTATAAAACGAAAATCTTAATTTTTAGCTATGATGGTTACAGAGGTGAATTGCGGGTAAACAATATTTTATAAACAAAACATACATGACATCAGCGAGAATGTCATTAAAAAAAATTTAAATATGTTTTGTTGTACACGTATATTTTGTAATTATAGATTTTTCTTTGTGAATTTTCATTTACATGTAGGATGAAAAGTTTTTGGTCTAGCTACATAAAACACATTTTTTTGGCAAAATTCGACTTTATTCATTAATAGTCTTCTTTAAGAACGATACAATCAGTCCAACGCTTTTCTAACATTTCTACACCTTTCTTGTAGAAGGATTCGTCTTTGCCTTCAAAATAGGCCTCAGTTTCGGCGATAGCTTCTTTATTGGAACTAAATCTCTTTCCCGCGAGCATTTTTTTGAGGTCTGCGAATAGATAATAATCGCTGGGGGCGCCAAATCTGGAGAATACGGTGGATAAGGAAGTAATTCGAGTTCAATTCATGCAATTTTGCCATCGTAACCATTGCCTTATGACACGGTGCATTGTCTTGATGAAAGAGCGCTTCTTTCTTGTTAATTTGGGGCCGTTTCTTTGCGATTTCTGCCTTCAAACGCACCAATAACTTTATATAATATTTGTTATTGATGGTTTTTTCCCTTCTCAGCATAGTCGATGAAAATTATTCTATGCGCATCCCAAAATACAAAAGTCAAAACCTTACCAGCCGACTGTTGTGTCTTTGGTCGTTTCGGGCGGCTTTCACCGGCTGCTGTCCACTCAGCTGACTGCCGATTTGATTTCGGTGTGTAGTGGTGGATCCATGTTTCATCCATTGTCATATATCATACAGGTCTAAACCGCGCTCAGAATCATCAACACGTTGTTGTTTTTGGTCCACTGTGACCAACGCGGTACTCATTTCGAACAGAGCTTTCTCATGCCCAAATGTTCACGCAAAATATGACCAACGCGTTCTTTTGATATCTCTAGGGTGTCAGCTATCTCACGCAATTTCATCTTACGGTCATCCAAAACAATTTTGTCGATTTTTTTAATGTTTTTCGGTGTAACCACCTCATTTGGGTGTCCAGAGCGTTCATACTGTAACATTAGATAATCTAAGATTAATAAAAAAAATGTATCTGATAGGAGATTGTTGAACGCATACGAAAGTATGGAAATCATAAAATGTAAAAGTAGTTTAAATAAAGACAGAGGGCCTATTCCTTATAGTCTCCTCTACTGGTTACTTGACCGGAACTGACGGCCTTGCCTATGTCATTAGTTCCGCTTGAGTAATTCAAGGGTTAGGCTAAGTATAAATAGGGTAGATTTGTAGTTTAGCTTTAGTCAATCATCGCTCCTGATGAAGCTAACATGGTTAGCGAAACGCGCGTCGAGTGCAAAAATAAAGTGTTTGGTGTAGTGGTGATATATACTGAGTAGTATCATTGTGCCAAAGATTCCACATTCCCAACTTAGTATACCAGTAAATGATGATTTTCCAGGGCCAGAGTCCCCGTAACACTTATCAAACCATTGCTTTGATTGAATGGTACTTTTTTTTCCCATCAAAAAACGGTGTTTCATCAACACACGAAGTTATTTTTTTCCTCTGTTTTGAAAATATCAAAAGTAGCGTCACTAAAACCACTATAACTTGTAAGCTAATCGACGAAATGTCACGAAATTTTGACGTATCGTTTGAAGGTTGGTACTTCCTAAAAATCATATGGATTTTTGAATGTATTAGACCAAAAACTTTCCAGCCTGCGTGTTATATGAACTGTTTTTTTTTTTTACGTTTTTATTAAATTTTCGTTATGTATCTCTCTATAAACATTATTTGTCTGTATTTTAACTTAATCAATACGAGGGCTACTTTTCACTTTTTTCCACTTTGAAGGTGGTACCTCAAAAACATGGTTTTGGAAAGATTCAACAGCTTCTTGAGATGATGAACAACGCTGCCCACGCAATTATTTTTTTGACATTACGGAACAAAAAGAAGGCGATAAATCAGATGAATACGGGCAATAAGACATTAATTCCATGTTTTTCTCTGTCAATTGTTTGACGTGGGAGCTGGCATTGTCCTGATGAAGAATGATGTGATGTTTTCGCTTGTTTTTCCTGATTCCATCGATGATTTCTGGCAAACAAATTGTTGTATATCAGTCTGCATTAACAGTTCTTCGATCCTCTAAAGTAATGCTTGCAATATGTCCAGTATAACCAAAGAAATAAGGGATCATTTTCTTGGAAGTGCATCGCGAACGAACCACTTTTGTTGGATTCAGTTCATCTTAGAACATCCAAACAGCTGATTGTTCCTTAGTTTCCGGCTCGTACGAATATATCCAAATTTTGTCTCTTCTTACGATGTTGTATACGGATTTTGCATGTCCTCGGTTAAATTTTTTGAGGATTTCGTTACACCAATTGACACGAGCTTGTTTTTAAATTTCGGTCAAATTATGCGGAATCCATCGGGAACAGATCTTTTTCACAGCTAAATGTTCATGCAAAATCTAATGTACTGCAGTCTTCGATATGCGTAAGGATGCCTCTATCTCACGGTAAGTCACATGCCGATCCTCTTGAATCATGTTGTGCACAGCATCGATGTTTTTTGGAACAACAACCGATTTTGGTCGACCTTCACGAAATTCATCGCTGACGGAAGTACGACCATGACGAAATTCTGCAAACCAATTGTAAACAGTCTTTTCTGATGGTGATTCATTACCAAAAGTTGAACGAAGCGATCCGAGGCATTGTTGTTGAGTTAGGCCTTTACTAAAATCGTAAAAAATCATCCAACGAAAACCTTCACGTGAAATTTCCATCTATAATATATATAAAATGCAACGTTTCTCTGTTTGTCTATCTGTCTGTCCGTTAGTGCGCTTATCACTGGAGAACCACTTACCCGATTTACGTGCTTTTTTTTAAAACATACACATGTTCTCTAGGTAGGTTATAGGCTATATTTTATTACGTTAGGTAACATAAGGAATAAGCAATGACGATAATAGTGAATCAAGTTGGAAAAAAATTTGCCGCTAGCGCGTTATCTTGCTACCTAAACAATTAAATATGGAACAATATCATGTAGTAAAAAATGCAACGTCTCTCTGTCTGTCCGTGAGTGCGCATATCACTCGAGAACCAGTTATCCGATTTCAGTGTTTTTTTTAAATTCATACATTTGTTCTCTGGCCAGGTTATCTATAATCTTCTATAATATATATAAAATGCAACGGCTCTCTGTCTGTCTGTCTGTCCGTTCGTGCGCTTATTACTGGAGAACCACTTATCCGATTTACGTGTTTTCTTTATAATTCATACATTTCTTCCCTGGCCAGGTTGTCTATAATCTTCTATCCATAATATATATAAAATGCAATGTTTCTTCTGTCTCTATGTCTGTCTGTCTGTTCGTTAGTGCGCTGACCACTTATTCGATTTACGTGTTTTTTTTTTTTAAACATACATATATTTTATTATGTTAGGTAACATAAGGAATAAGCAGGCTCGATAATAGTGAATCAAGTCGGAAAAAAGTTTGCCGCTAGCACGTTCTCTTGCAATACACTGCAACACACCTAAACCATTAAATATGGAACAATATCATGTAGCAAGGAACATAATATATGCAACGTCTCTCTGTTTGTCTGTCTGTTCGTTAGTGCGCTTATGACTTGAGAACCACTTATCCGACTTACATGTTTATATATATATATATATATATATATATATATATATATATATATATATATATATATATACATATATATATATAAATATATATATATATATATATATATATATATATATATATATATATATATAATTTGTCCGTTAGTGCGTTTACCACTCGGAAACCACTTATCCGATTTACCTGTTTTTTTTTTAATTCATACATATGTTCTCTGGCCAGGTTATATAATAATAATAATGATCTATATGATATATATAAAACGCAACGTCTCTCTGTCTGTATGTCCGTTAGTATGCTTATCATTCGAGAACCAATTACCCGATTTACGTGTTTTTTTTTTTTAAATTTTTAACTTAATATTTATCAAAAAAAATCTATAATATATAAAACGCAACGTCTCTCTCTCTGTCTGTCCGTTAGCGCGCTTCGCACTCAAGAACCACTTATCCGATTTACGTGATTTTTTTATAAAATACGTATGTTCTCTGGCTAGGTTATAGGATATATCTTATTATGTTACGTTATTACGGAATAAGCAGTGACGATAATAGTGAATCAAGTCCATGCGAGCGGAGCCGCGGGCACGGCTAGTCTGTTCATAAAACTGTTTTTTTTAAAAGCTTTTTAATAATAATAAATATCAAATTTTACAATAATGCTAACGATAAAAATGACGATACTGAATGAATATTACACAACAATAAAATATTTTGCAATTTAACGACTGGTCTCTTTTATGATTTGTGGTCGATTCTCCAATTAGAATTTCCAAATGGTATCTGCAACACTAAAATAATAATAAAAAAACATATAAATTCCGCTCGTAAATGTCAGATATATATTCACTTTTAACGGAAAAATATTAAGTTAATAATAATGACAGTCCTCTTATTACTAAATAGCTGGTGGTTATTTTTAAATAACTATATATATATATATATATATATATATATATATATATATATATATATATATATATATATATATATATGGTAATGTTTTTTCAATGAAATATTTCAAAAAATTATACGCGATACTTACTACCTCTTATAAAATAATTTGGTAAAAAAGGTACCCGTTGTAGGTTTGCTGTTGTTATTTAATCTTCTTAAATGACCATTCGGTAAAACAGATATCTATAGTTACAAGCTTTCAAGTGCTATGAGGATGGATTGAAAAGTTCGCCGCCTAGTCAAGAAAATAAAATAAAATACGTAAAAAAATATTTTTATTTTTCGCCATAATCTCCACCTAACTCTATGCATTTCTTCTTCTTCATTTAATGAATATTTCTGGCCATCGAGGTGTTTTTTTTTTAGGTTTGGAAACAGATAAAAGTCCGAAGGTACCAAATCAGGAGAATAAGCCGGGTGGGGCAGTAATTCGAAACCACAATCACGAATTTGAGCTATAGACTCAACAGACGTGTGAACGCGAGCGTTGTCCTCATGGAACAAAACCTTTTTTCTCAGTAATCTTGGGCGTTTCTCTTTAATTTCTTGACGTAAACGACGCAAAAGGGTGCAATAGCAAGTCGAGTTTATTGTTTCGCCTTTCGGAAGGTAGTCCACCAGAATAATACCTTTAGCATTCCAAAAAACTGACGCCATCATTTTTCCAGCCGACAGAATTGCCTTCGCTTTCTTTGGGGTCGGTTCACCAGATTTTTTCCACTGCTTGGATTGTTGTTTTGACTCTGGAGTGATGAACCCAGGTTTCATCTATTGTCACAAACCTGTTAAGAAAATCTTGCGGATTCCAAACATCTCCAAACAGTCGCGAGAAACCGTGAGTCGAATTCATTTTTGTTCAACTGAAGCAATCTGGGGACCCACCTAGCGGAAACCTTAGAACATCCGAGTTCGTTGGCAATGATATTTTGTGTTCATTCATACGAGATGCCAATATGAGATCACATACTTTGCCGATGTTTTCTTCAGTCGTAGACGTCGTGAGCCGGCCGGAGCGAGGGTCATCTTCGATGATCTCTCGTCCACGTTTAAATTCTACAACCCATTTTTTCACAGTGGTATATGACGGAGCAGATTCCCCTAGTGTTTGTTTTCATATCATCGTGGATCTCCTTTGGTGTTAATCTTTTTTTAAACAGGTACTTGATTACCGCACTTTGTTCAATTTTTTCCATTTTTTCAAAAATGCATCCACTTGGTCTCACTAAACTCGTTCTAACCTAAAAACCACAAATTCTACAGCAATAAAATTTTACACTGTGACAACCAAAGAAAGTATGAACTTATTGAGGGTACTATAATAAAAATATTACAATTATTTTTTGGTGGGGCCGCGAAGTTTTCAATCCATCCTCGTAATAGTGTCCATAGTATCAGAGGACGTCAAATTCGCTTGCCTGTATGAAATTAACTACTCTTTTTTTGTTATGTTATTTACGGTGTAGCCTTTACGGGTATTGGGCGGGGCTTTTGGACACTGGAAATGAAGAAAACCTCTATGCAAAAATATTCGTAATATGATGGTACATATGAATAATAAGAATAAATTGAGCAAATAGGGTCCCAATGTGAATGCCCAATAAAATCAAGAATAAAGAATCGTTTGAAGAACACTGTAGAAGAAATAAGAGCCAGATAAAGTTTGAAAATTAAATATCTAATACAATCGATTATGAAGGAAATAACAGAAAACAGACAAAACAAAGATAGACCGAAGTTAGCTTATCTAATCATATTAGTTTGTGAGATAGTGACAGTCGTTTAGGTATGATATTTTAACACTTAAGAGCCATATTATGTTGTTGCGTCCGCCGCTGGCTTAATATATTTATTTTGTTGTTGAAGCGTAACTTTGAACGTATTGGTAAAACAAAAAAAATTATGTCCGCCGAAAATTACAAACACTTTATGGGAGTTGTACACTTCACCGAAGCTTTAGTCTTATTGTGTCACTTCCGGATCATGCGAATATTATTTATGGAAGCTGTCAGTATCTTTCTGGGTCCTGAAAATGGTATTTAAATCATTTGGCACGTAATGCTGAACATAGCCATAATACATGTCTTATTATCCTTAAAATAATGAAACAGAAATAATTTTTTTCATTTAATAATCACAGCATCCATCCAGAAAATAAATTGTCGCACTGTGTATATCAAAGTTCGTTTCATATCATCAGCTATAGTCTGTCAAGTAAAAACGTGTCCGCGACAATTCATTTTCTGTAGATGCGATTCTAACGATTCAGCAAAAAATCGGTAGAGGGAACCTTTGTCTACGGCGCATTTAAGTAAAACTATCAGTCGATTCCGAACTTTCGTCGAAATCACTCTCGTGAGAAGGCGTGTTAGTTACGAAAGCAACAAGATTCATTCGCAAGACTTATGAAAATTTGGAATTATTACTCAATAAAATTAAGTATCAAAATCAGGGTTGGTAGCTTTGTGGGGATCTTAAAATTTATATCTACGAGGCTGGTTTGAAAAGTCCGTGCAAAAATAAAAACTACTTATGTGTTTGGGGTAAACCTTTTTATTTTTCGACATAGTCTCCTTTTAGGCTTATACACTTCGTCCAACGATGTTCTAGTTTGTTGATCCCTTCCGAATAATAGGATTTGTCCAAGTCTGCAAAATATCCATTAGTGTCTGCAATCACCTCCTCGTTTGAATAAAATCTTTGTCCCGCCAGCCATTTCTTCAAATTGGGGAACAAATAGTAGTCCGAGGGAGCCAAGTCTGGAGAATAGGGGGATGTGAAACGAGTTGGAATCCTATTTACATTAATTTTGCGACCACAACTGCTGAGGTGTGTGCTGGTGCGTTGTCGTGATGGAAAAGGACTTTCTTGTGGGCCAATCGCGGGCGTTTTTCTTGCAGTTCGGTTTTCAAAAAAACGGTCCAATAACGATGAATAATATTCACCTGTAATAGTTTTAACCCTTTTCCAGATAGTCGATGAGGATTATCCCTTGCGAATCCCAAAAGACAGTCGCCATAACCTTTCCGGCCGAAGGAACGGTCTTCGCCTTTTTTGGTGCAGATTCCCCCTTGGTAACCCATTGTTTAGATTGTTGTTTGGTCTCAGGAGTATAGTAATGTATCCATGTTTCATGCACAGTGACGAAACGACGCTTAAAGTCCTCCGGATTCTTCTGGAACAGCTGCAAACCATCCTTGCAACACTTCACACGATTCCGTTTTTGGTCAAGCGTGAGCAATCGCGGCACCCATCTTGCTGATAGCTTTCTCATGTCCAAATGTTTATGCAAAATATTATGTACCCGTTCAGTCGAGATGCCCACAGCACTAGCAATCTCACGCACCTTAACTCTTCTGTCATCCATCACCATATCATGGATTTGATCAATGATTTCTGGAGTCGTAATCTCCACAGGCCGTCCAGAACGTTCAGCGTCACTTGTGCCCATATGGCCAGTCCGAAAATTTTGAAACCACTTATAAACTGTTCTAATCGAAGGTGCAGAGTCACCATAATGTTTATCAAGCTCCTCTTTAGTCTCCTGAGGCGTTTTGCCTTTCATAAAGTAATGTTTAATCACCACACGAAATTCTTTTTCGTCCATTTCTTGAAAATCATTCGATTCCTTGATTCACACGAATGCCAAACACAAAGAAATACACAAATATGGCTGAAACTTGGTGTGTGTTCATTCAAGAGATGCTACTAACTAAACATGACCTCGATACGCGCCGGTGGTGCCATCTCTCGAACTTTGCACGGACTTTTCAAACCAGCCTCGTATGTTATTAGATTAACAATCAGGATATACAAAATATCCTTGTTTTTATGTCAGTGAGATAATAGAGCACGACAACTCCACTACGTAAAAAAACAATGGACTACTCGATCACACGATCTTTAACGTAGCCCCACAAAAAGAAATCTAAAGGTGTTAAGTCACATGATCGAGGGGGCCACTGAATGAATCCATCCCTACCGAACCATTTTTGTGGGTAACGATCGTTTAAAAATTCTCGAACTTCCCGGTGGTAATGAGCAGGAGCTCCGTCTTGTTGAATCGACATTTGTACCCTTTCAAAGTTATCAACTTCTTCAAGAAGCTCGGGTAATTCGTTTTGCAAAAAAATTTAAATATCTAGGACCGTTAAGCGGGTCGCGGAAAAAATATGGATTAATATTTCGAAAATTTAATATTCCACACCATACATTAAGCGACCAATGGTTTTGGTTTTGAACTTCCCGGACCCAAAATGGATGAACTGTTGAATAATAATGCATGTTATGGCTGTTAACTACTCCAATACTGTAGCATCATCATCAGAAAACATTATTTTGGATAAAAAATTTGGATTGGCCTCTATTGCTCAATTCATGGTGGTACAAAAGTTTACTCGTAGTTCAAAATCACGGTCTTGAAATTCTTGGTATAGTTCAATATGAAAGGGATGATACTTGTATTTTCTCGTGATGCGATTAGCAGTAAATTTGGATGTATCAGATAAGTCAGCTAGTTGACGACTGCTGACCTAGGGATTATCTTCAACATGAAGTAAAATCTCCATTTCTTTTTCCTCATTGGTAGCATTCTGGTTTAATACTTTCCGTTTCGTATACTAAACGCTACCACTACCATCAAACCGTTCCATTAAGCACTGAAACGATTTTCTAGATGGTATACGTCTATTAGGGTACTTCGCTCCGTAAAGCCTTACTGCCAAAAGACAATTTTTCCCACCTCTCCCAGTATATAAACCATATAAATTAATTCATTTTTAGGAAAATCCATAACTATTACCTTTATACGTCACTTACTACAACAAATTAAACTATTTTTACTTGCTTAATACACATGTCAAAATTTGACAATGCCTACATTTTTGTTTTATCTTGGCAACTATGATGTTATAGCGTAAGTGTATTAAAAACAAGGGTCAAAATTGAAAAATTCAAAATAAATCGAAAACTATTAGAAATAGGTATATGATATACTTAATAAAAGTTGGAGGGTTTTGTAAAATTTATCAGAAAAAATAATAATATACAGGGGTGTGCCATTTAAAAAAATTTGAGATTTATAAATTTAAAATAGTCGAAATGCATAAATTTATTTTGAACATCCTGTAGCATCTACCTCAAATTTCTTTACATGTATCTTTTTTTTCATCTCTATAAAACGCTCGTACCAATTATGAGTATTTCACCTTCAGAAGCGCTAATGGCAATTTTTTACAAAACTGAAGACTAGTATTTAAAAAAAAAAATTAAAAAAACTACTAGGTTTAGGTATATAACATTATTAATAAAAAATTTATAAAATTTTAAGCAGAATTTAAAAATAAATTAGAAAATACACATATAACATGTTATATCGGCCACACTTTTTTGAAGCACCCTGTATACTCAAAAATAATTTTAGACTGTGCACCTTAACATTCCCTAAAACTATTGTATTTAACATTTTTTTGGTCGTTCCCGAAACAAATGAGATAAAGAACTTTACTCTATCGTTGACTCACCCTGTACACGATTATCAGCACTCGTTTAATTGAACGTCAAACGGGAATAGCAAAAAGTGCAACTAATCGGATCTTTAGACAACAAATGATTCACCCCTTTCATATACAGTCCGTCCAGGAACTCTTACCTCCAGATCTTGGATCCCGTTTGCATTTTTAACAAATTATTCGAGTACCCATAGCGACTTTTTCGGCTTACACACTAAAATCCTGTATACAATATTCACCAAGAGAGTTTTTTTAGACAGGAAGAGACGGAAAATAATTAAAATTTATAATATATTTAATTTTAAAAAATCAAACAGAGTGGTATAAAAAAGTTATGACCATTTAAAAGTACGAGTATACACAGTCGACTGAGGTAAGTTGGGTTAAATGATCATATTTTCATCCCAGAAATCCACAATAATTATGTACACGGAATACTGGGACACCCTGTATACCTCCTCCCTAATATTACCTCTGGACAAATTCTTAATGCTATTATCGCAGTCTAAAAGATGGCGTTTAATGTAATCCGTCTGTATACAGACAGATTTCTTTACGTACGTTAATCTTTTTAATTTCCTTTCTGGAATTAAAATTCTGATGGACTGTCGAAGTCAAAAATTATTATTTTCCTATCTGAATGCATGTTTAAAATGTAGTCTTATCTCTCTCCTTTTAAGAATATTTCAGCATCGCCTACAGGTTTTTTGTCCTCCATTTTGGATCGCAATTTAAATTGAATTTTAGAGATATATTTCATAGATACAGTGTTACGAACTTCACGAAAAGTAAGTTTACATAAACCTAGATTTTGTAGCAACATAAAGCCAAAACCAAAACTTGGGGTAATACAAAATGAGATTAAAGGGATTCGTCATGCATGAAAATTAATTATGTGCTTTATAGGTACAAACACCTCAATTAATTAAAACACCCTGAATTTAGACAGGGTTTAATTTGATAGTTGAGGGTTTAAATTGACGAATACAAGAATAAGATATTAATTCAATTTTGAACTAATATAATTTAATATTAACTCTAAAATTAAATACTATATTTCTAATAGTCAAATAATCTTAGGAATAGAATAAATTGTACACTTCCTTTTAAGCCATAAATAACCGGTCAAGTGCAAATTGAACTTGCGCAATTAGTGTTCCGTATGTTGATTTCGTTACGAAGGTATAAAATGATCAGTGACTTCACAAAAAACACCCCAAATGAGTTTTCAACAAAGTTTGTTTCCAATCTTTACTGAAAACTGATCACTTTGAAATTTTTGTTTTTTTTTTATATACTAGATAAATTATTAAAAGTAATGCATTCGTGATAATTTTCGTTCAATCTACACCCTGTGGAGAATATTCCAGAATTTTTTCAAAACTTTTTTATCAGCGCTTTTCGAGATAAGAGGGGGATAGCGATATTTCGCGATTTTTTAAAAATAATACGAAGAAAATTATTACATTATGTATATATATATATATATATATATATATATATATATATATATATATATATATATATATATATATATATATATATATATATATATATATATATATATATATATATATATATATATATATTTATTTTACTCGTGTTTTCACAAGCTTTCATTTGACACCACACTCGATGACCTAGTAAAAAATTTTTTTTCACTTCCAATTTCATCCCCCAAAACTAACCCCTTAAGTCAAAATTTAACTTTCAAAACTACACGGCTCTGTGCAAACGCATCTGAACTAAGATATCATTTCAGGAAAGCAAATTATCCTGTTCTCTACGATATGATTTTAAGGGCAGATTGGTCTAGTTTGTATACAGCTCAGGATGCTAATGATGCACTATATATAAAATATTTGATGAGGGTGTACTGAGAGCCTTGCTGCGTAATAGAATCTTTCCCGTGTGGTTTATTTCAGATATAATTAAGTTGGTGAAGCGTAAACAGAGAATGTTTAGAAGGTTGAAGGGATCTAACTCGAATTGGCACCGTAACGAATAGAATGAACTGAGAAGGGAAATCAAAAAGAGAATCCATCTTGCCTACAATAATTATGTCGAGGGCTGAGGCTTCCATACGTGAGGACCCTCGATCTTTCTGGTCATTTATTAAACTTAGAAGGTCGACGTTCTCGCTGCCGGAATCTTTCACGGACAATGACCTCCAATGCTCTTATACGGATCCCAAAAAGATTGCGGACGTTTTGCACACTTTTTTGTGGTATGTATTGTGCCCCTACACCAACAGGGCATAACTATCTCCAGGGAAGTGCCGATTTGATTCCATTTGTCTCTCCTTCCTGCCTCACTGATGGTATGATCTTGGCTGCTCTGGCGAAGTCAAAGAATAAATTCATTCAAGGTCCTGATAAAGTCCCTTGTTCTATTATCAAGGACTGTGTTCGAGCCTTGTTGAGGCCCTTGTCTTTCATCTAGAACTTATCCTTAAAAACTAACACTTTTCCTGAAATCTGGAAAACGACAAAAATTACACTTGTATTCAAGAAGGGCGATACTAGTATCATTTCCAACTATAGGCCTGTGTCAATACTGTCACCATTTGCTAAAGTTTTCAAGATGGCAATATATGACTCATTGTTTAAGCAAATTAAGGGACGTTTGACGCAGGCTCGACATGGTTTCTTTGGCAACCGCAGTACGGTCAGCAATTTGGCTTCCTTTGTGCTATTCACGAGAGAAGCCCTTGCAGATCGTCAGCAGGTAGACGCTATCTACACGGACTTTACGAAGGCATTTGATCGCATTGATCATTCCATTCTAGCACGTAAACTGGCTGAGATGGGGTTCCACGATGATTTGATATTATTCCTTCGGGCATATCTTCATAATCGTATTCAATATGATGATATCCGATGTCATCATTCATTTCAATTCGTAGCTACTAGCGGCGCTCCACAGGACAGTAACCTCTCATCATTGTTTTCAATTTTTATAAATGACACTGTTGAGTCCATTGTTAGTGGCACACTCCTATTTGCTGATGATCTTAAGCTGTTTCGGGTAATTCATGACATTAATGATTAGATTATACTTCAGAAAGACATACGTACTGTCGAAAATTGGTGTGCTATCAATAAGTTGATCTTGAATCTCGGGAAGTGTTTTGTTATGTCGTTCTCCAACCAACCGAACCCCACTTATTATGATTATGTCTTAGATAAAGCGATTATGAATCGTTGCTATACTTTCAAGGACCTGGAGTGGTGTTTGATACCCGATTGTCATTTCCCGATCACATTGATCGTATTTGTGGAGAAGCGTTAAAATGCTTACTTTTATTTTTCGCAATTCAAGGGGGTTGGTAGATATAGGATCCCTCAAAATGCTCTACTTTAGCTATGTGCGATTTAAGTTGGAATACGGCGCAGTGATTTGGCACCCAATCTATCACAAATACATTGATAGAATAGAGAACATACAGAGAAAGTTCCTCAAGTTTCTGTGCTTCAGAGATGGCGGTACTTACCCTCCTAGAGGTATAGAAAGCTAGATCTTGTTAGCGCGTTTCAACATGCCGTCGTTGATGAATAGCAGGATTTACTTGCTGGTTCAATTTTTGTACAAGATATGTAAATCCTTCATTGACTGCCCTGACCTGCTTTCCCAGATCAACTTCCATGTGCCTTCTCGACTTTCCAGATTTCCTCATGTTTTTTATTTGATTACACCAAGAACTAATGTTTTAATGAAGACTTCTTTATATCAATCCATGAATGTCTCAATGTGGTTTGTAGCGGTTTCGATATGCACAACTTAACTCATGCTCAATTTATTAAATTGATGAAGATGAAGGTTCTTGATGCTCGGTGGACGTGTCCACATCTTTGAGTGATATGTACAGGTTATACATGTTGTTATACTTATTTTATGCAATTTCTGTAGTTTTCTTTTTTTTTTTCTCTTTAATTTTTTTTTGTAATTTACACATTTGTCTTGTAAATGGATATTCTATCTGTTAGACAATAAAGATTATTATTATTATTATATTTGTTAAGTGTTAGCTACTAGATGGCGTGCTGTGAAGTTTCAGACACGTGTGTTTAGTATCTTTTTGTAGTGATCATATAACAAAGGACGCACACTTTAAATGGAAATTGGGTTTCGGTGAAATGACTCTTTGCACGGGAGATCTTGTGCTCCTGAACAAAAGTCTCAATGGGCACAATTCGCGAAAATGCTTCCTACCACCGCTATTCACCGAATCAACCCCAATCGAGCCCAAGCGAATCCAATCGATCGTGTGCTGACAATCAAAAAAAAACTATGTTCCGATGCTTAAAATAGAATAATAATCTCACCTAGTAGGTAAAATTGGATGCTCTTTCAGATTACGCTATCAGTTTTTTGCTACAACCCCTACGAACCTTGAAAAACGGGGTAAGGGGATGAAATATTAAACTTCATGTATAATATTTTATTTAGTCATGTGTAAGACTCTTTTTACCCAAACAGGGTGCCATGGAGTTTTCGGGTGAACCGAGTTCAATTTTTTAGACATTAAAGGTATTATTTAGGCCTTACCGGCTCTCCAAAGGGTTGTAATAAGGGTTGTGAAGGGATTAAATTATAAAATTCATATATAAGCGTTTTATAATCAGACATGTATCCATGGGGTTTTCAGGTGCACCGAATTTGATTTTTCACGTATTAGAGCCTTTTATCCCTCCGAAGGGGGTGAAAAAGGGGGTCGTAAGGAGATGAAATATTAGAAGTTTTAAATAAGTCGGATCCGCTTGTAATATATTTAATTCTTGAGTAATGGATATATTACAGTTATTGCAAATTTTTGTATCTTGTACAACATCTTCAGGTTCGTTACCAATCGAATTTTGCAGAAAAATACCTATTTCCCGCTTAGCATCATTATTATACGAGAATGAATTGAAAAGTTCGCGGCCTCACCAAAAAAAAATTATATTTTTATTATAGTACCCCCAATAAGTTTATACTTTCTTTGGTTGTCACAGTGTAAAATTTTGTTGCTGTAGAAGTTGTGGTTTTTAGGTTAGAACGAGTTTAGTGAGACCAAGTGCAGCGTTTTTGGAAAAAATTTAACAACGTGCGGTCATCAAGTACCTGTTTAAAAAAAGGAAACACCAAAGAAGATACACGATGACATGAAAACAACACTAGGGGAATCTGCTCCGTCATATACCACAGTGAAAAAATGGGTTGCAGAATTTAAAAGTGGACGAGAGAGCATCGAAGATTATCGTCGCTCCGGCCGGCCACGACGTATACGACTGAAGAGAACATCGGCAAAGTGTTTGATCTTATATTGAAAGACCGTAGATTAACTATCAGGGAGATTGCAGACACTATAGGCATCTCGTATGAACGAACACAAAACACCATTGCTAACGAACTTGGATTTTCTAAGGTTTTCGCTAGGTGGGTCCCCAGATTGCTTTCAGTTGAACAAAAACGAATTCAAATCACAATTTGTCGCGACTGTTTGGAGATGTTTGAGGCTGATCCGCAAGATATTCTTAACAGGTCTGTGGCAATGGACGAAATCTGGGTTCACCACTATACTCCAGAGTCAAAACAACAATCCAAGCAGTGGAAAAAATCTGGTGAACCGACCCCAAAGAAAGCGAAGGCAATTCTGTCGGCTGGAAAAGTGATGGCGTCAGTTTTTTGGGATGCTAAAGGTATTATTATGGCGAAAAGGAGAAACAATAAACTTGACTTACGCTTGCACCCTTTTGCGTTGTTTACGTCGAGATATTAAAAAGAAACGCCCAGGATTACTGAGAAAGAAAGTTTTGTTCCATTAGGACAACGCTCGCGTCCACACGTCTATTGAGCTCAAATTCGTGATTATGGTTTCGAATTGCTGCCCCATCCGGCTTATTCTCCTGATTTGGCACCTTCGGACTTTTATCTGTTTCCAAACCTAAAAAAACACCTCGGTGGAAAGAAATTTTCATCAAATGAAGAAGTCGAAGCTGCAGTTAACCAGTATTTTGAAGACCTTGAGGAAATTTTTTTTCAAACAGGCGTGGAAGCTTTGGAAAGCAGGGGGAAGAAGTGTATAGAGCTAGGTGGAGATTACGTGGAAAAATAAAAATATTTTTCTACGTATTTTATTTTGTTTTCTTGACTAGGCCGCGAACTTTTCAATCTATCCTCGTAAATTCTGACCATTTGAGCAGGTTGTAATGCCAAATTGCATATATAACAAGAGATTCTTCTAGGCATTTTTAGTACAGATTTTATTTCTCACTATTTAAAAATATTTTAAAAATTGATAACAGAATGAACGTATTCACTTATTACACCACTACTCAAGACTGAAAGGTTGCACGGATGTGCCGGTTGGACTATTAGTGGTTTGAGGATCAAGGTCAAAGATGGAGTGTCTATGAAGGCTGCACGTTTCGCTCAAAAAAACAGTGTCATTACTTCATTATCGCACCTCGTATTTAGCGGATTACATAATATAATATGGTATGATATGGTATGATATGGTATGATATGGTATGATATGGTATGATATGGTATGATATGGTATGATATGATATGATATGGGATGATTCCACTCCTTCGGAGCTATATCAATACCTAAAAGATCAAATATAACGTTTTCGAAAACCTTATTGTTAAATCCCATTTTACTCCATTACAACCCCTTTTACACCCCCTTCAGAGGAATGAAAAGGCTCTAATACCTGAAAAACCAAATTCGGCGAACCCGAAAACCTCATGGTTACATGTCTGATTAAAAAATGCTTATATATGAATTTTATAATTTAACCCCTTCACAACCCTTATTACAAACCTTTGGAGGGCCGGGAAGACCTAAATAATACCCTTAATGTCTAAAAAATTTAACTCGGCTCACCCGAAAACTCCATGGCCCCCTGTTTGGGCAAAAAGACCCTTACACATGAATGTATAAGATCTTACACATGAATTTTAATCTTTCATCCCCTTATGACCCCGTTTTCGAGGTTTGTAGGGGTTGTAGCAAAAAATTAATAGCAGAATCTGGAAGACCATCCAATTTTACCTACTAGGTAAGATTATTATTCTATTTTGAGCATCGGAACATAGTTTTTTTTTTACATTGGATTCGCTTGTGCTCGATTGGAGTGGTGCGGTAGAAAGCATTTTCGCGAGTTGTGCCGATTGGGACTTTTATTCAGTAGCACAAGACCTATCTCTGTGCAAAATTTGGAGCCATTTCACCGAAATCTAATTTCCATTTAAAGTGTGCATAGTCCTTTTAACATTTTATAAAAAATATGTAAAATTGAAGTGCGGCTGTTATGAAATACTTCGTTTTAAATGGTTTAACGCCTACGGACACTCAAAAAGAGTTAGATGTCTCATTAAATGATTCCTCCCCTTCGTTCTCGATGATTAAAAAGCGGACTGATAAATTGAAACGTGGTCGGACATTTATCCAAGATATAAACGCTCAGGACGCCCGAAAACCACTACGACAGACGAGATCGGGACAAAAATTACAGTAGCGGATTATATTATCGCTGATTGAAGCTATGCGAGCTCGCTAACATTGCAAACATCTCGATAGGCCGCGTCCATCACATTTTACACGATGTTTTGAGTATAAAAAGCTTTCCGTTCGATCCGTGCTGCTTTTCTTAACAATCAACCAAAATACATTCGAATTACCATTTCCTAAGAGTGTTTAAACTTGTTTAAACGTAACTCTAGTGAATGCCTAAGACGTTCCATAACAGTAGATGAAACATGTAGTCATCATTACACACCAAAGACGAAGAAGCAGCCGAAACAGTGGGTGGGAGCAGGTAAAAGTGCTCCCAAGGAAGCACAACGGTTCCATCTGCAGGAAAAATCGTGGCTGCAGTTTTTTGGAACTCTCATGACGTTGTGCTACTACTTACAGGTAATGCCGTTTTTTCTCAAAAATTGGCGCACAGTAAGGGCGTTTCCTTCGCACACTGTTGCGCATCATTTTTAACACTTGAAGGTAGAATGTTTGATTCACTGTCTGACCTGGTAGCACCAATTCCGATCGTAAACGATCCCCGCATATCACAAAAACAAATGAGCATTGTTTTCACATTTGATTTCACCTGGCGAGTTTTTTTTGCATGGAATTTTCCATTGACTGGACTGCTGTTTTGTCTTAGGATCGTTTCTCATTTCCAAATCTTTTGATAAAATTTGCTGAATCGAGAGCCTCGTCAACTGGGATAACTCCACTAGTTCATCAATAGTCCTACGTCGTTCTTCAAAAATTAATTCCCGAATTTGGATGACATTTTCGTCAGTTCGAGAACTTGAAGGATGTCCGGCGCGTGTTTGATCTTGAATCGACATTTCACCTTTCTTGAAGCGGTTACCTCACTCCTAGACTCGAGTTTTACTCATCTTCTTTGTAAGCAGTTTTTAAATAAAAACAGTTTCTGCGGCACTTTTTTCAATTAGAAAAATTTCACAGCCGCGGGCGAACCATATACTACAAGTACCAACCTAACCACAACACAATTCCCGTTACTTTTGGGTCCCTCCCCGAATATATATATATATATATATAATATATATATATATATATATATATATATATATATATATATATATATATATATATATTATATATACACTACCGTCACAAAGTATTTGCCCACCTAGTTATTTCAGTCTCAAGACAACAAAAACTCAGATAATATATTTTTTTAAATTTTAATCAACTATTATTTATTTTCACATTATTTAGAGTCTAGAAAATCAGAAAAATATTCATGATTTTCCAGGATTTTTCTTATTTATGTGACCTCCTTTGTTTTTAATTACAGCTTTACAGAGTTTCGACATTCTGGCCAGTAGTTTCTTCAGAGTTTCTTCGGTTATTTTAACCCATTCTGCTTGTAAAAGTTCCCACAAGTGATTCTCTGATGTTGGATTGAGTTTTTGAACACACCTGTCCAAATGGTTCCACAGCAATTCGATGTGGTTCAAGTCAGGTGATTGTGGAGGTCAAGTCATCATTTCCAGGACGTCATCGGATTTCCATTGGTCCAAAAGTTCTCTAATTTGTTGAGCAGAATGTTTAGGGTCGTTGTCATGCTGAAAAATAAATTTCCCCTGAAAAAGATCTCTTCCAGAAGAGAAGTATTTGAGTTAGCAAAATTTCTTGACACTGTTCTTTTAGCATGATTTTTTTCTATCCTAAAGATTTTTCTAACTTTACCGTTGCCAAAAACAACCTCAAATCATTACTGAACCTCCACCATGTTTTACTGTAGGCAACTGACAGACTTCCAACATCCTCCCTCCAGCCGACCGCCGCACGTAAACTCGTCCATTTGAACCAAAAATTTCGAATTTAGATTCGTCGTTCCAAAGGACGGAATTCCATTGTTCTGATGTCCAATTTTCATGTTCTCGGGCCCATTCTAATCGTTTACGTTTATTCACTTGCCTAAAAAGTAGTTTCCTCATTGCAACTCTCCTGTGTAGTCCACCTTCTGCTAACCTGTTCTTCACGGTTGTCACGCTGATGGGCCGCTCCAGATTTACTTAAGCCGTGATTTCTGGTGCAGTTAGGTGGCGATTACGTCTGCTGGACATTGTTATAGCTCTGTCTTTAGCGGGAGTCGCTTTTCGAGGCCTTCCTGAACGTTTTTGATTGGAATTCCGTGTACCGTAGAAAATTTTTTTACGATGTAGTCGACCGTTCTCCTTGGCATCCGCATATTACTCGCGATTTGTCGACTCGAGTGACTATTTTGATGTCTCGCAATTATCAGAGCCCGATTTTCAACGGAAACTTCTTTCGTGTTTGACATTTTTACAAAACAATTGATCCGGTATCAATGACAAAGTACTGTTTGCGAATGGTTAATTTCCAAAAGGACACTGGTATTTATAGCATAGTTTTTCACATAAAATGTCACTGGGAATTTCCATAATCCCTAGAAACTTGAAATGAGTTCTACTTCAACTGGAATTCTCAGAAATCGCCTCAAAACGATTATCATGCAAAACGTGGAAATTTGTTCTAATTGGTTTTTAATTTGTGATTTCACCAAAAAGGCTTATCTAAACAATTTTATGATGGACACTTGTTAAAAACAATTAAGCTTACCTAATATAATAAAATACAGTCGACACTCTATATAGTGGCAGACCGAAATTTCACTATAAAAAGTTTTTCACTATATAAAGAAAAAATCCGTATATATTGCTATGTATGTATTTTATATTGGTAATCATTTACTTGTATTTTATAAGGTACAAGCAACA
Organism: Pachyrhynchus sulphureomaculatus; assembly: GCA_019049505.1. Classification (NCBI taxonomy): domain Eukaryota; kingdom Metazoa; phylum Arthropoda; class Insecta; order Coleoptera; family Curculionidae; genus Pachyrhynchus; species Pachyrhynchus sulphureomaculatus. The sequence goes on along the minus strand of CM032447.1, from coordinate 221,491,562 downwards.
AAAAAAATTGCAAAATTGAATTATTAGAAAAGATTTTATTAAACATTTGAAAGTTTAAATAGTACATAGCATGTACAGGGCTAAATACATACATAAAGTCCGTACGTTATATCTTTACCCGTGCGTCATAGTTTTTCAGGCCATATAACAGACGACTATTATATTATTTGTCTCTTTTCACCAATAAATCGTAGGTATTGGTAAAAAGAGACAAAAAATATAATAGTCGTCTGGGATATTGCCTGAAAACTATGACGCATGTGTAAAGATATAACGTACGGACTTTATGTATGTATGTACTACATACGAAATAAAAAGAATAATACAAAATCTGTTAACACATATGTACATACTACGTATATACGTACTAGGAAAAAATCAGTTATGTTCTTTTGAACATTACTTTTGAAAAATAATTGTTGCTCAACAAAGTTCTCGCATTTATTCAAATGCATAAAGATTTGATCAGGTACACTTTCCTGGCCCCTGAGAGTAGTTCGCACAATGTCAAATGCATTTCTTATTTCATTTTCACTAAATTTAGCAGGACATTCCCAGGTTTCAGTTTCTTCTTCATGATCTTCTATACTTTTTATATCGTCAATTATGTCTTGGTCAGTTGGGAGATCTGTCGTGCCAACATCATTGTCGATTTCTAAGAAATCTTCAAGTAAAAAAATCTGCGTCGACGGTAGCAGTTTTTTGTAGAATACCCCATTGCCTTTTTAAGGTAGCGAGATCCATTTCGTCTTCTTCTTCCCATTCGTCAATTTTCTCAGTAAAACCTGCTTTAAAAAAGCAGTTTTTGATAGTTTTCTGAGAAACATTTTCACTCCATACTTTAGCGACTTCGGTTATACACTCTTTAAGGGTAATCGATTTTTGGACTGGAAGGTTGTTATCAATCGCCTTAACAATTTTGTGAACAATTCTGTTTCGGTAATGATGTTTTATGTTTTTTATAATACCCTGGTCCATAGGTTGCAATTTGGAGGTCATGTTTGGTGGAAAAAAGATCAATTCAATATTCCTTAATTTTTTACTTACAGTAACTGGATATGCAGGACAATTGTCTATAAACATCACAATCTTTCGCTTTTGGTTTTTCATTTTCGTGTCCAGTTCTTTGATCCATCTTTCGAAAATCTCAGAAGTCATCCATGCCTTTTTATTATTGGCGTAATCTAACTCCAGAGATTTAACTCCTTTTAAACAAAGGGGATTTTTGCTTTTACCTATGAGCAGTAATTTCAGTTTTTCTGAGCCATCCATGTTTGCTCCAACCATAAGTGTCACCCTTTCTTTACTTGTTTTAACACCAAAACATTTATCACTTTTAAAAGCAAAAGTTTTATTTCGCAAACATTTAAAAAACAAACCGGTTTCATCACAATTGAAAACGTTTTTTTGGCTCGTACTTTTTCAATGCACTTTTTAAAACAGTTTCAGTCCAAATGTCACAGTCCTCCTGACTAACGCTTGCACTATCGCCAGACACCGCCTTGAAAACAATTGAATTGCGAGTCTTCCAGGCACTCAACCACCCTTCACTAGCTTGAAAATTAACGCAGTTAAATTCTTTAGCAAATTGTAGAGCCTTTTGCTTTATTAAATTTCCCGATATTGGTACGTTTTGATGCGTACGGGCCACTTGAAACCATCGTAAAACTGCTTCATTTACATCCTCGTAAGTACTCACCCGTACTCGTTTTCGACTGCTTGGAACACTAGGTTTCTTGATGATACTGTCGCGACTTTTTATTATCAAGAGACGCAACTTGGAGAAACACCAAATTTTGCAGCAACATCAATTTTTTTGCAGCCTTTATCAACTTCCTCCAAAACTTTAATTTTCTCAGCTAAACTTAAACACACTCGCTTGGACATCTTACTTGATTCTTAAACAAAAAGAAACTGAACCTGAATTTGCGAATTACTAGGCCTCGACTATAAAATGGGTTTTTCCCCAGGTTTCTATAAAATGGGTTATTCCCCGGGTTTCTCACAGAAATCTACCAGATTTATTGCCAACCATTAGGCGTTATAAACGCGTTAAGAACCTTTTCAAAAGAATGCGTCATAAAAATGGAATTCGTGCTAATGTTAGATAAAAATGGGAAACCCGAAATGGCCAAGATCTCAATAAATGCATAAAAATTTTATACATAAAATTCCGGTAAAAATTTTATTATATCGAGTGTTACTATTTTACAGATTCACTATATGCAGGGCTTTTTACATGAAATTTCCTTAAAATATTCTAGGTCTTGAAAAAATTGCACTATAAAGAGTTTTTCACTATATAGAGTTTCACTATAAACAGTGTCGACTGTAGTTTAATTAGGTATTAAATTTTGGCAGTTACATTGAAATTTCTAGGTGGTATATATATATATATATATATATATATATATATATATATATATATATATATATATATATATATATATATATATATATATATATATATATATATATATATATATATATATATATATATATATATATATATATATATATATATATATATATATATATATATATATATATATAAAATATAAATCTCGTATGCAACATTTACCTAAATTATGTCTAATGATACGCCTCTGTTAACAAACAAATTTTCGCCATTGAGAGCTAAACAAACACTACGACAGTTCATAATGATATTCCCGGTGTGCTGCTGCCGAATACATGATACCTATCCCAAATATTTACACACTTGGGCCGATGGTAAATAAACTGGATTTTATATTAGCCCAGTTAGGTATATATTTTTAGATTTTTCGATAAAATGGAAAAGTTCATCGGCAATCTTTTTACATAAAGCTTTATATTAAAAACAGATAATAACTTATTGTTGGAGCATGATATATTAATAGTATGATATTAATATATAAATAATGTGAGATCATATATTAAGCATATAATAATAAAAATATATATATAATACGTCAATATGCGTTCCAAGTCTAAAACATTTGTAATTTGTCATTTGTGGCGTAGTCAAGGGACAGGCGGTATATGTCCTCCGCCGAAATGGATGTAGAAAATACGCCACTCAGAAATGGAACTTTTTCATGGTGGCTCCCTTTTGTGAAATATGTCCAGCTCTCGGTCATCGATTTTTAAAATCCTCCACCCATCGGTTATAAATAATTTCATCGAATTCGTTTTATGAAAAATATCCCCCCGGTCATCACTTTTAGTATTCCGTACAGAACATTTATAAGATCACTTCGGTGTCTGTCCGGCGGTTACAACCGATTTTCTCCGAAACTATTTGACATAGGAAGATGAAATTTGGCATTGATATAGGAATTGATGACCCCATCAGAGCCGTGTAGTGTTGAAAGTTAAATTCTGACTTAAAAGGTTCGTTTTGGGGGGTGAAATCGGAAGTGAAAAAAAAATTACTAGGTCATCGATTGGGGTTTCAAATGAAAGCTTGTGAAAACACAAGTTCAAAAATATATATAATAATATACTTGCGCACACTTTTCTTTGTATTATTGTTTAAAAATGGCCAAAAATCGCTGTCCCCCTTTTATCTCGAAAAGTACTGATCAAAAAATTTTGAGTGTAGATTAAACGAAAATTATCATGAGTGCATTATCATCTTTAATAATTTATCTGGGATATCAAAAAAAAAAAAACAAAAATTTCAAGTTAATCAGTTTTCAACAAAGATCAGAAATAAACTTTGTTGAAAACTCATTTGGGGTGTTTTTTGTGAACACTTTATGAAGTCACTGATCATTTTATACCTTCCTAACACAAATTTTTATTTTAAAAGCAATCAACGTACGAAAAACTAATTGCGCAAGTCCGACTTGCACTTGGCCGGTTATTTTGTTTCCTGTGCAGGGTTTAAGCTTTTATAGTTCCAGTACCAGAGGACCTTTTTCCATCCCTGATTTTTGTTTGACATCCCCCTCTTTTGTTGATTTACACTACCGTCTATAAGTAATTCTGCCTTTAGTGTTCTCCGTTGTTTCTTAAAGAATTGCCCCTTGTATTTATTCATTCGTCATCTTCTGCAAACCGACCGTCATCTTTCATGCGTCAGGTACTAGGGGGTATTATGAAGCGACTTTGCAAGATGATTCAGCGGATTCGACAGGAACGATGGAATGCAAAGAATTTTTTCTTGTTTCGTCCCAACGCGCTGGGATTGTGGTGCAGTTTTTGGCGCGAAAACAAGTGTCCGTACTCCACCATCCTCTTTATGCGCCTAATTTAGCCCCTAGTGACTTTATTTTATTCTCAAACATCAAGCTCCACATGAGGGGTCAACGCGATGACGATTTGGAGGACATTAAAGCCACTGTGACGCGCGAGTTAACCATGGTCTCAAACGAAGGTTTTTCTAACAGTTTCACATGATGTTATGAAAGTTCTGAACGTTGTATTGAGATCGGAGGGGCCTATATAGAACATCTGAAGTAATAAAACCAGCCAAGTGCAAGTCGGACTTGCGCAATTAGTGTTCTGTACGTTAATTGCTTTTAAAATAAAAATTTTTGTTACGGAGGTAACACGTAGGTTGAAAAGTTTTTGGTCTAGCTACTTAAAACACATTTTTTTTTTGCAAAATTCGACATTATTCATCAATATAGTCTTCTTAAAGAGCGATACAATCAGTCCAACGCTTTTCTAACATTTCTATACCTTTCTTGTAGAAGGATTTGTCTTTGCCTTCAAAATAGGCCTCAGTTTCGACGATAACTTCTTTACTGGAACCAAATCTCTTTCCCGCGAGCATTTTTTTGGCGTCTGCGAATAGATAATAGTCACTGGGGGCCAAATCTGGAGAATACGGTGGATGAGGAAGCAATTCGAACTTCAATTCATGCAATTTTGTCATCGTAACCATTGACTTGTGACACGGTGCATTGTCTTGATGAAAGAGTACTTTTTTCTTGTTCATTTGGGGTCATTTCTTTGCGATTTCTGCCTTCAAACTCACCAATAACTTTATATAATATTCGCTACTGATGGTTTTTCCTTTCTCAGCATAATCGATAAAAATTATTCCATGCGCCTCCCAAAATACAGAGGCCTAAACCTTCCCAGCCGACTGTTGTGTGTTTGGTCACTTCGGACGGCTTTCACCGGCTAGTGTCCACTCAGCTGACTGTCGATTTGATTCCGGCGTGTATGGTGGATCCATGTTTCATTCATTGTCACATATCGCATGAAAAAATCCTTTTTATTGCGCTTAAACACGTCCAAACGGCGCTCAGAATCAACATCATGTTGTTCTTGGTCCACTGTGAGCAAACGCGGTCCCCATTTCGAACAGAGTTTTCTCATGCCCAAATGTTCATGCAAAATATAACCAGCATGTTCTTTTTATATCTTTAGGATATCAGCTATCTCATGCAATTTCACTTTACGGTCATCCAAAACAATTTTGTGGATTTTTTTTTATGTTTTTCGGTGTAAGCATCCCATTTGGGCGTTCAAAGCGTTCAGCATCATTTGTATCTGTACGACCGCATTTAAATTTAGCGTACCAGAAAATGATAAGTGATTTTCCAGTGCAGAGTCTCCGTAACACTTATCAAGCCATTGTTTTGCTTGAACGGTATTTTTCCCATCAAAAAGTGTTTAATAAATACACGAAATTCGATTTTTTCCATTGTTTTGAAAATATCAAAGAAGCGTCACTAAAACTACTGTAACTTGTAAACTAATTGTCGAAATGTCATGAAATTTTGACACGTATCGTTTGAAGGTTAATACTTCCTAAAAATCATATGGATTTTTTGAAAGGGCGACATCTATATGTCAGGCCAAAAACTTTTCAGCTTATATGTTATAAATCTATCAATGACTTCACAAAACACACCCCAAATGAGTGTTTTTCCGGTCTTTACCGAAAACTGATGACCTTGAAATTTGTGTCTTATTTTTTATATACCAGATAAATTATTAAAAGTAATTTTCGTTCAATCTACACCCTGTGGAGAATATTCCAAATTTTTTAAAAAATTTTTGATCAGTACTTTTCGAAATAAGGGGAGAGGACAGTGATTTTTCGCAACTTATATTTTTGAACTCGTGTTTTTACAAACTTTTATTTGACACTCCACTCGATGACCTGGTAAAAAAAAATTTATTCGCTTCCGATTTCACCCCCCGTCCCCAAAACTAACCTCTTAAGTTAAAATTTAACTTTCAAAACTACACGGCACTGATAAGACCACCAATTCTTATATTAGTGCCAAATTTCAACTTTCTATGTAAAATAGTTTCGGAGAAAATCGGGTGGGATAGACGGACAGACAGACATCAAGTGATCTTATAAGTGTTCCGTACGGAACACTAAAAATGTTCACTTTTAACTATTTTTTTTATAAAGGCGATCTGGGAGTTTCTTGGATGGGCGGTGTAAGTAGCACACGCAACTCACAAACTCTCAGTTTACACTGACCAGTAAGCATGGATAATGCCAAATGAAACTTTGGCAAAACCTCTGGGACTTGCCAGTTTATGAGTGTTCCGTACGGAACACTTATAAGATCACTTCGGTGTCTGTCTCTCTGTCTGTCACACCCGATTTTCTCAGAAACTATTTGACATAGAAAGTTGAAATTTGGTACCAATATAGGAATTGATGGCCTCATCAGAGCCGTGTAGTTTTGAAAGTTAAATTTTGACTTAAGGGGTTAGTTTCGAGGGGTGAAATTTTTTTTACTAGGTCATCGAGTGTGGTGTCAAATGAAAGCTTGTGAAAGCACGAGTGAAATATATATATATATATAATGTAATGCTTATGCACACTTTTTTTTTGTATTATTTTTAAAAAATCGCGAAAAAAATCGCTGTCCCCCTACCTTATCACGAAAAGTAGTGATCAAAAAATTTTGAAAAAATTCTGGAATATTCTCCACGGTGTATAGATTGAATGAAAATTATCACGAGTGCATTACCTTTAATAATTTATCTGGTATATAAAAAAAGAAAAATTTCAAGGTCATCAGTTTTCAGTAAAGATTGGAAACAAACTTTATTGAAAACTCATTTGGGGTGTGTTTTGTGAAGTCACTGATAATTTTATACCACCGTAATAATTTTTTTATTACAAAAGCAATTAACGTACGGAACACTAATTGTGCAAGTTCAACTTGCACTTGACCGGTTTTTTTCTTTTGATTTTTAATTGTAACGAATGTAAATACTATATTGAAATAAGATGAAACATTAATAAATATTCAAATTTATTATTCTATTTATGGTAAGCCTAAGATTATGTTATTGTTCTCATCACGATTAGTTTGCTAGGTATTTTACAGCACAATACGCCTTTTTATTTACTTATGTATTATTTAAATGAATATGCAACACGAAATGATGATCGTAAAACTCTTGTATGGTATATACAGTCTGTTAAGTAAAAACAAGTCCATGAAAATTCATTTTTGGTAGATGCGATTCTAGTAATTCAACAAAAAATCGGTATATGAAACTAGACACCAGAGCGTATCATAAAACGTATTTCAATGAAGCTAGACACCAAAAAAGCTTCTGGCGCTGACGGAATACCTGCCATAGTTCTCAAAAACTATGCGAGGGAACTAACACCAGTTTTCTGTAGACTTTTCAACCTATCCTACAGAAAGAGAATATTTCCTTCCTGCTGGAAATGTGCCACAGTTCAGCCGATACCTAAAAAAGGCAAGAAGACCTTGCCAAATAACTACCGACCAATCGCACTGCTTTCAATAATATCGAAAGTCGTGGAAAAGGTTATCAATCAGCATCTTCTAAAATATCTTGAAGGATTTAACATTATTAGCGATCACCAATATGGCTTTCGTAAAAATAGATCAACGGGAGATCTTCTGACTTATGTAACACATGTTTGGAACAACGCAATTGAACGCTTTGGAGAATCTCGAGCGGTTGCTCTTGACATATCCAAGGCATTCAACCGTGTCTGGCACGATGGGCTGTTGGCTAAACTACGTTCTTTTGGTATATCTGAAAAGTTCTGTTTGTGGCTCTTATGTTTCCTCAGAGAACGTTCTTTACGAGTGGCAGTCGATGGATTTCTTTCTAACACCTTCACTATCAACGCCGGTGTACCCCAAGGCTCCATACTGTCTCCTACTCTCTTTCTCATTTATATTAACGATCTGCTGGAAAAGACCGAGAATCCAATCTTCAGCTTTGCAGATGACAGTACATTTATCTCTTCATTCACTTTGAACGCTCGGACATCGCCTACTCAAACGAATATCCGTAGACAGCAGGAAGTCATTCAACTTAACAAAGACCTGGAAGAAATTCTATCTTGGGGTGATAGTAACCAAGTGGAACTTAACGCTACAAAAACCCAGGCGGCAGTTTTCTCTAAAAACGTTAACGTTGCTGAACCCGACATAGTTATGTCGGGGTACTCCATTCCTCTAACATCGTCACTCAATTTGTTGGGCGTTAATTTGGGAGCAAATATGTCCTGGCATGAACATATTGCAGGCATAACAAGGAGAGCTACTCAAAAGTTGGGAATATTATTTCGAACCAGAAAGCTTTACACTCCACAACAACTGTTAATTCTTTACAAAGCTCAAATTCGTCCAACTATGGAATACTGCTCCCATGTTTGGAGCTCCGCTCCCAAACATACACTGCATTTGTTGAATTCTATTCAGAGAAGAGCTGTTCGTCTGATTGGAGACCCAGAACTGACCGGCGGCCCTGATTCGCTGGAACATCGAAGAACGGTTGGCGACTTGAGCCTATTCTACAAGTATTTCCATGGAAAATGGAGGAAGAACACCTACCGAATGGAAAAAAAGTTACATTTCATCAATCTATAAGAAAGAAAATAAAAAAGACCCTAATAATTACAGAGGTATATGCGTTACAAGCACTATGAGCAGACTGTACGGTAAAATATTGCAGAATAGAATAAGAGAAACAATTAAAGGAAAGATATCGGAAAACCAAAGCGGATTTACTCCGGGCCGGTCGTGTATAGACAACTTGTTTACTTTACAACACTTGATAGAAAAGAGGATCCAAAAAAATGAGGAAATACATATGACTTTTATAGATCTTAAGAAGGCATACGATAGTGTACCGAGAAATAAACTTTGGCATGTCTTGATAACATTAGGGATAAAAGAAGGGATGATAACAACAATAAAAGAGTTATATAATGGAAATATAAGATATGTGAAAGAAGGACGCTATCTCTCGGAAGCTATCCACATTACAAAAGGTCTAAGACAAGGGTGTTGCCTTTCGCCAATCTTATTTAATGTATTTGTAGACAACGCTCTAAAGAAATGGAACCGTACTTGCCAAACATGGGCATCCCGATATAAACATATATATAAACACCTATTATCGTTAAACTTTGCAGACGACCAAGTAATAATGTCACAAGATGCATTCGATATGGAATATGTATTGGAGAGATTATACACAGACTTCAAGGAATGGGGACTGGAGGCGAGTCTTGAAAAGACGGAGTATATGGTTGTGAACTCGGAAACAGAATTTGATGTCTTAATTAACAACGATACACATGTCAAACAAGTCAAGGAATTTAAATATCTAGGAGTACTAATTGACAACAAAAATGGTATAGGTAAAAAGGAAATACAGAATAAAATACAAAAAGCCAGGAGGATCATAGGAGCTCTTAACAATATGGTGGGATCAAAACATAACTACACAAAACAAAAAGAGAATTGGAAGAACAATGGTAGAATCGATTTTAAGCTATGGTAGTGAACTGTGGGTAATGAAAGGAGAGGATAAGAGAAAAATAACGACGATAGAGAGAACCTGAGAAGAAGCACCGGAGTGTCCAAATTCCAACACATAACAAACCAAGAAATACGTAACAGAACAGCAGCAACAGAAACAATTATGCACAGAATAGAAAATAGAGGATTAAAATGGTTTGGACACCTACTCAGAATGAACGATACAAGATGGCCCAAAAGTCTCTTGACATCCACCGGGAAGAAATAAAAAAGGACGACCACGTAGATCCTGGAATGAAGATATGAGACAGGCCATGAGGTCAAAAGGAATGGACGAAGAGATGGTGGACGATAGAGAGGTTTGGAGAAGGCGAATGAGAACACAACACTTAGTTGTATAATTGTTATATATTACTTGTGTATATGTACAGTTAAACCCAAATATATATATATATATATATATATATATATATATATATATATATATATATATATATATATATATATATATATATATATATATATATATATATACTCAATATACAAAGTAATTTATTGTCATCTTTTAATACATACATACATACAAAGAACCAAATGAGAGGAAAGATACCAACAACCTCTTCCGAAGAAGCCAAACACAGTTCTACCGGAAAACTATGCACAGCAAACAGACAGCGGTGACCGAACCATCAAACAAACAAGAACTCGCAGATCATTGGAAAAGTATCTGGTCAGAACCCAAACTACCCAATAATAACACCACCTGGATCAAAGCCAAAGAAGGCAAAGATAAACATGTGACAGAACAGGAAAATTCCACATTAACTACTGTGGAACCAAAGAGCATGATGAGGCGCCTGGATGCAAGAAGTTCCGGAGGTACAATGGCCCCCCGTTCGGATCTCCGGGTAGGGGCTGGTTCGGAGGCGTCGACTTGCAGACATCATAATTTTAAGATAGATTTTTGCAACATACGAGGTATAAACTCGAACATAAATTCAGTGCATCAACATCTGCAATCAGATAAACCTCATGTACTCGCTCTATGTGAAACCAAGGTCAGTCCATCGACCAGCACGGTCAACTATCTTTATCCTGGGTACGACTTCTATTCCCGATTTAGGCGTAACTTTGGAATCTGTCTTTTTGTCAGAAGCGACCTCTCTTGTCAACGAGAAGAAGCTCTGGAGCCCCAAACTTTGATGTTATGTGGTTAAAAATAACGACTCAACAAACCACAAGGTTCATCTGTATCCTGTATCGACCACCAAGTGATACCAATTTTCGAACACTTTTCGCTTCTCTTGCAGACACCATCGATCATTTACAAAGTAACTATCCAAGTGCCGAAATTGCCATCCTGGGCGACTTTAATGTCCACAATATCAACTGGCTCAAATATTCAAATACTACCGACGAACAAGGTCGTGAAGCTGAATCATTCTCAATCAGTTATGGCTTAACTCAGCTTATTGACGAACCAACACGGATCCCTGATCGAGACGGGGAGTTCGCCAGTCTTCTTGATCTGTTTTTAACCACCAATCCGGAGATTTACACGGTCACCGTAAATCCGCCGTTAGGTTCTTCCGACCATAAACTGCTTTCGACATCGAGTATCCTGCCAATCAGTGACAGAGAGGCGCCTAGGCCGCGCAAGATTTGGCACTACAAATCTGCTAAATGGGAAGATCTCATGGAATACTTTCGAACTTTCCCTTGGATGGACGTTTGTTTTCGATCCGATAACCCATCTGACTGCGCCAGGGAGGTCTCCGATGTTATTTTGGCTGGTATGGAAGCTTACATCCCTTTTTCGAAGAAATGCTCCTCCAACGGCAAGCCTTGGTTCGACCGAAAATGCAAAGAAGCTGTTGCTTCTAAACATATTGCCTACCGACAATGGCGTGAAAATCCTAACACCTTAAATCGAAACATCTTTGTTCATGCCCGGAACAGATGCAAGGGAATTATCGACGAAACCAAGGAGGCACACAATCAACGAATTAGAAACAAACTTCTCGCTTGTCCCAACAATTCCAGGTCCTTTTGGGCAGTCGCTAAGGCAGTTAGTCAAAACTTTACCAAATCCACGATACCACCACTCACACGGCCAGATAATTCCATTGCAACCACACCTGTTGAGAGAGCGAACTTGTTGGCTGAACTCTTTGCTTCACATTCTACTGTCGATTTCCAAGGAAAAACACCCACCTACTATTCCCATATTGCAGTCAAGGATGCCCGATGTTGTCTTCAGACAGCGCATCATAAAGCGTATTTTAATGAAGCTAGACACCAAGAAGGCTTCTGGCGCTGACGGAATACCTGCCATAGTTCTCAAAAAACTGTGCAAGGGAACTAACACCAGTTTTCTGTAGACTTTTTAACCTATCCTACAGAAAGGGAATATTTCCGTCCTGCTGGAAATGTGCCACGGTTCAGCCGATACCTAAAAAAGGTAAGAAGTCCTTGCCAAATAACTACCGACCAGTTGCACTGCTTTCAATAATATCGAAAGTCATGGAAAAGGTTATCAATGAGCATCTTCTAAAATATCTTGAACGATTCAATATTATTAGCGATCACCAATATGGTTTTCGTAAACATAGATCAACAGGAGATCTTCTGACTTATGTAACACATGTTTGGAACAACGCAATTGAACACTTTGGAGAATCTCGAGCGGTTGCTCTTGACATATCCAAGGCATTCGACCGTGTTTGGCACGATGGACTGTTGGCTAAGTTGCGCTCTTATGGTATGTCCGAAAGGTTCTGTTTGTGGCTCTCATGTTTCCTCAGAGAGCGTTCTTTACGAGTGGCGGTCGACGGATTTCTTTCTAACACCCTCACTATCAACGCCGGTGTGCCCCAGGGCTCCATACTGTCTCCTACTCTCTTTCTCATTTACATTAACGATCTGCTGGAAAAGACCGGGAATCCAATCTATAGCTTTGCAGATGACAGTACGCTTGTCTCTTCATTCACCTTGAACGCTCGAACATCGGCTGCTCGGGCGAGTATCCGCAGACAGCAGGAGGTCGTTCAACTTAACAAAGACCTGGAAGAAATTCTATCTTGGGGTGACAGTAACCAAGTGGAATTTAACGCTACAAAAACCCAAGCGGCAGTTTTTTCTAAAAAAGTTAACGTTGCTGAACCCGACATAGTTATGTCGGGGCACTCCATTCCCCTAGCATCGTCGCTCAATTTGTTGGGCGTTAGTTTGGGAGCAAATATGTCTTGGCATGAACATGTTGCAGGCATAGCAAGGAGAGCTTCTCAAAAATTGGGAATATTATTTAGAACCAGAAAGCTTTACACCCCACAGCAACTGTTAATTCTTTACAAAGCCCAAATTCGACCAACTATGGAATACTGCTCCCACGTTTGGGGCTCCGCTCCCAAACATACACTGCATTTGTTGGATTCTGTTCAGAGAAGAGCGGTCCGTCTGATTGGGGACCCGGAATTGACCGGCGGCCTTGATTCGCTGGAACATCGAAGAACGGTTGGCGACTTGAGTCTGTTCTACAAGTATTTTCATGGAAAGTGTTCGAAGGATGTAGCCCGCTTAATTCCTCCCAGAGCGGTGCATGTTAGAAATACACGTCGCGCTGGTGCTTCGCATCCGTATGAGGTTCAGCTTGTTACTCCGCGTACGACGCTTTTCAAGCAATCTTTTATATGGAGAACATCATCCCTTTGGAAAAATTGGCCTAGCGCTGTGTTTCCCACCGAGTACAATTTACAGCGATTCAAGAACAACGTGAATCGCTTTTTCCGCACTCGTGCCGCTCCTGGAGCGTTTTAGGGACTTCCCTGCAGCACGTGTGCTAGACCAATAAAAAAAAAAAAAAAAATCTTTTAATAGTGTTAGGTGTTTTAATAATAATAAAATAACGTCATTTATAATACATCTTGTTGTGATAAGAAACTTTATTTTTTTTTCTGTTAATAGCAAAAAAAAATTAAATTTGAGCTGAATAATTAGGGCATAAGATATAAATACTTAATATTTTACGATTTCAGCGAGTACTTAGTTACAGGTAAGCGTCTTTTAGGTGCTCAGCAATAGTCAGCCAACAATCTCAGGTCTTTTTTGGCTGTATGCCGTGAGACAGCAGTGGTTTAAAGAACAGACCTTATGTCATTCAGAAGATATAAAATTCTTCACATTTTTTTCTAAATGAAGGTATTTATGTTTAAACAGATACTATATATTTAAGGTATGCAATTAGAGGAATTTTATAATACATAAGGATTTTAAATATTTACAGACAGTACTCAAGAGAGCTTAGCAGAAATCTCATTATTAATTTTTAAGTAACATTTGAAAATACTTTGACTACTAAGGTTTATTTAAATGTTCTGTTTGTGTTGCATACTTGAAATATTTGCGAAAAATATTTAAATTATGAAAAAACAAAATATTTTACAACATCCGTGGAATTTGTTGACGTTATTTTTTTGATGAATTTATTTATGTGACGGTTTTGAAATACCAGCATGACTCAGATATGAGCAAAAGGTAAAAAAACAGTGATAAGCTTCGTCGAGGGAGAACGTAGCCGAGGAACTAAAAAACTATTGAGGTTCCTAATATTCCTGTAAGCTTAGAAAACAAGAATTAGTTGACATTCATAGGCTCTTAAATTTTTATTTTAGAATAAATCTTTTTGAAAGTACTTGCAAGTCTTCTTACCTCCGTGAATCAGGGAAGTACAATCGGGAAGTACTGTATCCGTAAAAAAATCATTCTCTAAGATTTTACATTTTCGCATTTGCCAGTATTTAAATCCCCAAAACACAGTTTCCAACTTCCGTCGGTCTGCTGGCTTGTCAATAAATTTTATGCAGTTTCATCAGGCATTTTTCCTGATTCTTATTTCAAAAAGTAAAAAGATTTGAAACACAATTACACAGACACACAAAAAAAAGATCATTACCACGAACCAAAATACATGGATCTAGCGTACCATATTTTTCGACGCTGAATTCGAACACGTAGTTAAAAAAAAAGACTTATCGCGTCATTTTCCTCTTTGGCCAAAAACACCCATTGAATGGGGTAAAACTATAGTAATAATGTAATAGCTTTTAACGAAGTGTGAAAAATGGTAGATATTTTATAGTCTAGAAAAGGGAATATGCATTTAAACTACAGCAATTTCTATTAATTAAACCAACATGCACCCTTATAGGAGGTGAAAACTACCCCTAAAATTTAAATAACGCACGTGAGTTTAAACAACACGTACAGGGTGAGTCAACGATAGATTAAAGTTCATTATCTCATTTGTTTCGGAAATGACGAAAAAATATTAATTAATAGTTTTAGGGAATGTTAAGGTGCACGGTTTAAAATAATTTTTGAGTATACAAGGTACTTCAAAAAACTGTGGGCGATATAATATGTTTTTTTTTTTAAATTGAACATCCTATTTTCTAATTTATTTTTAAATTCTGCGTTAAATTTTATAACTTTTTTATTAATAATGTTATATACTTGAACCAAGTAGTTTTTCTAATACAGTCGACACTCTATAATAGTAAAAGACCAAAATGTTGACCGAAATTTCACTATAGAAAGTTTTTCACTATATAAAGAAAAAATCCGTATATATTGCTATGTATGTATTTTATATTGGTAATCATTTACTTGTATTTTATAAGGTACAAGCAACAAAAAAAATTGCAAAATTGAATTATTAGAAAAGATTTTACTAAACATTTAAAAGTTTAAATAGTACATTGCATGTACAGGGCTAAATACATACATAAAGTCCGTACGTTATATCTTTACCCGTGCGTCATAGTTTTCAGGCCATATTAACAGACGACTATTATATTATTTGTCTCTTTTCACCAATAAATCGTAGGTATTGGTAAAAAGAGACAAAAAATATAATAGTCGTCTAGGATATTGCCTGAAAACGATGACGCACGTGTAAAGATATAACGTACGGACTTTATGTATGTATGTACTACATACGAAATAAAAAGAATAATACCAAATCTGTTAATACATACGTACATACGTACTAGGAAAAATTATCAGTTATTTTCTTTTGAACATTACTTTTGAAAAATAATTGTTGCTCAACAAAATTCTCGCATTTATTCAAATCCATAAAGATTTGATCAGGTACACTTTCCTGGCCCCTGAGAGTAATTCGCACAATGTCAAATGCATTTCTTATTTCATTTTCACTAAATTTAGCAGGACATTCCCCGGTTTCAGTTTCTTCTTCATGATCTTCTATACTTTTTATATCGTCAATTGTGTCTTGGTTAGTTGGGAGATCTGTCGTGCCAACATCATTGTCGATTTCTAAGAAATCTTCAAGTCAAAAATCTGCGTCGACGGTAGCAATTTTTTGTAGAATACCCCATTGCTTTTTTAAGGTAGCGAGATCCATTTCGTCTTCTTCTTCCCATCCGTCAATTTTTTCAGTAAAACCTGCTTTAGAAAAGTTTTTGATAGTTTTCTGAGAAACATTCTCACTCCATACTTTAGCGACTTCGGTTATACACTCTTTAAGGGTAATCAATTTTTGGACTGGAAGGTTGTTATCAATCGCATTAACAATTTTGTGAACAATTCTGTTTCGGTAATGATGTTTTATGTTTTTTATAATACCCTGGTCCATAGGTTGCAATTTGGAGGTCATCTTTGGTGGAAAAAAGATCAATTCAATATTCCTTAATTTTTTCCTTACAGTAACTAGATGTGCAGGACAATTGTCTATAAACATCACAATCTTTCGCTTTTGGCTTTTCATTTTCGTGTCCAGTTCTTTGATCCATCTTTCGAAAATCTCAGAAGTCATCCATGCCTTTTTATTATTGGCGTAATCTAACTCCAGAGATTTAACTCCTTTTAAACAACGGGGATTTTTGCTTTTACCTATAAGCAGTAATTTCAGTTTTTCTGAGCCATCCATGTTTGCTCCAACCATAAATGTCACCCTTTCTTTACTTGTTTAACACCAAAACATTTATCACTTTTTTTAAAACCAAAAGTTTTATTTGGCAAACATCAACCACCCTTCACTAGCTTGAAAATTAACGCAGTTAAATTCTTTAGCAAATTGTAGAGCCTTTTGCTTTATTAAATTTCCCGATATTGGTACGTTTTGATGCGTACGGGCCACTTGAAACCATCGTAAAACTGCTTCATTTACATCCTCGTAAGTACTCACCCGTACTCGTTTTCGACTGCTTGGAACACTAGGTTTCTTGATGATACTGTCGCGACTTTTTATTATCAGAGAGACGCAACTTGGAGAAACACCAAATTTTGCAGCAACATCAATTTTTTTGCAGCCTTTATCAACTTCCTCCAAAACTTTAATTTTATCAGCTAAACTTAAACACACTCGCTTGGACATCTTACTTGATTCTTAAACAAAAAGAAACTGAACCTGAATTTGCGAATTACTAGGCCTCGACCATAAAATGGGTTTTTCCCCGGGTTTCTATAAAATGGGTTATTCCCCGGGTTTCTCACAGAAATCTACCTGATTTATTGCCAACCATTAGGCGTTATAAACGCGTTAAGAACCTTTTCAAAAGAATGCGTCATAAAAATGGAATTCGTGCTAATGTTAGATAAAAATGGGAAACCCGAAATGGCCAAGATCTCAATAAATGCATAAAAATTTATACATAAAATTCCGGTAAAAATTTTATTATATAGAGTGTTACTATTTTACAGATTCACTATATGCAGGGCTTTTTACATGAAATTTCATTAAAATATTCTAGGTCTTGAAAAAATTGCACTATAAAGAGTTTTTCACTATATAGAGTTTCACTATAAACAGTGTCGACTATATTTCAATTTTTTTTAAAAAATACTCGCTTTAGATTTTGTAAAAAAAATTCCAGTTGCGCCATTGTTTCTGAAGGTGGAATACTCATAATTGGTACGAGCGTTCTACAGAGCGTAAGTATATTAAAAACAAGGGTAAAAATTGAAAAATTCAAAATAAAACGAAAACTATTAGAAATAGATATATGACATACTTAAAGTTGGAGGGTTTTATAAAATGTATCAGAAAAAATAATAATATACAAGGTGTGCCATTTAAAAAATTTGAGATTTTTCAATTTAAAATAGTCGAAATGCATAAATTTATTTTGAACACCCTGTAGCATCTAACTTAAATTTCTTTACATATATCTTTTTTCTCATCTCTATAGAACGCTCGTACCAATTATGAGTATTACACCTTCAGAAACAATGGCGCTAATGGCAATTTTTTACAAAACTGAAAACAAGTATTTAAAAAAAAAAACTGAAATATTAGAAAAACTACTAGGTTTAGGTATATAACATTATTAATAAAAGTTATAAAATTTTACGCAGAATTTAAAAATGAATTAGAAAAAAGGATGTTCCATTTACAAAAACATATGTTATATCGGCCACGCTTTTTTGAAATACCCTGTATACTCAAAAATAATTTTAAACTATGCATCTTAACATTCCCTAAAACTATTGTATTTAACATTTTTTCGTCATTCCCGAAACAAATGAGATAATGAACTTTACTCTATCGTTGACTCACCCTGTACAAAGGACAAATTCTTGTACCTCTTAGGACAAAATATCTGAATCTGGTGTGACAACCAGACATTACTCCAAAATGGTTGAGAAAAATCATCCCTAGGAGAGGGGACGCCTCGGATTGATGGATCTTAGAAGTTCTAGCATCTGAGAAAATACAGGCTTTCATAGTCTCAGGCAGAATGGACAAATACAGAGTTAATTAGTTCCAACCGCTGACACAAGACTAAAGTCTACCACTAGAGGGTCGTAAAAACTACGCCTACGCTCAAATGATTGTGCTATTTGAATTCAGAAAAAAAAACACGTTTTACAAACCCTTCAGGGGTACTCTCTAGTTCTATTTCAGCGGTTGGAACCTTATCCCTTTTTATCTTCTCTCCCTAAAGCTACAAAAGCCTGAAGATTGTTTCCAGTTATTAGATCTTATCAGATCCCTCTATCAAAGGGGGTAGATTTTACTCTGCATAGGGGTGAGTTTTAACGTCATTAAGAGGATTGACAGGTTGTCGCGTCCTATCAGAGGCATACTTGGCACAATGGGCTTCAAAAATGTGTTTTTGTCTGAATTCAAATAGCACAATCATTTGAGCGTAGGGGTAGTTTTTACGACCCTCTAGTGTTAGACTTTAGTCTTGTGTCGGTGGTTGGAACGAATGACCTCTGTACTTGTCCATCTTGCCTGAGACTATGAAAGCCTGAATTTTTTTCTCAGATGCTAGAACTTCTAAGATCCATCAATCCCAGGGGGTAGTCCCCCCTCCTAGGGATAATTTTCGACCTTATTAGGAAGATGATCTAATTGTCTTGAATGTTTGTTACAATGAGATAAAAGCACTTGATCCTTTCCGAATTTTAATAACATCCAAGTGCATCAATAGAGCATATGGGTAGTTTCTACCACCCTCTAAAGGTAGTTTATAGTCGTGTTTCGGTGGTTCAAGCAAATCTACTCCATATTTGTTTACCCTGCCTAAAACTACAAAAGCCTGAACTTTTTTCGTCGTTATTGAAACTTATGAAATACCTCCATAGGTGGGGGTGGTTTTTACATCCTATAGGGGTGAGCCTCAACCCCTTAAGATTAATGTTTCGTTGTTGATATTTTGTCCTAAAAGATACAAGAAATTGTCCCTTGTACATGTTATTTAAACTGACCTGCGTTATTTCAGTTTTAGGGGTACTTGCTGTGGTTTGAATGCATATTCTCTTCTCTAGACTATAAAATATGTACCATTTTTCACACTTCATTAGGTGTCATTACATTATTACTATAGTTTTACTCCATTTCAAGGGATGTTTTTGGCCAAATAAAAAAATGACACCATAAATCTTTCTTTAACTACGGATTCGATTTCAGTTTAGGTTTTTTTGCAAGAGACGCTAAATTTTTTTCCGACTTGATTCACTATTATTGTAACTGCTTATTCTTCAGGTTACCTGACAAAACAAAATATATACTAAAACCTGGCCAGAGAATATATGTATGAATTAAAAAAAAAAAAACACGTAAATCGGATAAGTGGTTCTCGACTGATAAGCTCACTAACGGACAAACAAATAGATAGTACATTACACACATATATATATATATATATATATATATATATATATATATATATATATATATATATATATATATATATATATATATATATTATATATATATATATATATATATATATATATATATATATATATATATATATATATATATATATATATATATATATATATATATATATATATATATATATATATATATATATATATATATATATATATATATATATATTTGTTTTCAATTCTTGGGCTTTGGGTTCGTTTTATGAATATTTGGTATTTAAATTAAACTTAAATTGACGTTTCGCCCTTTGGTTTAGAGCATTTTCATATATATATATATATATATATATATATATATATATATATATATATATATATATATATATATATATATATATATATATATATATATATATATATATATATATATATATATATATATATATATATAATATATATATATATATATATATATATATATATATATATATATATATATATATATATATATATATATAATATATATATATATATATATATATATATATATATATATATATATATATATATATATATATATATACATATATATATATATATATATATATATATATATATATATATATATATATATATATATATATATATATATATATATATATATATATATATATATATATATATATATATATATATATATATATATATATGTATATATTAATTATGTTTATTTTCTTCTTAATGAACAAAAACTATGCACTTCATTAGGTTAGACTTATAATAAAATTCTGAAAAGAGTTGAACCAAGGAATCTTGTCAATTGTGCAAGTGTGTCAACACTACAAGATATGAGCAAGTAGCTAAGAGTAACTGCAAAATTAGCCTGTTTTTGCAACCTCCATAACTTTGAGAGAAAAAAGCAAACTTAATATAAAAGGTCTTAAATTAAAGCTAATTAAAAATCTAGGGCATATTTTCTATTTAGGGATAACTAATTTTGAGGGTTAAAAGGGTGAAAATAAATAAGTTTTTAACTGAAAATAAAAAAATATTTATGATGTGTAATTCATGAAAATAGGTCACTTTAATTATTTACATATTCTCTACCCAATACCATATAGTCAATCGAAAACCACCCTCTAAAAGGGGGTTGCAATTAATAGGGGATCCTGCCATACATGACTTCCGAGACTAGGAAAAAATACAATGAAATAATCAAAATACTGAGAATATAGTGCTGGACTTATCGCTAAGTGATAACCACTCCCTGAAAGGGGATTGAAATTCATGCTGGTAACCTATTGTAACCTAAAAAAAAACTTTTA
This sequence comes from Pachyrhynchus sulphureomaculatus, assembly GCA_019049505.1. Lineage (NCBI taxonomy): Eukaryota > Metazoa > Arthropoda > Insecta > Coleoptera > Curculionidae > Pachyrhynchus > Pachyrhynchus sulphureomaculatus. Next base: position 221,470,366 of record CM032447.1, on the reverse strand, counting down.
ATTTTGGGCAAAAATCTTATTTATTTTCACACTTTTAATCCTCAAAATAGGGGGTAGTTACCCCTAAATAAAAAAATTGAAAAATATGTCCTTCTAGATTTTTAATTAGCTTCAATTTAAGATCTTTTAGGTTAAATTTGCTTTTTTTGTCTCCAAGTTATGAAGGTTCCAAAAACAGGCTAAAATTCACACTTTTTTGCGATTACTCTAGTATTTGAAACCAGAACTGATCATAGTGGGAATCATTTTACTGTAATCATCAAAAATAAAACAGTTGCTTTATTATTTAATCATTAAAATGTCTGAATATCTGGAGAACCACAAGTTTGCTGTTACACGACAACTCTAGAGTTCACAAGGATTGTACGCTTAAAGCCATTACCGAAAGCTGCAGATTCACCAAGTTACAACATCCACCATATAGCCCTGATTTGGTATCCTGTGACCTGAATAAAAAAATATTTTCAGGTCAGGTATAAGACCAGCACCCCAGGTGATTTGTGTGCCAGTCTACAAGTGTTAAGCAAACGTCTATGTGTTGAAGAATTTGACCTCTTATCTTTTATTGAGGATTATGGTTAAAACTGGTTTTAATTGGTCAGGCAAAAGTTTTTTAAATCTTATACCATTATCAGTTGTTAAGATGCTCTGTCAGCTACATTCTCTTCAACTCTAATTCTAATCTCTTTACTAATCATCTCCTAAGGTGTTACACATACTATTATTTACTCCTACACCATGGCTCTATTCATATGACTATATTATTCACTTGATTGGCTATGGCAATCACATCATCAGCAAAACTAATGAGGTTCAGATAAAAGTAAAATGTTGTATTTGACTAGTAGTATTACTAAAATAATAATATTACTCTACTAAATGTTGATTTAAGAATTTTGGTAACTTGATCCTTAACTGAACTTTGAGATTAAAGTTGTAATGTTATTGTCATTACCCAATCTATATTACATTGCATAAAAAAATCAAAAATACATACCTCTTTACTTGACTGTTCAGTTGATCAGTAAACACAATAAATTTTAGTGAAACAAAGACCTTCGGTATAGGTATAATTCAAAAAATGTCTGTGATTTAAAAATTAACTTTCAAATCCTAAAATATCAATACCAACTCTTACGCACTATGTTCATTATAAAATACCAACATAAAATATAATTTTTGCCAACAAACATTAAATATAATATTACTGATAATTTAAGGTAGTAAATTTAACTAACAATATAATTAGGAAAAACCACGGAAAAACTTATCATGCAACACAATATGTAGAACTAATTGGAACTATCATTGATTATTTCTTCTAGCAATTTAATTATTTAGTATGGGAATGGTTGCATGACAAATAATTTATTTTTTCCAGTCAATGCTATAAATATTCATACCTCAGTAAAAAACTGTATAAAGTTTAAAATTATTCATTTTTTAGACTTTGCTTAATAGAGTGCTATCAGAGGTATTGATATACGTTTCTATTTGTTCTATTCGTATTTTTATTTTTAATTTACGATTGGCGGCTCAAAACTTTTTAATCAATCATTAACTAATAAGGTATTTAGATTTTAATAGAGGATAAAATATATTGATCAAGGCTACAAAATGTCAAAATTAAGGTCCTATTAAATTATTATTATTAAATGCTTTAAGAAGCTGTCTACAAGTGTTGAAACACACTTTCTAACGTGAATTTCCATTTTTTGATAATTATCTTTGAAACAACCTAAGAACTGAAAAAAAAAGTTAATTTCTAATCCAAGTTTGTACTAATGAAATAAACTCATTAAATATTGGTATTATTATAAAGAAAATTTAAAAAGAAAACCTATAAATCAAAAAAACTATGACCAGTTTACTCAGTCAATAGTCGGTCTATTATTAAAACTACTCAAGCATGTTAAACTTAGCATTAGAGGGGCTTCGCCAGTAGCAGATTAGAGCAGCGTCGTCATGCAGGAAGCTTCATCATTGAAACTGCGCCTACCTGCTTTTCTGGTGAGCCCCTTTCTTGGGACGCGTGCAATGCGCCCCTGTGGGGCTTTTCCACCTACCATAGACATGCGGCAGGGGCGCCGCCTAAAGGGCTCCTTTGTGTCTGGAGGTTAAAACACACGCGACAAATTGCCTTGACACTTTTACATAATAACTATAAACGTAAAAACATCCACACAAACTGCAAACAATGACGGTGTTGTTGACATTGAATTCGGAAAAAACGAGGAGTTTGACGTCTGAATGACGTATTTTTTATGACGAAGGCCCCATGAAGGTGACAGTGGTGGTAAGACAGTTTCCGATAATATCAATATATTCGGTTTGGTTGGTCAAAATCGTAAACACCTCGATTATTAGAGAACTGCATGAGCAACAAATCACCTAACGTAAGTAATACATCAAACGCCTGTTTTTAATACCATGTGTTGGCATAAATCAGCAGTACATGAGGCTGGCAACGGTTGCATTCCGTAAAACGTGGTGTAAATTGGTTTATTAAGCGTAAAATGTTATTGACTTGTAATTAGTGTTAACTACGTTGATAACGTAGGTCTAATTTAAATCAACGCAAAGAATTTTAGCACGAGATACTGTGTGCCTTTGTAAAATACATCATAAACTCATATAGATATTGTAAGACGAGACCTGAGAATAATCAGGAACTTAGCGTATTATGAAATAACCGGTCAAGTGCAATTTGAACTTGCGCAATTAATTGTTCGGTACGTTGATTGCTTTTTTGTTACGGAGGTATAAAATGATCAGTGACTTCACAAAACACACCCCAAATGAGTTTTCAACAAAGGTTGTTTCCGATCTTTACTGAAAACTTCTTGTTTTTAATACACTAGATAGGTTATTAAAGGTATTGCACTCGTGATAATTTTCGTTCAATCTACACCTCGTGGAGAATATTCCAGAGTTTTTCCAAAATATTTTGATCAGTACTTTTCGAGATACGGACAGTGATTTTTCGCGATTTTTTCAAAATAATACAAAGAAAAGTATTCGCAAGTATTACATTATATATACTTTTAAACTCGTGTTTTTACAAGCTTTCATTTGACACCCCAATCGATGACCTAGTAAAAATTTTTTTTTGTACTTCCGACTTTACTCCTCAAAACTAACCCTTTAAGTAAAAATTTAACTTTTAAAACTACACGGCTCTGATGAGGCCACCAATTTCTATATTAGTGCCAAATTTCAACTTTCTATGTCAAATTGGTTCAGAGAAAATTGAGTGTGACAGACGGACAAACAGACACCGAAGTGATCTTATATGTGTTCCATATGGAACACTAAAAATACTGAGAGGAGGTTATAATCTCGCCTTTTAATTTATGTTTGAAGCTATTTTCTCCAAAGCCTTAAAAGGCACCACGAGGAAATCATCGTAAACGACAAGATGATCAACAACACTAACCTTTTATTTTTCTGTGTAATAACATATGATACGCGCATGACAGTTTTGATGGCCAATAGTTTACAAGAACTGCAGTCTCTCATAGATGTACAACTAGCCAGCAATAAATAAGATATTAATTTAGTCTGGAAGAAAACTAAGTATATGGTAATAGGGAGAAGTACTTAGGCGTTAGGGTATATGATAAAGATCAACAGCTCCTGAATTCGTGTCGTAACGTACACAAGAGTCACATTATATTATATGTTCCTTGTGTTCCTCTACGGAGTTGATACATGGACATTCTTAGAAGTAATGCGTAAGAGACTCCCACCGTTTGAGATATGGATCTAATGTAGAATGCTCAAAATCTAAAAAAAAAGTCTTAACCACCATAAAGACGCGTAAGCTCCAGAATTTTCACTATATTATGAGAAACATCAAATACAAGTTCCTTGAACTAATAACGCAAGGGCAGATTAAAGACAAATTAAAGCTTGAGAGACAAAGGGCATCATAGCTGAAAAACCTGCGCCAATGGTATAGCCTGTCCCAAAATATAAGATCCTGATTTTTGCCGTTTTAAGCGGGCAATATAAAAATTCTGACCTTTTGTTTATGATAGGTTGCAGAGATAGACTTTAAGAATTTTATTCATTAATACAAATAAATAAAATTATAAGTGTTTTTGGAGATGTTTATTTATAGATGTATGTAAAAACAAATGGATAAGAAGTACAATATATAGTTAAAATATAATTTAACTTAAGCCTAATTCTGTTTCACTATGATTGTCATCAGCTGCGGTAATTATCAGTGGTTTTATATTATTTACATAAATATATGAATCTTCAACTTTAACAACGTGCTGAATGGAATTCTTCCAGCTTTTACAAGGTATATCATTTATAACTTTTTTACTAATTCAACCACTGACACGCTTAAAGTAGGAGAAACATTTTGTGCCGTTATTTTTGATTTAACTTGATGCCAAATATGTTCAATTGGATTAAACACACAATAATACGGAGGAAGCCGCAAAACAGTGTGTCCCATTTTTTCATTCACACTATCACAAACATATTTCTTTTTCAATTTATAGTTTTTCAAAACTTCCAAAAGATCATTTTCTAACATATATTCCTATATTTTCCGATTTAGTGTTGGCTGCATTAGGAACCTTATTTACTAGGCGACTATGGTAACTTGCATTGCCCTTTTCAGATCCGGCATGCAAAATGGTTATTCGTTTACCTTTATTTGAAGGTACGTTAGTCTGACATGTTGTACTGCTGTCAACTCACCCTTTTTGCACAGTGTCATGGGTATCGAACCATGTTTCGTCAAGGTAAATTATTGGCCAATTCTCTGATCGAAACGTTTTAATTTCTTGTAAATAACTATGTCGCAAGATTCGTAATCTTTGTGACTCCATCACTACTTGCCTTTTATTGATTTTTCGGAACGTGAATCTCATTCTTAAGAGAATTCTGTGAAGGGTTGATCGGCCACAATGTATATTGGTCCCGTCCTGCACCAGTCTTAATTTTATTTTGTCTAGTGTCGGCACCAAATGTTCTCAGTCATAGATTATATTTTTCTCCTGATGACGTCTTTTTCACAGTCGTCTACATGATGCATATGAAAATATTTCCGTTTCTTTCCTGTTCCTGAGTGATGGTTTTCCTGCAATACCCTTAATCGTAGAAATTGAGATTTTTGTTAGTTCACTGGTTTCTTGCAAAGCACTTTGTTTATTCAAATTTCTTTTTACCAAACTGTCGTAAACATTTTTCACTCTTCGTTTAGCGTCAAGTGATAAATATTTTCTCTTGCGATAGCCACTATTGCAATTTTCCCACGGACGCCACATAATTAAAATAGAACCGTAACGTTGTAAGTTGTAAGTAAAACTAAAAATAAAAATACTAAAAAGTATCTTTCGAACCTTAATGGGGACCTGTGGTCATTAGGCCTATATTATCAAATACTTAAAGGGCTCCAAACCGGGTTGCCAGGTAGTAAATATATAGGTAAGAATAGATCCAATATGATTGCAGGTGCAAGTGAGGGCGGTATACAAAGCAGGTAAAATAAAAATATCGTTTACCTGGCACCTATGCACAAAACCCTAATAGGGTCGTTTATTGCCCCATTGAAAAAGCAAAAGGGCAGGATCTTATATCTTGGGATTTACTTTACCATATCATTGCTCCGAGTACGGTAGTGTCAGTCTCCGGGAAGAAAAAACACCGAAGAAGAATCGTATTTTAGCACATAAATATATAAGGAATCACTACTGTAAAATGAAAAGAATAACATTTGACTTTCGGAAACTGCGAACGAACTAGCCCCATTATCAACTGATAGCTGGTTGACGTGTAGAAAAAGCTACCACTATCAGTCGATGATTTGAGTAATCCGATTATAATTTTCGAAAAGGCATATTAATTTTAGAAAAGGTTAATGAATTATTAGGCGATATCAACAAAAAAACAAGCACTACTGGTTTGAATGGGTGGTGTAGCGGCAGTTATTTATAAAAATTTGTCATATCATCATTTATAGTTAGTTGAATGCATTGAAATTTAAGGCATATTTTCCAATGTTTAAAATGTCTTACGGGTAAAAATAATAATTTTTCATCATTTGTCTAATTTTACTTGACGATGTTTATAACGTGTCGTACTTGGAGCTGGAAATGTTTTTATAGGGCCCGTAGCGTACAGGTGAATCTTGAGACCGTGTATTATAAAGATGTTTCTAACGTGTACGCCTTAACGATATTTGCAATATACTCTTATTTTAATTTTCACTTTTAGAATTTCGACATTAGGTATTTAAAAAAAATTGAGTATCGGTTGTTCATATTAATTTCATAGGGTTAGACTGATGAATAGAAGATAAAAAGAGATACCCATCCTTTGACTGCCTCTAATCTGCTGAACTATTGTGAAACGATTCTGCCATACAGTGTCAACTCTGAAATGTCAACGTCAAGTTGAATGCCGGTTTTTGATTTTCGTCGACGTATACAATAAAAATGATTTTTTCGAGAATTCTAGGTATTTTCTACTAACGAAGAATGAAGTGTTAATGAAAACAGTGTCTACTCGAGAAACTTAAACTCAGGAACTCTTTATTATATTCTATTTTTCTTATTTTCATTAATTTCTGCCGACTAACCTAAACTTCAGTAGGCGTGAAGATGTGGTTTGTTAACAAAAAGGGGGCTCAAATTTCTCTTCAAGATGTTAAAAAACAGGAAACGTTGCTTACTATATCCATTTTAGCTTTAGCAGCAACACTATGTAAGTTACCATTTTAACTACTCCTAAAAAAAATGAATTTTTGCTAATTCTGAGGTGGATTAGGTTAGGTTAGGGATAGGTTATACAAAAATTCTGTCCTATCTTCATTATTAAAGTGGAAAAATAAACCTAGTTTAGTAATTTACTTAAGACTCGATTTAGGTACCTTATTGCTTTTCAATTTCAGCATTTGCTACCCGTCTTTTCTCAGTGCTTCGTTTTGAATCGGTGATCCATGAGTTTGATCCCTATTTCAATTACCGTACTACAAAATTTTTAGCAGAAAATGGCTTTTATGCGTTTCATAATTGGTTTGATGATAGAGCTTGGTAAGTTTTTTTTTATTTTAATTATAACATATTTTATCTTCAGAATGGTAATTGTATTTCATGGTTTTGTTATTTCAAATATTAATGGCTTTAATTGTCAATTTAAAATTTTTGTATATCAGGTTTCTTTTGGTGATAAAGTTATTTTTATTTTGCTTTTTAGGTATCCACTGGGCAGAATCATTGGAGGTACGATCTACCCGGGCCTTATGTTGACTTCTGTGTTTCTCTTTAGATTAGGACAACTCTTACATATCGATATAGATATTAGAAATGTTTGTGTCTTTCTGGCTCCTTTGTTTTCATCTTTAACTACTTTAGTTACTTATTTGCTCACAAAAGAGGTAAGATATATGTTTTAGGCATTTCCGAGGACCATTTACTTATTTGTTTACATTCTCTGAAATTATAATATATATGTTTGCTGCAGGCTGTGTCATGTGTGTATTCTGAAAATAAGGTTTTCTTGTACAAAACTTTTGATATTATGGTTTTAAAGTTTAATTTTTATAACATTTACCAAATGAATATTCGAATAAATCCAATATGCGGCATGCCCATAAATAGATTTGTTTATTTTCAAACTTATGTTTTGTGTTTTTGCAGTTTTAAAATATCTTTTTATTTGTCATATATATTAAACAAAATGTATATTAAATAAAATTTACTAGGTGTACAAGTATGAAATGCTGATTTCAGACAACAGTGGTGCACCAGTGCAGTTTGTGCTATAAAGACTTGACACTGTGCCATTTTGTTGTGTCATCAACAAGTCTCAGATGCGCACGAGTGATAAATTGAAAAAGTGTGTGCATAGTGTTGTGTTATTGTGTTCGATATGTCGAAATTTATACCGAACAAAGAGCATTCGCGGACAGCATTAGTTTTTTGTTTTTATTTGAAGAAAAACTGCTGTTGAATCATACCGATTACTTCGAGAAGCTTATGGTGAACATGCTCCATTGCAAGATAGGTGTAAACGATGGTTTCGGCGTTTCAAAAGTGGTGACTTTGATGTTGTAGACAAGGAACGTGGAAAACCGCCAAAAAATATACGAAGATGTGGAATTGCAAGCATTGTTGGACGAAGATGATTCACAAACACCAAAACAACTTGCCGAGCAATTGGGCGTTAGTCAATACGCTGTTTCCAATCGGCTACGAGAGATGGGAAACATTCAGATGACTGGTAGATGAGTACCACATGAATTGAACGATAGGCAAATGGAAAAGTGCAAAAACACGTGTGACATTTTGCTCGCTCGGTACAAAAGGAAGTCGTTTTTGCATCATATAGTTACAGGGGATGAAAAGTGGATTTATTTTGAGAATCCCAAGTGTAAAAACTCATGAGTAGACCTAGGGGCACCATCCACATCGACCCCAAGACCGAATCGCTTTGGCAGAAAGACGATGCTCTGTGTTTGGTGGGACCAGAGGGGCGTGGTCTTTTATGAGCTGTTAAAACCTGGGAAAACGGTTAATACTAAACGCTACCAACCACAATTAACCGATTTGAACCGTTCGCTGCTTGAAAAAATGCCATAATATCGAAAGAGGCAACACAAAGTCATTTTTCTTCATGATAATGCTCCATCAGATATGTCAAAACCTGTTCGCGACACGTTGGAAGCACTCAGTTGGGAAGTTCTACCCCATGCGGCTTACTCACCAGACTTGGCTCCTTCCGATTACCACTTGTTTGCATCGATGGGTCATTTGCCGAGCAGCGCTTTGGTTCGTACAAAGATGTGAAAAAATGGCTCTATGAATGGTTCGCAGCAAACGGGGAAGATTTTTACTGGCGTGGTATTCACAAATTGCCGGAAAGATGGGAAAAAGGTATTCCAAGCGTTGGAGCATACTTTGAATAAAGCACTTTTTTATCATTCTTCCGAATTTAACAGGTTTTTTTTAGAAAAAAAATCCACTTTTCATACTTGTACACCTGGTATACAGATTTCCCAACTATTTGGACATACTGCATTCTTTTGAAACCTCTACTTTGTTTAAAAAAATTCCATCATTGACTTTTTAGATTTTTGACAAAGGGGCTGGTTTAACTGCAGCAGCATTTGTAGCAATAGTTCCAGGATATATAAGTAGATCTGTAGCTGGTAGCTATGACAATGAAGGAATAGCTATTTTTTGTATGTTGCTTACATACTATGCTTGGATTAAAGCTGTAAAAACTGGGACAGTAAGATGGGGTATGTTGGCTGCCTTGGCATACTTTTACATGGTAAGAGAGATCATTCTAGCACAATGTAATAATAATTATTATAATAGTTACGTTTGCACAAAATAGATATTAAAATTATTAACTCTTTTAGGTTTCATCTTGGGGTGGTTATGTCTTCCTCATAAACTTGATACCTCTTCATGTGTTAACTTTAATGATAACTGGTAGATTTTCACATAGAATTTATATTGCTTACACCACTTTGTATTGTTTGGGTACAATTTTATCCATGCAAATTTCCTTCGTAGGATTTCAACCTGTTCAGAGTTCGGAACATATGCTGGTAAGTTATAAAAAAAAATTAATATTTTTTATTATAATTTCATATAAAAAAGTTCATGCTTGACTGCCATCATTATTTAAAAAGTATCAAAATACAAGTGAAAGATTTATATACAGTCTGTCAAGTAAGAACATGTCCGCGATAATTCATTTTTTGTAGATCAAATTCTATTGATTCAACAAAAAATCGGTAGGGGAAACCTTTGTCTACGACGCATTTTAGTAAAAGTGTCTCTCAATTCTGAACTTCCATTAAAATCATGTAAAATCCAAAATGAGTCACTTGTTTGCGCGTCGGTTCGAGGCAGTCTTTCTTTGTTCCCATCCAAAGGGGCCTAAAATGATATATTCCGCGGCACGGAGGCTGAAAAATTTTCGGTTTGACACATAGATATTACCCTTTTCAAAAAATTCATATGATTTTTAGGAAGTACCCACCTTCAAACGATACGTGTCCAAATTTCATTACATTTCGACGATTAGTTTACAAGTTACAGTGGTTTTAGTGCCGCTATTTTTGATATTTTCAATACAATGAAAAAAATCGAATTTCGTGTGTTGATTAAACAGTTTTTTTTTTGACGGGAAAAAATACCGTTCGAGCAAAGCAATAGCTTGACACAACGTGAGTCTGTAGGAAAAGTCACTCTGAAAGTTGAAAAACAAATTGTGTCTTTGTTTTCACGGTACCCAAAATTGACGCTGCGTCTTGGAGCGGCAAAATTAAGAAAATCGGGTTTGAATGTGTCCCATGCGACCCTTTGACAACATCTTCGTGCTCATGATGTCAAATTTCGAAGCACGTTAAAGAAACCTTTGCTGAACGAAAATCACGTCGCGAAGCGGCTTGCTTGGGCCCACGATAAAATACTAAAGTGGCCCTCGCAATCGCTGGACGCCAACCTTATTAAAAACGGTTGGTCCCTTGTATAGAGAAAACTCAAAGGAAAGACTCTAAAGACTTCGACTCAGTTGTCTCGTGAGATTCGAAAAATTTGCAGTTTGCAGAAAATCTCGTCAACAGCATGTCTCGAATATGCCAGGCCATTATTGATGCAGGAGGCGATTGGACAACTTACTAAGGTAATTGCGCCGTTGTTAGCACACCAAAGAATACATTGATTGCAAAAAAATGTTCTCGAAACACATTTTTTCAAGAACACTAATTATAGAACATTTAAATTAGAAACTTGGGAGTTGAAATTCTGTGCATTTACTTTTATCACCTATATTTTCAAGGTTAAAAAATTTGAAGTATTTTCTATTTTATCAAATAACACACATATTTTAAATTTATCTTTAGCTTTAAAAAATAATATACATATTTATTATCGGTAGAAACATTTTTTTTTTGTTATGTAATTGTTTTTGCACCTGCAAGTTTATTGTTTATTCTAATTTTGCAGCAGTTAAAAGGTTTAAAAAAAGCAATAGTTCTTTCAATACATTCTTGTAAATACACTAACATAGTCTCCTTGGTTGCCACAATTCAGAATTATATTAAACAAGAGTACTTTTAAAGAGTTACGGCAAAATTAGCCCGTTTTTGGAACCTTCCTAACTTGGAGACAAAAAAAGCAAACTTAACATAAAAGGTTTTAAATTAAAGCTAATTAAAAATCCAGGACATATTTTTCCATTTTTTTTTTATTTAGTAGTAACTCCCCCTTATTTTGGGGTGGTTATGGTTTGGCAATAAGTTTTGGTAACGTAAAGCTCACATGGTATCATTATAGTATTTTTCTTATTTTTCCTGGGTTTTTCCCTAGTGTTAGGAGTCAATTTTTTCGATTTAAAGACACTGAAACGCGTTTTAACCCTCTTGTAGAGGATTGTTTTTGTTTAGCAATAAGCTTTGGAGACTTACAGGTCGCGCGGTAATTTTGCAGTATTTTTCTTAGTTTTCTGGATTTTTTCCCATAGTGAGAAGTCATTTTTTACATTATGACGATACTGAAACGCATTTCATTATCCTTTTAGGGGGTGGCTACCGTTCAGCTATAACTTTTAAAGACATAGAATTACATTCTATGGTATCTTGTCAGTATTATTTTCATTAACTTTCTCGATTTTTTCAGCTTAAAGACTCTTATTGTAATCCTCTTTTAGAGGGTAGTTTTTAATTTATTATACAGTATTGGGTTGGAAATATGTAGATACCTCTTTTCATAAATTACACTAAATAATTTTTTTTTTTATTTTCTGTTAAAAACTTTCACACATTTAACTAGCAAAAAAAAGGGGGTAGTTACCCCTAAATAAAAAACTTGAAAACATGTCCTTTAGATTTTTAATTAGCTTTAATTTAAGACCTTATTCATATTAAGTTTGCTTTTTTTGTCTCCAAGTTATGAAGGTTGCAAAAACGGACTAAAATTCACACTTTTTTGCGGTTACTCTTTGTCTGCTTTAAAAATAGCTTATTTTTTATTTGCTTTAAAACATTGATAATTGCATATCACATTTCAATGGCCCTCTGTAATAAAAATTAAACTTAGAATTAACAATCTTGGGGTCAACCCCAAAATTATTCATATTTTTACGATTTAATACCTGACAATGTAAATATAACTTATTTATTTGGAAGTTCCTTACTCTCTAACAATCAATTGTCTAATGATAAATTTATGAGTTTTCAAATGTAATTCATAAAATTTTGATTTTTAGAAAATGAAATAATAAATAATTCACAAAGAGCTCCACACAAATCTTACGGAAAAACGACTTCCGTTAATCTTGCTCATTTTGTGATATGATGTTATGCAGAAGCATGGCAAGAACCCATGAAATGTAAACTGAAAAACCCATAGGCCCTAAAAATGTAAGCATCAGGCCCATCAATCTCACCAATAAACTGATGAGTCCGAAACCCATAAATATTATAATCACCACAACATTATTAGCAATCACCAATATGGCTTTCGTAAACATAGATCAACAGGAGATCTTCGGACTTATGTAACGCATGTTTGGAACAATGTAATTGAACACTTTGGGGAATCTCGAGCGGTTGCTCTTGACATATCCAAGGCATTTAACCATGTTTGGCATGATGAACTGCTGGCTAAGCTATGCTCTTATGGTATGTCTGAAAAGTTCTGTTTGCAGCTCTCATGTTTCTTCAGAGGGCGTTCTTTAGAAGTGGCAGTCGATGGATTTCTTTCTAACACCTTCACTATCAACGTCGGTGTGCCCCAAGGCTCGATACTGTCTCCTACTCTCTTTCTCATTTACATTAACGATCTGCTGGAAAAGACCGGGAATCTAATCTACAGCTTTGCAGATGACAGTATGCTTATCTCTTTATTCACTTTGAACGCTCGGACATTGGCTGCTCAGGCGAATATCCGCAAACAGCAGGAGATCGTTCAACTTAACAAAGACTTGGAAGAAATTCTATCTTGGAGTGACAGTAACCAAGTGGAATTTAACGCTACAAAAACACAGTTTTTTCTAAAAAAGTTAACGTTGCTAAACCCGACATAATCACGTCGGGGCACTCCATTCCTCTAGCATCGTCACTCAAATTGTTGGGCGTTAATTTGGGAGCAAATATGTTCTGGCATGAACATGTTTCAGGCATAGCATGGAGAGCTTTTGAAAAGTTGGGAATATTATTTCAAACCAGAAAGCTTTACACTCTACAACAACTGTTAATTCTTTACAAAGCTCAAATTCGACTAACTATGGAATACTGCTCCCATGTTTGGGAATCCGCTCCCAAACACACATTGCATTTGTTGGATTCAGTTCAGAGAAGAGCTGTTCATGTGATTGGTGCCCCGGAACTGACTAGCGGCCTTGATTCGCTGGAACATCGCAGAACCGTTGGCGACTTGACTCTGTTCTACAAGTATTTGCATGGAAAGAGTTGAAGGATGTAGCCAGCTTAATTCTTCCCAGAGCAGTGCATGTTAGAAATACACGTCGCTAGTACTTCACATCCGTATGAGGTTCAGCTTGTTACTCCGCGTACAACGCTTTTCAAGCAGTCTTTTATATGGAGAACATCATTGTTAGCACACCAAAGAATACATTTATTGTTGAAAATTGTTCTCGAGCGATCACGTTCTTACTTGACAGACTATATATATATATATATATATATATATATATATATATATATATATATATATATATGTATATTTCTCTTTTATTTATCTTTAACCATTCCTTTACAATGGTTGTCATTTGAAACAAAAGCTTACTCTTGGTAATAACAACGTTTCGCACATTTTGTTGTGCTTTATCTTTTCTTTACTTGGAGTTTCTTTTTATGTGAACTGATATCAACTGCTTTGTTTTAACTAAACTTTAAGCTGTTAAACTGGTTTGTTTTAAATAACAACCAAAACCCAAGAAAAATACCACCTATTATTTATATATATATATATATATATATATATATATATATATATATATATATATATATATATATATATATATATATATATCTATATCTAATATATATATAAAATGCAACGTCTCTCTGTCTGTCTGTCTGTCTGTCCGTCCGTTAGTGCGCTTATCACTGGAGAACCACTTATCCGATTTACGTACTTTTTTTTTTTAAATATACATATGTTCTCTGGCCAGGTTATAGGCTATATTTTATTACGATAGGTAGCATAGGGAATGAGCAGTGACAATAATAGTGAATGAAGTCGGCAAAAAGTTTGCCGTTAGCGCGTTCCCTTGCAGTACACAGCCTAAACCATTAAATTTGGAACAATATTATGTAGCAGAGAATATCTATAATCTATAATATGTATAAAATGAAATGTATCTCTGTCTGTCCATTAATGCGTTAATCAGGCGAGAACCACTTATCCGATTTACGTGTCTTTTTTTAAATTCATACATATATTCTTTGGCCAAGTTATATAGTAATAATAATAACACAGGGGAACAGCTGTTTTGGTGTCGAGGTTTTTTGAGCTGATTCTATATCAATTTGATGTCCTGAATTCAAATAACGTATTCATTTGTACCTAGGAGCTCAAATTTTTAAGATATACAATTTTAGAGAAATATAAGTTACATTATTGTAACTCAAATCCGTAAGTGTAGTAAACAAAAGTAGATACGAAATTTTTTATTTTAGTTATACAAAATACAATATTATGTCGTACTTACAAACAAAAAAAACATTGAAGAAATGAAATAGTCACTCAACACTTGGAAAGCTTCTTTTCCGCGACATTCTTGAATGTTTTTTTAAACAGTCCCTTTTTAAACTCCAGCAGTAATCTGCCATCATGTGCAGGTCCCATCTTCCTTGGTAGCGGTCCTCCATAACTTTAATATCTTGGTGAAATCTTTCACCTTGTTCCTCACTCATGTCTCCTAAATTTTCTGGAAAACGGTCTAAGTGGCTGTGTAAATAGTGTATTTTAATACTCATATTGCACCCTAAGGATTTGAAACTATTAAGCATCTTGTTAACCATTTCAACATAGTTTTGAGCTTTATGTTTGCCTAGAAAATTTTCTACAACTGCAACAAATGATGTCCAAGCTTCTCGTTCAACTTGATTCATTGAATTTATGAAGGCAGGATCCTTAATTAATTGTCTAATTTGTGGGCCGTCAAATAACCCTGCTTTGAGTTTTTCTGTGCTCAACTGATGCATTTTTACCCCTATATATGCAAAACAAGACCAATTCTTATCAAGAGCCTTTACAAATTGCTTCATTAAGCCCAACTTTATATGTAACGGAGGAAGTATGATTTTTTCTCTTTCAACCAAAGCGTCGTTAATGACATTCTTTTCCCCAACGTCCATGTTTTCTCTCTGAGGCCAATCTTTTCTAACCCAGTGGTGTGTTTTGTCCCTACTATCCCAGAGGCACAAGAAACACGGATATATCGTGTAACCACTTTGCTGCCCAAGAAGAAAGTTTACCATTTTTAAGTCTACACAAATCATCCATTGATGTTCGTAATACTTTATCTTCTGCAAGACTAAAGCTATGGTATTATATTCTTCTTTCAGTTTCGTTGAGTGAGCTAGTGGTATTGAACCATATTTATTCCCATTATGTAGAAGGACACATTTTAAACTTCGCTTTGAACTGTCAATAAATAGGCGCCAATCATCTGGAATATATTCAGAAAGTCCCATTTCTTTCATGAGTCCCCTAATTTCGTGACAAAATACAAGATTGTCTTCTTGAGAAAGAAATGGTAGCAGATCTTTTTCTCTTGTACGGTAAAAGGTAATTTTGGTTCCTTGTTCCAGTAAATTTTTGTCGTTCAACCTAGAAGCCAGTACTTCAGAAGCTTTTTTCGATAAATTGAGATCCCTGGTGAGATCATTTAATTCATTTTGATTGAAGCGTTGAGGAACTGATGACGTCCCCTCATAGTCACTGTTAGTTTCATTAGCATCAGAACTTTTATTAGCATCAGAAGAGCGATCAGAGGGAAAATATTCGTCATCAGAGATATGTGGTAGCTGATGAAATGTTGGAATCGGTATTTCATCTGAGTGCGGGATAGGGCGTATTGCCGAGTCTAAATTGGGATAAGTCCACTTACTGCGGTTATTTCGATTGATTCCATTAGTATTTACTAAACAGAAATAACAATCATTGAAGTGGTTTTTTGGTTCTCTCCAAACCATTGGTACGCCGAATTTTCGACATTTTCTTTTCCCGGTAGTCCACTGCCGTAAATGCTCTGTACACGTTTTACATACGAGATGCGGGGCCCACGTTTTGTCCTGATCACCAAGCTTAACTCCAAAGTATCCAAGATACGCTCGCTTTACAAAGTCAGTAATAGTTTGTCTGTTTTGTTGAAACATGTATTCTCCGCATATATAGCAAAACACATCAGGTTGATTTACACAACTTCTTCTTGAACTGGAACCTGAACTCATTTTAATTCTGTTCAATAACCCAAAAACACTCTTTTCTTAACATAAAATAACACGCCGAATTCGATCTACTCTCATGGGTAAGAACGCACAAACTGACGAGACTTACCCGAGTTAGGTGATTAAAAGGGTCAGTTCAGGTACCTGATAGGCAATGGTTCCACTATTTATAGATTTACCTGGAATTTAGTCAATTACAGACTGACAATAAAACCATTGTACCTACATTAATGAATATATAATAATTTTAGAACTCTCATAAATGAATATACTGAATAAAAACCATATTGGTAGATAAGTTGATGTATCTAAAAAAGTAGAGCTGAGAGAGAAAAACGGATTGCATGTATAGATTTAGCGTCCCAAATATAGTTAAAATCAGCTCTAAAATCCCAGACACCAAAAACAAAAATATTTTTTTGTTGCCCTGTGTAATCTATATCTATAAAATATCTGAAATACAACGTCTCTCTGTCTGTCTGTCTGTCCGTTAGTGCGCTTATCCCTCGAGAACCACTTATCCGATTTACGTGATTTTTTAAAGTCATACATATGTTCTCTGACCAGCTTATATAATAATAATAATAATCTATATAATATATATAAAACGCAACGTCTCTCTGTCTGTCTGTCCGTTAGTGTGCTTATCATTCGAGAACCACTCATCCGATTTACGTGATTTTTTTTAATTCTCAATTTAATATATGTTAAAAAAATCTATAATATATATAAAACGTAACGTCTCTCTGTCTGTCTGTCTGTCTATCCATTACTGCACTTAGCACTCAAGAACCACTTATCCGATTTACGTGTTTTTTTTATAAAAAAGGGGATAAACACAGACAAAATGCTAATATGTAGGAAAAAAGATGGAAGTTTAGCAGTAAGCTTCGCAGAAAGACTGAATAGATGGGGGGAATACTTTAAAGAAACACTAAATGGAGATGAAAATGAGTTGAATGAGAAATAGGAAGCAACAGTAACTGAAGTGGAGGAGGGGACAAATAAACCCTGCAAAGAAGAAATAAGAGAAATACTCAGAACCCAAAAAAAAAATAAGGCCCCGGGTGGAAATTGTAAAACTGATAAAAGCTGGAGGAGTAGATCTGGAAAATGAAATATGCCGGTTGGTGCAAGAAATATGGGAAACAGAAAAGATGCCAGCGAGCTGGAGAGAGTCGCTCATTTGTACAATATATAAAAAAGGAGAAAAAACTATATGTGCTAATTATAGACCAATAGCCTTACTGGATGTCGTGTACAAGATAGTAGTGCTGACTATCAAAAACAGACTAGCAGAGAAAGCCGAGTCTATTCTGGAAGAGTACCAGTGTGGATTCAGGAAAAATTGATCGGTTACAGACCAGATATTTTTGATTAAGCAAATCTAAGATAATAACTTAGAACAAAATTTGGCACTACACTTGGTCTTTGTGGATTTCAGAGAAGCATATGACTCTGTAAATAGAGAAGGACTCTACAAGATAATGGAAGAACTAAAAATTCCAAATAAATTGATTCGCATGGTGAATGACATAGAAAATAGAGTGTTGGTTGAGGGCAAAGTATCAGACAAGTTTAAGGTGAAGAGACGATTAAGACGGGGGAACCAGTGTCGACATGTTTATTTAATTTGGTACTAGAGAAGATAATCCGGGAGTCAGAAATAAAAACAAATGGAACGATATACCAACAAACCTGCCAATGCTTGGCCTATACGGATGATGTAGCAGTGATTGCAAGAGCAAAAGAGAACCTCAAAAAAGCCATAAGTAGGATAGAAGAAAGGGGAAGGATGAGAGGACTAAAGATAAATGAGGAAAAAACAAAATACATGGAAATTACAAGGAAGAAGGATAATAAAAACAACAAAAGTTTAGATATAATAAACAACTTAGGGAAAAGATATATGTCTGAAAAAGTAGAAAAATTTAATTATCTGGGAGTAACAATAACAGAGAGTGGACAAGAAAGGATTGAGATACAAGAAAGAATAGCGAAAGGACAGAGATGTTTGGGGGCAATGAGTCCAATATTGAAATCAAAGAATATATCAAGAAAAGCAAAAGAAAGAATATATACGACAGTTGTCAGACCCACGGTGACATATGGATGCGAAACGTGGAAACTGAATGCAAGAGAAAAGGATACGTTGGAGGTGTGGAAAAGGAAAGCTTTGAGAAGAATCTACGGAGGAAGGAAAGAAGAGGGACTGTGAAGAAGAAGAACAAACCACGAATTAAAATGCCTATATACGAAATTCCTTATAAGCCAAATCATAAGAAGCCAGCGATTAAGATGGTTGGGACACGTGGCAAGGATGAAGGAAGAAAGACAGGCAAAGCAAGCTCTAATAAGAGGAATGGTTGGAAGAAGAGGCAAGGATAGACCTCGATCTACATGGATTCAGGCAGTAAAGCAAGATCCGGAGTTGATGGGAATCCCGCACTGGGAAAAGCTAACACGAGGCAAAAAGAAGTGGAGACAATGGAGACAAGTATGCAACCAAGCCGTGAGCCTCTAAGGCCCCTTGAGCTATATAATAATATAAACATAACGAATAAGCAGTGACGATAAAGGTGAATCAAGCCCACGCGAGCGGAGCTGCGGGCACGGCTAGTATATATATATATATATATATATATATATATATATATATATATATATATATATATATATATATATATATATATATTATCTACGAAATTCTTTATTTTCGAATGATATTCAATTTTTTGAACAAAATCTTATAGCTATATATTGCTAACTAACGAGATGAGACGAAGTCCGCATTGCATAATATGTTGCCCTTAAGCCCACTTCGTGTGGTAGGACCTTTCTATAGACTGTGGTGCTTGCTCTAAGTTCGCCAAGTACTAGTGGAACTTGACTGACTCCTCTAAAAGTGGAGACTACTGCTTACCTGTATGTACTGACGTCACCGAGCATTACTGCACATGGGCTCTATAAGGCCTAGGGTTTAGGGCTGACAGGATTAGGAGTTAAAGGTTTGTGGCAAGTGGGGTATTGGTTCAGGTGGTTATCAGATTTACGGACTCATGGGTTTATGGGTCAGTTGGTTCTTCAGTTTATATTTCAAGGGTTTCTTGCCAAGTTTCTGTTCTCCCAATGTTTTCACGATCCCTTTTATCCTCGATACCTAGCGGTTTCTTCTCAGCCCTACATAAAACATGTAATTACTTAAGTAGCACATCCCCAAATTTGATACTGTGTATATCAAGGTTTGTGCAGAGCTTCTTTTCTACATGCATTTGCGATGCTTTTTATGAGAAATGTTACAGCTATTTGAAATTATTTACTTACAATTAAGACTTGTGGTTCTGTTACACCAGAATGCAATTCATAATAATAGTTTACAATATCAGAATTGTTTACAAGATTAATTTACAACATACTAGAGTAATTGAATGTCAGAATTTTGTAATGCACCTGGGTAAGTGAACACCTGTATGTGCTAGATATAATCTAAAAAGAAAAAAAAAACTTAAAAATCATTTGAATTATATAAAAATACAATAATTAAAGAGTGCCCATAATATGTTACACTTTTACAAAATAATCCTATTAACCAATGGAAAATCAGAACATTTCTTTTTCTACATAAATAAATACCCTACATGCACTGTTAAACATATACAGTCTTGTTAAGGACCTAATTTCAAGAGGGAGCAGGTTATACATCGTGGCAGCCAAATAAGAAAAAGATCTTAAGTTTCTTTGATGTTCTATTTATAGGCATTTCTAAGTGTCTACCGATCATACATCTGGTACCATCGGCATGATTCACAAATTGTTTTAATTTGTTAGTTTTATTACTATAGGAGCAAGTTGTGACATAGTACAAAGTACGCACATTCAAGACATCCTCAGGGTATAATAGGTCGGTAGGAGAACGTTGAATGTTTCAAAATATTATCTTGACAAAGTAATTCTGTACCACCTTCAAGGGATATATGGAATGCTAGTAACTACCACCCCACACAACTATACCATACCTCAACAGAGACTCCATAAGAGTCCCATACACACTGATTATAAGCTTCCTGCTCAGTATCTCTCTCAAGATATAGAACTTATGAATCAACCCCTTTATCCTCCTCATAAGTCTGAGAACATGTCAATCCCACTTAAGGTTACTATCTATAATTACTCCTAAATATTTTATAGAGTCCACTTCCAGAATATCATCCTCAAGGTTACTGACATGAATGCTATGAAAGTTTGGTCGTTTAGCAGAAGTGATGGAAAATGCTATATATTTTGTTTTTGAAGCATTAAAGATCAGTTTGAATGTGTCCAACCAGTTTTTAATTTTACTCATGCCCCTAATGCTAGAATCATGAACAGTCAACCATGATGGCCCTATAAACACCACAATGGTGTCATCAGCATAAGATAATATTGAACTATTGTCCAGTTCCATACTGATTAAGGAATTAATGTATGCAATGAACAGTATAGGGCCTAAAACAGTACCCTGTGGAATTCCCATTTTGACAGGCAATGGGTCATTGTAAATGTCTCCAATTTTCACCGTTTGCGATCGACTCCCCAGATATCGCGCAAAGTCGTCTAACACACTGCCTCTCACTCCATATGAACCTAGTAACACATGGGCTGAAAAGTCCCGGGCCTAACACATAGATGGCGCTAGTTTTATTGCAGTCACCTTTTTTTCAGTTAATACTAACCTTCAAAAGACAGCTGTTAAAATTTCATGATATTCTATTCATTAGTTTGTGAGTTATTGTGCTAAGAGTGACGCTACTTTTGTTATTTTCAAAACAATGGATCAAAAACAATTTCGTGTTTTAATTTTACACTGCTTCTTGATGGGAAAAAATACCGTTCAAGCGAAGCAATGGCTTGAAAAGTGTTATGGGGACTCCGCTCCATCAGAAACAACAATAAAACGTTGGTTTGCTGACTTCAAACGTGGTCGTAGAGACACCGATGATGCAGAACGCAGTGGACGTCCAAATGAGGCGGTAACACCAGAAAACATCAAAAAAATCCATAAAATCGTTTTGAATGATCGAAAAGTGAAGTTGCGTGAGTTAGCTGACATCGTAAAGATATCAAAAGAACGTGTTGGCTTTATATTGCATGAGCATTTGACTATGAGAAAGCTCTGTTCAAAGTGGGTGCCGCGTTTGCTCACTGTTGATCAAAAACAAGAACGTGTTGATGATTCTGAGCAGTGTTTGGCCATGTTTAAACGTAACAAACCGGAATTTTTGCGTCGATATGTGACAATGGATGAAACATGGATCCATCACTTCACTCCGGAATCAAAACGATCGTCATCTGAGTGGACAGCAACTGGTGAACCTCGTCCAAAGCGCCCGAAAGCACAACAATCGGCTGGAAAGGTTATGGCCTCGGTATTTTGGGATGTGCGTGGTGTAATATTCATCGACTATCTTGAGAAAGGAAATACCATCAACAGTGAATATTATATAGCGTTATTGGAGCGTTTGAAGGCCGAAATTGCAAAGAAACGACCGCATATGGCAAAGAAAAAAATTTTGTTTCATCAAGACAACGCACCGTGTCACAAGTCAATCAAAACAATGGCAAAACTACATGAATTGAACTTCGAATTGCTCCCACATCCACCGTATTCGCCTGATTTGGCTCCCAGCGACTACTGGCTGTTCGCAGACCTGAAAAAAATGCTCGCCGGTAAGAAATTTCGCACGAATGAAGAGGTTATCGCTGAAACTGAGGCCTATTTTGAGGCAAAAGATAAATCGTTCTACAAAAGTGGTATTGAAATGTTAGAGCGGCGCTGGAATGATTGCGTTGCTCTTAATGGAGATTACGTTGATGAATAAAGCTAATTTTGAACCAAAAAAACCGTGTTTTCTTTGTTAGGCCCGGGACTTTTCAGCCCATGTGTTATGTCAAGCAGGGAGTCATGTGGGACAGTGTTGAACGCCTTGGCAAGATTCATGAATCCTTGCTGTCTTTGGGATATGATATTCTGCTGGAAAAAATCGAATAAACGGTTTGTCCCCGTGCTTTATGGATAGGGGTGAAAATCGCAATTTTAAATGCACAAATATTAACAAGAGGATTTATCAGGTTTTGATGGAAACACAATTTTTATAGTCATCATATCCAGGAGCACAATAATTTTTTAAAGAGTTAATTTGTTTTTTTACTTCATTTGAATCGGTAGACCTGAGAAACATAGATGACAGAGAAGTGAAACAAATTCTAGAGACAGCAGTTGGATTACCAATTTTTTTATTTATTCTTCAATTATTTTTATTCATTCTTCAATTTTTTTATTCATTCTTCAATTTATCATAGTAGTAATAATTTTTTCTGAATGCAAGAGTATTTGTTGCAATGAAATGCTTTAAAAACTAAACTTAAAATTGAAATTGATTTAAGTTTTGAAAATATTGTTAATAGCTACTTGTTTTAAATTTAGTACTATATAAAATCTACTATATGATACAGTTTGGAAACAATTTAACGTTAAATGGAAGCTAACCTATGTGAAGTTAATTATTGTTTCACAGATTTGGTAGATCTGTTATAATTCGTCTCTTATGGTAGAACGAAGTATCTGCGCCTGTTTGCATAAAGTTCCTGGGGCTAGTTTAACTTTTTGTTTTTTGATTAACTTTAGAAGTTTTCGTATTGTATCTGAAAGCAGAAGTAATAATTATTTATGAAATATGTTAATAAGAATCATAAGATATGAATATTTTACTAAAAGCGTAATTGTACTACCTACAAAAGATTGAACAAAACCAAACTACTACTGATAGTTTTGGAATATCCTACTTGCAGTTGCAATTACAGAAGTAACCACTGGGCGGTCTCGCATACACGTGCGAGGCTTTTTTTCTGATAACGTATAAATATTGGGTGATTATAAAATTTCGTGCCCAATTAGAAACCAAATTAAATACAACACATTTTCATGACAGATAATATTTATTAATCAATAATGTACTCTCCATCATTTTCTATAACTGTCTCCAGTTTTACAAGTTTTTGAATTCCTTCTTTGTAGAAACTGCGTGGTTTCTCTTCAAGTAAGCTAGTTTTTTACTTCTTCCATAGAATCAAATTTTTTGCCATTCAAATTATTTTGCAGAGAACGAAACAGTTGAAAATCTGAAGGGGCAAGATCAGGGGAATACAGCGGGTGCTGGATGATTTCCCATTTTAACTCCCTAAGTTTTTGCAGTGTTTGTTGAGCGACATATGGTCTAGCGTTGTTATGGTGAAAGATGATGCTTTTTTTTCGATTGACATTGTTATGTTGAATTTTTCTTATAAATATGTTAAATATCATATTTATGTTTATCATATGAGGTTAAGACTGTGATAAGGACATAAGTAAACATATTGGATATATACATACATATATATATATATATATATATATATATATATATATATATATATATATATATATATATACGAGGCTGGTTTGAAAAGTCCGTGCAAAAATAAAAACTACTTATGTGTTTGGGGTAAACCTTTTTTATTTTTCGACATAGTCTCCTTTTAGGTTTATACACTTCGTCCAACGATGTTCTAGTTTGTTGATCCCTTCCGAATAATAGGATTTGTCCAAGTCTGCAAAATATCCATTAGTGTCTGCAATCACCTCCTCGTTTGAATAAAATCTTTGTCCCGCCAGCCATTTCTTCAAATTGGGGAACAAATAGTAGTCCGAGGGAGCCAAGTCTGGAGAATAGGGGGGATGTGAAACGAGTTGGAATCCTATTTCCATTAATTTTGCGACCACAACTCCTGAGGTGTGTGCTGGTGCGTTGTCGTGAAGGAAAAGGACTTTCTTGTGGGCCAATCGCGGGCGTTTTTCTTGCAGCTCGGTTTTCAAACGGTCCAATAACGATGAATAATATTCACCTGTAATAGTTTTACCCTTTTCCAGATAGTTGATGAGGATTATCCCTTGCGAATCCCAAAAGACAGTCGCCATAACCTTTCCGGCCGAAGGAACGGTCTTCGCCTTTTTTGGTGCAGATTCCCCCTTGGTAACCCATTGTTTAGATTGTTGTTTGGTCTCAGGAGTATAGTAATGTATCCATGTTTCATCCACAGTGACGAAACGACGCTTAAAGTCCTCCGGATTCTTCTGGAACAGCTGCAAACCATCCTTGCACCACTTCACACGATTCCGTTTTTGGTCAAGCGTGAGCAATCGCGGCACCCATCTTGCGGATAGCTTTCTCATGTCCAAATGTTAATGCAAAATATTATGTACCCGTTCAGTCGAGATGCCCACAGCACTAGCAATCTCACGCACCTTAACTCTTCTGTCATACATCACCATATCATGGATTTGATCAATGATTTCTGGAGTCGTAACCTCCACAGGCCGTCCAGAACGTTCAGCGTCACTTGTGCCTATATGGCCAGTCCGAAAATTTTGAAACCACTTATAAACTTTTCTAATCGAAGGTGCAGAGTCACCATAATGTTTATCAAGCTTCTCTTTAGTCTCCTGAGGCGTTTTGCCTTTCATAAAGTAATGTTTAATCACCACACGAAATTCTTTTTCGTCCATTTCTTGAAAATCACTCGACTTCCTTGATTCACACGAATGCCAAACACAAAGAAATAGACCAATATGGCTGAAACTTGGTGTGCGTTCATTCAAAAGATGCTACTAACTAAACATGACCTCGATACGCGCCGGTGGTGCCATCTCTCGGACTTTGCACGGACTTTTCAAACCAGCCTCGTATATCTATATCTATATTAGTAAATAATTAATCTCTATTTTTCTAGGCACTTGGAGTTTTTGGCCTTTGCCAAATTTTAGCATTTATCGACTA
Source organism: Pachyrhynchus sulphureomaculatus (assembly GCA_019049505.1). NCBI lineage: Eukaryota > Metazoa > Arthropoda > Insecta > Coleoptera > Curculionidae > Pachyrhynchus > Pachyrhynchus sulphureomaculatus. The sequence continues at coordinate 221,445,055 of CM032447.1, read as the reverse complement.
TGTAAGAAGTAAACTAAGTCCAGCAGATTTTGACACTTTGCTCTCATTTGCCTTTAGCACTGTGGGCGCCGTTTTGGCCGTAGGACTAATTTTGCTGTCATTATCTGGAAAGGTAGCCCCCTGGACAGGCAGATTTTATGCTTTATTAGATCCTTCTTATGCAAAGGTAAGTTTAAAAAAAAATAGAGGAATTATAACCCTTGACGAGACAGTTTTCAGGATATTTAAGAAATGATATTTGAAGAGCTAGTGACAGTTATTTTCAAATAAACGACTTGCTTTTTGCAGAAACACTAATAAGAAATGATATTTATTTTTTTTAGAATCATATTCCGATTATCGCTTCAGTATCAGAACATCAGCCGACTGCTTGGTCATCTTTTTTTTTTGATCTGCACGTGCTAGCCATGCTTTTGCCAGCAGGATTGTACTTGTGTTTCAAAGATCCCACTGATGCAAAATACTTTCTCGCTCTCTATGGCGCCACGGCCGTTTATTTTGCTGGAGTAATGGTAAGAAAAAAGCGAAGCAAAAATAAGGAGATTTTGCAAAGCTTATTTTGGTGGGCCACGGTCTTTAACTTTATTTGAAACATGCGCCCACCATTTGGAGCTTGCGCAGTAGTAGAGGGAAGAAATTAAATATAAGGACTCAGCTGTTATCGTTATTTGAAGCATGCGCCCACCATTTGGAGTTTGCGCAGTATTGAAACAAAATAAAGAGAGGCTCTATTAAGGATAACGATTTCCCTTATTTAGGAACTTATAAGATTATTTGAAGTTCATTATTTTTATCGCTATTATGGTAGGACCCGTTTTTTTTTCCTACTTAGGTATACAAACTACTGAGAAAATATAGTAAAATTGAAATGATAATCTTTTATTGCAAATAACACTGACAGCAGTTAATTAGGGTTTAGATTTTGTTGGGATCTTTGTTACAGTGGCATTACAATGTGTGTAGTACTAATTTCAAATGAAATTTTATTTATCGCACATTCGTATTACCTTGGAAATATTAAACAAAGTGATAGAAACCTAGACACAACTTTAATTTAGAAACTTGTGTTGACCCATCAAGTACTAATTACTGGTGTGCTCAACCATGAAATGAATGAAAAAAAAGCTTATAAAAGATGAATACTAAACCTAACCTTGCAATTCCTTTGCGTTAATACTGCGCATGCTTGAGATAACCATAAGGACAAAGGCATGTGGTAAATAAGCGTTGCAAAATCTCTAATAAAATGACGAAACGGTTATTACAGTTTTTTCTGTTCGTGGTTAATCCATGATTATGGCGTTCTATGTACTTTGAGTCAGGAATGAAGCATTCTACTATGTCTATAATCTACAATTAACCCTTAATTTTACTTTATCACACAAAGTAAAAGGAATGTATGCATAGGAGATGATAATATCAAGACGATGTTGGCAAAACATCAAAACAATCGTTTTTGGACTAAACAATTACTCATTATTTCTTATTACAGAAAAAGACCTAAATTGACTTGTACAAGTGCAATATTTAGGATCTTGTAAATTAATTAACGTAAATATTTAACAAGCAGTATATATTTAAAATTAAGATTTATTACGTTGCAGGTGCGTCTTATGTTAGTTTTGGCCCCGGCAGCTTGTGCTTTATCTGGTGCAGGTCTAAGTAGATTTCTTAGCAGATTTTTGACACCAGCACCTCCAACACAGCGTCAGAAAAAGGTATGTAACACTAATTAATTTATTAAATATGGAAGATTTTTAAGATTTTCTTTTATTCACCAATTAATTCACTGAGGGCATCCATTCACATCCATCCATCCATTAGTGGTTGTTATCATTTTTTGCCGTGTTTTCAAAGTGACGATAGTGCTTTGATGGATAAAATATAACCTCAGTTCAGCAATTTTTTTGTGGAAAAAACCAGTAATTACTGTTTTCAATTTATGTTCAATATTATTCTTCTTCGTCTTCTTAAAGTTTTTATAGATCTGATGATATGTTAATTTTGAGGTTCTGGGATTTCGTGAGAGGTAGACTGCCAACCATCTTTCCAACTTTTTGGTAGTTTCCCAGGTGGACCTTTGCCTGCTGGTTTTCCCTCCAGAGTGATCCTTGGTAGTCTGTGCTTCTCCATTCTTTTTACGTACATACACTGTGTTCTTCTTTGTCTTCCCCATCTTACCACGTCTTACACGCCACATTGTTCCCTGATGATAGTATTTCATATCCTATTGCTGCTTGTTGTACCAACCAGGATTTTTATTTTGGCGGCACTTTTTGTTTTGTTGGTATTTTCTCGTGATTTTATACCGTAGGTCATTATGGGCCTGATGCAAGTTTTGTAAATTCTAAATATGTTCATATTAAGCTGTCGACAGGCTTGATAAAATTTAAGAAGTTGTCTCTGTAAGTCGTCTTCATTTTCGGCGATCAGCGCCGCATCGTCTGCGTAACAACCAAGACTAATTATATCGTTACTTATTCTGTATCACATTTCTAGTGACTACGCCTTCTATTATTTTGTCCATTAAAAGATTGCATAAAAACGGACCAAGACTGTTTCCTTGTCTAATTCCTCCTGAGATTGGTATATTTCCTGTAGTATTCTAGCTTGGTTTAATTTTCGTCTTATTGTTCATGTTCAAGTTCTTTATGATTTTCACAATGTTTGCCTCTGTTTTTTTTTTGCATCAACGTCTGTATTATGCCATTGAGTCTGACGTTGTCGAAGGCTTTAATTAAGTCCATAAGGTATACATACGCTTGCGTATTATACTTTATTGCTCTCTCTTTAATTTGCTTCATAATTAGTATTGTTTGTGATAGATCGATCTTTTTCGGAACCCCCGTTGTTCTCCATTTTTTATCTGTGATTCCAGTTTCTCCTGTGTACAATGTTAAATATTTATTTTTTCTAAATTTGATACTATTAAATTTATTGTTAAAAACAAGACGTTTTGCTCTTGGTTATGTGTGTTGTTTTAATTCTAAAACTGATTTTGCTAGTGTCATTTACAGTAAAATACCAACGTAAATTTTAGTAAATGCAACGAATGAGTGTGTGAATAATTTTTAAAATACTTATGTAACCATTATATTGTTAACCAGTGAAATTCTCACCAACGGTTTTAGTATTTGTGCTGGTATTGTTACTTTCTTGTTTATTGGTTCATTGGTATTACTGTATGGGCATGTATTATCAGTATTTCCTCTAGAGTGACTTACCTGGGTTACTAAAAGACGTGCCTTTAAATATTGGGGAAACAATGTGGTTTCTCGTTGATGGTGCTCCCTCTTATTTTAGTTGTTAAATACTCGATTATTCAAATGTCGAGTTTCTTAATAAGGGCAAAATAGAGCAATTTTTTTTGGCTTCCAGTAGCACCATACTGCAATCACTTTGATTTTTACTTCTGGAGCTGGACAAATAGGTTCGTGTACAAAACTCTAATTATTCCAGTGGAGGAACGATGTAAATGTGTAGAAAACGCTATAAAGGCAATTCGGAGGCTTATTACTACTTATACTTGGGTACTCAGAGCAAGGCTTCATATGCCATAGACCGGAATAAATACGTTTTTATGCGTTTTTAAGGTTGATTTTTAAAATAACTTTCTTTTTTATTTTATGTGGACTATTTAGTGAGTAATATAACTAGGTAATACTAATGTCCCAACTTTAATAAAAAAAACTCTACATATGAACTAGGCCAGTTTACTAACTAAAAAATTTTAGGTTATCATTGATAAGTTTATATAGAGGAAAATTCATACATTTTACTATTAGGGAATTAACTAGTTAACGTCCCAGTCTACATAAAACTAAGGCCTTTTCATCTATTTTAGGGTGTTCCTCAAACTGCCAATCGAAGCTATGTAGCCACATGTTTTGCCGTGTTGTCAGTTTGCCTTTTGACAGCATACACGCTGCATTGTACTTGGGTAACTAGCGAAGCGTACAGCTCGCCTTCAATTGTTTTGAGTGCGAGAGCTCACGACGGATCTAGGATTATTTTTGATGATTTCAGGGAGGTAAGTAATGGTAAGAGGGATATTTGAATATAGTTCAACAGCGCCAAGCCAAAATGTGAGTGTCAGGACTGGAGTTATAACGAAATTGAACTGCATAGGTATTTTTTAAGGTATTTCTATATTTTTGACCGTATATAGTATATAAAACTCTATTGAAATATGGTAGTGTCATAAGGCGGGAAATACATTTAGGCAGGAGAAAATAAGTCAATTTTTGGTATTTTTTATGTAACGTTTTATGCAACATTAATGGTATAATTTATTGTCACTTAAGACTAATTACCACAGTTTTTTAAATATTGAGAAATGACAGCGTTAGGTCACTGTCTTGGTGATTGTGCGGCCAGTGCTGAAATGATGTAACCTCTAGTTACTGGCGTTTTGATCTGAAAGAACTTACTTTTTTTTATTTATTATTATATTAACATTCGTATGGTGAGCGGAAATTCAGGAATACGAAAAAAATAATAAAAATTACGGAAATGTGACATGTTTTTAGAAAAAAGTTTGGATTTTTCATAAAATTTTTGAGTTATTTAGCCAACAAAAATACTTTTTAGTGTTCCGTATGGAACACGTATCAGATCACTTCTGTATCTGTCCGTTTATCTGTTTGTCTGTCTGTCCGTCCGGCCGTCCGTCCGTCTGTCTGTCCGTCTGTCACCCCCGATTTTCTCCGAAACTATTTCACATAGAAAGTTGAAATTTGGCAGTAATATAGGAATTGATGGCCCCATCAGAATTGTGTAGTTTTGAAATTTAAATTTTGACTTAAAGGGTTAGTTTTGGGGAGTGAAAAAAGAAAATTACCAGGTCATCGAGTGGGGTGTCAAATGAAAGCTTGTGATAATACGAGTTCAAAAATATATATAATGTAATACTTGCGCATACTTTTCTTTGTGTTATTTTTAAAAAATTGCCAAAAATCGCTGTCCAACCCTCAAAAAAAATTTTGAAAAAATTCTGGAAGATACTCCACAGGGTGTAAATTGAACGAAAATTATCACACAGTGCATTACCTTTAATAATTTATCTGGTATATAAAAAACAAAAAGTTCAAGGTCATCAGTTTTCAACAAATATGGGAAACAAACTTTGTTGAAAAATCACTGTCCCCCCATCATATCTCGAAAAGTACTGATCAAAATATTTTGGAAAAACTCTGGGGTGTAGATTGAACGAAAATTATCACGAGTGCAATTCCTTTAATAACCTATCTGGTGTATAAAAACAAAAATTTCAAGGTCATCAGTTTTCAGTAAAGATCGGAAACAAACTTTGTTGAAAACTCATTTGAGGTGTGTTTTGTCAAGTCATTGATCATTTTGTACCCCCGCAACAAAAGAAAGTTTGTTTTTTTTTTTTTTTTTAAAAGCGATCAATGTATGGAACACTAATTGCTCAAGTCCGACTTGCACTTGATCGGTTATTTTTAATGATTTTTTAAAATATTTAGGTTCAAGTAAGATGAAATATTGTTAATTTGATTTGTGCAAAATTTTAACCGATCAAGTATTTTTTTTTTTGCTTAACTTATCTGCTGATCTGACGTTCAGGGTCCATATAATAACCGTTCAGCGTTTTAATAACGTACATTTTCTTCCAAAAGTTGGTGCTGTACTTGTTGATGCGCTGCGCCGCACAGGTCGAACCTCTCGTTGGTTGTCAATATTGACTGGGTACGTTTTGCTTTGCCGTTCTACGGTGATATATCCTTCATTAAACAAATCTGCTGCAATATTTGTCTCAGTCTCAATGATTATTAGCCCAGAATGCAGTTGCTTTAAAGAGACAGTTGGTTAGAATGTTTTCATTTGTACATTGTCGGTGTTCACATTTAACAGCCTCCCGCTACACGGATTATCGTTCATGTTCGTTCTTTCCTTTACGAACATCTGCCACCATTTGGCGGTGTATCATCGAATTCTCACCACACACCTCGACCATTTAATGATGAGTTTCCCACTGATTTTTTTGCTTACAAAAGTCGGACGATGGTTCTTACTTTAACATTGACGGTAGCAACTACACCCTTCTCGCTTGAGGAGCGCACAGAAGAAAAATGTCCCGAAACGCTGCCCAAAATATGAAGGTATTATTCGATTTCGACATAACTCGGACTTCGGGGTTTTCGGGACCGCTGATCACGAATATAAATTTTCAAAAAACAAAATTGCGGCTCCAAAATGGCAGACTATTTTTGGAAAAAAAAAACGTGAGTTATTTTTATGAAACCCTGTATACATGGATTGTGAGGGTCGCTGAGTGCGAATATGAAGTTTAAATTTCAAAAAACAAAATGGCGACTACAAAATGGAGAACTATTTTTGGGAAAACGTGAGTTATTTTTATGAAACTTGTATGAATTTTTAAACAATTTGCTACATTGTGCAACAATTTCCTGAATTTTAAAATTATTTCTCTAATTTAGTAACATTTTGTTGAAATTTTCAAGTATTTTTCAATTTTAGCAACAATTTCCCGAAGGTGTAAACAATTTGCTACATGTTTCAACATTTTCCCAAATTGTTTAATTAACTTTAGCATTTTGCCGAACGAACGAATTTTCAAACAATTAATTGAATTTTTTAACATTATCCCGAATTTTTTAACATCTTTTTAAGTTTGCAACACTTTCCCGAATTTTAAGATAAACGCATCCGTGATGTCCACGCACACCTTCACACAAAAACTTAACACTGATACCAAACTTTCGACACCTAGCACTCAATTTTTCGATATTTTGGCAAAAATTTCTAATAAACAACCTCCACTCATTTCACGTTAGAGTTCAATGAAGGTTTTAACTTATTGCTTGTTCTTTAAAGATTTTTAGGGATTTTTCTTAAAAAAACTCAATAATTGAACAGTTAATTACTCACTTAACATAAGTAAATATGAAATTCCAGAAATACAGTGAAGTTGTACTCACCTGCAGGGACAGAATTCGTTTTACACAATTAAAATTCGTTCCCTTTTTCACATTCTATAATGGTTTAAACTTGACGTCTGACGTGCTTCACGAGAGCTGCTACGTGGCACTCGACGCTTCGAAATGATATGAAAGTGCAAGCGGAAGATGCACCTGAGTGGTCGTAAATCATAGTAGACAAATTGGCAGAAGTATTCAAACAGGTAAAAATGCCTAAATAGAACTTTTTGTTTGTTACGTTATGGCCAACTTTTCGAGTTTTCGAACTACTGTGGAGCAGACAGGTACCATCAGTGTAAATTATTTCATCCTGTTTAGTATAGAAACACGATTTGAATGTAACTTACTTTTTAATCTCTGATAAACGTTCGTTCTAAATATTCTAAATTTACTGCGTTTCTTTCAGGCATACGGCTGGTTAAAATCCAACACCCCACCAGACGCTCGTATAATGTCGTGGTGGGACTATGGTTACCAGATAACTGCGATGGCGAACCGAACAGTTCTGGTAGACAACAACACTTGGAACAATACGCATATCAGTAGAGTGGGACAAGCTATGGCCAGCAGTGAAGAAAAAGCATTGGAAATCATGAGAGAACTTGATGTTGACTATGTATTAGTTATTTTTGGAGGGCTTACGGGCTACTCGTCGGACGATATTAATAAATTTTCTATGGATGGTCAGAATTGGTAAGACTTATGTGTATGTAGGCCTGTTAGACAAGGAGGAAAATCAAAATAAGCTTTTAATATTACCTCATACGTTTTTCCGGCGCTAGTTTAAGTAGCAATAGTTTAACTAGGAACAAAAATTTAAACAACTATTTACGATCATCACTTATGTTGACTGTATGCGAGCTGACAATTGTTTCGACACGTTTTACGTTTCTACATTTTACCCTGTGAAGTTAGGTTTAATGTTTACAATTTTATATTATTTTTTAATTATAATATTACACCTATTTAAATTATATTGGTAGTATTGGAAAACCCACACAGACATGGTATTAGGAGAATAAATTCAGTAATGGTGAATTGTTTAAATCTACCGATCTTTGAGCAAAGTACCTGTACTCCTTAATCGATTTATTTGCATTGTCTCTAAAAGGTTTAGTTTTAAACCTGTGTGATTCTCTGTTAAAAGATGATTAGCATATGTTGAATTAAACTTTCTATGGATGAAACTTTTTTCGTGTTCTGTAATTCTATGTATAAATGTACGTCCAGTTTGCCCTATGTATGCTTTAGGACATGACCCACATGTTAATTAGAAATTGACTAAAAACAGTATTTTTTTATATATTTATAATGAATTTCCATCAAGTAGAAGCTACAACCATCTGAAAATTGTGTCTTCTTCTGCAGCAAGATGTAAATTAACTACAAAGTATGCTACAAAATATATAAGTTAGCTGGTTATAAAGGCTAAATTAATTATCAACAATTATCACCACAATACCTAAAACAAGTTTAATAAAGGAGACCCACCCACATGCAGTTAATCGTTGAGTAATAAACCTCTAAACACTTTAGTAAATTCCCTTTCTTTTCTTCTTCTTCTTCTCTTATTTTAAGTGTAACACCTGTTTTTCTTCACGCTTTATTTTATGGTGTCGATAGATGACGACTGCCAACTTTCTGCCCATCTTTTTCTTGGTCGGCCAGGTTCTCTTGTTCCTGTAGGTTTCAGATCTCGGGCTATTTTTATTAGACTGTTGCTAGATCTCCTGCTGACGTGGTTGTCCCAATTTTTCATTCTTCGTTTCACAAATTTGACTATATCCATCATACGAGGCTGGTTTGAAAAGTCCGTGCAAAAATAAAAACTACTTATGTGTTTGGGGTAAACCTTTTTTATTTTTCGACATAGTCTCCTTTTAGGCTTATACACTTCATCCAACGATGTTCTAGTTTGTTGATCCCTTCCGAATAATAGGATTTGTCCAAGTCTGCAAAATATCCATTAGTGTCTGCAATCACCTCCTCGTTTGAATAAAATCTTTGTCCCGCCAGCCATTTCTTCAAATTGGGGAACAAATAGTAGTCCGAGGGAGCCAAGTCTGGAGAATAGGGGGGATGTGAAACGAGTTGGAATCCTATTTCCATTAATTTTGCGACCACAACTGCTGAGGTGTGTGCTGGTGCGTTGTCGTGATGGAAAAGGACTTTCTTGTGGGATAATCGCGGGCGTTTTTCTTGCAGCTCGGTTTTCAAACGGTCCAATAACGATGAATAATATTCACCTGTAATAGTTTTACCCTTTTCCAGATAGTCGATGAGGATTATCCCTTGCGAATCCCAAAAGACAGTCGCCATAACCATTCCGGCCAAAGGAACGGTCTTCGCCTTTTTTGGTGCAAATTCCCCCTTGGTAACCGATTGTTTAGATTGTTGTTTGGTCTCAGGAGTATAGTAATGTATCCATGTTTCAACCACAGTGACGAAACGATGCTTAAAGTCCTCCGGATTCTTCTGGAACAGCTGCAAACCATCCTTGCAACACTTCACACGATTCCGTTTTTGGTCAAGCGTGAGCAATCGCGGCACCCATCTTGCGGATAGCTTTCTCATGTCCAAATGTTTATGCAAAATATTATGTACCCGTTCAGTCGAATTGCCCACAGCACTAGCAATCTCACGCACCTTAACTGTTCTGTCATCCATCACCATATCATGGATTTGATCAATGATTCCTGGAGTCGTAACCTCCACAGGCCGTCCAGAACGTTCAGCGTCACTTATGCCCATATGGCCAGTCCGAAAATTTTGAAACCACTTATAAACTGTTGTAATCGAAGGTGCAGAGTCACCATAATGTTTATCAAGCTTCTCTTTAGTCTCCTGAGGCGTTTTGCCTTTCATAAAGTAATGTTTAATCACCACACGAAATTCTTTTTCGTCCATTTCTTGAAAATCACTCGACTTCCTTGATTCAGACGAATGCCAAACACAAAGAAATAGACCAATATGGCTGAAACTTGGTGTGCGTTCATTCAAGAGATGCTACTAACTAAACATGACCTCGATACGCGCCGGTGGTGCCATCTCTCGGACTTTGCACGGACTTTTCAAACCAGCCTCGTATTACATACGAACTTGGTCTAGTCTTATTTTTCCGACAATTGTTCTTAGGGTGTTCATTTCGGTGGTACGCAACAGTTGTTTGGTTTTACTTGTATCGGCATGTGTTTCTGCACAGTATGTCAGAGTTGTTCTCATTATAGCCTTGTAAATTCTGACTTTGCTGTCAATGATTAAATAACGATTTTTCCGTGTTACATCGCGAAGGTATCCTGAAACTCTTGCTCCTTTTCTTACTTGTCGAACTTCTTTATATACATTAAGATCGCTCGTTATATCTATTCCCACGTATTTAAACTCCATTCCTTTTATTGTGCAAAATTCTAAAATCTTCATTGAAAGTATTATTTATATCTGTTAAATGTTTAGCTTAGTGAGATATATTATTTTTCATTCTATAACTTTGACTATGTTCCTTTATTCTTTTATAAAAAGATCTGTCTGTTTGTTCTATATAGGTTATATTACAAGTGCCACAGTATAATTCGTAAACTCCTGTCGTATTTATTTATTTTTTTTTTGTTTTACTTTTATTAATTTTAATGTGTTGAGGTAATGTGTTATTGTTATACATCTTGCTCCAGAAGAAGACACAGTGTGTTGAAACAATTATCAGTTCTAATACACTAAACATAAGTGGTGATCTTAAATAGTTGTTTAAATTTTTGTTCGTAGTTATTATGGATCTCCATCAAGTAACGTCAGTAACGTAGTAATAGTTTATTCAGATGGGTTCATATGTTCTTTTTAACAAACAAGGTATACCTGAATTGAAAATTATTCTATTAATCCTTTTAATTAGAAGGATAACAGTGTTCAAATACAATATGTATACTATTTATTAAGTAATAGTTACAGGTTTCGAATTTAACGAAGTATTACATTCAAATCATCTTCCATGATTTTTGCTTTTCTTCACGTTCTATGGTTCTTGAATCACGACAACTATAGTTTTTCATTTCCGTCGGTCTGTGTGTCTGCACGATAACTTTCGAACTTCCTACTACAGGAGTCAGTGGGAGAGAATGAATGAATTGGAACTGAATATAGATTTAACGATCTCAATTTGAAATAGAATTTCTTTATACTTTATATCAATTTACTACTAAAATATGTTGTCTGTATTCTTTAGTATAAATATACTCTTTCTAGGTGGCAGCACCGAAAAAGGGAAGAATATCCACGAATCCGATTATTACTCACCGTCGGGCGAATTTAGAGTCGATAAAGAGGGAGCACCGGTATTGCTGAACTGTCTAATGTACAAAATGTGTTACTACAGATTTGGAAAAGTACACACAGAGGGTGGCAGACCGGCCGGATGGGATAGAGTTAGAGGTAAGCGGACATTATAAAGTTATTTACCTATCAAGTTCGGAAACTGGTAATTTGCAAGATGAGTAAACAAGTTCCAGGACAATCGTATTAGTAGAAGGAGACAAGTTTACGACTCCTATAATGTCACTTTCCGGATTTGACGCCTATACTTTTTTGTTCATTGTATAGGTTGTCGTAGAAAATATCATGAGGACCGCCTTTTAATTTTTTATAAACGACCATTAGATGGCGCTATTGAAATGTAACGTTACGATTGTTGTAAAATTTAATATTTGTTATTGTTAAAACAGTGGCAGCTCAGAAATTGGCCAAGTAGTTTGTTTACAGTGAGTGTTTAAAAAAAACAGTTTTGTAACAAATGGAAATTTCACGTGAAGGATTTCCTTGGATGATTTTTTACGAATTTAGTAAAGGCCTAAGTTAACAACAATGCCTCGAATCGCTTCGCTCAACTTTTGGTAATGAATCGCCGTCAGACAAGACTGTTTACAATTGATTTGCAGAATTTCGTCATGGTTGTGCTTCCGTCAGCAATCAGTTTCGTGAAGGTCGACCAAAATTGGTTGCTGATCCAAAAAACATCGATGCTGTGCGCAACATAATTGAAGAAGATCCGCATGTGACTTACCGTGAGATAGGGGCATCCTTAGGCATATCGAAGACTGCTGTACATTCGATTTTACACGAACATTTAGCTGTGAAAAAGATCTGTTCCTGATGAATTTTACATAATTTGACTGAAAGTCAAAAACAGACTCGTGTCAATTGGTATAAGGAAATGCTCAAAAAATTCAACCGAGGACATGCAAAATCTATATACAACATCGTAACAGGAGACGAATCTTGGATATATTCGTACGAGCCGGAAACTAAGCAACGATCAACTGTGTGTTCCAAGATAAACCGAATCCAACAAAAGTGATTCGTTCGCGAAGCACTTCCAAGAAAATGTTCGCTTGTTTCTTTGGTTATAATGGATATGTTGCAACCATTGCTTTAGTGGATCGAAGAACAGTTAGTACTGAATGGTATACAACAATTTGTTTGCCAGAGGTCATCGATGAAATAAGGAGACACAACCGAAAACCTCGCATCATCCTTCATCATGACAGTGCCAACTCTCACACAGCACGTCAAACAATTATTTGACGGAGAAAAACATCGAGTTAATGTCTTACTGCCTATCGTCTAACGACGTATTTTTGTTCTCGAATGTCAAAAAGAAAATACATGGACAGTGATTTTCGTCACCTCAAGAAGTTGTTGAATCCTGCCAAAACCATGTTTTTGAGGTACCAACTTCAGAGTTTGAAAAAATGTTTCGAGAATTGGTTCGAACGCATGCAAAAGTGTATAAATCTTAAAAGCGAATATTTTGAGAAACAATAAAACGATTTTTATCAAAATTCTTTTTTTCTTTCATTGTTTCTGTAAAAACTTAAAAGGTATCCCTCGGAAAAACACATCCCATGGACTTCAGTTACTGGGTGATCTTGTAGGGAAAATTGAATTTCTGTACTAGTTCTGAAAATACTTTTTTCCAAATATTTTTAGAAGATTATGATATTTGTTCACATATCAACTTCTGGAATTGGTATTTTTGAGTATGAGTAAACAAGTGGCAAACAGCGACCCTAACTCCGTGGTATAGTTTTGGCATACGGTACCAAGGGTCTCGGGTTCAATGCCTGCAGGGCAGTATACTTATATATTAATTTATTTAAGTATGTTTGATTTAGCCACATACGTAGGTGGTATTGTTGTAACGCCAACACTGTCGCGTTGTCTAAAGAAGGTACCCTGGAATACAAGGGTATGTTTCGGCACTTGGACAACGCTGACGAATATTACGACACTCTCCCAGATATATAGAAAAGCGCTAAATCTAGTCACGACGGAAGGTGAACGATAAATGATGCCATTGTTAAAATTGGCATATCGTATGAAAAATGGAATTTTCCTTTCTAGTTCTGAGAACACTATTTTTTGACTGAAAACTTTTCTAACGAATGAAAAAATGAAAAATTATCACAATTGCTGTTCTTTTTATTCTATTTCTATATTCCATGGGGTAGAATTTCATGAGAGTTTTACTGTGATCTTCGTGATGATGTTGGTTGTTGCCAAACAAAATGATTTGTATTCTTTTTGTATGCTTACACTCCCTGGTTATATGAAATCTTTGTCTTTTTTTCTATAATTGGATCCTTGCTACTTAAGACAACCAAAAAGTCAGAAATGCGTCTTTAACATTGTCTTTTTTTGGCAGCATTCCCGAAAATTTTTCTTTCAAACATTTTTTTACTGTAACTTTCACTATCAAGAAAGGAAGAAGAGAAGTTTTTGAATTAAGTAGAGTAAGATATATGTTTAAGAGAGAGAGACAGCTCATTAAAGAAGTGAAATTAACTCCTGTTCATACCATTGATCTTACGTTGGAGTTTTTAACCGAATGGAAACCCATAAATGTTAGACCTATTAAACTCTGTATCGTTGACTTCACATTGAAAAACTCTGCCTGGTAAAAATACACTGCGTGTTATATTCAAACAAACTATAAAAGGTAGATTTGAACGCGAGCAGATTACCACAATCCTTTCTGAAATTACAACTCCTTGAGAATCCTTTAAAGGGGTTTTCGTGAAAACAGTCTGTTTTTTCGTTCCTTGAGGTAACTGTTAATTCTTAGTTGGAAACAGTGTAAAACGTAAAACTTGGCAGGTCCATAATAATTTTTAAGAACCCTTTGCCATCACCACTATCTAAATCCAGATCCTCTTACCTTCATTCCAGCTACTCTTTTAGTATTTCCCTGAAGATGACTAGAGACATTTACATATTGAAACATTTCCATTTCAATAAATAAAAAGGAAATGGAGGAGAAAGATCTAATATATTTATCAAAAATTAAAGGAAATTTGTTCGAACAAGTTAGACAGTTATCAACACACACACTGCACAGTATACAGCACTTTGGACCATCTCCAAGCAATTAGAGTAATAGTGGAAAAAGCAAATGAATATAGGGTAATGTTCTGAATAGCAGTGGTTGACTATGAAAAAGCATTTGATTCAATAGAGATATGGCCAGTCCCTAACATCCTAAGTAACAACAGAGTCGACGAAAGATACATAATTCTTCTTGAACACATACATAACAATGCCACATCAGAAATAATGCTTAAAGAAAATAAATATAATCAAAATTAAAAGAGGAATTAGACAACGTGACTTAATATTCCCAAAACTGTTCACGTTGACTCTGTAAGACAGGGGTCGGCAACCTTTTAACTAAGGGGTGCCCCGTTTTCATCCATACAATATTTTGCGTGCCGACATAGGTACTTACTACAATTAAAATTAACAAAAATTAACTTAAAATATTGCTTTTAGAAGGTTTAATTACAAAAAAATTTTAACATTTAACAAATAATTTTATTATACTAGTCCGAGGACCTAGTGTGAACCCTGTGCTTGAAGTTCTTTAGAGAGTTTTCTTATATCCGGTTCATGTCTGGTTATTTTCAGTGTCACACATGCTTCCGAGTTGTCTGTTGTCAGCCTGCTTCGGTACGGGTTTAAAATTACTTTCATATGGGAAAAAAGTTGTTCACAGATATAGGATGATCTGAAAGCTGTAAGCATCGCAAACGCTACTTTCTTAAGACAAATAAATTTCTCTGGTAAACTCATCCAACAACTGAGTATCTCGTTTGAATGGTTCTGGCAGTCACATTCTAATA
Source organism: Pachyrhynchus sulphureomaculatus (assembly GCA_019049505.1). Taxonomy (NCBI): domain Eukaryota; kingdom Metazoa; phylum Arthropoda; class Insecta; order Coleoptera; family Curculionidae; genus Pachyrhynchus; species Pachyrhynchus sulphureomaculatus. Next base: position 221,429,928 of record CM032447.1, on the reverse strand, counting down.
CCCTTCTTAATTCTACAAATTTCGTGTTCCATAACTCGGAGCTTTTAAATTCAATGTATTGAAGATCAAAATCATTAATGTCCATCCATGAGAAAAGAGATATGTCAAAGCAACTGCTGGAAAAATCCATTAAATCTGGTTTGATTAAAAAAGCGAACATAGAACCATGTTTATCAAAATCCTGACCCCTCTCCATAAACTCCTCTTTTAAATTAGTCATATATTTAAGAATTTCGTCTATTAGTGCACCATCGTCGACACTGGATATATAAGTTTTTAAATTTGGAAAATATTTATATGTGTTTGTAGTAATATCGCTGATAAATAAATCTATTTTTAATTTGAATGATTTCCAGGATTCGTATAAATCCAGAACTGTTTTGCCTGAACCTTGTAACTTTAAGTTGAGTTCATTGAGATGGTTTGTAATATCAGTAAGAAACATTAACATACAGATCCAGTTCTTATCTTCTAGTTCAGGATAAGCATCCACTTGATTTTTTTCCAACAAGAACGATTTAATTTCGCCCAGACATTGCACAAATCTAGAGAGCACTTTACCACGGCTGAGCCAGCGCACATTATTGTGCAATGGTATATCTGAATATGCACTTTCTAATTCCTGCAGAAACGCCTTAAATTGTCTATGGATCAGTGAAAAACGACCGACAATGTAGTTAACTATTTTAACCACCCTATCCATCACGGATTTTAAACTTCCAGCGGAGATTTTAGCGCACAAACTCTCTTGGTGAATTATGAAATGAAAATTCAAAACTGATCGACCCATGCGTTCAATAAGAAGGGAAACAAATCCTTTATGTCTCCCAATCATAGCAGGAGCGCCATCTGTCGTTACGCAAAAAATTTTATTTAAATCAATGTTCCGCTTTTCAAAATGTTTAACAAATTCTGAAAATATATCCTCTCCTCCTGTAGTTCCCTGCAATGGGAGCAAACAAATCAGCTCTTCATACACACTGCCATCATCGAAGTATCTCGCAACGATTTCCAGACGGGCAATGTCATTAATATCGACACTTTCATCCAATGCTACACTAAATACAAAACTCCGTTTGATAGCGTCTCTCTGCTGTTTTTGGACATTTTGTGTCATTTCGGTAATTCGTCTCTCGGTGGTCCGCGCTGATGCCGGTATATCCCTAATCCTGGCCAATATTGTATCCTTATTGGGCAAGTCGTCAGTACTCAAAAACGTTTGCTTCGTAAATTCTCCGTCAGTGAACGGCCTACCCTTTTGTGCCAACGATTGTGCAATTTTGAAAATGCATTCAGTTACCTGATTTTTTCCTTGGAAAACTATGCTAAAGAATGTTGACTGTTTCTCATATTGTTTACTTGCTCTTTGTATTGCCTCCCTTTTATCAGCGTTATCTTTTAATGACGATTCATGTTTTATCTGGAAATGTTGTTGAACACTAGATGTCCGGAAAACTACGCTTTCCCGACATAGGACACAAATGGCCCGATCGTTTTGCTGTACAAAACCGTAATCTGTTGTCCATGAAGTTTGAAATGATCGAACGTCTACCTTCTGTTTCTTCGCGGCGATAACGCAATGTAATTTTTGATTTTTTAAACTTTTCGACGACTATTGACTGGAACGGATGTTACTTCTATACTAAATGATCCAAACGTGTAGCCGCTTGCTATATATAGAAAAATAATGTTTCCAGAAAATTCCAATATTTACGTTTATTAAATTTCTTAGAACAAAAATTATTATCTACAACCGCCTAGAAGTTAAATCTAACAAAAACTAAAGTTCGGCAATATAAAAAGAGTTGCGGCGCGCGTCGGAACGATTGAAGTCAAGTCAAACAAAAACCGCCTTATAGCGGCTCTTTTGATTTAAATTGAGGACGTTTATTTGTGTTTTTGCCTAGGCTTATATTTTGAGGCTTGCCGTCTTTAATACTTGCCGAAATTAAAGCCAAACCAATGCATTCAGTAAAATTATAAATTACAAAATATATATTTTGTAGTTTTTGGTAATAATACCTAGTGACCTATATAATATATCGTTTTTGTTTGTATCGTTAAAGTAATACTGTCTTCGATTATTTACTTAATTTCGAAACATATCACAGATTACAGAATTAATGTGTAAACTTTGAATAGGTACGCGTGTCATTCAAAATTGCTTGGCGTGCCATAGGTTGCCGACCCCTGCTATAAGACATGGTCAAATCGCTACACTGGGGAAACAAAGAAATATTATTGGATGGTGAACGATTGCGTCACTTAAGGTTCGCAGATGATGTCACTCTGATCGCCAATACAAAAGCAGAATTACAAGAAATGCTAATAGGTCTAAAAATAAACTTCACCAAAACCAAATATTTTAACAATAAAATTTAAGTTAACAGCCAGAAACCATTAATAGAAGGTAAAAGAGTAGGAAAGGTATAAACATTCATATATTTAAGACGAAAATCGAAATATCAAATAATAATTTGAAAGCTGACTTGGCTAGAAGAGTTTGGTTAGCTTGGTCTGCGTTCGGAAGGATAGAATCCACAATTAAATTGGATATCCCATATACAATAAAAACCAGAGTTTTCAATCAATATGTACTTCCGGTACTAACATTTGGCACTAAAATATGGGCTTTAAATAAAAGTATAATATATAAACTCTAGGTAACTCAAAGAGCAATGAAGAGAAGAATGCTAAATATTAGACTGCAAGATCGTATTCCTAACATACGAAGAAAATCAAAAATGATAGATGTAATATAACGAATATGTACATTAAGGTAGAATTGGGCAGGGCATATTGGAAGCATGAATGATAACAGATAGACACGCATGGTTGAATGGAGAATATAAAAGAGGCAAAGGTAAACCACCGAGAAGATGGGCGGACGACATAAAAAGACTACCGGGACACGATTATATGCGGCAAGCACTGGATACAACTTAGGGAGGCTTACATCCGACTATGGATGGAATAAGCTGAAGATGATGAAAGGAAATTTACTTTTTACCTTTTGTGCATTTGTTCAGAAAATTCTGATTTTCTTTACAAGTTATTATGTTAACAAAGGTATCGTATACACGCCCTAGTGATATCCAGAGATCCCTGCCTTAATTCTAGAACTTTTCCTATTTTTACGTATATACGTTTTTGGTAAAAACAAAGTTTTCCAGCTGTTTTAGGTGGCTACTTTTACCTTCCTTATTTTTTTTCTTTTAGGTGCAGAAATAGGCAATAAAGACTTTGAATTAGATGTGCTAGAAGAAGCGTATACGACTGAACATTGGCTAGTTAGAATTTACAAGGTAAAGGATCTTCCAAACCGAGGATCTTTATAAGTAACGAATCTTTTTCAATTTTATTTATATTGTTACAATAGACTGAAACGTAAACTATCTCTTAATCTTTTTCTGAAAATGGAAGCAACTTCACCTTCGTTACCTCGAGAAAAGTTTTTATATTTCATTTTATCGTCTTATATCGTTTTCAGTTGTAATTTAAACCAGAAAAAAGTGTTTGCGTTTTTTTCTTATGCATATTAATATATTAACTCAACATCGCCAGATGTAACTCAGGATAGCTTATATAGTGATTCTACCAAAAGAGCCTAAGCTTTCGAAACGGTCATACGTCGGATTTTCAGCTTTAAAATTAGATGAATGGATTCAGAGAACAACAAATATTATGGGCTTTTACTGATTTGGATATTTAAAAAATATATATCCGGTTTAGATCAATTACAGTACTAGATAAAATTCAGGGGCGGTTTCAAGATTTTCTCTCAGGGAAGGCAGTAATTTGACACGATATATGGGTCTAGTTTGATCCATTTAACAAATTTACTTTCCATTTTTTACTGAACCTTTTCATAATTTTTTAATTTCGGGATGCTCCGTTGGCCATTAATTTTATTGTTATTTAGCTTTAACAGACCCAACAACTAACTTTTTAAGAAACGTAAAATTATATTAATAAATTACGCGATACAACACAATTTTTGCAATTTTTCTGTAAAAAAACGAAATCGAAATTGCTAAACCACGTGTGATTATTGAGATTTTATCAGGTCTCGATTTACGTTAAAATGCTATCACAATCTAACCTATCTTGAAAACTGACTGACTGGATCGCATGATAACGAATCGATCACATATGTAGCGTTGGCGGACTAGCAAAATTAAACAAAACAAAATCGTTGGTTCGCTGGCTTTCTCGATATCATTTTAGCTAATAGAAAAGAAAGTAACAGCTGATTATGTTCTAAATTTGTACTTTAATAAATCTTATGTTTCCCCATATAAATCGGATATTACAATTAAAAGGTATAAGTGGCAACACTGGTACGCGACTACACGTAACCATTCGGTTTTCTTAGCAGTGTTGCACGGATGCGAACTAAGGTAACTTTTTGCATAAGACAGGGTTGCAATTTTCTCCGATATTTTCTACTTTTCCTTATCGCATTCGTTGAAATGCTAAGTGGAATATTGATTTGGCGGGAAGCGATTTCGTGAGTCACATACTTTCTCTCTCTGGATATATATATATATATATATATATATATATATATATATATATATATATATATATATATATATAGATTGGATTTTATTGATTAAATTTGTATAACTGCAAACAATTTCACTAGTTCAAAAGCAAATTAAGAAAAAAGTGGATTTAATGAATATTTATGTAAATTTTATAATGTTATTTAAATACTGACATTAATTATATAAAATTCCTAACACTCTTCGGTATATTATGCCGTTCATCTTATGAGCGACCTGTGAGATTATACTCTCGACGCGAAGAGTTGACGTACAATGCCACGCATATGCTGTTTTTAGGCTATAAACGTCGGGAACCCTCTTGTTGATTCGTGACGTTTCGAAACGTTAATAATGTATTACCTTTTTTAAAAACGTAAGTTGTTGAGTACTTGAGCGGGTTTTGCTCGAATGTTGAGAACTCTTCGTAATAACCATGAAATTAGTAAAAATCATAAGTAGTGAATGAATCACTACACTATATCCCTAAAAACCGTAGGGTATATTTAGGACGTTGAAAAAAAATCAGGAATTACTTGAACATAAATTTTTTTCCTTTTTTCTTTCATCTTTTAAGTTACAAATGTATCAGACGGATAGCCTTATGGACATTGGGACATAACATGAAACTACTAGCCATAGTTGAAGTGCATTTTCTTGTAAAATGAACTTACAAGTCAGTTTTAGAGAGATGGAACAATGTCCATTTGAAATATTTTTTTTGCTTTTTTCTCGGTTTTCAACTATAAGCGTGTATGAAGGGTTAATTAATTAGGGGCCGCTAAAAAAACCGAATATGAAGTCACTCACCACTTTTAAACGTACAAAAAAGGAGCGGAACTCTTCTTGGTCTCTGTTTCAATTCAACCAATTACAAGGCTTTAAATTTGACATAACTAGTATTTTTAGGCTGTTTTCCATTTTAAGGTGGTTGTCACCATGTGCACTGTGTGGTATATTTTGAGTTTTATCAAACACCAAATCAACGAGATTATAAACAGTAATTTGCTGTTTAAAATTCATATTATTTTTACAGTATATATATTTCCCTTCTTTCTTTACTTTACTGTTAGCTTCTAAGAATTTCAAATGATTTAGCTATTTTTTTTTTTTTAACTTTTCATGAACGAGAATGTCGCTTGGTGTTGGTACATCACTTGTGTATAACTATATATATATATATATATATATATATATATATATATATATATATATATATATATATATATATTAACTACTTTTATGTTTCCTTAAATTTGTTGTTTTTCTTTTATAGCTATTAAGTATTTTTTGCTTATGTACAGATTTAACGTAAAGGAGCATTTTAATCGATGTTTTTATATACTCTCATTAAACTATTTTAGCGAATAAATAAAAAACGCTCTTTACAGCATATAACACACTCTCTCCATAAATTGTCAGTACGTCTAACGTAAATGTTAAACACAGCGCAGTGGTGCTATGGCTTCGTTAGTTAACGTGTAGGGGTGTACACTCTGAAAACGCGGGTTCGACTCCCACGGGCACAGAGAAACTTTTGCTTAAATTCTCTTCTGGTTGTGTCTTTACCTTCACACATTTCCTGTTTATGTTTTCAGTGATCTCAAACCTATAACATTTTTTTTCAATTTTTATACTCACTGTACCAATCTGAATGATATCAAGGGAATTTAAAAAATCTAAATTTTAGGGGGGGGGGGGGCGCAAGAAACGGATGTGGCTTAGTTGGTTAGAGAACGAGGCTATATATTCTGATATCGTTGGTTCGATCTTTACTGGCACCAAGAAACTGTCTTTACCATCATATTTTCCTAAAATATATTTATTTAAAAACTACATTAAAAATGCTTTAAAAAATTATAGAGGTGTAAGCCATCTTCTCAACAACAGAACAAAGCTTCCAACTTTTAGGATATCTATGGGTGAACGAAGACATCTTTTGTAATCCTAATTTTGGCAGTAACGCAGACGATAGTTTTTTAGGGATTCCGAATTTGATGTCTGGTTTAAAATCTGTTTCATCGAGAATATCTACAGTAAGTTTAAATCGGGGCTACCTGACAGGCACTCTTGAACTTTAGTAAATGAAGAACCGTCCTTCCTTGTCACCCTTGTGATGTTATAGCATTAGTTTTTCTTATTTTTTTTTATATTTTTTTTTAATATTTTTTTTTCATTAATAAATGGTTAAAAACTCTTTTATACTCCTGCAATCCTAAATTTAATTGTAAATATTATGCGCGGAGCGATGTTCTTTGACGTGTCGTAACTTCTTGTTTTCTTAAACAATTTCTCTCGACACGTAAATGCATGACTTTGATAACTTCTTTTATTTGGGAAGACCAAGGATGACCTTGTCAAGGTCTATCAATAGCACTTTGAGTTTTTGATAATTTACAATTGTACTATACACTAATCTTTCGGTGATTGACGGCGATTTTAATAATAAAAAAATCTTCTGCGCATTTTTTCCCATTTGGAACAAGCCTAAAACGGCATCACGATTTTAGTACTTTCGTCACTGGTTGTCAACAAAATAAAAATTGAGCTTAGTTATGTATGAAAGGTAAAAAAACATGTCTGCTGTGGTACCAATCTGTTTGCATGTAAAATTCTTGCATCGCAACGCTCGATTGTCGGAATTTATGGGTAGACTGTGTACTACTGGGTTTAAATATATTTGAATTCTATCTTAAAGAACCCGTTTAAATGAAAAAAGAGTAAATTTATGCCTTATAGGCATACAAAAGAGATATAATTCGTAAGAGAAAATCTTATTATTTGTAGCTCTTCGACAAAAGACGAGAAAGAAACTCTACGTGTTTTGTATTTAAATGGCTTACTAAGAAATAATTTTTAAAAATATTTACCTATGTCATTTTCTTAAAAAAAATAAGAAGCTGAAGTATATACACGCGCATTTTTATCTATAAACTGGTTTAACGGGAGTGTATTTAGAAACTAGATAATTAATAGGTCTGTGTTTACTTAAAAGTATTATTTGAATTCTCAAATATATTTTTTCTATTTTTTTTTTAAGAATTTTACCGAGTTCCGAAACTAATGTAGCTCAAATACATGAATTCCTTAATTTTAAATAAATATTTTTGTAAATTTTTTGTAATGAGTAATAACAATTTGAAATAAAACAATTACTTGTGAACATATTGATACTTTATTTTTATTTCCTATGATGTATTATCAATAACACCGTTCTCTATTTAAAAATGTACACAGTCCAACAATTCCTTTTCCGGACTAGGGCCGTATATTATAAACTTGTGATGTCAACCCATAACTAGATAAGAAATCCACAAGGCTAAAGAACAATGTTTGGAGAGCCGGTTTTCTGAGATACAGAAATTGGAAGCAAAACACCACAACTTTAATACTCTAGTCAAGGTAATAATAAGGCACAGGAATGCCCATAATTTTAATACAGTCACAGATGACAACAATAGAACTATCATCAATCAAAATGAAATAATGGAAAGACTACACCCGACAACTATATGGTGAAAACAGTCAAAGATCCTTTGAAGGCACAAATAATAGCGAAACTCTCCTAAAATACTGAAATCAGAGATCAAAAAAGTGGTAAAATCGAGTAAACAGGGTAAACATCTGGACCAGACGATATCCACATAGAAAGTCTATATATTGATTTACATCATTCACAAAAACGTTAAATATAAAGGGCGCACAACGCACCCTGGAGGATTCTAGACAAAACATTAATAGGTACAGAGATACACCCACTGATTTTCACCCTTTGAGTCCATCCCGAAAGCATGGTCTAAAATTAACTAACAGCTGCATTACCAAATCCACGGGCCTGCATCTTAGCCAGTAGCAACCTATGACTAATCGTGTTGAAAGTCTACCTGGTTTTTCATCTCTATGACAGTCACCACAACAGTCTCAAAGAGTATTAAATTTGCAAAAGTTGAGCTTCCCCTGGCAAAGCCATGTTGCTCGTTAGCAAGAATTTCGGTACAGGACCAACTTAGTTTTTTTTTATTGTTCGCCTCCCCTCCTGAGTAGGGGTTTTACCCTTTTTCATATCCTAAGGTCGTAATACCCGTCAACTTTGCAAAGGGCCGAAATATTTTTGTATTTCACAGCACCTTTTAGACAACGTGGTAGTGCTGCCACGAACTTTATTGGATTTCTGCAAACAATTACTACCTATGTATGTGGGTAGGCCAAATATACTTAAATAAATTAATAAATAAGTAAACGACCTGCCGGGATTGGAACCTGAGACCTTCTGGACCCCAAGCAAATAATACGCCAAGGGCCGCCACAACTTGATCATAAGTCAAAGAATCCAGTAATTTAGGAATTGTAGATTGCTTGGCAATACGACTATAACTTGAAATATGTCTCCCGACTTGCTCTGCCAGGGATTTATTCAATAATATACGTAAAGGGTGTCTTAGTTTTGTTGACAATTTCTTTATAGGATTTTATTACTGACTATAAAAACTTTGTTGACCTTTTCTGGTAGATAGGGTTTTTAAGAAACCCGTTTTGTCCTTATCGAAAGCATTGAAATAATTTTATCATTCTACTTTAAGAGTACGTTATTGCTGATACGAAGTAATTTAATAGCATTGTTTAAGAGTGCAGTTTTTGCCAAAATGCCAAAGTGCAAATATTACAGTTCAGATCTTAAACATAAAATTATTTTTCTGTATCGTGGAAAAAAGCAAATTAAAATAGCAAAATCTTTAAACATGCATAGGGGCACTGTAAGCAAAATTGTTAAGAAGTTCTCGCGAAGGGGCACTGATGATCCGGCATTTAAAAGTGGTAGACCTCGAAAAACATGAGAGTAGACAAAATTATAATTCGAAAAGCGGAAAATGATCCCAAGAAAACTGCTGTTAATATTAATAAAGAACTAAGGCAGTAATATCAGGGTCACAGAAAAGAGAGATTGAAATTTGCTGAGGAACATAAAGACTGGACTTAAAATCAGTGGTCTTTAGTAATCGTTAGTGACGAAAGTAGGTTCACTCTCTTTGGAAGTGATTCTACTGGTTATGTAAGTTGTTGGTATGGGGTTGTTTTCGATGGTCTGGTACGGGGTCATAGGCAAAGATAAATGGCAGAATGGATGCTCAAATGTATCTTGAGATATTGGAAAATAATTTGATTCCTTATGAAGAAGATTCGCCACCGTCATGGAAAAAACACATCTTGGTTGGCCAAGAATTGGTTTTCTGAACATCACCTGATTTGAACCCGATAGAGAATCTTTGGCACTATCTGGATAAACAAATTAGGAAACGAAATATAAGAATCCGGGACGAACTTTGGATCGCATTAAAACAAGAATGGGAAAAAATACCACCCGATTTTTGTGCTAAGCTTATTGACTCTATGGGCGGCAGATGTGAAGCAGTGATTGACGCATAAGGATATCCCACTAAATATTAAATATTTTCGTATATAATATAGTCGTCTTAGTGGAATTTTTATTTTATAACAAAAATGTTTCCGTACTTTTGTTTGTGTATAATTTTGTTACGTTAAAAACTAAGCACATTTCTAATAAACAATAACTGTTTTAGTCTTCAAAATGTTTGTTAGCATGTACACGATTAATGAATAAATATTGTAATTGTAAACCGTTTAAATGTTAAGACTAGAGATGAGAATTTAAATGTTTTCGTTCTTTTGTTCGCCACTGTATATATATATATATATATATATATATATATATATATATATATATATATATATATATATATATATATATATATATATATATATCAGATTAAATAATATAAGTATTCATGAAATGTAAAGAAATGCAAATTTCTACGGGTGATTTTTTTCACGAATACAATATTACCCTTGGGTAAGGAAAGTAAAAACTAAAACAAGTTTTTTTATTTAATATTCACAGCATCCATCCGGAAAATAAATTTTCACACTGTGTGTACCAAAGTTTGATAAAAAAATTCGTTTCATATCATCAGCTAATTACGGAACCTAGTTTTGGGGTTGAGGGCTTATCAACAGTAACGTTATTACTGTTGTTTTACCTGATTTCACAAAGATAATAAGTGGTTGGTATTTTATAAGATTAAAACATTAAATATATGATTCTGTGTTTTAATATTAGGGAGTAAAAACTCCAAACAGTAATTTCAAATTGACATACAGCCCTATAACTCTACATCTTTCCCTGCCACTTTTTTAGTTGTTCTTTTTAAGTTTATAATAGAAAGTTTTCCATTGGCAGTCCTTTTGTTTCCAAACCTGTAACCTTGATAACTGCTCCATCGTCTGGATGTGACTCACCCCTTTCAAAGTCTATATTTGCCGATGTTACGTAGAGTTCATCTAAGTCTTTGCCTCCCCATGCTACAGAGGTAATCTAGAAACCGATAATAGTCCATCTGAATTAATGTATAAACATTTTTTATTTTTAGTGTTTAAGTTAAACTAACATTAGTACAAGCTTAATATAACTCGTACAAGTCATTGCTGTCAGGAACAGTGAGACAGATGTTCCCGACAGTCAGTCTAGTGCAAATAAACATGATGTTTAAAGTGTAAAAAGTGCAGGATATATGATGGCCCTAGCCGCTAGAGTGTCCTTAAAAAAACAAAAACCTTAAACTGCAAGTAATAAGGTTAAAATATTTGATAATTATTCGTGCGACAGTTGTGGTTTTACGAAAAGCAAAATTTTTGAATTATTGATCGTAAAACATAACTTGAAATCAAAAACAAATTCTTGTACCAATTTAACAAATATATTTAAATTAAAAAAATAAAAATTTCCTTGTGATCACATTTTTATTAGTTAAAAACTAACAAAATTCGATTTTCATTAAATCTATGTAAAATTTCACAGTCTACCATAAAATGAAATTCCAAAGTCTCTTTTCTTAGAAAGGTTTCCGCTATTTTAAGAAACAGAGTGACTTTTTGCCTTTAAACTTTTAGAAATTTAGATGCCCCGCGAAACGAGAAATGAGTATCGGCACTGCAAAATATTTTTTTAGATTTTAAGTATTGCAGAATTAATCTATAATTTCACTTTCCTTCTAAATTTAATAATAAAGAAAAATTTCATATGTAGCACACTGCCTGTCAATGTGTATATATATATATATATATATATATATATATATATATATATATATATATATATATATATATATATATAGATATATATATATTACAATAGAGGTTTTCACGGATGGTGGAATGTAAAACATTAAAATTGCAGGTTTCAATCCGTTCGTCTAACAATGAATTTGCACGACGTTTAGCCAAAATCTCATTTGGCATTTTTAAGTGCTCGTGCTGCTGCTGCTACTCGATACTGTGATCTTGCTGCTGCTGTCGCTCGAAGCTAACTAAAAGAGTGCATGACGTTTTACCAAAATCTCATTTGGCATTTTCAAGTGCTCTTACTGCTGCTGCCGCTCGAAGCTACCTCTTTTAGTCAGCGAATTGAAATTGATAAAAAATATACAGGGTTCCATTAAAAATAAGAAGGTTGCAGCAACTTCCGGTCAAACCGGAAGTAGTTAAGTGATAAGAAAGTCTAATAATGTCCCATTCTATGGACATGGACTGAAATGCAAATATGTAACTTTCAAAATAAAAAAATTATAGGGTTACATGTTGGCTGCGTCACCCGGTATATTTACATTTTTTTTCTTTCCCCTTTTTTAATTCATTCTAAAATTAGAAAACACATACAGCATTGAAAACGTCAATAAACAATTAGCATTGTGTTTTTTTTTTTTTCAAAAGAACCTAATTACCCAAGAAAAAGGTTAGGGTTCGAGCCATAGATGTCGATATAAAATTTGGAGCAGTTGTTATTCGCAAAAAATAAAAAAATTTCAGGGGGTAACTTAAAAAAAAATTTCGACCCACTCATATATATATATATATATATATATATATATATATATATATATTTATATTATATATGTATATATGTATATATATATAAATATATATAAATTATATATATATATATATATATATATATATATATATATATATATAACAAAGTAGAAGCTTATACTGCACTCTGTCGGTGACTTATTTAGAGTCTTGCCGAACAAAATGGCCAGACCACAGCTGACCCTTAGTTGCAGAAGCGCACTTCTCGAGCTCCCGCTATATATATATATATATATATATATATATATATATATATATATATATATATATATATATATGTATATATAAATATATATATACATTTTCAAAAAATGTTTTTCTTTCTCCCTTTTTTAATTCATTTTAAAATTAGAAAAGACACACAGCATTGAAAATGCCTGAAAAAATAAGGCGAAACGTCAATAAACAACTAGCATTGTGTTTTTTTTCTCAAAATAACCTAATTACCTGTTTAGTTGGCATTTTGATGGTCTGTAAGAGGGTTTCAAGTTTTCTAGGATCAATTTTTAAGCCACTGTAAGCGGCATAGGCAGCTACCCATAAGTTACCATCAACATCAATGATCATACCATCTGGATATCCTTTGCTGTGTTTGTTTACTGTAAATACAGTTCTTCTGTTACCTGTAAATCTTAGGAGCTTAATATAATAGTAGCAAAGAAGAATTTGACAGTATTAAGAATATAGAAAATTTATCCCTCCAAAATTTGATAGCTAAGAAGCGTCACCCCTTTATTTACAATATTGAAAAAAAGGACTCCTTAAGTACAAATGGAAATAGTTGTTTTAAAATTGGATTTTATGTTGTTGAAACATTTTGTTAGAGTTTACTTACTTATCGTTCCTTTTTCAACATCAAAATAAAATGCATCCACAGTTTTTTTTTTAGAATCAATGTAATAAAATTGTTTCAATTCTGCGTTCCACGCTAGTCCATTTGAACCTTCAACTTCTGTGACATGAGTAGATACTTGCCTGTTCTTATTAATGGAAAATAAGGAGCCTGTTTTCTCTACTTTAAATTCAGTTTTATCAACTTGCTGCCCTACTGATCGTAAAAGAGAAAAGGTTGTACTTAGTGTCGAATAGAATCTCTTCCTCCGCATATTTTAATATCACTTTATGGCATTTGAACAAGCCTATACTTTGCAGGGTTCATAAAGGACGTCCTTGACTTGGAAATCTAGATGGTACCGCTGCCCACTTCTCGGATCTGGATAGCACGTGTTACCGCGTTTGATATATATTTGTACTCTACGTTTCCTTAACCTTCTATCAACGTCGATGTATCCTAAGTCTTCGTACTGTATCCTACTCTCTTTCTCCTTTTCATTAGCAATCTGCTGGAAAAGACCAGGAATCCCATCTTTAGCTTTGCCGATGACAATACGCGTGTTTCTTCATATACTTTAAACGTTCGAACATCAATTACTTATGTCAATATCGGCAGACAACAAGAAGTCGTTCAACTTAAAAAAAATTCTATTTTGGGGTGATATAAACCAAGTAAAATTTAACACTGCAACTACCTAGTCAGCCGCTTTATGTAAAAAAATTAAGATTGCAGAATCCGACATAGTTAAATCGGGCCACTTCATTCCTCTCGCATCATAACTCGACTTGCTGGGCGTTAACTTGAGACCAATATGTCTTGGCATAAATATGTTGCATACAAGAATTTCTTAAAAGCTGGAAATATTATTTAGCACTAGAAATCTTTACACTCCACAACAACTCTACAAAGCTCAAATTTGACTGGTGATAGAATACTGCTCCCTTATTTGAGGTTCTGCTCCCAAACATACGTACCATTTGAATCCAGAATTCACCAGAAACTTTGCTTTCTTAGAACATCGAACTGATGGCAACTTAAGCCTATTCTGCAAGGATTTCCATGGAAAGTGTTCAATGGATTAATTCATCCTAAAGTGGTGCATGCTAAGAATACATGTCGCGCTAATACATCATCTGTATGAGGTTCAGCTTGTCACTCCTCGTACAATCCTTTTCAAGCGGTCTTTTATATGGAGAACCTCAACTCTGTGTAATGATCAACTCAGGGCTGTGTTTCCTTCCAAGTACAATTACGCGAGTCGCTTATTCCGCACACCCGTCGTTCTTGTAGCACTTTTTGGATATGCCTGTAGCACGTGTGCTATGCCAATAAAAAATATAATTAAGTAATTTCTTTATTTTAACTACTGACTACTCTGCCTACTAACTACAATTTAATTTCTACAGTCTACAGATAAGTCATCATCCTTGTTATTGGTGTTATATCGTTACATATCTGTTGTCAAGGGAGCAATAGAACATAAATCCTACTTCTATGGTAATTGTTACCATAGAAAATGAAGTGCTGAAGAATGGGGATTTCTGTTACTTTTACTTTTATGATATTGAAAGGATGTTATATTGCTAAGTTGTTATTATTTAGAATTATATTATTTATTATAACACGCAGGCTGAAAAGTTTTTGGTCTGACAGATAGATGTCACCCTTTTCAAAAAATTCATATGATTTTTAACAAGTACCAACCTTCAAACGATACGTGTCAAAATTTCATGACGTTTCGACTATTAGTTTACAAGTTACATTGGTTTTAGTGACGCTACTTTTGATATCTTTAAAACAATCGCAAAAATCGAATTTCGTGTATTGATTAAACACTGTTTTTTGATGGGAAAAAATACCGTTCAAGCAAAGCAATGGTTTGGTAAGTGTTACGGGGGCTCTGCTCCTGGAAAATCACTCATCATTTACTGGTATACTGAATTTAAAAGCTGTCGTACAGATACAAACGATACGGAACGCTCTCGACGCCCAAATGACGTGATTGCACCAGAAAATATCAAAAACATCCACAAAATTGTTTTGGATGATCGTAAAATGAAATTGCGTGAGATAGTTGACACCCTAAATATATCAAAAAGAACGTGTTGGTCATATTGTGTATGAAAATTTGGGCATGAGAAAGCTCTGTTCGAAAAGGGTGCCGCGTTTGCTCACAGTGGACCAAAAACAACGTGTTGATGATTCTGAGCGCTATTTGGACCTGTTTAAGCACAATAAAAAGGATTTTTTCACACCATATGTGACAATGGATGAGACATGGATCCACCACTCTACACCAAATCGGCAGTCAGCTGAGTAGACAGCAGTCGGTGAAAGCTGCCCAAAGCGACCAAAGACACAACATTCAGCTGGGAAGGTTTTGGTCTCTGTATTTTGGGATGCGCATGGGAATAATTTTCATCCACTATGCTGAGAAGGGAAAAACCATTATATTATATAAAGGTACTCAACGGCCTCAAATAAACAAGAAAAAAGTGCTTTTCCATCTAGACAATGCACCATGTCATAAGTCAATGGTTACGATGGCAAAATTGTATGAATTGAAGTTCGAATTGCTTTCTCATCCACCGTATTCTCTAGATTTGGCCCCCAGCGACTATTATCTATTCGCAGACCTCAAAAATTGCTCGGGGGAAAGAGATTGGGCTTCGATGAAGAAGTTATCGCCGAAACTGAGCCCTATTTTGAAGGCAAAGACAAATCCTCCTACAAGAAAAGTATAGAAAAGTGGACTGATTATATCGCTCTTGAAGGAGACTATATTGATGAATAAAGTCGAATTTTGCAAAAAAAAATGTGTTTTAAATAGCTAGATCTTGTGGACTTGATTCACTACTATCGTCACTGCTTATTCCTTATGTTACCCAACGTAATAAAATATCTCCCATTATTTCCCCTTATCTCCCAATATTTCTTCGTATTTGTCATTATCTCTACATAATTTCCATTATCTAGGCTTATCTCTGCTCATCTCCCATTATTTCTCCTTATCTCTCATTATTTCTCCTTATCTCCAATTATTTCTCCTTATCTCCCATTATCTCACCTTATTTCCCATTATCTAGGCTTATCTCGCAATATTTCTTCTTATTACCATTATTTCTCCTTATTTCCCATTATCTCACCATAACTCCCATTATCTAGACTTATCTCCCATTATTTCTCCTTATTTCCCATTATTTATACTGATCTCCCATTATCTCACCTTATCTCCCATTATCTAGGCTTATATCGAATTAAATAGAACATATGTATAAATTTATATAAACACGTAAATCGGATAAGTGTGAGTGATAAGCGCACTAACGGACAGACAGACAGACAGACTTTGCATTTTATATATATTATATTTTTTGCTACATGATATTGTTCCATATTTAATGCTTTAGGCAGTGTATTGCAAGAGAACGCGGCAGCGGCAAACTTTTCTCCGACTTGATTCACTATTATCGTCACTGCTTATTCCTTATGTCACCTAACGTAATAAAATATATCCTATAACCTAGCCAGAAAACATACGTATGTTTAAAAAAAAGCATGTAAATCGGATAAGTTGTTCTCCAGTGATAAGCGCACTAACGGACAGACAGACAGACAGACGGACAGAGAGACGTTGAATTTTATATATGTTATAGATATGGATTATTATTATTATATAACATGGCCAAACAATATATGTATGAATTTAAAAAAAGACACGTAAATCGGATAAATGATTCTCGCGTGACAAACGCATTAATGGACCGACAGACAGACAGACAGAGAAACATTGCATTTTATATATATTATAGAGTATAGATATTCTCTGCTACAAAATATTGTTCCATATTTAATGGTTTAAACTGTGTATTGCAAGAGAACGCGCTAGCGGCAAACTTTTTTTTTCCGACTTCATTCACTATTATCGTCACTGCTCATTCCTAATATAGCTTATAACCTGGCCGGAAAACATGTGTATGTTTTAAAAAAAAAGTACGAAAATCAGATAAGTGGTTCTCCAGTGATAAGCGCACTAACGGACAGACAGACAGACAGAGATACGTTGCATATTATCTATATTATAGATGTAATAAAATATATATCTATAACCTGGTCAGAGAACATATGTATGAATTTAAAAAATCACGTAAATCGGATAAGTGGTTCTCGAGGGATAAGCACACTAACGGTCAAACAGACAGACAGAGAGACGTTGCATTTTATATATATTATAGATATAGATTATTATTATTATTATATAACCTGGCCAAAGAATATATGTATGAATTTAAAAAAAGATAGGTAAATCGGATAAATGGTTCTCGCGTGATAAACGCACTAATGGACAGACACACAGACAGAGAGACATTGCATTTTATATATATTATAGATTATAGATTATAGATATTCTCTGCTACATAATATTGTTCCATATTTAATAGTTTAGGCAGTGTATTGCAAACGAACGCGCTAGCGGCAAACTTTTTTCGGACTTCATTCACTATTTTACGTCACTGCTCATTCCTTATGCTACCTATCGTAATAAGATATAGCCTATAACCTGGCCAGAGAACATCTGTATGTTTTAAAAGAAAAGTACGTAAATCGGATAAGTGGTTCTCCAGTGATAAGCGCACTAACGGACAGAGAGACGTTGCATTTTATATATTATATATATATATATATATATATATATATATATATATATATATATATATATATATATATATATATAGGGTGTAGCCGAGGAAGGCACGGATGGAATGAAACCAGAGGAAAAATATTATCAATACTACAGAAAACTGGAATCAATGCCGACTGCGATGGGATGGAGAAGCTATGACAATTGGGAAATACGAAGAAGGGAGAAGCAGACCAATAGTGATAAAACTTAAATCAACGGAAAAGAAAACGGAAATACTCGCTCGAAGGCACAGAGCAGTCCTGACAGTTCAAAACATTTTATTGTCAACATCAGCTTGTGCACCGTATAATACCCTATAACTTTTATTTAAACATTGTTTGATACACTGATTAATAAATGCTATGGAATCATTATTCCATACATATGGGGCACCCTGTATTTAGTATATTACATTGTTATTTTAAATGGAACGCCATTCTTACCAATCCATAATCTTCCTTTAGGATCGCACTTGCCATCATTTAATGTGTTGCCAGTTCCTTCTTCTGGTGATGCAATTTTTTCTATTTTTGATAATTTGTCAGAAACACCATCCCACGTAATAATATTTATATCTCCTGAACTTGTAACATATTGATTTTTTTTCCCTTTAACTGGTATGATAATAGATGATGTTTTTTCTAAAAAAAAAACAAGGACAGTTGTGCATTTTAAGCATTTTAAGTAAATATTGAGAATTTGAGATTCAATTGTCTTCTATTAAACAGAATCGAAGTCAAAGAAAAATTGGTAGGAACTTAAAAATAATTTTACTGCTGCAGTATAGTAAGAAATAAATTAATGTTCATGTGGAGCACCACTCGGTTGATATACAGCACGTAGTTTTTTTACTTCCCTTGTTAAAGACAACTAAATGGAAAAGGGAAAAAGAAGAAAATTGGTATTATGTTTTCGTGATCTAGAGTTGTTGACACGTGATAAATGGTAAAAATTAGGGAATACAGTACGTTCCCTAGCAAGATAAGTAAACCGACAACACTAACAAAAAGCTTTTAAAATAAATGATATAAACAATACAATACTTATTTTTATATGTATTATATAACTAAAATTCCATGTACTATATTTTTAACTAAAAGAGAAGGTAGTAAGTCTACTTAATGTGACTGTTAATGTAACATGTAGGCTGAAAAGTTTTTGGTCTAGCCACTTAAAACATATTTTTTTGCAAAATTATTCATCAATATAGGCTCCTTCAAGAGCGATACAACCAGTCCAACGCATTTCTAACATTTCTATGCCTTTCTTGTAGAAGGATTTGTCTTTGCCTTCAAAATATGCCTCAGTTTCGGCGATAACTTCTTCATTGGAGCCAAATCTCTTTCCCGTGAGCATTTTTTTGAAGTCTGCGGATAGATAATAGTCGCTGGGGCCAAATCTGGAGAATACGGTGAATGGGGAAGCAATTCGAACTTCCGTTCATGTAATTTTGCCATCGTAACCATTGACTTGTGACAGGGTACATTGTCTTGATGAAAGAGCACTTTTTTCTTATTCTTTGCGATTTCTGCCTTTTATGGTTTTTTCCTTCTGAGCATAGTCGATGAAAATTATTCCAAGCGCATCCTAAAATACAGAAGCCAAAACCTTCCCAGCCGACTGGTGTGTCTTTGGTCGTTTCGGGCGGCTTTCACTGGCTGCTGTCCACTGCCGATTTGATTCCGGTGTGTAGTGGTGGTTCCCTTTTATTACACTTAAACAGGTCTCAACAGCGCTCAGAATCATCAACACGTTGTTGTTTTTGGTCCACTATGAGCAAACGTGATACCCATTTCTAATAGAGCTTTCTCATGCCTAAATGTTCATACAAAATATGATTTTTTTGATGTTTTTCGGTGTAATCACTTCATTTGGGCGTCCAGAGCGTTCAGCATCATTTGTGTCTATATGACCGCGTTTAAATTCAGGATACCAGTAAATGATGAGTGGTTTTCCAAAGACAGAGTCTCCGTAACACTTATCAAGCCATTGTTTTGCTTGAACGATATTTTTTTCCCATCAAAAAACAGTGTTTAATCAACACCGAAATTCGATATTTTCCATTGTTTCGAAAATATCAAAACTAGCGTCACTAAAACCACCGTAACTTGTAAGCTAATCTTCGAAATATCATGAAATTTTGACACGTATCGTTTGAAGGTTATATATATATATAACCTATAGGTTGGTATATATATATATATATATATATATATATATATATATATATATATATATATATATATATATACCAACCTTCAAACGATACGTGTCAAAATTTCATGATATTTCGAAGATTAGCTTACAAGTTACGGTGGTTTTAGTGACGCTAGTTTTGATATTTTCGAAACAATGGAAAATATCGAATTTCGGTGTTGATTAAACACTGTTTTTTGATGGGAAAAAATATCGTTCAAACAAAACAATGGCTTGTGTTTAATCAACACTGAAATTCGATATTTTCCATTGTTTCGAAAATATCAAAACTAGCGTCACTAAAACCACCGTAACTTGTAAGCTAATCTTCGAAATATCATGAAATTTTGACACGTATCGTTTGAAGGTTGGTATATATATATATATATATATATATATATATATATATATATATATATATATATATATATATCAAGGATTTTCTACAGCTGACGCTGTCTTCCTTCTCTCAGCCTTTGATTCCATTCGTTTCTATCTTCCCAGTCTCCATCTGTTAGACCCCTGTCCTCGATAGCCTCGTCCACATCGTCTCTCCACGATCGTCTGGGTCTTCCTCTTTTTCTTCTCACTATAGGACTACACTCCGTTATTTTCTTTATCCACCTATTCTATCTTCGCTCCGTTTTATGTGTCTATACCATTTTAATCGTTTTTCTTCAATGGTGTATATTGCGTTCTCTTTGATGTTCATTCTGCTTCTTATTTCTTCATTTGTTATTCTCTCCATACGTGTCACTCTACAACATCTTTTCCAATACTCCATCTCTACCGCGTTAATTTTAGATTTATTTCTTTTGTTGATCGTCCATGTTTCTGACCCATATGTCATTATGCTTTGTATTATTGATTTGTATATGCGTGTTTTGTTTCTCTTTGTACTGTGCTTGTCCCACAGGATCGAATTTAATTGTCTTATGCATGTCCGCGTTTGTCCTAATCTAGCTTTAGTCTCTTCTTCTGATGTTGCATTTTTTGAAATGATGGTTCCTAAATATTTAAATCTATCGGATCCTTTGATTATTGTTTCGTTATCGACTTCTAGATTCTCCACGTTTCCCTCCTTTGTTGTTAGATATTCCGTTTTATTAGTGTATTCTTCTTTCAGTTTTCTTACCATATAACTGAGGTCTTCCTCATCTTGCGCTATGATTACTTGGTCGTCTGCGAAACTTAGAGTATATAAGTAATCTTCTCGTATTGGGACTCCCATTCCACTACATTTTTGCTTCCATTTTTTTAATGTTTGTTCGAGGAATATTTTGAATAGTGTTGGGTATGTAGAGCATCCTTGTAATAGGCCTTTTGATGTTTGGAGTCTCTTCCCTATTTTATGTCCTATTTTTATGTTCACTGTGTTGTTTTCGTAGAGAGCTTTTACTGCGTATATTAGTTCTTTGTCAATGCCTATTTCTTTCATTGCGTTCCATAATCTTTGTCTGGGTACTGAGTCATAGGCTTTTCTTATGTCTATGAAGGCTAGATGAACTTCTCTATTCTTTGCCAGTTTTTTTTTCCATTGTTTGTTTTATAGTATATATGTGGTCTATACATAATTTTCCGGCCGTAAAACCTGCTTGGTCTTCTCCAATTTTTCCTTTTATATTTTCCTCCGTGATATTTTTAATAATTTTTCCATACAAACGTCCCATACTCGATATTATGCTTAGGCCTCTATAGTTTGTGCATTTTCTGCAGTCTCCCTTCTTAAATATAGATACTATATAAGCTTTTGAACATTCCTCTGGTATTTTTTCTCCATTTATCGCTCTGTGGAACATGTTTCTCAGCGTTCGATGTAATTTATTAGACCCGTACTTAATCATTTCATTTACCACACCCCCAGGCCCTGCAGATTTATTATTTTTGAGTGTTTTTATTGTCTTCTTTACTTCTTCATAGCTTAGTTCTATCTCTTTGATTTCCTTATTCTGTTCTTCTTCAGGGTTCTCTTCTTGGAATTCTTGTCTGTCTTCTGTTAGCAGCTTCTTATAATATTCTATATACGTCTTATCTCTATTGTTAGTCCTTAATGCTTTAATTATTCTCCATGACTCTGTGCTTCTAGTTCCCCCCATATACTGTTCTACATGTTCGCACGATTTTTCCCATCTCTCGTTCTTTTCTCTGTTTACCATCCTCCTCGTTTCTGCATTTTTCTCTTTATATTTCTGTAGATCTTCTTCTCATTTTGTATTCAGCCATTTTTCGTATAGTCTTTTTTTCTCCTTTATAGATTCTTTGGTTTTTTCACAGATTCTAATTTTATGTTTCTCATTCTCGTTGTCTTCTTTACCTAATGCTTCTAGGGACGCCTGTTTGATGCATTCTTTTATGTGGTCATACATCTGTTGGAGGTTGTCGTAGTTAAATTCATTTAATTTTTGATCTAATCGTCGTCTATATAGGTCACTTATCGTTTCGTCTTGCAGTAAGTGTATTTTGTATTTTATTTCTTTGTCTGCTTTTTCTGTTGTCCCATTAGTATTTCTGTTTTCTTTATATATTGTTCCTTTTTGCCTTATTGTCTTCTACCACGGTACTTGAAGGTTGAAACTTTCTAAAAATCGTACGGATTTTTTAAAAAGGGCGACATCTATGTGTCAGACCAAAAACTTTTCAGCCTCCGTGTTAAGTCGATTTTTATACTTTTTTATAGGTATAACTCACGTGTTGCAGGTAAATTTCTAAAGAGCTACAAGAGTAAAGAGAGTGCTGAAAAAACGATTCACGTGGATGTTGAATCCCTGCAAGTTGTATTTGGTGGGAAACATGGTCCTTTGCAAATCCTCCCGAAGGGATGAGATTCTAAATATAAAAGAATTTTTGAAAAGGTTGGTATGAGGAGCTGACCCTCATCTGGATGTGAAAAATTAGAACGATCTGAGCATGCACTACTCCGGCAACAGACTATAAGAAATTAAGGTTCTTGGTGAGTTCTGAGTCTCCAATCAGGCAAATATCTTCCCTCTGTAGGGTATGTTTAGGAACAGAGCTCTAAATATAGGAGCAAAATTCCATCGTTGGTCATTTATGTCAGGTTCCGCAACGTTACTCTTTTTAGAAAAAACAAAAACTACTGCTTAGGTTTTTACAAAGCTAAAATCTACTTGGTTACTGTCATTCTACTATAGAATTTTTTCCAGGTTTTTGTTAAGTTTAACGACTTCCTGCTGTTTGTGGATATTGGCATGAGTAGCTGATGTTCGAGCATTCAAAATAAACGAAGAAACAAGCGTACAGTCATCGACAAAGCTGTAGATTGGATTCTTTATCTTTTCCAGCAGATTGTTAATGTAAAGGGGAAAGCGATTAGGAGACAGTATGGAGTCTTGAGGTACATCGACGTTGATAGTGAAGGTATCCGGCAATTGCCATTCGTAAAGAACGTTGTTCGAGGAAACACGAGGGTCCTAAATAAAACCTTTCAGACATAAATAAGAGCGTAGCTTAGCCCACAATCCGCCACGACAGGAAAGGAGAAAACTGATCCAAAACTGTTATCAGGCTTGAAAGAAAAGTAAAATTTGCATTTTTTCGCATCTCTCTTATACACTTGTCAGAAAAGGATTTCTGTTACGTATGGTATTTTTATAATAAAATCTCTGAATAACTCTTAAATTAAAAAGTTAATAAAAAAATAGTGTCATTTATTATGGCAAGATTACCTCGAGTTTTAACAACTAGTTAGCGTAGACCATTTCCCATTGTCAAAAACAAATACGGTTGCTATGGATACCAGTTTGACATAAATATGTATACAATGTGGTCCGGATTTTATTACGCTATTTATAATCTGTCTTAATGACAGCTGGGATCATTCCGGAGAAATGGAAATCAGAAACGAAAGGGCCAGAGCTACGTTTGTAAAGATGAGACCTCTTCTATGCTGCCACGACCTTAGTCTATGTCTCAAGAGACGAATCTTAGAGTTGTTTGTCTTGGGTATATTAAGTGCCACCATTCGAGATTCTCCAAAAGTCCAATTGTGTTGTTTCAAACACATGTGACATAAATTAAAAGATTGTTGATTGCTTACGAAAGTCATATTGATAATATTGAATCCTTCTAGATATTTTAGAAGATTGATAGTATTTTCCATAACTTTCGATACTACTGAAAACAGTGCAACTGGTCGGTAGTTGTTTGGCAAGGTCATTTTCTCGTTTTTGGGTATTGGCTGAACTGTAGCGTATTTGCAGCAGCAAGAAAATATTCCTTTTCTGTAGGATAGGTTAAAAAGTCTACAGAAAACTGGTGTTAGTTCGTTTGCACATTTTTGAGTACAATGGTAGAAATTCCATTAGCGCCAGAAGCTATTTTGGTGTCTAGCTTCATTATAGTACGTTTTATGACACGTTCTCTGAAGACGATATCGGGCATCCTTGAATGCACTGTCCGAATATTTGGTGGTGTTGTTCCTTGGATATCTGCAGTAGAATGTGAAGAGTTTCGCTAACAAGCTGGTTTTCTCAAGAGGTATTGTTGCAATAGTATTATCTACCGTGCGAGTTGTGAGTAGTGGTATTGCCTCTGCATCTTGGGATGCATTCCGCCATATCACGGCGGAAAATTATTCATCATTTACTGATACGCCGAATTTAAACGCGGTCGTATAGATACAAATGATGCTGAACTCTCTGGACACCCAAATGAGGTGGTTACACCGGAAAACATAAAGAAACTCGACCAAATTGTTTTGGATGACTGAAGTGAAATTGCGTGAGATAGCTGACACCCTAAAGATATCAAAAGAACGTGTCATATTTTGCATGAACATTTGGGCATGAGAAAACTCTCTTCGAAATGGGTACCGCGTTTGCTCACAGTGGACCAAAAACAATAACGTGTTGATGATTCTGAGCGCTGTTTGGACCTGTTTAAGTCCAATAAAAGGATTTTTTCATGCAATATGTGACAATGGATGAGACATGGATCCACCACGACACATCGGAATCAAATCGGCAGTCAGCTGAGTTGACAGCAGCCGGTGAAAGCTGCCCGAAGCGTCCAAAGACACAACAGCCTCTGTATTTTGAGATGAGCATGGAATAATTTTTATCGACTATGCTGAGAGGGGAAAAACCATCAATAGCGAATATTATATAAAGTTATTGATGCGTTTGAAGGCAGAAATCGTAAAGAAACAGTCCCAAATGAACAAGAAAGAAGTGTTCTTTCATTTTTCACCGTGTCACAAATCAATGGTTACAAGGGCAAAATTGCATGTACTGGAGTTCGAATTGTTTCCTCATTCACCGTATTCTCCAGATTTGGCCTCCAGTGACTATTATCTATTCTCAGACCTCAAAACAATGCTCGCGAAAAAGAGATTTGGCTCCGAAACTGAGACCTATTTTGAAGGCAAAGACAAATCCTTCTACAAGAAAGGTTTAGAAATGTTAGAAAAGCATTGGACTGATTGTATCGCTTTTAAAGGAAACTATATTGATGAACAAAGTCGAATTTTGCAAAAAAAATGTATTTTAAGTAGCTAGACCAAAAACTTTTCAGCCTACGTGTGGATTTAGTGAAATTTTGACTAATGGCGATCGACGAAAGGGGTTTGAAATTGATACTGAGCACAGTCAGATGGGTCAACGGATCGAAAACAAGCGTCGAACTAAAGGAAAGTTTGAAAATACTTAATGAGTTTTTTAGAATATTCGATGTCGAAACCAGTTTATGATCAGAAGAATTGAACGAATTTACCGTAATAGTGGAAATCTCTAAGTTTGTGATTAAAACAGGAAAAGAACTGTGAACTTTTCATCAGGACCAGGAATTCGCGTTGGCTCATCGATAAGTTTAGGATTGCGAGTATTAAAGATTTTTTACTGTTGTGACACGAGTTTTAGGCAAGCTTTAAAATCGTTTCACTACCGAAAGTTTGAATGATGCTACGTTCAGAAATATAGAGGAGTCAGGTTCACTCACCGAGGAATAAATAAATTCCGCGTCTAAAAAATGCGTATTACGGTATAACGTCAAAGTCGTTTTATTCAGTATTATAATTCATTGTTTCTGTATGTTTTCCTTCAGACATATCACTTACATCCTCTACGAAATATGTGTAAATTCAACACAATATAATTACCTAATTGAACGCTGGTATGTTGTCCAGTCGACGGCACATATCGGTGAATACTCTTTCCCACCATATCAACAAAATAAAGGCTCTGTGTCTCGATATCCCAATGTGGACCTTCACCCAGATTCAAAAGGGAATATCAGTTACTCGTTCCACTTTTGATGCCATTTTTAAATTCACTTAAGTTTTGCAGAGGCTGAAAGCAATGAATATAAGAAACAAAAGCTTTGGCTAGATGCAGTTTTGGCTAGATGCTCTCAAATTCAAGAGACATTCTGATGTTTTGCTTAAGATTGCATGATGAAGCTTCAGCCACCCTTTATCTTCGAGATTCGAATATTGAATGCGCCCGTAGAAGCAAAAGTCAAGTATTTAGAATGAACTCAAATTCAAATTCAACAATTTCTTTATTGTTCAAAATGTCCTTACCAGATTCTAAATATATTTTTTCTTATATTCTATGGATTCTACGAATACAGAATTCTTTAACAGCATCCTCATTCGTATGGAATACCTTACGGCGGCTGGTATTAGAACCTTGTGTGTCTGTTTATGAAATTATCATTTCCGACAAGGTCTTACATGATATTTTCTTTATTTTTGTTTTATTTATTATAAAAGGTGTTTTTTACTATAAGTTGTTTATATTTGATGCGATTTTTAAATTGTCGTTGACGGGAAAAAACGACGGAAAAAAACCCAGCCAAAATTATTTACTTTAAACATTTCTATTTTAATCGCTTTCATTCTTCTTCCTATCATTCCCTTTCTCCCACACTCTCTGTCATACCAATATGTTCCATTCACCCTTTTATTTACATGTTTTTGTTCATTTGTTTATTTGTGATATAGCTCAACCTATTTTATATACCTATTTACATTTTTAATTGATATACATATACACATATATACAAATACACTTCTTAATCTAATTTATGTACACATTTTTTACACATGTCATGTCTATAATTTTTCATCCTTCCGGCTTTTTCAGAGCTTGTTCCGAGAACTGAGTTCTTCAGGATCCAGCACGAAACTATTTTAATTCCTCTTGAATACACTTTTTACATTAGTGGACTGAGGGGGCGTGGTTTTATGAATTATCTGTTCCCAGATTGGTGAAAGCTAAAGACCAATCTCACAATTAAGGTTCCTGGAATCACGAATTTTTTTAGGATAGGAAAATTTTCATGAAAGAATCTTTGATTGCTTATTTGGTCAAGAAGAAACTGGTCTCTTGTTTCATGTTGGTATTCTGCAAGTGCTAAAGTGAAAATATGAAAGAATTCTGCCCTATGATTTACTCTAATTGTAGTACCTATTTTTCTGCTCGTTTCTCTAATATAGGTTTTACTACAGTTATATTGGATATTATAGACTCCTGAATTTTCAAAGAGAATCTTGTTGTGAGAGTTTAGGGCACGATTTTTTACATCGTGTTATTACAGTGAAGTCTGCTTCTAACGAACCCATATATAGCAAATTTCCGGTTAGAACAAACTATTTTATAATGCACGAAAAAACTTCAATAAGACCAATGCAAATTTTTATCAACAAAATAAAGACTCTGTATCTCGATATCCCAATGTTATAACGAACTTGCCACTCTCTGTACTCGATGTCGCGCGACTTGATCTAGGGAATTCACCGAAACTCGCTGGGAACCCCTATTCTTGTTGTTCCCGCCGCGTCGCTAGTTCGAGCAGTATTATTTTCAATTCACTTGCTGTGTTATGCGGTTCTAATGCATATTTGATCAAAGTAGCAAAGTGAATGTTTAGGTTTTTATTTTAAAATGAGTACACAAAAACGTAAAATCGTGACACTGGTCTTTACCTTTCACCAATCTGAAAACAGATACACTAGAAAATCAATTTAAGTTGATCCTCAATATAAACC
The DNA here is from genome assembly GCA_019049505.1 of Pachyrhynchus sulphureomaculatus. NCBI lineage: Eukaryota > Metazoa > Arthropoda > Insecta > Coleoptera > Curculionidae > Pachyrhynchus > Pachyrhynchus sulphureomaculatus. The sequence continues at coordinate 221,401,714 of CM032447.1, read as the reverse complement.
GTAATGTTTTTATGAAAGTGTATATAAACTGTGATAAAAACTTTTTTAAATTAATAATCGAGTCGTTTAGTTTCGAAACCAAAAACATTTTATACCTAACGGAAGACAAACCATGCCATTCATCACTATCGCTTCCCTCCGAATCAACCAATGGAGTAAATTGCAACATGTCTTATGCACTAAGGTACCTTACTCCGTGCCTGTACACACACATAAAACTAAATGGTCGCCTACTTATTATATATACAGTCTCTCAAGTAAGAACGTGTCCGCGAAAATTTATTTTTGGTAGATGCGAAAGAACAATCCAAACAGTTAGTTTCCCGAGGCGAACCGGCACACTGTGGACCAGGAATTTGATTTTTCGTTCAAAATTTTCTAGAGCCCTCAATTATTAACGAAATCAGACAATTTTTTTCTTAAAATACTCGTAAGCGAATTCCGGACAAACGTAAACAAGCCGATTTGCAAAATATAACCTCAAAATTTTTTAAAATTGCAAAAAGCACCACGGAACCGGGAGATGAAATTTCGAAGTTAACGTGATTTCAAGTTTACGGGTTCAAAACTGCTTCATCGCGGGTTGAAATTGGGGGTTGGAGGGGGATAAATTACGGTATTCACCTGAATTAGAGTTTCGCGTTCAAAACTGGTTCCTTTGGAGTTTTTGGGGTTGCTAAATCTATTTTCTGGGTTATTTTGATCATATGCACCCTTTTGAGGGGTGAAAATGGGGGTTGTACAATTTTGTAGAAAAGAATGAGAAGATCAATTTTCAGGTTGGCTGCAAGAAAGTCATAAAAGTGCAAACTATGGGGCAGGTGCAGTAAGATTAGCCTCGTTTCTTCTGCTGAACATAATCTACCATTTACTACTATGGAGCACCTACTGAAACTGATATAGTCCGTTTGTCCCGATTCAAAAATTGTAGAAAAATTAAAATGCTCGACGACGAAAATTCACGCCATAATTATTCATATTATCGCTAAAGAAAGTTTTGATAATTTATGTGAAGATCTGCGGCAAACTAAGTGTTCATTTATTATTGACGAGTCCACTGATCTTCGCACAACCAAACACTTATGCTTAGTCGTGCGATATGTGAAAGAGCATCGCATCTGTGATTGTTTTTTTAGCTCTTATTCCGAAAAAAATTAAAAAATAAGATGACCTCTGGCCCTGATAATATTCCCTCGTTTCTCATTAGGGACTGTGCGACTGTCCTTGTAAGATCTTTAAAGTATATTTTTAATTTATCAATTAAACAGGGTGTTTATCCGAAACGATGGAAACAAGGTAGATTAAGTCCTATTTTTAAGAATGGAGACAGGGGAAATGTTGAAAATTACAGGGGTGTCGTTCTACTTTGTAACTTCTCAAAGGTCTTTGAGTCAGTCTTGTATGCACGTATCTATAGCCAAATTAAAAATCAAATTTCTCCTTATCAGCACGGATTTGTTAGTAAGAGATCTACGGTAACAAATCTAACTGTTATGACACAGTTCATTTCGGAAATATTAGATGATGGTGAGCAGGTTGATGTTATTTATACAGATTTCTCGAAGGCCTTTGATAGGATTGACCATCATGTTCTCATCAATAAGTTGTCTTTCTTTGGTTTCACTGATGGTGCGAGGGCTCTTATAAGTTCTTACTTGTTTAATCGAACTCAGTTTGTAGCCTACAACGGATTCAAATCAGAAAGATTTGTGGCTACCTCCGGCGTTCCACAAGGTTCAAATTTGGGACCCTTGCTCTTCATTATGTTCATAAATGACCTTTGCGAGGATTTAAAATGTAACAGGCTAATTTATGCTGATGATTTAAAAATGTTTATGCCAATAGAAAAAACTGAGGATTGTTCCTATCTACAAAGCCAGTTGAATTTCGTACATTCTTGGTGTTGTGACAACAAACTACATCTAAATGCTCAAAAATGCAAAGTTTCTAACATATACTAGGAGGGTAGCGTCAATAGAGTTTCAATATAGAATTCAAGACCATAATATAAGTAGGTGTAGCACAGCTAAGGATTTGGGAGTTGTTTTGATGTAAAGCTAACATTTGCTCAGCATATGGCATTGAAAGTTTCTGAAGCAATGAAGTCTTACGGGTTCATCATTAGGAATTGTAGGGGTTTCACTAATATTGCATCACTGAAGATTTTGTATTTCTGCTTTGTTCGCTCGAAACTGGAATATGCAAGTATTGTCTGGAGTCCAATGTACGAGGTGCATAGAGTTTCACTTGAAAAAGTGCAGAGGAGATTTCTGAAATTTCTGTTGTTTAAGATTAATGGAATGTATCCTGAACGGGGAATCAGCAGCGATTATTTGTGTGAACCGACAAATATTTTTAGCCTGGAAATCAGGAGAGTTTGTGCCTCAATATTATTCTTATATAAAGTATTGCACAATATGATTGATTGCACGGATATACTGTCTCGTATTAACATCAATGTGCCACGGATACACTCACGATCAAGTATGTTTTTTAGATGTGACAGACCTAATACTAATTTGTTATTGAATTCACCTATTCATGTAATGTGTACTAATTTTAATCATATTTGTAGTGTTTGTGATATATACTGTTGTACTAAGAAGCAATTACTACAGACTGTCATTGAATATGTAAATGTCCAAATATTTACCCTATTAATGGGAAACTGTTGGGTAATAAAGCTATTATTATTATTATTATTATTAGGAGCTGCTAATGCAGTATACTTATTTGAACATATTGTAAACGTTTTTACAAGCGCCGATTTTCCATATAAAAATAATCTAGTAGGTTTTGCGTCTGATGGGACAAACGTAATGATGGGGCGTAATATTTCTGTTGTAACATTGCTGCAAAACGAAATTCTCAACATTTTTATACTTAAGTGCACATGTCATTCGTTTCATCTTTGCGCGTCATATGTTTGTACCAAACTGCCACGCTTTATAGAGGAGCTTATAAGCGACATTTACAATTACTTTTCTTCTAGTCCAAAAAGAGTTGCAGAGTTTAAAGACTTTCAAATTTTTTGTAACTTGAAAGTACATAAAATACTTCGACCCCTCTCGGACACGCTGGTTATCGGTACATGCAGTAGTAAAAAGAGTATTAGAACAGTTTTCTGCCCTAAAACTATTTTTCATAGACCAAGTATCTAATAATGATCATCTTTTAGCTGCAGAAAATATATTACAGAAGCTTCAAGATCCCACTACATTGCTATTTTTGGAATTTTCAGATTTTGTGTTACCATTATTTAACGATTTAAACAAAGAAATGCAGGCAGAACACCCGAAAATTCATATTTTATATGAAAAAATAAGTCAAACATTAAGAACTTTTTTGATTGCTTTTTAAAAAGAGAATAATTAACAAGTGCTCCAATCGAAAATGGTGATTTTAAAAATCTTATAGGTGTTCCCTACGGAACACTAAAAATGCAAAAAAAAACCTATAGGTTAGAGCAACATCGCTTCAACAGAGTTTCAATAGCATTATGTTAGTTTTTCTTGGTTCTTGGTCGTTATAATGACCAAATTTAAAACATTTAGAATCAAACATATTAAAAAATAAAGTGGTGGTGGCGGGGAGGTAAAAGGCCTCCTTTATATATATCGTGTTATATCTCCTTTTCTGGCAGAGGAATTTAAAAATTATGTTATACAAGGCTGGTTTGAAAAGTCCGTGCAAAGTCCGAGAGATGGCACCACCGGCGCGTATCGAGGTCATGTTTAGTTAGTAGCATCTCTTGAATGAACGCACACCAAGTTTCAGCCATATTGGTCTATTTCTTTGTGTTTGGCATTCGTGTGAATCAAGGAAGTCGAGTGATTTTCAAGAAATGGACGAAAAAGAATTTCGTGTGGTGATTAAACATTACTTTATGAAAGGCAAAACGCCTCACGAGACTAAAGAGAAGCTTGATAAACATTATGGTGACTCTGCACCTTCGATTAGAACAGTTTATAAGTGGTTTTTCAAAATTTTCCGACTGGCCATATGGGCACAAGTGACGCTAAACGTTCTGGACGGCCTGTGGAGGTTACGACTCCAGAAATCATTGATCAAATCCATGATATGGTGATGGATGACACAAGAGTTAAGGTGCGTGAGGTTGCTAGTGCTGTGGGCATCTCGACTGAACGGGTACATAATATTTTGCAAAAACATTTGGACATGAGAAAGCTATCCGCAAGATGGGTGCCGCGATTGCTCACGCTTGACCAAAAACGGAATCGTGTGAAGTGTTGCAAGGATGGTTTGCAGCTGTTCCAGAAGAATCCGGAGGACTTTAAGCGTCGTTTCGTCACTGTGGATGAAACAACAATCTAAACAATGGGTTACCAAGGGGGAATCTGCACCAAAAAAGGCGAAGACCGTTCCTTCGGCCGGAAAGGTTATGGCAACTGTCTTTTGGGATTCGCAAGGGATAATCCTCATCGACTAGGTAAAACTATTACAGGTGAATATTATTCATCGTTATTGGACCGTTTGAAAACCGAGCTGCAAGAAAAACGCCCGCGATTGGCCCACAAGAAAGTCCTTTTCCATCACGACAACGCACCAGCACACACCTCAGCAGTTGTGGTCGCAAAATTAATGGAAATAGGATTCCAACTCGTTTCACATCCCCCTATTCTCCAGACGTGGACTACTATTTGTTCCCCAATTTGAAGAAATGGCTGGCGGGACAAAGATTTTATTCAAACGAGGAGGTGATTGCAGACACTAATGGATATTTTGCAGACTTGGACAAATCCTATTATTCGGAAGGGATCAACAAACTAGAACATCGTTGGACGAAGTGTATAAGCCTAAAAGGAGACTATGTCGAAAAATAAAAAAGGTTTACCCCAAACACATAAGTAGTATTTATTTTTGCACGGACTTTTCAAACCAGCCTCGTATTTTTAAATTGTTTCCAATTGCAGTGTTTTATTGGAGTTGGAGTAAAACTGAGATATAAAAAATTTAACTGCACAAGTTTCGTTTCTAGTTTTACAAGTCTACTTTTAAATGATTGTAAAATACTAAAAAAGTATTACCCCAACTTAACTAACTTTACTAATGTTGATCTAAGTTGATCAATTTTATAGCAGTTCTTAGGCTCATTTGAATTGTCTTCGTTACAAAAGCAACATTTTAGAATAAGTGTTTGTCGTTTCTGCGCATCAACAAGGGAATATAAAACTTTTTTAGTGTTCCGTACGGAATACTTCGGTGTCTGTCCGCCTGTCTGTCTCTTACATCCGACTTTCTCCGAAACTATTTGACATTGAAAGTTGAAATTTGGCACTTATATAGGAACTGATGGTCTCATCAGAGCCGTGTAGTTTGGAAAGTTAAATTTTGACTTAAAGAGTTAGTTTTGGGGGGTGAAATCAAAAGTGAAAAAAAATTTACCAGGTCATCGAGTGGGGTGTTAAATGATAGCTTGTGAAAACACGAGTTCAAAAACAGACATACTTGCGCACACTCTTTGTATTATTTTTAAAAAATTGCCAAAAATTGTTGTCCCCCCTTAGGTCGAAAAGTACTCATCCAAAAATTTTGAAAAAACTCTGGAATGTTCTCCACAAGATGTAGATTGAACGAAAATTATAACGAGTTAAAGAATTTATCTGGTATATAAAAAAAAAATTCAAGGTAATCAGTTTTCAATAAAGAACAGAAACAAACTTTGTTGAAAACTTACTTATCTGGGGTGTGGTTTGTGAATTCACTGATCATTTTATGCCTCCATAACAAAAATCTTTATATTAACAGCAATCAACGTACGGAACAGTAATTGCGCAAGTCCGACTTGTACTTGGCCGGTTATATCTAATGATATTAGTCAGTCTGGTTCTCTACGTTCTTTTGTTTTGAGTCGACCTTTATCTTCATCGGATTCTATTGAAAAAACTATTAATAATACAGTAATAATAATTTTACTTAAATTTGTCTGCACTTTCATAACTTAAAAATAATGACTGCCTGAATTCAGTAAAATGTCGTCAAATCTGTTATAATAAATAACCTAACATTTAAAAGTAAATAAGGACTACTTATGATTAAAAATAAACAAGTTTGTACCATAACAAAAAATGTCTGGTAACAATGAGTAGGTCTTATTATTGATACTATCAATGTTTACACACATTCTGACGATAATTGTAATTCATGACTAACATTATTGATAAATACCAAATATGGTATCGCACTAAAAAAATTAAATTTGATAGTACTTTAACAATTAAATTTTTACAATCTGCTTCCGTTAATTATTAAAATCACCAATCTCCGACAATACAGTTCTACCAAAGAAATATTCATTGCTAGAACCCCAGACACACCACACAATAGACAGGGTATATCATTCATTACATTGTTTACCGCCAAATCAATAATCCATTTAGAAATTGCAGTAAGTGCAGTAGGACAAGTATTGGACGAAATTTCAACGATGTTATGCAAATATATTACTATATCCCTCGTGCATGCACCGTCGCTAAAAACCTTGAATGATCCCACGTGAACTGCTAGTAAAACTTGTTGGGAATGCGTACCGGTGTTGTCACTTATACTTGTTAATTTTAATAGCAGGTTATATGTGGTTGTACATAACTTATTAAAGTATCAATTTAGAAATTATTCAGTTGTTTCTTATAAACAGAATGTTATTTACTTTCTCCTCTATTAGCTGAAACCGTACATCATCATTTTACTTCAGTAGATTCATCATCATCATATAGCGTCCACTGCTGGACATAGGCCTCCCTTAAATCTTTTCCAGTTAAACCGGTTTTGGGCTTTTTGGATCCAGTTTCCCGCTACTCTTCTCAGATCATTCGTTCATCTGGTGGGAGGTCTTCCTCTATTCCTACACGCTTCTCGTCTAGGGCGCCATTCCAACACCTTTCTAGTCCATCTGTTATCTTGCGTTCTGGCTAGATGACCGGTCTGATTCCATTTTAAAGACAGAACTTTCTCAACTGCATCCATCACTCTCGTTCGGTTCCTAATTTCTTTATTTGGGACTTTATCTCGAAGAGACAAACCCATTGCCGTTTGAGTTACCCTTATTGTCTTCTTTGTCAAAGTTAGGGTTTCTGCTCCATACGTAATCATAGGTACCACGCATTGGTAAAGATCTTTCGTTTAAAGCAAATAGGTATGCCTGATTTCAGCGTTTCTTGTAGTTTGCCAGATGCGGCCCAAACTAGAGTAACCCTCTGTTGTAGTTCATGAGTCTGATTATCTCTGCCCATGAAATATTTATATGTTATGACTTGCTCGATGTTTTGTCAATATTTTTATGAACATGTTATAAACATGGGAGAGGATGATTACACAGCCCCACAAAAAAAAAAAAGTGGGGTATACTTTTGATGCGATATATCAGATCCGTAGTATTTTTGCCCGCTGATCACGAATCTAACGTCAGAATATCGCCATCACATCTTAATTTTTTTTCTAACCTCAAAAAATAGGTAAAAATTAGTAAAAATTAAGAAAAATATAGTCCTAAAAAATTGATTCAAGCTTTTTCATGTATCCAAAGATGTATTAATATGTATTCGGACACACTAAGCTAATATTCATCGGTTGGATTAAGCCATACAGTTCTGTTTTCTTTCTAACCTCAATAAATCAGACAGATATAGTGCTTCTCGAATGCAAAAAACGAATTCAAATTAAAATTCAACCGATTCTTACCAAATTTGGTACACGGGGGTTTTTTGGGTTGCTGATCATGAATCTGAGGTCGGATTTGCAAAATTCAAAATGGCGGATCCAAGATGGCGGACAAAATTTTTGAAAACCAACCGATTCCTACCAAATTTGGTTAACAGTTGGGGAATCCTCAAACCTGATACTCTTAAACCCTAAACCCTGAAACCTTAGACTCCCACACCCTGTAACCTCAAAAAATAGACCTCAATAACCCTGTAACTTTAAAAATGAGACCCAATAAACTCAAAACCAGGACTTTTAAACCATATACTCTCAAATAGTAGACCCTTAAGCCCTAGAATTGCGAAGGTTAGACCCGCGCCTAACTTTCCTTTTTTTGGCTGTATCTTGTTCTTTTTTCCGCGAATGACCTATTCAAAGGCTTTCTGCCCAAACGCTTTTGAGGACTTGTTTCTCTTTTTAGCGACCAGCAATAGTCCACTAGCATATGGTCATCCCATCGTCCTTGATACCGATTTTCTATGATTTTCAGATCTTGGTGAAAACGTTCCCCTTGCTCCTCACTGTAGTCACCAAGATTATCTGGGAAATCATCGATGTGGGAGTCCAGGAAATGTAATTTTAGATTCATTAAGCAACCTAATGTTTGAAAATTTTTTACCATTTTCTCGACTATTTCTTTGTACTTAGGACTTTTATTATTTCCCAAAAAGTTTGTTGCGACTTCTTTAAAACTAAGCCAAGCAGCTTTTTAAAACTTTATTCATTTTAGTAACAAATAATGAATCTTGAAACAATTTTCTTATTTGTGGCCCGTCAAATACGCCTGCCTTAATTTTAGCTTCAGAAAATTTCGGAAATTTTTTATGCAAATATTTGAAACATGGGCCGTTTGTATCTAATGCTCTCGTGAATTGCTTCATAAGTCCAAGCTTAATGTGAAGCGGGGGAATAAGAACTTTTCCTGGATCTACCAATGGTGGAAACAATACATTATTTTCACCAGGAGTGAACGATTCTCTTGTTGGCCAATTTTTTTTCTTATAATGACGTTCCCTGTCTCTGCTATTCCACAGACATTTATAACAGGGATAAAGTGTAAACCCTGACTGTTGGCCAAGCAATATTGTTACAATTTTCAGATCTCCACAAATTTTCCGGTTATGATCAGCATATTTTATTTTTATCAAAAGCTGCTTCATTTTTTCATATTGCTCTTCCATAACTGTGGAATGAGCAATCGGAATGGGAGCGTAAACGTTGGTATTATGCAGCAAAACTGCCTTAATGCTCCGTTTAGAAGAATCAATGAACGGTCTCCATTCTTCAGGATCGTATGAGTTATTTTGAAATTCATCCATTAGACCTTTTACATCGGTACAATATGAAAGTGACAATTCCTCGTCCATTGTGAAATATTTTCGAAATTCTTCATCTCTGTTTCTATAATAAGAAATCGTAGCTTCTGGCTTAAGTAAATGTCTTTTCTTTAAAAAGGAAGCAAGATGCTCTGAACCATCTTTGGATAAGCCTAAATCTCTGACTAGATCACTAAGTTCTGACTGTGATGCGAGTATTGGTTCTGGTTTACGGTTGTATGGTAGAAATTCTTTATCTGTGTCACTAGTATATGATAGGTTGTCACTAGAACATTCATTAGTAACAGTGTTTGAATCTTTTTCGACAGTCTCAATGTTTTCGGCATGAACTGATAAGGTGAAATCATTTGTTTCCATAACATCAGCATCAAGTGGTTCAGAAGGCGGAATTAGTTTAGTTGGTCTTGTTACCGTCGAAACGTCGTTATAAGTAATAGTGCTTTTATTTTTTCTGTTATGCCTAGATACAACATTCATACAAAAGTAGCAATCATTTTCACTGTATGGTCTATTCCATATTGCTGGTCTGGAATATTTAATCGCCTTCTTATTGATGTACAACATTATTTTGCAAGAACTGCAAATGATGTGGGGAACCCAATCTGTATCCTGGTGCTGTATTTCAATGTTAAAACAATCCTTATATAAGGTTTTAATCTTATCCGTTATCGGTGACCCCATTTTACTCAATACGTGTTGACAGCAAATATAACAAAATGAATCACTGTTTTTATCGCACTTATGAAAAGTCCTTGTACCGTGAGACCGTTTTCTTGTAGCATTATACTCTACATGAGCCAAGTCACCTACACATGAAGAGCTACGGTCGCTGGATGACGACAGCTGTGGGCCCGCTTTCCCACCCTGACCAACGGCCGATACTGGGTTTCCGAGTCCCTGCATCGTAATTCTCTTTCTTCTACCTGCCATGACGGCATCTAAGCCGTTATCCAGGGACTCTGCCGGCTAGTGGAGTAACACCGTTGCCCACCGTCACCACGTGGAGGTGCCCTGGATGCAGGTAGAAGAATAAAAATCGACCGATGAATTTTCTCGGCGTTCAAAATGGCGCGAAAACATCTGCCATCTTGAATTTTGCAAATCCAACCTCAGATTCGTGATCAGCGACCCAAAAAATCCCCGTGTACCAAATTTGGTAAGGATCGGTTGAATTTTAATTTGAATTCGTTTTTGCATTCGAGAAGCACTATATCTGTCTGATTTATTGAGGTTAGAAAGAAAACAGAACTGTATGGCTCAATCCAACCGATGAATATTAGCTTAGCGTGTCCGAATACATATTAATACATCTTTGGATTCATGAAAAAGCTTGAATCAATTTTTTAGGAGTATATTTTTCTTAATTTTTACTAATTTTTACCAAGGTTAGAAAAAAAAAATTGAGATGTGATGGCGATATTCTGACGTCAGATTCGTGATCAGCGGGCAAAAATACTACGGATCTGATATATCGCATCAAAAGTATACCCCACTTTTTTTTTTGTGGGGCTGTGATAGGATGGTAATTTGGTATATCTCTTGAATCGCATTTTTTATAGAGGAGAATGATAATAGCGTTGTTCCACTGCGTTGGTGTTATAGACTGAGTAAGACATAGGTTAAACATTAGATTAGACTTTTAATAATAGACGCAGGTAAATCTTCGTCCAGTCAGCCATTTTTATAGGTTTAACAACAAGAAGTAATCGCTGGGAGTCAAATCTAGCGAATACGGTGGATGTGGAAGTACTTCGAAGCGAAGTTCATGCAGTTTTGCAGCAACAATCCGTGACGTGTGTGAAGGCCTATTATCGCGATGAAGAAGCACTTTTTTTTGCGAGACGTGGACCTTTCGCCTGCATATTTCACTTTAGTTGGTTCAGTACTGAAGCGTAATACTCCACAGTGATGTTTCTATCTTTCATCAGGTAGTCTATGAGTACAATACCATGACAATCCCAAAAAACCGTAGCTATGATTTTCCCGCAAATGGAACCGTTTCTGTTATCTTGACTGCACTTTTTCCTGCTCCCACCACCTGTTTCGACTGCTCTTTTATCTCTGGCATGTAATGTTGAATCCATTGTTCCATCTACTGTTATGAAACGTAGAAGAAATTCACTGGAATGATGTTTAAATAAATCTAAACACTCTTGGGAAATTTTCATTCGAATGCGTTCCTGGTCGATTGTTAACAAATGCGGCATCCATCCAGATTCATCGATAATTTCTGGATTCGAACAGAGATGTTTCGATTTATTACGTTACGATCCTTACGCCATTGTCGGTAGACAAGATGTTTAGGAGCGATAGTTTCTTTGCATTTTCGATCGAACCAAGGTTCACCATTAAAAGGGTATTTTTTTCGAAAAAGAAATGTAAGCTTTCATACCAGCCAAAATTACATCAGAAATTTAAAAAAAAATCTAAAATAGACGTCTAACCAAGGGAAAGTTCGAAAATATTCCATGAATTCTTCCCATTTAGCAGATTTGTATTACCGAATTTTGCGCGATTTAGGTGCCTTTCTGCTACCAATCGGTAGGATACTCGATGCCGGGAGCAGTTTGTGGTCGGAAGAACCTAACGGTGGATTTACGGTAACAGGACAAATCTCTGGATTGGTGGTTAAAAACAGATCAGAAGAACTGGCAAATTTTCCGTCTCGATCAGGGATCAGTGTTGGTTCATCGATAAGCTGAGTAAAACCACAACTGATTGTGAATGATTCAGCTTCACGACCGGTCGTATTTGAATAATTAAGCTAGTTGATGTTGGGGGCAATAAAATGGCCCAGGATGGCAATTTTGGCATTTGGATAATTAATCTGTATATGATGGATGGTGTCTGCAAAAGAAGCGAAAAGTGTTAGTATCGCTTGGTAGTCAGTAAAGGTAGCAGATACACCTTGTGATTTGTTGAATCGTTATTTTTAATCACATAATATCAAAGTTTCCAGTCTCCAAAGCCTCCTTGTGTTGGCACGAGAGATCATTTCTGACAAAAAGTCTGATTCCAAAGTGGAACAAGGGAACAGAAGTCGTACCAGGATATAGAAAGTTGACTATGCTGGTCGGTTTCGTACAAAGGTCAACATGAGGCTTATTTGATTGCAGGTGTTGGTGCCCTGAATTTATATTCGCGTTTAAATCCCATAAGTTACAAAAATCTATTTTAAAATTGCAGTCCCCATACGATGACTCTCCCGAAGCAGCCCCTAACCGGAGATCCAAACGGTGGGCTACTTTACCTCCGGAATTTATTGAGCCCTGGAGGTTCTGCTATTTTCCCACAGTGAGTTTGGAGACATCAGCAGATGTTAAGCTACTTCACGAGGCCTAAGCTTAAGCGATGGTATCATATCGGACGATGCCTAGTGGGGTCTACCATTTACCTAGTTCTTTTAGTCGCCTTCTATGACAAGCAGGCCGGCAGGTATCCGTAGTGATATTCTATCCCGCATCCCCACGGAGGATATTATTTAATTTAATCTCCTTGTATGTTACAGATTACTGATTTTAATAATTACCGAAAATAGATTGCAAGTACTCAGTCCTTAGAATATTATCAAATACCATATTTGGTATCTATTCGATGTAATTAATAATAATAATCCTTATTAAGTACAATTACCGTCAGAATGTTTAAATATATATATATATATATATATATATATATATATATATATATATATATATATATATATATATATATATATATATAAATATAAATATAAATATAAATATAATACACCGCCTAAACCATTAAATATGGAACAATATCATGTAGCAAAGAATATAATATATATAAAATGGAACGTCTCTCTGTCTGTCAGTATGTCCGTTAGTACGCTTATGACTTGAGAACCACGTATCCGATTTACATGTTTCTTTTTTTAATTCATACATTTATCCCTGGGCCAGGTTATCTATAATCTTCTATAATATATATAAAATGTCTTTCTGTCTGTCTGTTTGTCCGTTAGTGCGCTTATCACTGGAGAACCACTTATCTGATTTAGGTGTTTTTTTTTAATTCATACATTTGTTCTCTAGCCAGGTCATCTATAATCTTCTATAATATATATAAAATGCAACGTCTGTCTGTCTGTTTGTCTGTCCATTAGTGAGCTTATCACTCGAGAACCACTTATCCAATTTACGTGTCTTTTTTTAATTCATACATTTGTTCTCTGGCCACGTTATCTATAATCTTCTATAATATATAAAATGCAACGTCTTTCTGTCTGTCTGTTCGTCCGTTAGTGCGCTTATCACTAGAGAACTACTTATCTGATTTAGGTGTTTTTTTTAGATTTATACATATGTTCTCTGGCCAGGTTATAGGATATATTTTATTACGTTAGGTAATATAAGAAATAAGCAGTAACGATAATAGTGAATCAAGTCGGAAAAAAGTTTGCCGCTAGCGCACTCTCTTGCAATACGCTGCTTAAACCGTTAAATATGGAACAATGTCATGTAACAAAGAATACAATATATATAAAACGCAACTTCTCTCTGTCTGTCTGTCCGTTAGTGTGCTTATCATTCGAGAACTACTTATCCGATTTACGTGTTTTTTTTTTAAATTCTTGACTTATTATTTAACAGAAAAAATCTATAATATATATATAAAACGTAACGTCTCTGTGTCTGTTTATCAATCTGTCCGTTAGTGCGCTTAGCGCCCAAGAACAATAAAATACATATATTCTCTGGTTATAGGATATATTTTATTATGTTAGGTAACATAAGGAATAAGCAGTGACGATAATAGTGAATCAAGTCCACGCGAGCGGAGCCGCTCTATATATATATATATATATATATATATATATATATATATATATATATATATAACCATTGTTATTGATAACTACATCAAACACCAAATAAGGTATTTTACTAAAAAAATTTAATTTGATAGTATTCCAAGGCGTGAGTTTTTGCAATCTATTTCCGTAAATTATTAACATCACCAATCTCTGACATTAACTTACTAAGAAACCTAGATGCAAAGAAGAACAGATAGAGTACGTTATGCCTAACATCGTTTTTAGAAACCGCTCTGAGTGTGGCAAGGACAAGTAGAAAATATTGGTCGAAATTTCAACGGCGTCTTATACAAAAAAACCGGTCAAGTGCAAGTTAAACTTGCGCAATTAGTGTTCCGTACGTTGATTGCTTTTAAAATAAAAAAAATTTGTTACAGAGGTATAAAATGATCAGTGACTTCACAAAATACACCCCAAATGAGTTTTCAACAAAGTTTGTTTCCAGTCTTTACTGAAATCTGATGACCTTGAAATTTTTGTTTTTTTGATATACCATATAAATTATTAAAGGTAATGCACTCGTGATAATTTTCGTTCAATCTACACCCCGTGGAGAATATTCCAGAATTTTTTCGAAATTTTTTGATAAGTACTTTTTGAGATAAGCCCCGGGACAGCGATTTTTCGCGAATTTTTAAAAATAATACAAAGAAAACTGCGCGCAAGTATAATATTATATATATATTTTTTACTCGTGTTTTCACAAGCTTTCATTTGACACCACACTCGATGACCTAGTAAAAAATTTTTTTTTTCACTTCCGACTTCATCCCCCAAAACTAACCCCTCAAGTCCCCCCCCCCCCCCCCCCCCCCAAAATTTAATTCTCAAAACTACATGGCTCTGATGAGGCCATCAATTCCTATATTATTACCAAATTTCACCTTTCTATGTTAAATAGTTTCGGAGAAAATCGGGTGTGACAGACAGACAGACAGACAGACAGACAGACAGACAGACACCGAAGTGATCTTATAAGTGTTCCGTACGGAACACTAAAAATTACCGTATCCCGCGTCCCTGCAGCGTCGCTAAAAAGCTGAATGATCCGTATGAAGTTCAGCTTGCTACTCCTCGTACAATGCACTTTTCAAGTAGTCTTTTATTTGAAGAACATGATCCCTTTGGAATGATTTGCCTTGGACTGCGTTTTCCTCCGGGTACAACTTACAGCGATTCAAGATCCACGTGAATCGCTTTTTCCGCATACGCGTCACTTCTGTGGCGTTCTAGGGATTTTCCTGCAGTACGTGTGCTATGCCCATTCAGAGAAAACAAAAAAAAAATAACATCACATGGAAAAAGGAATCAAGTTTTATCTAAATATATGATAGGAGTATTTTAAAAAATAAATACTGGCATTATTTATAGACCTAAAGGGTGACCCGAAATTTTGACCTGTCGACTAAACGTCTGCCTAGTTGTTCATTCTAGCGGGTTAGTCGAATAAGAGCCTTTAAAGTTGAGTTTGCTGCTCCCGTGCCCTGAAATGCCTAGATAAGGCATAAAATGCTACATCCAAAAATGGATTGTCGTTTAACCACTTGAATCAAGTACCATAACATTTGTTGACGCTATCGAAGTCGAGCGTCCCAAAAGACAGACGCCGCCAAGACCGGATCCAGCTTTAGAGGCCAAGAAACGTCCATCCAAAAATCGAGTTTTTGAACCTCGAAAGACGATCGTTTTTGGATGAAAAAAGCGGGTTTATCTTCATCCTCCGGTATTGGCAGCATCTGCCTTTTGCAGCTTCCCTCTTATTTTATCACGAACAAACTAAATTTATTGGTTTTATATGGTTAAATGACAGTCCATTTTTGGATCGATGTTCAAAATTGTCTAGAGCCCTCAATTATTAACGAAATCAGACAATTTTTTTTTAAAATACTCGGAAGCGAATTCCGCAGAAACGTAAGGAAGTCGATTTGCAAAATATAACCTAAAATTTTTTTAAAATTGCAAAAAGCAGCACTGAACTTGGAGGTGAAATTTCAAAGTTCACGTGATTTCAAGTTTACATGTTCAAAACTGGGCCATCGTGGGTTTCTGGGGCGCTGAACCGGAGTCATTTTGATCATACGCACCCTTTTAAGGGGTGAAAATGGAGATTGGAGGGAAAGAAAATACGATATTCACCTGAATTCCAGTTTAGCGTTCAAAACTGGTTCCCCGGGGGCTTCCGGAGTGGCTGAATCTATTTTTTAGGGTCATTTTGATCATATGCACCCTTCTGAGTGTTGAAAATGGGATTTAGAGATGGAGAAATTACAATATTCTCCTGAATTAGAGTTTCTCGTTTAAAACTGGTTAATCGGGGGTTTCTGGGGTCGCTGAATCTATGTTCTAATCCTCATTTTCATCCCTCAAAAGGGTGCATATGATCAAAATGACCCCAAAAATAGATTCAGCGACCCCAGAAACCCTCGAGGAACGTGAACTTCCAAATTTCACCTGCCGGTTCCGTGCTGCTTTTTGCGATTTTAAAAAATTCGCTTACGAATATTTTAAAAAAAAATTGTTTGATTTCGGGCTCTAGACAATTTTGAATGAAAAATCAGATTCCTGGCCCACAGTGCGACGTCTGCCCTTTGGGCGCTCGCCTTGTGTCAAGTGTCAATATATGGTACTTGACTTATGATTTAAGTGGTTAAACGACAGTCCATTTTTAGATGTAGCATTTTGGTCATTCCAGGGCACGGAGGCCGCAAAATCACCGTTAAAGGCTTTTATTCGACTCGCCCAATAGAATGAACAACGAGGCAGTCGACAGGTCAAAAATTCTGATCGCCCTCTTGGTCTATTAAAGCTATCTACCCAGCCATGAAAATGACGTTATACAGCAATTTGTTTGATCATCAAATTACTGTCAATAAATACTTGGCAATGACGGTCTATGTTATTTCCAAGTAAAATTTTGGTATCAACAGTGTCGAAGGGGCCGAGAGCTAATTCAGGATGGGCCTCGATCAGGATAACTAATTCAGACAAGAACTGGATAAACTAACAGGGTTAATGAAGATTGTTGCTGTCAGTTCGACTAATGCTTATTAAAAAAAAGTTGGAGTCGATGCAATGAGTTCATAAGCACTCTCCACCTCCTCGCCTGGAAAATTAATGGTGAGCGCGAACGAATTTTTCTTTTTTAATATATGGGAAAAAGGTTCATAATTGACTGAAAGATTTAAGAAAAGATGATCTAAAATTTAAAGTCAACCATTAGCGAACAACGTCCAGATTCATGGAGAATACATTGCATGACTAAAAGCTATGGATTCACCTAGTTACAACTTCCACCCTATTCGTTAAAACATTCGAAGAAAGACCTCAGGAGCCGGAGTTTTCCTTGTATGCAGAGTTGAAACCCACTGTGGTGTCTTATGAAACGATGAACTAATTAAATTAATGTAGAGACTAGTAATTCCGAAAAATATTTTTTTGAGGTCTGCGAGTTTTCCTTCATAGTTAGGACGATAACTTTACACGTCCTCGTATATGTAAATTCAAAGGTGGCTTAAACTTCTTAGAAGTTGTAAAAGAATAACAATTAGCTGGTTCCATCTGTCAAATTAAAAATCTGGATAAAGACGAAACAAATAAAAAGGTTGAACAGATTATTAAAAAAAGTTCAGAAGCCGTTAGAAAAATTACTAAAAAGCAAATTGTCACGATTCAGACTGTATTTAAGATTGTCACATGAAAAAGTTTTTTTTTAAATTGGCAGGAAATCAAGCTACCAATTATGATTTAAAATGAGGTGAAAAAATCATCATTCATTTTAGAACTCCAGAGGTTTATTTTTATTGCGGGATCGGTCAATACTATGATTTTTACTATGTTACGATTTTGAAATTTTTGGCCCAATGACATTACACAACGGTTATCACCACTGCACCAAACGCTTTATTATTTTCATTTCGCTAACCATGTTAGCATCATCATGATTCTTTGACTAGTCAGTCGTCGTTCCTGATGATGCTAACATGGTTTGCGTAGTATGATTTTTACGTTTAAAATTCAAGGTAATCGCTTGCGAAAACTAACTAATATGAAATAATCAAATAACAAATAAATGTATTTTTTGATTACGATCAATCCTAAATTCAAGCTTATATAAAAACAGTCATTGAAATCAGCCTGCCACTGTTATAATAATTCAGAATAGTAAGTAATTTATATTTTTAAGAGATTGACATTTTCTTTCGTTTATTAATAGCGGGAATAATATTTTTGGTTCTCGGCTCTTGTAGGCTTTAATAATTTAACAATTTTTTGTTTTCCTTTAAAGAAAATGGTTGGTCAGTTTAAAGTTTTATTTGGATTTTGGGAATTGTTTATAATCACATCAAAAAATGAGGTGGTGACTTCACCACTGTTCCCCTGATTTAATTTTATAAAGTTAGTTTAAAAAAAGTGTTATTTGTTAAGGCTGAATCGTTTCATCACCTGATACTACACAAGTAGCGAAAAATGTTGATGTTTTTTGTATGAAGTGCTACAATTTCCATATTTTGATGGTGGATGCTGTACGAGATATATATTTTCCTACTAGAGTTATTAAATATTATTTAAAAACTATTTTTATTATTTACAAATCTTTTAGATTAGAATACCGAATGAGCCGGAAAGGTACAAGCTTCCTGAAAGCTGTAGAGGCATGAAAATAAACCAACTTTTAAACATTATTTTCGGATTGAAAAGAATGTTTATTCAAAAAATGAACTATACTACATGATTACATATGTATTGAGGTACAAAAATATATTTTTTGATATACTATATGTTGCAAAATGGCGGCACAGGGCAGCTTTTTAAAAAAGGGCTCCGGGGCTTCCAGCATATCTTCAGTAAATTTAATTCTGTAACAAAGAAACAATTCTGTTTAATCTACATATAAATAGCTAGAGAAGTACGTAGGATATTTTTCAAAAAAATGCTTTTGAAAAAAAAATGATTTTCGCGGAAAAAATTGACAGAAATTTGTTAATAACTTTCGCAATTTTTAATATTTCGTAAAAATCTATGTACTTCTCTTTAGAATCTAATACAGAAGCTACAGTTAAAATTTGAAGTTAATCGGATAAAAATTGTTTGAGTTATGTTGTAAGCCGATTTGAAAAACATAGTTTTGAGATAAGCGCGCTTAAAGTTTCAGCTACTAATTTCTAGCTTTTAAAATTGAAAATTGCTGTAATAAAATTTTTTTACCATTAGACTGCGATTGCGGCACCATATAAGTGACATTCTAAATTGATATTTTCTTCGTCTTCTGCCCTTCTCATGGATTTGGAGGCCGAGCGTGACTCCCTCCGACTCTGTCTCCGTCTCGTGTCTATTCCTTGAAATGTTGCTCCTTCTTGTGGATCACGTGGAGTTTTTCGTGCCTTTTTGCCACGATAAACTTTATTTTCACTCATAATTCACTTGATTATTATAAAAACAAAACTGAATTCTAACAAAAAATTGCAAAATCTTTTTTTTTTTGGTCGGTCGCAAAAATGACCGTTTAGAATCGAATTTCATTTTATATATGTTAAAAATTTGTGAAGATATATTTTGTATACCTTTAAGTTTCATAAGCACTTTTTTTTATATCTTTTCCTACTTTTAAAGACATACACAAAGGGAAATAAGGTACACCTTGCTACCCTTATGTTTAATTGTTTGAGATCTGATTGTTAATTGTCTGAGATTGATTCTCCCTTATATTTTCTAATAGCGGTTAAAATTTAATTTTTGTACAGAATTTTATTATTATTAGGAATATATTTTTAAATATATTAAATAAACCTTTAAATAAATGTATAATGACCTATAGCTGGACTTTAATAATTATCGGGGACATATCATCAATGCAAGAGGAAGCAAAGTTCTTGTTTCAGTTTTAAATTTCTCAATGAAATATTAGCGGATCAATCGACCTTTGTAACTTTAGAAATATTATAGGTAGTCCAGAAACGTATTTTTGGAACCCGATATTTATAAGCTTTGTAACTTAAGTTGTTCAGCCCCAAGATCGGTGATTGACGGTAGTTGTTTGAATTTTGGGATTCATTTAAAATGTTTACTAAATTAATCAAAAAATAATATGATGAATTCATTACTATATCAGACTCATGATGTATTTTAAAAAAGTAGTTAAAGTAATTTTCAAAAGTATTTTTAATAACAACTACAGTGATGTTTTGCATTAAAAACCAGATTTTAATGCAAAACATCTGAAAAAGGACGAAGTCCATATTCCAGCAGTTTACCCACTGTTCTCTTATTCGTCAAATCTATCCTGAGGCGTTTCCCATTATCACGGCTAGTCAGTCAGCCTAGGATTGACAAACAAGAGAACAGAATCTACTCTCCTGCCATCGTATTCCGTAATTTCTGGGATAAGTACCAGTAAACATTTAATTTTTTTTTTAGGTATAATGATTTTTCTTCAATTATTATGGATGTTCATCGCCCCCAAATTCGATTGTTGTTGTGTATTCGATTGACGTATTCACCCAATATGAAATTTGCTTGGTCGCTAAAAATGATTTTTCGGGAAAATAACGGATTTTGGTTCAAGCATCCAACGAGCAAAATTTCTGCGTTGATTATTTTCTTCCTACATGCAAATGTAAATCTTTAGTCCAAGTTCGTCAAATATTACTACAGAAACCTCTTTATTATTGAGAACGAAGTGGAATCGACGTTGATGGTTCATTAGCAATATTTTCATGAAGAGTAGCAATGTTTCTATTTGAACGAGCACTTTTTGGTTTATCTGACTTTGGTAGATTATAAACAGAAGCAGTTTTTTCAAACTTCTCCACCAATTTTTGATCCATCTTGTCAATTATGTTGACTGAAAATCTCACGAATTTTCACGCCCATTCGTAGTAAGTTTGAATAACTTTAACGCATTGATCTTGTATGTATTCTTTCAAGATTAAATTTGCCAACCATTTTACTAAACAAATATAATAATAGAAATAAGCATCTGTATTGGTTAACCCTGTATATTAATCTATTTCATAATTGTGTATATTAAGAAATAACTTCC
Organism: Pachyrhynchus sulphureomaculatus; assembly: GCA_019049505.1. NCBI lineage: Eukaryota > Metazoa > Arthropoda > Insecta > Coleoptera > Curculionidae > Pachyrhynchus > Pachyrhynchus sulphureomaculatus. The sequence goes on along the minus strand of CM032447.1, from coordinate 221,380,779 downwards.
GTGCCTCGTGTCTCAACTTCCGTAGATTTAACGGACATATCTCCTCCAGTTGCATATTTTGTATTCCAAGGATGAACATACTTCAAATGCAACCATATGGTTGTAGTATGTTCTCTCCTATAGTGGCAAATGGTTTCACTTTTAAAATAAAGTGCCTTTCCTGCACTTCTCTAAAATCAAAAATTTTAGGTAATTATATAGATAGTTATATGGATGTGAGTGCTGGATCATTGATCCTGGCTCAGAGAAACAATTGGAATCTTTCGAAATGTACATTTATAGACGCCTTCTTCGTATCTCCTGGGTACAGGAAATAAAAAAAAACACAGAAGTACTGGAAAGAATGAACAAAACGAAGGAATTACTAACAAGCATAAAAATAAGAAAAACTCAATACTTTGGATATATAATGAGAGGACCAAAGTACGAATTGCTACGTCTAATTATTGAAGCTAAAATAAAGGGCAAACGATCGATCGGAAGACTTCTTGGCTGAAGGACATGAGAAGGTGGTTTAAATGTACTTCGAGTGATATTTTTCGAGCAGCAGTCTCTAAAGTTTGTTTAGCTATATGGATTGCCAACCTTCGTGAGGAGAAGGCGTCGTAAGAAGAAGAAGATATAGATAACAACTTTATTATTTGTAAAGAAAGTGGGAGGTGCTTGAGATCGCCAAATGATAAAATGGCTTTATGAACAAAATACTTTTTGTTACTGTGGCACAATGTCTATGAGAGAAACTATGCAATCAATATCTACTACCAATTAAGGATTATGAGATGTGTATTAACGAGATAAAAATTGCACAATGCATCATTACTATATTAACATTATAAAGGATATATCATCAATGCGTGAAAAACCAGAGTTCGTGCTCCAACTTCCAATTTCTCAATAAAATAATGCGGATTCAATCGAAATTTACAAACACCCTTCATAAAATTAATGGACGGTCTACATCAAATGGGTAAAACGGTTCTTCCTATACTTCTTCTTCAGGTGTATACTCTTCTAAAAAAAGTTTTCGCGATCATGATCCGAGATATCGCCGTTCTAAATAATTGACAGATGATAACCCATATCAATCTCTCAAATTTTTCAACCAAGTCAGACGTTGCCTACCTAGGGGGCGATGTCCCTCGATTTAGCCCTGCAGTACCAGTTGCAGTAAGCGATACTTGGTATTTCGCATTATGTGACCCAGGTATTTTCGTTTTTGAACAGTTTTTTGCATATATTCAAGTACTGCTGATTGGTATATCTATCTACCCAAGAGACTCGATATATTCTTCTATATGTCCACTCTGTTCTTTTTATAGCTTCTTTGTTTAATGTCCAGGTCTCCGCCTCATAAAATAACACTGAAAACACACAGCCTTGTTCTTATTTTAGTGTATATTTGTGGCAAACATAGTATTTGTCTCATGTTGTCAAAGGCTGTACGTGCTGTTTTAATACGAATACGAATTTGTTGGAGGCAGTCATTGGGAAATTGAGATATGTTTTCTACAGTTTGGTTGTTAAGTTGTAAACTGAACTGAGGGATGAGTTGGTTTCTAGTTATTAACATTGACTTTTTTATATTTATTGTGAGCACGTATTCCTCACTAATTGTCGCTATGTCATTCAGAATCTCTTGAAGTTGTTGTTTTGATGTTGCTAATAATATTGTATCGTCTGCGTAAAAAATCGATGCAATTATTTCCCCCTTTATTACTGTGCTCATATTAAAATGTTTAAAAGCTGTTTTAAATATGTGCTCCCACTATATATTAAATAACAATGGGGAAATAACACAGCCTTGTCTCATCCCTCGAAGTATCTCAATTTCTTGCGTGTTGTGTCCATTGACTCGAATATATGCTCTGCGATTTGATCCTATACACTGACATTTAAAGTTAACGCCAGTTGAAAATAAATACTTGTTTCTTGTACTTATGGGCCATTAAGTTTTCTGTTCTCTCATCTCTGAAGACTTACTGGACAATCTTATATAAAACTTTGAAAAGTCCCTTCAAATCGATATCAGGCAATCATAATTTTTCTCCTATTCAAGTTGTGAAAGCTCCCATTAAATATATTTATTTCTTTTAGCCTCTGCAACATTTGAGAGAATTTAAAAATGGCACCAAAAGTGGAACGAGTAACTGATATTCCCCTTTTGACACTGGGTGAAGGTCCACATTGGGATATCGAAACGCAGAGTCTTTATTTTATTGATGGATCTAGAAAAGTCCACCGATATGTGCCGTCAACTGGACAATATACCAGCGTTCAATTAAGTAATTGTAAAGCGTTAAATTTAACTATTTAACTGGAGAATAAATTAACATCCCTGGAGGGGAACATCCAGTAACCATTATAAAATATTCGTTTATCTACAAAGTAACCGGTCAAGTGCAAATTGAACTTGCGTAATTAGTGTTCCGTAAGTTGATTGCTTTTAAAATAAAATTTTGTCTCTGTCCGTCGCCACACCCGATTTTCTCCGAAACTATTTGACATAGAAAGTTGATATTTGGTATTAATATGGCCTCATCATAGCCGTGTAGTTTTAAAAGTTAAATTTTGATTTAAGGGGTTAGTTTTGGGGGTGAAATCGAAAGGGAATTTTTTTTACCAGGTCATCGAGTGGGGTGGCAGATGAAAGCTTCAGTTCAAATATATTTATATATATACATATATATATATATATATATATATATATATATATATATATATATATATATATATTTATATATATATATAATGTAATACTGGCGCACACTTTTCTTTGCATTATGCTTATCTTGAAAAGTACTGATCAAAAAATTTTGAAAAAATTCTCGAATATTCTCCACAGGGTGTAGATTAAACGAAAATTATCACGAGTGTATTACCTTTAAAAATTTATCTGGTATATAAAAAAAAACAAAAATTTCGAAGTCATTAGTTTTCAGTAAAGATCGGAAAAAAAAATTTGAAAACTCATTTGGGTTGTGTTTTGTGAAGTCACTGATCATTTTATACCTCCGTAACAAAAATTTTTATTCCAAACGCAATCAACGTACGGAACATTAATTGCGCAAGTACGACTTGCACTTCGCCGGTTATTTTTTTTTTCAAAGCGCATATAGCACTCATTTGTTAAGTACTAATTCATCAGACCAAAAGTATTGAGCACAATGGAGATTGCTTAAGAAATAATTTTTTGTTTTTCCAAAAAAAATTTATTTACCTTCTTTTTCAAGATTTTTTAATCCACCCTCATATATAAGTATGGCATACAAACAACACATCAATCAAGTGAGCCAAAATCAAAAAAAAAAAGAAAACACGCCGATTTTAGTGAATAAAAAAAGTTATGCACATTTACATAATATGACAAAGAATTAAAGTAGATGACGTTATCTAGAGAGGAGCAACACTGAAATGGACTTGGGTTGGACATATGGCAAGGCAAGAAGATTGAAGATGGACGAAAACGGTAGTGCAATCGAGCATCCAAAATAAGCATAGGAAAGCCACCAGAAAGATCGATAGACGAGGTTAAAAGACCTGCAGGAAAATGCTGTTACCGGTTGGCGTAGGACAGATACCAATGGAAAGAAAAAAGGGAAACCTATGTCGAGGAATGGACTAAAAAAGAGTTGCTAAATAAGATGCGCATTATCTTCATCGATTACAATGGTGTTTTGCATCATGAATTTTTTCCATATGGTCAAACAGAAAATAAAGAGTATTATCTTGATATTATGAGACATTTGCGTAAAGCTGTGGGTTCGAAAAGGCCAAATTTATAAAAAACAATTCCTAGATTTCATATCATGATCAGGCATAATCTCATAATGCATTTATTATTCAACAGTACTAATATTTTTAAAGTGTTATTATTATATAACTCTTTATTTTTTAGAAAAACAAGTTTCTATTATCATACCAGTTAAAGGCAAGAAAAATCAATTTGTTATCAGTACAGAAAAGGATATAAATATTATCACGTGGGATGGTGTTTTGGACAAGTTATCAAAAATAGAAAAACTTGCGTCATTAGAAGAAGGAACCAGTAACGTTCTAAATGATGGCAAGTGTGATCCCAAAGGCAGGCTATGGATTGGTAAGGAGGTGTTTCATTAGAAATAACATTAGTACCCACTGTTTAGCGATAGAACATTATAGTGTTAAAAATATCTGATAGGTTGATATTGGTTAGTACATCCTATAACGGCCATGAAAGGTTCTAAGTAGCAGAGATTTCCGGTCTATAGCACTTCTTTAGTAAATCGCTTACTATTGCAAGAATTGCTAAAGTAACGGTTATCTTATCTTGGCAATGAGTAAAGTATATGTAACGAAAAGAGGAAGAAAGATATAGCGGCAATAATAAGAATGATGACTTACCTTATTTGAAGACCTTGGAAATTAGATTCTAGTTTGTACTTACTTACACTACTAAACAAGCTAGAAGATAAAGTAGAAATAAGTTATTTAAGTGCTTGTTGATTGTTTCTTTTTTGTTAAATTTGTTTTTTTTACAATGAAGAGGTATTTGAAGTAGGAAACTTGCGGTTCAAGAAACTCATAACAATTTGATGTTAGACGTATTAACATTAACTAGCCCTACTAGAGAAGGATAGTCGGGCGTGCTATCTAAATCTTCAAGTCGGGAAAGTTGGCCATGAATCCTGTAGAATATACTATACAGTTATCACCACTACACGAAACGCTTTATTTTTCTCCTGGACGAGCATTTCGCTAACTAAGTTAGCATCATCTGGAGCGATAATAAATTTAAAATTAAAAATTTGATTATTTATACTAAAATTGTAATTTACTCGAGTTGAATGGACCAATCACAGACGGCGGTTTGGTTCCGTCCGAGTAACCATTACATAGAGCTGTGAGGAATAGGCCCTCGGTTCTTGTTTACACTTTTTTTTTACGTTTCATAATTTCAATACTTTCGTATGCGTATATTAAAAGGTTAGATTTAGTCAGTTATCAGGGAAACGCGCGTCGAGAGCAAAAATAAAGTGTTTGGGGTAGTGGCGATAATTCTTGTGTAGTCTTATTGTGCTAAAGATTCTAACGTAACTGTAGAGTCTAGGGTTATGTAATTGTTTCAAAATATTAATACGAGTCCTGTTAAACACAAAGTAGATATTTGTTTCTTTTTTTAGGATCAACAGGACTACCATTTAATACAGTTGAGTTAAAACTGAATTATATATATATATATATATATATATATATATATATATATATATATATATATATATTAAAAAAATAAAAAAATTTAATCAAATCATTAAAGTATAGTACTAGTGGGGTCTTTAGACAGTGAAATGTATGTAGTCTCGTCTTGTAGTAACGTTTCAGTCTTATGAAAATACTCATTTTTGTCCATTGCAACTGTGCATCCCCCTTTGTCCAATTGAAGGAGATACATCTCCGGATGAGATCTTAGGAATTTTTTTGATTTTTTAAAAATACGAATAAGCCAATGGGGTTTCTCAAATTTTGATTTGTAAAAGAAGTTCGTTACTAAATTAGTTGCTCTCGCTCTGAGAATATCCTTACAATTATCTCCGCCAATAGACTGCCAACGATAATATCTTTATATGTACCCGGTACACAATTTGGGACCCAGTGAAAGAAAGTCAGAAACATTTTTAGGGATTTCAACTTTAGATATATTTTTGACCCACTTTGTGTTGTTTTTAAATAATTGTTGGTCATTAGTGTTGTTTTACATTAACTTTTCAAATTTCAATAAATTTTTTTGTTTGATTTTGTTGATCCGGAAGTTGAATTTATGTTTTACTCTCTTTTCGTATTCATTAAATATATGTGGAAGCAAGCAGCTTTGTAATTTTAATCGAATATCCATCAACCTCCGCTATGTAATCGAGATGCTGTTACAAGTCAGTTTTACTTCCAAAGATAAGGTTTTTTTAGTTAAATTGTTAATAAAATTATCTCCGTGCTTGTACTGCCGTTTGTAACCAACATACTTTTAAAGTTCTTCGTGCCATTTTTAAGATGTGTAGGGATAACCCCTGAAGATCGACAACGTAATAAAAATATCCTTCGGTTCACACTGCTTGCTAATTTCAACTGTGTCTGTTTCATCAGTCTTGTAGTTTGGTTATTGTAATTTCTTGTGATGTCTTGAATAAAACCCATTGTAAATGTAAAATTATTGGTACTATGTTAGCGATCGAACGTCATTTAGATATATGTATGATTATCGGGAATCGAGATGCTGAATGTTAGCTTCGAGGACCAACTCGCATTTTCGTACGTGTTTTATTTAATTGTTCGTTTGTTTCATAATTGTTTGTTTTATATTTCAATATTTTAATACCTTGAGCAAAGAGAATATTGTTTTGAATATAGGTGTATTAATTTTGTAGTTACTCCTAAAGAAGTTATCAAACGATAACGAAATATTGAGTTTTAAAGAAGAAAAGAGTTTTATTAATAGTCCAAACCGATTTCCGATAATCGTACATATATCTATATATGTATATATATATATATATATATATATATATATATATATATATATATATATATATATATATATATATATATATATATATATATATATATATATATATATATATATATATATATCTGATTTTAGGATCCACAGGATTACCATTTGATGCTGAGGGAAAGCTTAATAAAACTGGCTCCTTATTTTCTATTGATAATAACGCAAAACTCTCCAAGCACGTTACAGAAATTCAAGCTTCGAATGGAATGGCGTGGAATGCAAAATTAAAACAATTTTATTACATTGATACTGGGAAAGGAACTGTGGATGTGTTTGATAGCGATATTGAAAAAGGAACGATATGTAAGTAAACTAGGAAATAGAATATTTCTATAATATAATGATAAGAAAAAATTTAAAACAGCCACTGTTTGACGTGGTTTTCGGCCTGTCATCAAATCCACGGGTGGATGCGAGTCATATGTTCGGACATCAACGTAAGTTTTTTTACGATTAGGTGCTTCCGTAGAGATTCATCTGGTAGAGCTTTGTTTTTAGACTGATTGAAGGATACGTACAATTGCTATAAACGATTTTTTTTACCTATTTGCATTTAGTAAACACAAAAGGTATATTTTCTTCTCTGGCAATAGGGTAGTGGATAAGCAGTGGCGAAAAAAGAAGTTGCAGCAACTAGTTACTGCAACTAATAGCATCGAGTTTTATTAATACCCGAAGGCCTTACGGTAATAAGGTTCTCTAAAAATAAGAAAGATGACTATCAAGTTTCAACTCTGGTGTCTCTAGACTGTTAGTTAACCAATTAAACTAATCCTATTTATCCTCTAAGCGTCGATATTCACAAATTAACGGGTCGTTTTCATGTTGAAAAAAAAATTAAAAAATTTTATCATATCTGGTAGTGAATCGCGTAACCTTTATTTACAAAAAATCATTTTCGTTAACGTGAAAATGAAAACGCATTTGTTGTTATTTGATTAATAAACAAATGTAAAAAAAAAACGGTTAAAATGAGTCGAAAAAAATTTTAATGGCATCGAAAAGCTGTCGTCGAGACGTAAATATTGAAATTGATTGATTTTGGACCAAATGGCATAAAATGGCGGGCGATTCAAATTTTAAATACAAATTCAATTGTGCCCACTGCGTTCAATTTTTTTGTACCTAAATTTCAGAGTATTTTTGCTATAACAAGAGGCATATTTTCTGAAAGTTTCAAGCCGATCTGTTCACTTAATCGACCTGTACGATAAAATGAGAAAAAAACAGTTTTTTTTTTGCCTGTTTTTTTTAAATTTTGTAGGTTATGTACGCACTTAAAACTAATGAGGATGTGTTGGAAATTTTATTACGAAAAGTTCGGAGTTATTCACATTTTAAGCTCAAAAAATGCGTTTTGAAAACTTAAATTGTTTATAAACAAAAGAGCACAGGTTTTTCGGGGTCCAAAATTCAACACAATATTCCTAGGGATACCTCAGAGAGGATAAAATCATAATATTGCTGTATCTAGACGGTGCAATATCAAATGCTTTTTTTACTGCACTATATGAATTCCCAGATAACTGAAAGTTATAGAGCTTACAAAACCCAAGTTTGACCATATCCTGCCCTTGTTAGAGAAAGAGAGAAACCGGAACATGGAGGAAAAGTTGTTAATTTGAGTCTATTCCTGAATAACTATAACCGTAGTCCTTTTGATTCCTTTCAGAACGATATATACTAGGAATACAGATCTTGCATATGTTCGTTCTCAAAAACTATTTAAACTGAAATTACTTTGCACAAAATTTTTATTCTACTTTTTTTGAATATTTGCAGCCAACAGAAGAACTCTTTTCACTTTAAGCAAGCACAGTAAAGGAATGCCAGATGGTATGACTATTGATACTGATGGTAACTTATGGGTGGCTGTCTTTGGTGGCTATAGTGTTATTAAAATAGATCCCAGGAAACCTGAAACTGTTTTGCAGACAGTAAAAATGCCAGTAAAACAGGTAACTTTAAATTAACACTCAATGGAGCCAAAGAGTTCCGGAGATATTAATGGACAAATTTCGAAAAATATATTGAAATCTATAGAAAGCCCGCGACCAATATTCATATGCTATGGCAGAGCTACTTATAGAGGGCCGTGCCAATTGATAAGTACGGAGACATCAAACGAGAGACTGGGGCGAAACCCCTCGAAAAAATATTTCTCTTAGAAACGTCACAACAGAGTAAACTAAAAATCGATATTCAAAGAGTAGACATTTTTTACAAAAAAAAACCTTCATACAATGAAAATTTAAAACTCATTTGCTTCCCGCCAAATCAATTATTCATTTAAAATTTCAATGAGTGCGGTAAGGACAGGTAAAACATAAAGGGGTAAATTCCAACCCTGTATTATACGAAATGTTACTCTAGCACGATTTCGCGCAACACTGCTAAGAAACGTGAATGGTCGCCTGTATTTTTATAATAAAATCTGCCTTGGATGCGTAGACGTGTTGCTATTTATAGTTATTAATTTTAACTTATTAAAGTAGAAATTTAGAAAATATTTAGCTGTTTCTTACAAATATGATGGTATTTATATTCTGTTTTATTAGCTGAAAATATATTGAGAAACCCAGCGAACCAAGGAATTCTTTAAATTTTGGAAATCGGACAACTCTATACATTTAACCGATTCGTTAGCAGTCGATCCAGTTAGACAGTTTTCAGGATAGGTTAGATTTATGAACGTATTTTATTGTAAACATGCGTAGGCATGATTCATGCATACGTTTTTAACGAAACAGTAAGGAAACATGATCACATGGTTATAGCTCTTAGAGTGTTTACGGATACTAAACGCTTCATTATTTATTATAGCATTGGCTGTGTACGATACGCCCTCTGGTGAGACCGTGCGTATGATATTTTTGGAATTTGAAAAGTGCGAAATAGAGTGAATTGTTAATATTGATCTCTATATCGGCCGTGCTATTGTGTGGTGTTGCCATATTTATGTTAGTTTTTTATCTCCTCTCCTATTATTTTGTAGTGAATGGTCTGTATTTCCGCTTGGGTTGGTATTTCTTATTATATTGGAAGTGATAGCAGGGTTGACTTGCATTTACTGCCATTTTGTGACGTCTCCGAATTTAGAACTCCAATGATGCCTTATAATTGCTGCAAAACGCTGGACACTGCATGGCCCACATCTAGCTCATGAGATACAATATATCAAAATGCATCCTAGATTGGCTTTCAGTTATTAAGCGCGCCCGAGCGGTTCATAATTTCTGGTGCTTTCGTACCTTCAGTACTGGGGGAAATGTTACCAACAATCGTCATCTCCTAGTAGAAATTATTTTTCATTAGTATTATTATTTTACAAAAAAGTTCTCTTTTCTCACATTTGATCAATGTGGTTCCATGTTTGGCTGACGGGCCCAAGCCAAGTCAGCACAAACGCTACGCTATTATCATTGTGTATTAAGGAATGACCTAACAATGTTACATGTTTTCAAAATCGCTGACTTCTGAATGTTTCTGTGTATATTTGTGTTGAGCCCCAACTGTACTAAGTGTGGTGTGAATGTTTTTGGTGTAAGGCCTGTGGCTGATATGATGAGGGGGACAATGATGGATTTTTCTTGTTTCCATAGCCTTTTTATTTCTGTTGCAAGGTCTGTGTATTTGGAGATTTTTTCTGTGTATTTCATTTGGATGTTTGTGTCGTTGAGGACAGCTATGTCAATTAGATAGGTGACTTTTCTTCGTTTGCACTGAAAAGTAATATCGGGTCTATTGGCGGAGACTGTTTTATCTGAATGGATACTGATATCCCGGTAGAGTTTGTAATCTTTATTTTCAAGTATGGATGTTGGTGTGTACTTGTAGTAGGGATCTGTGTTTTTTATGAGTTTGTATGTTGTGGCTAGTGCTTGGTGAACTACTTTTGCCTCTGAGTCATGTCTGGCTGTGTATTCCGTTCCGGGTAATATTTTTTTAATCCGCTTATTATGTGTTCGATCGTTCTCTCTTTCTGCTGGTGGCATTTCCTGCATCTGTCTTCTGTAATAGTTGGGTCTTTGATGATATGCTTTTGGTAGTTTCTGGTTAATATGACTTTATCCTGGATGGCAAGTAAGAAGCCTTCTGTTTCAGGGAATAGCTGCCCATCCTGTAACCAGGTGTATGATTGTTTTTTATTTACGTGATCTTGTTCTATGTGGTATCTGTGTTTTCTGTGGAGTGTTTTTTCTGACCAGGTTTTCTTCTTTTCCTGTTGTAATTGGGTGTGATTGTGTGTGTCTGCTGGGTTGTCTGCCCGGGATGAGTCGAGAGGTGTGTAGTTTTTGTGTCCTTTTACTGTTGCTGTGTGGAGGCTGGTTTGCCTGGTGTGAAAGAATTTCCTAAGTGCTTGTATTTGTTTTCTATGTAGTGATCTGATGTCTATGATTCCTCTTGCTCCTGCCTTTCTCTCGATGGTAACTCTTTCTTTGCATGCGTTGGGGTGTAATTTCCTGTATTTGGTGAATTGAGAACGTATAAGGATGTGTATGTTTTCTATGTCTTTGTGTGTTCATTTGACGATACCAAATGAATATGTGAATATAGGTATAGCGAACGTGTTGATGGTTAGTGAGATTTTTGGAGTTGAGTTTTGTTTGTAAAAGTTTCGTGAGTCTGTTTTTAAATTCGGTATTGAGCTCTGTTTTGATGTGAGTGTGGTTGAGTTTGGTGCTTTGTTGGAAGCCCAGATATTTGTATGTTTCTTTGTCGAGTGTGTTATCGAGTGTTTCGTTGTTGATGGTTTCTGTCTCATGGTGGCCTTTGTTGATGTGGAGCACTTTGCATTTACTTATACCAAATTCTATATTGATATCTAAGGTGAATATTTGTCTGATTTTGACGAGTTTTTTCCGCTGTGTTTTTATGGCAACGTAGAATTTTATGTCATCCATATATAGAAGGTGGTTTATTTTATGTTGGTTCACTTTTTGGTGTCTGATATTGAAGCCATGGTCTGTTCTGTTTAATGTATTGGAGAGTGGATTGAGACAGAGGCAACACCATAGAGCGTTGGACGAGTCTTCCTGAAATATATCCCGTCTGATGTACAGCTTTTCTATTTGGATGAGTTCGATTTGTATTTTTTGGTGGATTTTGGTTTTCGATGTTTTCATAATTTCTGCGAGAAATTGCCTGATGTTTGGGTGATTTTGTAGATTTCTAGGGCTCTGATTAACCAGCTTTTTTATAGTCTATGTAACAGATGTGAAGGTTTCTGTGTTCTTTTCTAGTTTGTCCCATGATCACGCTAAAAAAAAAATCTATGCTCAGCTGCTCTTTGCATCCTCGGCTATTTTTCCTGCACCCTTTCTGCTCTTCTGTGAGAATATTGTTGTCTATTAGGTGTCGTTCTATTTTCTTGGAAATTGTGGCTGTGACGATCTTATTATTACTATTATTTTTTAGATTACCTCTGTAGCGTGGGGAGGCAAAGATTTGGATGAACTCTATGTAACAACGGGAAACGTAGACTTTGATAATCGTGAGCCCCATCCAGATAATGGAGCAGTTTTCAAAGTTACAGGTATGGAAACTAAAGGACTGCCAATGGAAAACTTCGTATTATCATCGCAAAACTCAACTTAACTTGTTATTAATTTTAAATAGATTCTTACTATTAAGAATGCCGGAGTCATGTTAATTTAAAATTACTATTATAATAAAACCAAAGTTGCAAATAAAATTTTAAGAATTGCATAAATCATAAAAGAGATGTTTTATTAATTAGCGGAAGATACGATGGTGTTTTTAAAGTTATCTGCCTAATTATGAAAATAATGTCGTACTAAAAGAATGCTTGGTTGTCATATTACTGCCGCTGTTTTAAGTATTTTGACAAAATCGTGTAAAAGTTCGTTGTGTTTCGCAGTTTTTACGATTTTTTTTCTTTCCGATGCACAGTGTGTCGCGTAGAACATGCTAGGTGGACAAAATTCATGTTATGATTTCCAGGAAATCTTATTTGCAAAACGTAAACAACACCACCAAACCCCGAATTCCGAGAAAAGGTTGTTTATCAAATTTGCAAGTGGCGAGTCATAAGCGTCAGAAGTCAGGTAATGAGTTTAATGCAGCTTTTTCAATCAATCAGTTGCAATTTAGCGACACTTTCGTGCACATCTTATAGTGACATATTGTAATATTGTGAAAGTTTTTGTGATGAATATTAATACTGAGGGTAAGTACTATTTTTTAATGTATTTTTTTAATCAGAATCTATTAATTTGAATTTTTAGTATTTTTTTTAAATAGCCTATATATTTTAGCGTGTTTTTTTTTTTAAAAAAAACTTTGAAAGTTCAGAATATACAGACATTCACCTCTATCCGGGCTAGTTTTTAGATATTACACAGAAATAACTTTATTCTTCGTAAAAATACACATATTGTTTAGCACACTTCAGTACAACATGTTTTTTTTCTTTTTTTCCAGAACACGTTTACTCTATTTCAAGAGTAGCCTTTTTTGAGGAGTGGTTGAAACACACGAAGAATGAAAAAAACTCGCGTGTATATGACTTTCTTTCTTCAAAATTTCACTTTGGTGACATTACTGAAAGCAGCCAAAAAGAATGTGACTCCTGCAGGAAGACCTCGCAAAGATTTCGAGGAATCGTCGTTTAAGACGAAGAAACGTCGCGTCGTGGATCTCGTAGAATCCCGAAGTGTCAGTGAATTGGTGACTGCTGCCGAAATTGCTGTGCGTTCAGCAGGGCAAAGGAAAATTGCCAATGTGATTAGAGACATTAGTGAGAGCCCAGATAATATTATTAAGTCTAAAAATACCAGTTCCGTTAATCCTAGGCAATTAAGTAGTGACGAAGCCTTAGCTTACTATATAGATTCTAAGTCAACAACGCATTCTTACAAACAAACTAGGAAGTGGTCCATGAAGGCGGGGCATAATGTGTTTCCGTAATATTTTAGTTTAAAAAAGTCCAAACAGGCCTGTTACCCTGCAGAGGAGCACATTGCTATAACAGAAACTCGTGCTGAAATAAATTTGCAAGCCTTATTAAATAAAACAGTGGAACGTCTAGTATTAGCACAGAATGAAGTTATCAGCAGTGTGCTCCCAACAAGTTCATCGTTTACACTTGTTAGTAAATGGGGATGTGATGGAAGTTCTGGGTACAGCACATACAAACAGAGATTTGAGAACACTGAATATACGGACGAGTTTCTTTTCGCATTTTTTTTAGTTCCCCTTAAGTTATATGATGGGTCCAAAATTATTTGGCAAAATCCTCGGAGTTCATCAACTTTGTATTGTCGCCCAATCAAATTTATATTTGCCAAAGAAACGAACGACTTCACGTTAGTGGAGACAAATAGATTGTGGGAAGAAGTTAATGCTCTTCTTCCAACACTTATCAACTTTGGTGATTCTCAAATCTCTGTAAAACACGAACTTTTGCTGACAATGACAGACGGAAAGGTGTGTAACGCCTTAACGGAAACTAGTTCATCCCAAAAGTGTTTCATCTGTGGCGCCACCCCCAAGACGATGAACGATGACCCCCCGATGTTTAACAGCAATCAAGAACATTTTGGCTTTGGTTTATCTACACTTCATGCTTGGATTCATTGCTTCGAATGTCTTTTACATATCAGTTACAAGTTGAATATTAAGAAATGGCAGGCTAGAAGCAACGAAGACAAAGCAGATATCAAGGTTCGTTCCGAGGAAATCAAATTGAAATTTAAGAACGAGATGGGACTCATTGTAGATAAACCAAAGCCAGGATTTGGTTCTTCAAATGATGGAAATACAGCCCGTCGCTTTTTTAAGAATGCTGAGATGAGTGTTCAGATCACAGGGTTGGATGTTACAATTATAAAAAAGTTTGATGTTATTTTGAGAACATTGTCTTCTGGATTCGAGATAAACTTAGTTGAATTCAAAAAATTTTGTCTTGAAACCAGAAAACATTATCTTAGTCTCTATTCGTGGTACTGTATGCCTGCTACTGTGCATAAAATATTAATTCACAGCACAGAAGTCATCAAAGCGGCATTGCTTCCAATTGGGCAGCTTTCCGAAGAGGCTCAAGAAGCACGGAACAAAGATTGCCGCAGATTTAGGGAGTACAACACCCGCAAGTGCTCGCGTGTTGCCACGAATAGAGACTTACTGTGCATGTTAATTAGAACATCTGATCCTTTGATCAATAGCCTTCGAGAGATTCCCAAAAAAAAAGCCGGAAAAAATATGTACAGATGTATTAAAGTTAATTGTAAGCCCTAGCATAGAAGAGTCAAGATTGGAATCGTCATCATATTGTCGCACAATGCCACAAAATAATGACGATTATACAGTAAACGACTCATCAGAAGACTCTGATGATGATTATTAGGTTCAGCTACTATTTTTAGTTATGTAGTGCTTGTACTAAGCATGTAAACTTGTAAATTTTTCTTTATCAATAAATAAGTATTTTTATTTTACATATAATTACAGTCAGTGTCATTATGCTAAATTTATTACAGAGCATTTATAACATTTATTTTAAAATTAAACAAAAACAATTTTTGACTGGAATTTTCAAAAACAATTTTTTTTTGAACCGAACAGCAAGAAAAATGTACCTTAAAAAAATCAGAAACATTTTAAAATACCAACTACTTATGTATGTATAATGCACAAGTTACCTACCTGAAAGGCAGGTATTATTTGAGTTTATCCTTTTTGTGTCAATAAAACTAAGTAATATGGATTAATTGTTTTATTTTTAATTGACAAATGCAATAAATGATTTTTCATCTGGTTATTATTAAAAAATAATAATACAATGTCTTTCATTTAGTTGTACATTCAAGTTTGTAGAAAAATTCGTGCACATACGCAGAATATTTTGTTTTTGTTATACAATGTTTTGTGCAGCTGGACAAAAAATACAGGTAAGCGAAATGCAGCTAAATGAAAGACACTGTATTATAATTTTTAATTCTAATAACCATACAAAATACCCTTGCCCTTTAGTTCCGTTATCTACCTGCTAAGCTGATGCAATCCTACCGCGATATGCAAGGGTGGCTGTATTACACAAATTTTATCGATATTGAGTACCTGCGGTAAATTGTGAATAAAACCCACATTTATTAACCGATTTTCATGATTAATACCTTATTTTTTATTTTCCAGATACGCAGCTGTCAGAAAAATGTATAATATTTTGTTTTTCTTTTGTTATTGCGCTTTTTTACCGAAAAAAATAATGAATTTTACACGAAAAATTTTTTTTTCTCTCCATTAATTTCTAAATAACTTCAAAACGATAAAAGAAAATAATATTCAATCAACTTTAATAAAATTTTGTTACGCATTTTTTAATGTTTTATTTATAAAAATCTGACAAGTTGTTCCCGAGTTATCGTTAAATATGTCTGCGTAGCTGAAAATTAGCCACGCCCATAAAAAAAACCAACGCGATGAATTTTTTCTTAAAATAACTTAATATGCCTAGAATATACATAAACAATTGAAATAAGTGAAAAAATAATTTTGTCCAGCTAACTTGTACTAGTCGACACACTGTGCGATGGGTGAAAGTAATTGGAGCAGTGTGTAGTCATAAGGCCCCTACAGACACACATACATTTCCTGAGATATGTAAGCGCGTACATATACGCTCGTACATATTCGGCAATGTGACTACACATATCTGCTTAAAATATCTGTCGAAGATGTATTCAGTGGCTGCTTGAATTTTTGCACACGCGGACTGAGACGCACGTACAGATCTTTCCGTGTGAGGGCAAAACGCATTTATGTACCAGATATAATATCAGTGCTGTTCGTGTCTTTATTGCGTAAACCATGGCTGATAGTAGAAATTATTCAAAAGCAGTTATTCCAGTGGTTTGTAATCCTAAATCTATAGTGCCGTCTTCTACAGTTTCAATATATACGTTATTTTCTGGTACATATACAGTTCCACACTTTCGTCTTAAAAAGTTATGAAATTTAGATAATGAAATAAATGTAGCTAGATCAATACAAAACAAGGCTAAAAATAATAATATTATTTTCACAAAAGCAGATAAGGGTCACACAATAGTCGCTATAGATCAACAACAATATATAAACAAAACATTAGAATTTATTAAGAAAGGAAATTTCAAAATATTACTAAAAGATCCGACAGAAAAATTCAAGAAAGATATTAGAACAGCGTTAGGTAAAGCTTCTAGCATCATATCAGACAACCAAATCGCAAAATTAACAGTCATGAACCGTCAGCCCCCTCTACTTTATTCATTAGTCAAATTACATTAAGAAAATCATCCTATTAGACCTGTAGTCTCCTACATATCGGCCCCAGCTTACAAACTCTCAAAATTTCTCATATATATCATTAAAACGAACATTAACTTCACCCCAACTTACACAATATAAAATTCGTTAGAATTAACGGAAAAAATTTCCAACGTCTTTCTACCAGATAATTCAAAACTAGTATCATTTGACGTCCAAAACTTTTTCCCTAGCATACCCTGGTTGAAACAGTAAAAATCATAAAAATATTCCTAATCAAAAATAAAGTTAATATCGTTATACAACAAGACATACTAAATTTATTAAACACGAGCCTCAATCAAAATTATTTTTACTTTAATAATACGTTTTATAATAGTTCTAAGGGTCTCACTTAGCCCGCTTTTAGCAGAAATATTCATGGATAACCTAGAAAAAACAAATACATCGACGACAAGAATTGAGCAAACCATTTTTGTATTGGTACCTATATGTAGACGACATCTTTGCTTGTTTTAATTGTACAGAGCGTCAACTTGACAATGTTTTTAACTATATAAACTCAATACATAAAAATATTAAATTCACTATGAAACTAGAAGTCGACAATAAAATTAATTTTCTTGACTTAACGATAACCAGACATTACAACAAACACAAATTCTCTATTTTTCACAAACCCTCACATACAGATACTAAAATAAACATAAAATCAGCTCACCCCCTACAACACAAATTGGCACCTTACCACAGTATGTTGCATAGATTTGTAAGTGTCCTCTTATCTGTAGATGATTTTAATATAGAATTAAATCTAATAAAACAAATTGCTGTTAACAACGGATATTCTCCTGACCATAGACTCAATTCTAAACAAAAAATTAAAAAATAAAGCTATTTCTTTAGTATACCCCAAGAAAGAAAACACAGGGAAAAAATATAATGTTTGAACCTATTTTGGTAACACGTCAGAGAAAATTAGAAAAAACTTAAACAAATATAATATCAACATAGCTTTTAGAACAAACAACTTGTTAGGAAAATTCATTAAAAACGCAAAGGGAAAACAAAATAGATCAAAAAAAAATCTGGAGTGTATCAGTTGAATTGTGGTTCTTGTCATAAAAGTTACATAGGTCGGACAGGTCGCTCATTCGAAACTCAGATTTCAGAACATAAAAGAAGCTATTTAAAAAACAAAACTGACTCAGCGTACAGTAACCATTTAACAGAATCAAATCATCTTTTTGACGATAAATTTAAAATTCTACACATACAAAACAAAGGCATAAAATTAAACCTATTAGAAAATTTAGAAATAAACAGAATTAAAAATTCAGACATCATCTTAAACGAACCAAAAGATACCTGTCTGGCCCATGGTAACTCCCCTTTACTCAATTTATACAATTAATATTCAGAATGGATTTCCCAGCAATATTCATTAGCATATAGTATTAATTTTATTACATATCTACCTTAGGGTATTTGTATAAATATAACAACACTAATATTCAAATATCATTTTGTATCAGACGAAGCTATAGTATAGCGAAACGCGTCATACAGTTTCAGTGAAACTAAAAAAGTGGAAATTTGACAAAATGTAGAAATTATTCAAAAACCATTCCAGTGGTTTGTAATCCTAAATCTATAGTGCCGTCTTCTACATTTTCACTATATGCGTTATTTTTTTGGTACATATACAGTTCCACACTTTCGTCTTAAAAAGTTATGTAAAACACAGGAGGCCATGACTGCTTTTTCAACTCCTTCTAAACTAATGGAAGTCGATCCTTGATATATTCTGAAACGAGCAGCCAATATGCCAAAAGCATTTTCAACTCTACACCTTGCTCGTGATAGCGTCTAATTAAAAATTTTTCTGTCGTGATTGAGTTCTTTCGACCGAATGGTTTCAAAAAGTCTGAGCGCAAGGAAAATGCTTCGTCACCTATGAAAACGAATGGCATTATATTTTCATTGCATTTAGGTTTTATTGGAAGTGGTAAAGATAAATTCCCATCTTTAAGTTTCTTATAAAATGTGGTGTGGTCAATAACTCCTCCATCAGATATTCGACCATTTACACCAAAAGCACACATAATAAATTTATAATTTGCGTTGACTATAGCCATGAGTACTAAACTGTGTGTTCCTTTATAGTTAAAAAAATATGAATCACTTCCAGCAGGCGGAATTATATTGACATGTTTGCCATCAACGGCTCCCAAACAGTTCGAGAAATTACATTGCATTTCAAAATCCTCTGCAATTATTTTCCATTCATTTTCTGTTGCAGGAAACTGAAAAAAAAGAAAAAGTATTTTAATAAATTAAATAATAATTAATTAAATTAAATTTTAATTGTAGGAAGTTGGAAATGAAATAGAGGACACCTGAGAGCGCGAGATTGAAGAACTTAGTAGTTCATTACAGAGCTCATTAGATTCCCGACCAAGTAGTAGTTATGAAATGAATAGAAACACGTCGTCAACATCACATACTAGTCACTACAAAAAGAAACGCAGAGACAAAAATGATGATCAAACAGATGAAATTCGTACTCTAGTTGGAGAGAGGCTGAGAGGTAATAAAGAAGACCAATTCAATATTTTTGGAAATATGTTGCATCTAAACTGAGAACACCTCCAAGAGAAACTAGGTTATAAACTGAAAAACTTATCAATAACCTATTGTTTGAGGCTGAAATGGGCCATGTTACCAAAGCAACAAAAATTGTTTTGCTACTCTATTCAGCAGAAAATAATCCCCAAGTTAGCTTAAACAGAGATGTATCCGTTGGTTCTTATTATCATCACCAACATAGTTCCTATCCATTACAGACTGCTCATTCTCATCAACATGTCACCAAACTCATTTCATACTTATTCATTTCATACACAAGAAATGCATCCACCACAAACAGAAATACCTAATACTCACTCATTTCGTTCATCTGAGAATAATGATCTAATCTCCCTAGAACAGTCTGGCAACGAATCAAGCGAAAACAAACATTGCTACTTTTTTTTTAACAAACTTTCAAGCCAAGTAACACTAACTAACATAATTAAGACAGCTCTGAATTTATTTTAATTTTCCCACTTATCTCGATGTTTTATGTTCACTTTAAATACCTGTTATGTTTAGTTAAATAATATAAATTAAGAATCTTGAAAAAATAGTAATATGTATTATTTTTTTCTTTTCTTTTTTTATTGGTCTAGCATACGTGCTACAGGGAAGTCCCTAAAGCGCTACAGGATCTACACGTGTGCAGAGCAAGCGATTCACGTTGTTCTTAAATTGCTGTAAATTGTACTTGGTGGGAAACACAGTCCTGGACAAATTATTCCAAAGGGTTGATATTCTCCGTACAAAAGAATGCTTGGAAAGCGTTGTACGAGGAGTAATAAGCTGCACCTCATACGGATGTGAAGCATTAGCGCGACGTGTACTTCTAACATGCACCGCTCTGGGAGGAATTAAGCGGGCCACATCCTTCGAACACTTTCCATGAAAATACTTGTAGAATAGGCTCAAGTCGCCAACCGTTCTTCGATGTTCCAGCGCATCAAGGCCGCCGGTCAGTTCCGGATCTCCAATCAGACGAACAGCTCTTCTCTGAATAGAATCCAACAAATGCAGTGTATGTTTGGAAGCGGAGCTCCAAAGATGGGAGCAGTATTCCATAGTTGGTCGAATTTGAGCTTTGTAAAGAATTAACAGTTGTTGTGGAGTGTAAAGCTTTCTAGTTCGAAATAATATTCCCAACTTTTGAGAAGCTCTTCTTGCTATGCCTGCAACGTGTTCATGAAAGGAACTGAGTGACGATGTTAGAAGAATGGAGTGTCCCGACATAACTATGCCGGATTCAGCAACGTTAACTTTTTTAGAAAAAACTGCATTAAATTCCACTTGGTTACTGTCACCCCAAGATAGAATTTCTTCCAGGTCTTTGTTAAGTTGAATGACTCCCTGCTGTCTGCGGATATTCGTCTGAGTAGCCGATGTCCGAGCGTTCAAAGTGAATGAAGAGATAAGTGTACTGTCATCTGCAAAGGTGTAGATTGGATTCTCGGTATTTTCCAGCAGATCGTTAATATAAATGAGAAAGAGAGTAGGAGGATATATACGAGGCTGGTTTGAAAAGTCCGTGCAAAGTCCGAGAGATGGCACCACCGGCGCGTATCGAGGTCATGTTTAGTTAGTAGCATCTCTTGAATGAACGCATACCAAGTTTTAGCCATATTTCTTTGTGTTTGGCATTCGTGTGAATCAAGGAAGTCGAGTGATTTTCAAGAAATGGACGAAAAAGAATTTCGTGTGGTGATTAAACATTACTTTATGAAAGGCAAAACGCCTCAGGAGACTAAAGAGAAGCTTGATAAACATTATGGTGACTCTGCACCTTCGATTAGAACAGTTTATAAGTGGTTTCAAAATTTTCGGACTGGCCATATGGGCACAAGTGACGCTGAACGTTCTGGACGGCCTGTAGAGGTTACGACTCCAGAAATCATTGATCAAATCCATGATATGGTGATGGATGACAGAAGAGTTAAGGTGCGTGAGATTGCTAGTGCTGTGGGCATCTCGACTGAACGGGTACATAATATTTTGCATAAACATTTGGACATGAGAAAACTATCCGCAAGATGGGTGCCGCGATTGCTCACGCTTGACCAAAAACGGAATCGTGTGAAGTGTTGCGGATGGTTTGCAGCTGTTCCAGAAGAATCCGGAGAACTTTAAGCGTCGTTTCGTCACTGTGGATGAAACATGGATACATTACTATACTCCTGAGACCAAACAACAATCTAAACAATGGGTTACCAAGGGGGAATCCGCACCAAAAAAGGCGAAGACCGTTCCTTCGGCCGGAAAGGTTATGGCGACTGTCTTTTGGGATTCGCAAGGGATAATCCTCATCGACTATCTGGAAAAGGGTAAAACTATTACAGGTGAATATTATTCATCGTTATTGGACCGTTTGAAAACCGAGCTGCAAGAAAAACGCCCGCGATTGGCCCACAAGAAAGTCCTTTTCCATCACGACAACGCACCAGCACACACCTCAGCAGTTGTGGTCGCAAAATTAATGGAAATAGGATTCCAACTCGTTTCACATCCCCCCTATTCTCCAGACTTGGCTCCCTCGGTCTACTATTTGTTTCCCAATTTGAAGAAATGGCTGGCGGGACAAAGATTTTATTCAAACGAGGAGGTGATTGCAGACACTAATGGATACTTTGCAGACTTGGACAAATCCTATTATTCGGAAGGGTTCAACAAACTAGAACATCGTTGGACGAAGTGTATAAGCCTAAAAGGAGACTATGTCGAAAAATAAAAAAGGTTTATCCCAAACACATAAGTAGTTTTTATTTTTGCACGGACTTTTCAAACCAGCCTCGTATATTACTTGATTATAATTTATTCATTGCGTTTGAGAATGTAGTAATACTACGAAACTGTAACCACGCCTAGTGCAACTTTTTATACGTGTCACTTAACAAAAAAAAAGTATTCTCTGTGACCTGTGTTGTTAATACGTATTGTCACAAAGCAACGACGATTCCATAAATTCTTTACATGGGTACTGTTTACATTTTTAAAAATCTATTTTCAAATGATCGTAAAATATCAAAAAAAAAATATAACCTTAACTTCACTAGCATTGCTAATGCCAAGATGATCAATTTTATATTAGTTATTAGGCTCATTTAAATGTTTTTCGTTACAAAAGCGACATCTCAGAATAAATGTTCTTCTATTTCTAATGCTATTGGTCTATCTGGTTCTCTACGTTTTTTTGTTTTGAGTCAATCCTCATCTTCATTAGATTCTATTGAAGAAACTAATAATAATACATTAATGATATTACTTAAATTTGTCTGTATTTTCAGAACTTACAAATAATGATTGCGTGAATTCAGTAAAATGTCCTCAAATCTGTTATCATAAATAACTATCATTTAAAAATAAATAAGTACTATTTATGATTAAAAAACCCACTTCGTGGCATAACAAAAAAATGCCTGGTAACGATGAGTAGGTCTTATTATTGATACTATCAATGTTTACAAACATTTATTATTGATACTATCAGTGTTTACAAACATTCTGACGATAATTGCAATTCATAACTAATATTATTGATCAATGCATCAAATACATACCAAATATGGCATTGTACTAAAAAAATTAAACTTGATAGTATTCTAAGAAGTAAATTTTTGCGATCTGCTTCCGCTACTAAAGAAATATTCATAGCTAGAACCCCAGCCACACTAAAGAATAGCCAAATCAATAATCCATTTATAAATTGCAGTGAGTGAAGTAGAAAATAGCCGAAATTTCAACAGTGTCTTATGCAAAGATATATTACCGTATTCCACGTCCGTACAGCGCTCCTAAAATCTTGAATGATCCCATGTGATCTACTAGTAAAACTTGTTATATTTATATTTATAATCTCTTTGTCGCACGCTGTATATATATATATATATATATATATATATATATATATATATATATATATATATATATATATATGTATATATATACCAAGTGTACAAGTATGAAATGCGGATTTCAGACAACAGATGGTGCACCAATGCAGTTTGTACTATAAATATTTGACACTGCGCCATTTTGTTGTGTCATCAACAAGTGTCAGACGCGCACGGGTGATAAATTGGAAAAGTGTGTGCATCGTGTTGTGTTGTGTTCAATATGTCGATATTAATACCGAACAAAGAGCGTTTGCGGACAGCATTAATTTTTTATTTTCATTTGAAGAAAACTGCTGTTGAATCATATCGATTACTTCGAGAAGCTTATGATGAACATGCTCTATCGCAAGATACGTGTGAACGATGGTTTCGGCGTTTCAAAAGTAGTAACTTCGATGTTGCAGACAAGGAACGTGGAAAACCACCAAAAAAATACTAAGTGTGGAATTGCAAAACAACTCGACGAGCAATTGGGCCTTAGTCAACAAGCTGTTTCCAATCGGCTACTAGAGATGGGAAAGATTCAGAAGCCGGTAGATGGGTTCCACATGAGTTGAACGACAGGCGAATGAAAAGCGCAAAAATACGTGTGACATTTTGCTCGCTCGGTACAAAAGGAAGTCGTTTTTGCATCCTGTAGTGACAGGGGATTAAAAGTGGAGTCCCGAGTGCAAAAAATCATGGGTAGACCCAAGCGCACCATCCAGATCGGACGCAAGACGGAATCGCTTTGGCAGAAAGACGATGCCATGTGTTTGGTGGGACCAGAGGGGCGTGGACTATTGTGAGCTGCTAAAACCCGGGGAAACGATTAATACTAAACGTTACCAACAACAATTGATCGATTTGAACCGTTCGCTGCTTGAAAAAAAAAAAGGCGAGAATACCGAAAGAGGCAACACAAAGTCATTTTTCTTCATGACAACGCTCCATCACATACTGCAAAACCAGTTCGCGACACGTTGTAAGCACTCAGCTGGGAAGTTCTACCCCATACAGCTTACTCACCAGACTTGGCTCCTTCCGATTACCACTTGTGTGCATCGATGGGTCATGCACTTACTGAGCAGCGCTTTAGTTCGTACGAAGATGTGAAAAAATGGCTCGATGAATGATTCGCAGCAAAAGGGGAAGATTTTTACTGGCGTGCTATTCACAAATTGCCCGAAAGATGGGAAAAATGTATAACAAGCGATGGAGCATACTTTGAATAAAGTACTTTTTATCATTTTTTTTTTTCCGAATTTTAGATGTTTTTTTAGAAAAAAAAAACGCATTTCATATTTGCATATATATATATATATATATATATATATATATATATATATATATATATATATATATATAACATATATACGTATTCAAAGAATTAAAATGGGAGACGAAGGGCATTATGGTAGATGGTAAGAAGCTGCATCATCTGCGTTTCGCCGATAATGTAGTATTAATAGCAAACAACAAAAACGAACTGCAGGAAATGCTTAATGAGTTGAATGAAAAATCAAGAATGATAGGACTCGAGATAAATTTAAGCAAAACAAAATATCTAACAAACGAGAAAGAGCCGTCATATGATCAACAAATAATAATAAAACAAGAAAAAATCGAGAAGGTCTAATCATGTACATACCTAGGACAAAGGATAGAACTTTCCAAAAACAACCTGAAAATCGACCTAAACAGAAGAATATCATTAGTATGATCAGCGTTTGGTAGACTACAATCTGTACGGATATCCAACATGGCCAGTACCTTAAAAGCAAGAACTTTTGGCCAGTATGTGCTACCAGTCCTCACATATGGAACAGAGACATGGTGATTTAATAAAAGCATAATAGATAAGCTCAAAAAAACCCAGAGAGCAATGGAGAGGAGAATGTTTTTATGTAACGCATACCCAACATCGAGATTCGCAGATCAAGGGTAAAAGACGTGATATAACGTATATGTACCCTGACATGGAACTGGGCGGGACACATTGGTAAATTAAGAGATGATAGATGGACACATCGAATAATAGAATGGCGACCAAGCGAGAATAAAAGATCCAGAGGTAGGCCACAGACAAGATGGATTGATGATATGAAGAGAATCGCTGGTTATGACTGATAAACAACAGAGATCAGTGAAAAGCACTTGGGTAGGTTTACGTTCGACGATGGACGGAATAGGCTAGTGATGATGATGATATATACAGCGTGCGAGGCTTAAATCCGGATAAATTTAAATTTGAATTTTCCGCCGTATAATAGTTCTGCTATAACCTATCATAACCTCGAAATAACTGAGCCGTTGCGAACAAGTGCGGTGTACAACCGAAGAGCCGCGATTATCAAAAATCTCTGCGATGGGCGTTCGGCGACTGAAATAATTCGCTTCTTCGGGTACCCGAAATCAACTGTGTACGACATTGTTGCTAAATATAATGCTCTTGGGAAGGCACACCGGCACACACGAACCATTTAGTCCAAAACTGGTTATCGGATAACGTAGACATGTTCTGGTCTAAAGAATTCTGGCGCCACAATCGCCCGGATTTGAACTCACTCGACTACTATGTTTGAAGCGTAATCGAAAGAGTGACTAACAAGTCCAGACACCCTAATGTGGCATCTTTACGCACCGCTATCGAAGCAGCATTTGCCAATATAAACAGCCTTGCTTTAAAGACAGTGTCCGAGCGCTTCAGGCCAAGGATAGAGTAGGTCATTGGGGCTGAGGGAGGTTACATCGAATAATTCCACGATGGATAGGTCACGCAACTGATATGCAAAAGGATTTTTTTTTCATTTATTATTTACAATATTATAAAGCTATTATCAAATATATATAAGGCTGATATCAATGTTTTTAAACATTCTGACGGTAATTGTACCTAATAATGATTATTATTGATAACTACATCGAATAGATATCAAATATGGTATTTGATAGTATTATAAGGAGGGATAAGAATATCTACTAGATTAGGAGAAACAAATTGCCTATCAAGAACATACAAATCACATCTGTCCTTTTTTAACACCAACTTCAGACAAGTCACATAATAGAGTTTACTAGCTGCAAACAAATAGCCAATATAGAAAACGACAAGATAAAAGCAATACGCGAGGATATCGAAATCAAAAAAAATTGGACTTTTTGTCTAATACATTGCAAATGGCAATTAAAAAATATATATATCGACCGACAGACAGAGCACAAACGTCTGCAACAGAAGCCTCTGAAACGATGACTAAAGGTTGGAATTTTGCATATATATATATATATATATATATATATATATATATATATATATATATATCTGCATATATATATATATATATATATATATATATATATATATATATATATATATCTGCATATATATATATATATATATATATATATATATATATATATATATATATTCTCAATTTAGTGGGGCTGCAGTCTATAATTATAGACTGTAGCCCCACTAAATTGAGTATATATTTTTCTTAACTAGTCAGTCGCGACTACTCCTGTCTTTGTTATATATATATATATATATATATATATATATATATATATATATATATATATATATATATATATATATATATAAGAGGATAATATCAATGTTATCGATCATTTTGACGTACTTTATAACAAATATTGATAAATACGTCAAATAAATACCAATTAAGGTATTTTACTAAAAAATTTCAATTTGATGGTATCGTAAGGAGTGAGTTTTTGCAATCTATTTCCTTTAATTATTAACATCACCAATCTCTGATATTAGACCATAGAAATATCCATACCTAGAACCTCAGATATAAAAAAGAATAGACAGATTACATTATTCATAACATCATTTTTAGAAACTGCAATGAGTGCTGTAAGGATAAGTAGAAAATACTGGACAAAATTTTAACGGCGTCTTATGCAAAAAAGTTACGATATCTTGCGTCCGTGCAACACCGGTAAAAACCTTGAATGATCGCACGTGGTCTGCTAGTAAAAGTTGTTGTCACTTATATTTGTTCATTGTAATAGCAGGTTATATATTTATCAGAACATTCTGCAGTTTAGAAATCTGACAACACTTAAACATTCAATCGGATCGTAATTCATCGTTTCCAGTCACCCCTCCTTGAGTCCAATCTTAATCTTGAATCGCGTTTAGTCTAGGCCCTAGATTTCTATTTATTCTTACTGTGCTTGTTCAAATGGCGGTTTAACATTATTGTTAGTAGATGGAGTTATGTTCTTGATTAATAATGCATAATTTAAGTCAATCTCTGCTTAAGTACAGTTTACGTAAAAAAATCAATAAACTAATCAAAAGTTAATCGATCTATGGCTGGAATAAATTTAAGATATATTGTAATAAAAATGATGAGAAGTTTCTAAATTACCAAGTGAATATTCTTGGTTATAAAAAAAATATCAGTTCATAATTTTCATAATAGATAACGTCACATGATAAAAGGGCACATTTTTTAAACCCGTCTTAGGAAGCACGTTTTATTAAAATATATGATAGTAGTATTTTAAAAAATAATTACGTGCATTATTTATAGACCAAAAGGGTGACCCGAAATTTCGACCTGTCTGCTAACCGTCTTATTAAAAATAATTACGTGAATTGTTTCAAGTTATCTACCTAGTCATGAACATGATATACGAAAAATGATTGTCCAACTACTGTCAATAAGTTTTTGGCATTGGCTATCGATCTTATTTTTCAAGTAAATTTTGATGTCAACAGTGCTGAAGGGGCCAAGACCCAATTCACCAGACTCAGATCCAGATCAAGATGACCAATTCAGACAAGAACTGGATAAACTATTAAGTCTATTGGGGATTTGTTGCTGTCAGACCGACGAATGCTTATTAAAGGAGTTGAAGTTGGTGAAATCTATTCATAAGGACTGTCAACGGTAAAAGTTCGTTACGCGGTCTTTTCAGAAAAAGAGGTTTTTTTTTCTTGGAATAGGCTTAAAATGGTCTAATTTTGAAAGACTTACGAGAAAATATCGGGTGGAGGCCGCTTTTACACGTTTTTTTTTGCGTATAAATATTGATACGTAAGCGTACAAAAGTCTACTGTGCTACTGACAACTATTGATCGAAATTGCTCGAGAGAACTCGGTTCGTTTATGCCCATGCGCCGAGATGATTATGCTACGTTTACAGTGAAATTTTCTTTTCGAAAAACAACACGAAACGAACAAATTATAAGGTTTTTTTTTGGAATAGGCCTAAATGGTCTAATTTTGAAAGGAAAAAAAATTGAGGTAATTCTGTTGCTTCTTGCTAACCTGAATTAACCTTGGTCTCCAGTCACTAATAAGCATGTATATCGTTTCTTCACATTAAGGTAGGACATTTTTTTTTCTTTATTTAACATATTTTGTAATTGCTGATTATTCAATTCAAGTTAGTTTCGGTTAGTCCAGGTTAACAAAAACGGTTACTTCCCGATTTTTTCTCATAAATTTTTCAAATTTAGGTAATTTTAAGCCTATTAAAAAAATCTTTCTTTTTCTCAAAAGCCCGCATACCGAAATTTTACCAAAAATAATGACCATAAACAATTTTGTGATAAGATTAGATCATAACTGAAAAAAAATTAATAATTTTTTGAAAAGATTAGGCTGACCTCTATATTTCACCCATTAGTGTGAATGGAGCTTATTTTTTCGAAAACAACTGATAGTATCGATCAGTGGTTATCAACAGTTGTCAGTGATATAGGTTTATTTTTATTTACCAAAAAAAAAGTGCAAAAACGGCTTCCTCCCGATATTTTCTCGTAAGTCTTTCAAAATTAGACCTTTTTAGGCCTATTCCAAGAAAAAAAACCTCTTTTTTCTGAAAAGTCCGCGTAACCAAATTTTACCCTGCCCACCTCCTCGTCTGGAAAATTAATGGTGACCGTGAAGGAATTTTTCTATATGGGAAATGGTCTCGTTATTAATTGTGGTTTTGAAAAAAAAAAATTTTTTGTCATAAATGGAAAGATCATATATAAGTTTTATAACAAAACTATTTTGTTTTTTCTTTATAAATAGAAAGTTCAAATTGAAAATAAATTTTTAATCTTATTACCGATGACGCGCCGAAAAATCCGAGCGACGCGACGTCATAATGTTTATTTTCCCCAACATCACAGACAGCTTTCCCATTTTCGAAGAAATGTTCCTCCAACGGCAAGCCTTGGTTTGACCGAAAATGCAAAGATGCTGTTGCTTCTAAACATATTGCGTACCGACAATGGCGTGAAAATCCTAACACCATAAATCGTAATATCGTGCCCGGAACAGTTGCAAAGGAATTATCGACGAAACCAAGGAGGCGCACAATCAACGAATTAGAAATAAAACTTCTCGCTTGTCCCAACAATTCTAGGTCCTTTTGGGCAGTCGCTAAGGCAGTTAGTCAAAATTTTACCAAATCCACCATACCACCACTCACACGGACAGATAATTCCATTGCAACCACACCTGTTGAGAGAGCGAACTTGTTGGCTGAACTCTTTGCTTCACATTCTACTGTCGATTTCCAAGGAAAAACACCACCTACTATTCCCATATTGCAGTCAAAGATGCCCGAAGTTGTCTTCATTCAGGGCATCATAAAGCGTATTTTAATGAAGCTAGACACCAAAAAGGCTTCTGGCGCTGACGGAATACCTGCCATAGTTCTCAAAAACTGTGCAAGGGAACTAACACCAGTTTTCTGTAGACTTTTTAACCTATCCTACAGAAAGGGAATATTTCCGTCCTGCTGGAAATGTGCCACGGTTCAGCCGATACCTAAAAAAGGCAAGAAGACCTTGCTAAACAACTACCGACCAGTCACACTGCTTTCAACAATATCGAAAGTCATGGAAAAGGCGATCACCAATATGGCTTTCGTAAACATAGATCAACAGGAGATCTTCTGACTTATGTAACACATGTTTGGAACAACGCAATTGAACACTTTGGAGAATCTCGAGCGATTGCTCTTGACATATCCAAGGCATTCGACCATGTTTGGCACGATGGACTATTGGCTAAGTTACGCTCTTATGGTATGTCTGAAAGGTTCTGTTTGTGGCTCTCATGTTTCCTCAGAGAGCGTTCTTTATGAATGGCGGTCAACGGATTTCTTTCTAACACCTTCACTATCAACGCCATACTGTCTCCTACTCTCTTTCTTATTTACATTAACGATCTGCTGGAAAAGACCGGGAATCCAATCTACAACTTTGCAGATGACAGTACGCTTGTCTCTTCATTCGCCTTGAACGCTCGGACATCGGCTGCTCAGGTGAATATCTGCAGGCAGCAGGAGGTCGTTCAACTTAACAAAGACCTGGAAGAAATTCTACAAAAAACCCAGGCGACAGTTTTTTCTAAAAAGGTTAACGTTGCTGAACCCGACATAGTTATGTCGGGGCACTCCATTCCGCTAGCATCGTCGCTCAATTTGTTGGGCGTTAATTTGGGAGCAAATATGTCCTGGCATAAATATGTTGCAGGCATAGCAAGGAGAGCTTCTCAAAAGTTGGGAATATTATTTCAAACCAGAAAGCTTTATACCCCACAACAACTGTTAATTCTTTACAAAGCTAAAATTCGACCAACTATGGAATACTGCTCCCATGTTTGGGGCTGCGCTCCCAAACATACACTGCATTTGTTCAGAGAAGAGCTGTCCGTCTGATTGGAGACCCGGAATTGACCTGCGGCCTTGATTCGCTGGAACATCGAAGAACGGTTGGAGACTTGAGTCTGATCTACAAGTATTTTCATGGAACGTGCATGTTACAAATACCGTCGCGCTGGTGCTTCGCATCCGTATGAGGTTCAGCTTGTTACTCCACATACAACGCTTTTCCAGCAGTCTTTTATATGGAGAACAGCATCCCTTTGGAATAATTTGCCCAGCGCTGTGTTTCCCACCGAGTACAATTTACAGCGATTCAAGAACAACGTGAATCGCTTTTTCCGCACACATGCCGCTTCTGGAGCGCTTTAGGGACTTCCCTGCAGCAAGTGTGCTAGACCCATTAAAAAAAAAGCTAATACGAGTGTTTTAATTTTCAGTTAATTTATTCTTGTTATTGTTTAAACGGCGTATTGATAAATTTATTGAAAATGTCTAATCTAAAAAGTTATCCTGCCTATTTCGTACCATTTTGTACGAATATTATAAAAACAACTCACGAAAAAATGTTTTTAAATGTGCCACAAGATGTTAAACGTCGAAATGGTTCCAAGCAGCACAACGTACTGATCCTAAAACAACATCAAATTTTTTCTGTTGTGAAGATCACTTCGATGCAAGTAACTTAATATAATAATAATCATTTTTGCGTTTAAGTTGAACATAACCTATATCCTTGTCATCGTAACTTTCGCATGACACCCTCAATATATATTTAATAAAAATATATTGTTTCTTATTTACATTTACATGTTTAACAAATATAACAAAATATAGCATACTTCAATAATTTTGACAGTATATACTGTTGACAATACTTACGTGAAAACACTTTAACATAATAACGTCATAAACATGGCAACCAATCGTGGCTCTTTCGTGGTCACATGATTTTTTTTAAATTTTATACATTTTAATTTATTTATAATTAATTGTAAAAAATTTTTCGCATTGATTAACAATATTATTTACGATAAAGTTTCAAAATAAAGTAAAAAAATCGATAATTATTTTTTATTTTAAAATAAAATTGAAAGGTTTATGAAAGGATTATCTAAAATTTGAAGTAAGCCATTAGAGAACAACGTCCAAGTTCATGGAGAATATATTCCATGACTGAAAGCTCTGGATACAACGAGTTACAAGATCCACCCTATACCACTGATTTAGCGACCTGTGACTTCTTTTCGTTTAAACATCCGAAGGAAGACTTCAGGAGTCGGGATTTTTCTCGGATGACGACTTGAGAGCCACTGTGGCGTAGCCTTTTGGCGCTTAAACATAAGAATTTGTTTGGTTGGAATAAAACAACTTGAGAAACGATGAACTAAATATATTAATGTACGGAGTAGTAATGCAGAATAGAACTTTTTTAAGCTTTATGAGTTTTTCTTCGCAGCTGGCTTGATAACTTCCCTCGTACATGCAAATTGAAAAGTAACTTAAAATTTTTAAAAGCTGGGAAAGAAAATTGGTGAACCGTATTAGCTCATTCCCTCTGTCAAATAGAAATCTAAATAAAAAACGAAACAAATCAAAATAAAAATAAAGCTTAAGATCGTGGAAAAATATTAAAAGATTATTTATTAGTTTAGAGGCCGTTGGAAAAATTAATAAAAAGCAAATTATCATGATTCAAAGTGTACTCAAGATTTTCATATGAAGTTGTTTAAAATTGACAGGAAATTAAGTTGCTAATTACGATTTAAAATAAGGTAAAAAAGTTATCATCCATTTCTGAAGTCCAGGGTTTTATTTTCATTGCGGTATCGGACCATACTATGATTTTTACTATGTTAGGATTTTGAAATCTTTGGCACAATGACACTCCATAACTGTTATCATCACTACACCAAACAATTTAATTTTTCAGTCGCCGCGCACCTCGTTAGCATCATTAAGAATGATGACTTTAGCATGATTCGCGTAGTATGGTTTTTACGTTTAAAATTTAAGGAAATCGCTGGCAAAAACTAACTAATATGAGATAAACAAATAACGAATACACTTTTTGATTATGATCAATACTAAATTCAAGCGTATATAAAAAAAGCCATTGAAATCTAACTAATATGAGATAAACAAATATACGTTTTTTGATTCATTATTATGATTAACACTAAACTCAAGCGTATATAAAAAAGCCATTGAAATCAGTCTCCCAGTGTTATAGTAATTCAGAAGAGTAAGTAATTTGAATTTTTAAGACATTACTGTGTTTGCCATTTTCTTATTAATTTTACGATTATAATAGCAAGTGGGAAATAATCTTTTTGGTTACCGACCTTTGTAGGCCTTAACAATTTAACAATTTATTACTTTTTTTAAAAAAATAGATTGGTCAATTCAATTAATTAAAAATGTCCTTTAATCACATGATACTACAGAAGTAACGAAAAACGTAGAAGTTTTTTGTATGAAGTGCTCAAATTTATTAGAGTTATTAAACAACTGGTCTCACTTTGACAGCAGCATCATATCAAGCCCAAGGCAGAAAAACGTGGGCTAAAACAGTGGCACAAATCCCATGATATCATCACGTCCTTACGTAAGACGCCGAATAGAAGAGGAGGACATATTTTGGGTTAATCCCTGACACATTAAATTTGGCAGATTGTGGACGTCAACAACTGTGACAACAACTGAGTTCATGTTTATCTTTTTCTTTCTTTGAAGCCATCAAGAAAGAAATATAAATTTCGATTGCTTACTAATTTTTCAAATAGGAAAAAGTATGAGATAGAAAATTATGCTCTAACCTTTAAACGACTTCCTTTTGACAGTTGAAGCAAGACGGATGTATTTTTGCAAAAGAGGATCCTAAAAAACCGAAGTTTTGGGTTACGTGGTTCAAGCACGTGGTTAAAGACGTGAGGTCGTGTTTCTTGCGATGTGGGGCTTTGGACTGGTAGTCTTGACAAAAAATGGCTATACCGGTCGTTTATTAGTGTATTAATAGTTTGCAAAAAAGTTATGGAAATACTCGAGAGATCTGGGAAGAGCACGGGGTCGACTACTTGGTCTCTTAAAACTAACATCTTGACCTTACTACTCAGGATATATCACCACTACACCAAACACTCAGTCAATCATTGCTCCTGATGAAGATAACATGGTTAGCGAAACGCGCGTCGAGTGTAAAAATAAAGTTTTTAGTGTAGTGGGTAGTGTCATTGTGCCAAAGATTCCACATTCCCAACATAATCTTGACCTTAGAACAAATTTGACGGTAACTCTATGAATACTATTAGGTCATTCTGGAATTAACTCATCTCTTAATTTTTGTTTACTTAAATCTATTATGGAAATTGAAGCGAGAACTTTCGTCGGAAAGTTGGTATTTAGTAATAGGTTATTGTACAGATTTTTTTTTTTTTTTTGATTGTCGTGGGTATAAGTCGTTCAGTTTCTCTCGCATACACTGTACCACAGCAACAGGAAATTTTATAAGCGTCTCAGTTTCTAAAAGAATCACATATGTTGCTAATCAGAAGCATTGATAACTTTTTTTTATAAAAATATTATTAATTAATATATATTAATTATATAGTTTATAAAAATTGGCAGTTTTCTCTATAGTCTCGTAAATTATGGCTTGAGTCAGGGCTGGGAAGAGTTGTATTCTCCAGTGTTCGAACCAAGGAACTCAATTTTTTAGATTTTCAATGGTTAGGCTTATGGAAACACATACAAATTGCATTTCAGAGTCAACTTCTATTGCTGGGCTATCTCCTCGTAACTTTTCAAAGTTACTCTCTTATAAAACTAGATGGCGCCATATGGGTCAAATTCTAGATATTAGAAATGCTTGCCGTTTGTACTTAAATTAGTTTGAAAAAACCTATTATATTCCGATCAATGATTCTTTGCATGTACGTCATAATTATCTGAATATGTCTGAATTGTCAACATGTTAAGTATATTTAAAAACTTAAAAACGTAGGTCTTCTGTCATCTGAAGTTATTTACGACATTCTCTCTATTATCTGTCTCGGTTATTTGTACATACGCAAGAAAGACAGCGAACAACCTGGAATTTGGGTATAGCGTCATGTTTTAGAAGCCAGTACCGCCGAGTTTATAGACAATAAAAATAATCGATAAAATTCTTTGACGGATTGAGGTTACGTCATCTTTATGTTTAATTTTAATTAATTAAATAATAATAAATTAATTAATTTAAAAAATTAATTAATGCCAGTTATGGAACTCTTCGAACATTACTTCTGGATTAGGGTTTCAAATTTAAGAAAGATGACAACAGACGAGCATTAATGGATACACCAAGAATTTGTTCAATGAGGGCAGCTTTTCTTAGAAAGTATATAGAAAACAAAAATGCACAGATTGCCCGTCAGCTTGTTTTTATGGACGAAACATGGATTTTTTCAAAAGGCAGTCGAAGGAAATCATGGCAGGATGACAACATTAAAAGTGTTTGTAAGCCTGGGGTATTTGATCGTAAAAGGTTTATTGTTTTACATGCTGGACACAGTGGGGGTTTTGTGGAAAATGCCAATTTACTCTTTGCTGGCAAGTCAAAGTTACATGATTATCATGGAGAAATGAATAATGAAATGTTTACGAAATGGGTCAGAAACCAGTTGATTTCTAATTTAGAAGAACCATCTTTAATTATAATGGATAATGCTTCATACCATTCAGTTGAAGTAGAAAAACAGCCATCTTCAGCATGGAAAAAAGAAGAAATTTTGGAGGAGTGGTTACGTGGTTACAGAAGAATAGTGTACCTCATAACAAACAGATGTTTAAGACAGAATTGTTAGAATAGAAAAGCTCATAAAAAATCAAAGGAATATCAAATTGATAAAATTTTTCAAGAGCATGGGCATGAAGTGTTGAGGTTACCTGCTTCTCACTGTCAATTTAATGTAATCGAGCTGATTTGGGCAAATGTAAAAACATTTTATAACAAGCATATTGGTGAAGAGGGTTATGGAGATAAACAAGTACTTCAGATATGGAACAGAGCCTTAGAAAAGTATACACCAGAGGTATGGCATGCCAGCGTACAACATACAGAAAACCTGATTCAACAGTGGTATGATCGTGAGGTAATAATCGAAGTGATTCCAGAAATCATTATTCGTGTTGGGAATGATGAAAGCGAGAGTGAAGAATCTACTTATAGCGATTAGTGTCATTATTCAATTAATAATTTAAATATTACTTATTGACATGTTCCAAGCCAAATATAGGCTTATCTATCTATCTATTAGTTTGATTTGATAAATTATATTAAAATTCGAATATGCAATTTATATCTCCTATTGATACTTTATGGTATACCCCCGTTATGAAATATCTTTCTGTTTTTAAAAATATTATATTTCAGTTCTCTATTTTAAAATTTTATTTAATGAGTTCTACGGTGCAACTTTCTATTTAATATGTAATTTTGATAAAGCTATATTAATAATAATATATAACTCACAGATAAGATGATGCAAAGATCCATTGATCACACTTTATCTTCTTTTCTCTAGTCTTGTCTTTTCATCTCTTCATCGGATAGAATACTTTCAAGCTTCTCTTATAATCTATAGTTAGCTAAGTTTTGAAAGCGGAAATGAAACAAGATGAATTAATGAATCGAAATTCATTTATTATAAGGTTTGGGAACAGATGGAGTCAAATTTGGCGAATAGGGTGGATGTTCCAACAATTCATACTTCTGGTCTGGTGTAATTATACATCAAAATGACAGTATCCGACCAGTTTTGCCAAATCACCTCTGTGAGCAGTTGCATTGTCATGATGAAAGATGATGTTTTCTTCTGCACACCGGGCCTTTTCTCACGAATTTTCTCATCCAGCTGGTCCAAAAGGTTTCAATAATACTCTACTGGACCGGTTTGAAGGTAATCAATTAAGAAAATTCCTTTTGCATCCCAGAAAACTGATGCCATAATTTTTTGGACGACTTTGACCACTATGCCTGTTTTGGAGCTGAACAACCGGGCTCAATCCACTGTGCGGTTTGTTGTCGCAGTTCAATACTAGTAAATCCAAGTCTCATCCATATTTGCAAATCGTTGCAGAAAATCAGTTTCATTCCTTGTGAAACGAGCCAAATGTTGTTTAGAAAGTTTCTCTCGAGTGCGTTTTTGTTCTAATGCTAGCAAATGCAGTACACATCTTGTGAATAGCATTTTCATACCCAAAACATTAGTTAAGATCTCATGTACTAATCCACGTGAGATGCCTATATTTCAGCTAAATCATCCATAGTTAATCGACTGTCTTCCATTAACATATCTCGTACTTGTACAACAGTTTCTTCAGTTGTTGCAGTTTTTGGACGTCCTGAACCATCATTGACGCATGTACGACCATGTTTAAAGTCTAGAGTTCATCTGTGAACAGTTCGAAACGAAGGAGCAGACTTCTTTAACATTTTCACTAGCTTTGCATGGATTTCAGTTCTCGATAAACCTTCCAAAACAAAAAATTTTATTACTGCACGATATTCGATTTTTTCCATTTTTAAAAAATACTCAAACACGTCTACTTTAACTAGCTGATAAACAATAAATGTCTTGACAGATCGACTTGAAATTTAGGGTGTGTTCATATAACAGATGAAGTTTCAAAATGGTGTTTAATATTTGGGTCAAGTGATGTTCCGTAGGCGCCGCTTTCAAAATTTATTGATAGCAAACGTAACGGATATATCCCAATAATATATATATATATATATATATATATATATATATATATATATATATATATATATATATATATATATAATGTGTTAAAACTTTATGAACGTATACTTTTCGTATTTAGAAACTTTTAAGTTTTATAAGAACTTTTAATTTT
Source organism: Pachyrhynchus sulphureomaculatus (assembly GCA_019049505.1). Classification (NCBI taxonomy): domain Eukaryota; kingdom Metazoa; phylum Arthropoda; class Insecta; order Coleoptera; family Curculionidae; genus Pachyrhynchus; species Pachyrhynchus sulphureomaculatus. Next base: position 221,342,922 of record CM032447.1, on the reverse strand, counting down.
AATGTCTTGTATATTTTTTCCATACACAAGGGGAAATAAGGTATTACTTGTAACCTTTAAGTTTACTTAACTACCATCTGTCTCTATATTTTTTAATAGCGGTTAGAATTCAATTTTTGTACAAAATTTCATAGAACACAAAAAAGTACACATTTGGTCAATGTGACTCCATGTTTGGCTGACGGGCCCAAGCTAAGTCAGCACGAACGCTATTACCATTGTGTATTAAGGACCTGACAATGTTACATGTTTTCAAAATCACTGACTTCTGAATGTTTCTGTATATGTTCGTGTTGGGTCCTAATTGCATTAAGTGTGGTGTGAATGTTATTAGTGTAAGGCCTGTGGCTGATATGATGAGGGAGATAATGATGACTTTTCCTTGTTTCCATAGCCTTTTTATTTCTCTTGCAAGGTCTGTGTATTTGGAGATTTTTTCTGTGTATTTCATTTGGATGTTTGTGTCGTTGGGGACAGCTATGTCAATTAGATAGGTGACTTTTCCTTTTTTGCACTGAAAAGTAATATCGGGTCTATTGGCGGAAACTGTTTTATCTGTATGGATACTGATGTTCCAGTAGAGCTTGTAATCTTTATTTTGAAGTATGGGTGTTGGTGTGTATTTGTAGTAGGGATCTGGGTTTTCTATGAGTTTGTATGTTGTGGCTAGTATTTGGTGAACTACTTTTGCAGCTGAGTCATGTTTGGCTGTGTATTCCATTCCGGCTAATATTTTACATCCGCTTATATGTCCGATCGTTTTTTTCTGCTGGTGACATTTTCTGCATCTGTTCCATGTAATAGCTGGGTCTTTGATTATATGCTTTTGGTAGTTTCTGGTTAATATGACTCTATCTTGGATGGCAAGTAAGAAGCCTTATAATTCAGGGAATAGCTGCCCATCCTGTAACCAGATGTTGCTGTGGAGCACTTTGCATTTACCTATACCAAATTCCATATTGATATCTAAGGTGAATATTTCTGTGGTTTTGAGGAGTTCTTTCAGCTGTGTTTTTGTGGCAGCGTAGAGTTTTATGTCATCCATATATAGGAGGTGGATATTAAAACTTTATGAACGTATACTTTTCGTAGTTAAAAACTTTTAAGTTTCATAAGAACTTTTAATTTCAATGTCTTGTATTTTTTTCCAAGTTTCAAGGCCATACGCAAAGGGAAATAAGGTATTATTTGTAACCTTTATGTTTACTTAACTACAATCTGCCTCTTATATTTTTTAAAAGCGGTTAAAATTCAATTTTTGTACAAAGTTTTATTATTATTAAGAATATATTTTTAATATATATTAAATAAACTCTTACACAATTGTATTATCACCTATACCTGAACATGAATATTTTCGGGGATATACCATCAATACAAGAGGAACTAAAATTTTGCTTCAATTTTGAATTTTTCAATGAAATATTAGCGAATCAATCGAGCCTAGTAACTTTAATAGAGATATTGGTTACAGTCTGCCACAAACGTGGAAACCGATTTTAACACCATTTGTATTAATAATTAGTCGAGTATCAAAACTTGTCTCTTGCATCTAGGAAACATTTAGTATTCGAATCTCAGAGTAAATATCCGAAAAGATTCATTATACAATCTTAGGCAAAACGTCAGAGAGGCACTTTGATTTGACTCGTTCCAATCTTAGAAAAAGCTGCCGCCTCATATATTCATTGCTTTTAGCCTCTACAACAATTTAACAATGGCACCAAAAGTGGAACGAGTAACTGACATTCCCCTTTTGAAGTTTGGTGAAGGTCCTCATTGGGACATCGAAACACAAAATCTTTATTTTGTTGATATGTTTGGAAAGAATGTCCACCGATATGTCCCGTCAACTGGACAACATACCAGTGTTAAATTAGGTAAATGAAATGTGTTAAATTTAAATATATTTATTTAAATTTAATCTGAATGATAAAATATTAGTTTATCCAGAAAAAAGTATACGTAAGACAGCGTTTCTCAACCTTTCAGTACTTGCGACCCAATTTTGAAATATAATTTTCATCGCGCCTCCCCCCCCTCTCATATAATAACAATGCATGCAATAATAATGCATTTTCAGTATTTTGATGCTAAAGCTGCACTATGACCTTAATTACAAACCTTACAAACTACTAAGAATAAGTAAATTTATTCATATTTGGCAACACATATCTGTTGCGTTGTCAAAATTAGAATTATTGCTCTCTGTCACGTCTACCATATCGGTAGCGGCTTCGCGAGAAGTTCAGAGTTGTCTCGAACATTCGGAAAGTCTGCCCAAAAGTGTATAAATGCTGCACCTCGTTCAATTACAGTCCGTCTCAGTCGAGTTGATCCTTCTACTGCTATCGGATTTATCGTGAATGGGTATGTTGTAATTTACGTGTTAATTGAAATTCAAGGTACTAAGTATTCACGGCAGTAAATTTATACAGAATTATGGATAAATTTTTAAGTGGGCGTAAGCCAGCATTAGATGATAGTGAAGCATTCACAAGTGCACAGACGATAGTAGTTCCGAAAATAAAATCAAGAAAATATTCTCAAGAATGCTTAAATTTAGGGTTTACCAGTACTGAAGTAAATGAAGAAGAAAGGTCCCTATGTGTTATTTGCTCAAAAATCTTGGCAGCAGACAGCATGAAACCAAATAAACTTAAACGACATTTGTGAAGAGTTTGTTGCTGTTCATACCTATATCAAATGATACTGTTGCCCGTCGAATTGGTGATATAGCTGAAGATGTACAGCATCAGCTTTTCGGGAAGTTGCGTGACAAATTGTTTTCAATTCAGCTTGATGAGGCAACAGATAGCAATAAAGATGCTCATTTCATTGTCTATATTCGATTTTGTGATGGTATGTCAGCAGTAGAAGAACTATTTTTCTGCAAATCAATAGAACTCGAAAATCTATCTTAAATGATTTTATAAACGAGGCAAATATGGAGTGGAAAAATTGCGTCGAAATATGTACCGATGGTGCTCATTCAATATCTGGAAGATTTCAACGTATACAAGCACTTGTGAAACAAAAATCTCCACTGTGTATATGGACACATGGTATGATCCACAGAGAAGCTTTGGCTTCCAAAGAAATGAGTCCTGCTCTGAATATTGTGCTCACTACACTTGTAACCGTAGTAAATTATATCAAAATGAGACCCCTAAAATCTAGAATTTTTTCTGCACTTTGTAAAGTCATAGGTACCGAATATTCAGCGTTACTATTTTATTGCGAGGCAAGATGGTTATCATATGGGAAATCTTTGCAACGTGTTTATGAATTAAGAAATGAAATCGCCATTTTGCTAGAAGAGAAAAACCGACCGGAAGCCGGGAAGTTTCGAGATAGTTTACTTGTGATGAAATTGAGCTACTTGGTCGATATATTCGAGAAACTACATACCTTAAATCTTCAACTCCAAGGAACAAATACACCTATATTCGATACAAGTGATAAAATTAATGCTTTTTGTAGAAAATTGGAATTGCGGATCAGAAATGTAAAGCAAAAAAACCTAGAAATGTTTGCAAATGTGGGTGAATGTGTTAAAACATACAAGGCTGAAGAACAACATGTGAAAGTTGTTTTAGTAACCATTGAAAATCATCTAGCATGTTGACAAAGAATTTTAAAAAGTATTTTCTTACTAACGACAACTTGGTAGCAAGTTACGATTGGGTTAGGGATCCATTTCAAAATACTCCCGAAGGGCTCTCAACTTCCGAAGAAGAAATCTTCATAGACTCCACCGCAAGTGGCGAAATCAAAAGACAATTTAATAAATCACTCTTTGAATTTTGGACAGGGGTGAATGATGAGTTTTCTGCACTGAAAACAAGAGCATTTCGTATACTATTACCATTTTCAATATCCTATTTTTGCAAAACCGGATTTTCTGCGGTGGCTGCTTTGAAAACAAAATATAGATCTTAATTAATTATAGAAAAAGAACTCAGAGTATATTTCTAATATTAAACCATTCTTCGACAATCTTTGCTTCGCAAAACAGGCCCAAGGGAGTCACTAATAATTATTAATTTAGTATTGATATGTTAATTATTAGGAAAATACATTGTGCAGTACTAATACAATCTTATAGGTGTATTATATCAGTGTAAATGTGTTTTTTATTTTTTATTATGTCAGAATGTATTTTGTTTTGCTTTTTTTTCAATAAGTTATAGTAAATGTTTTTAATGAATGTGTTTAATAATAATTTCTGTTCGATATGCTCGCACCCCCCAGAGTGTAATCATGCCCCCCTAGTGGGGCGCGCCCCACATGTTGAGAAACGCTGACTTAAGAAAAAAAAGAGGACTGTACAGAAAATTACATTTAATTCGTAAAATTTTAAAGTCCTGCAGTTCTGATTTCGTGTCAATTTTTTGTTTTAGTCCCCTTGTATTTTGACAGTAAAATTCGATTTTTTCACTTGTTTATCAATTAACATATATATATATATATATATATATATATATATATATATATATATATATATATATGTATATATATATATATATATATATATATATATATATATATATATATATATATATATATATGTATATATATATATATATATATATATATATATATATATATATATATATGTATATATATAACTTCATCATCATCATTAGCTTATTCCATCCATAGTTGGATGTAAGCCTCCCCAAGTTGTCTCCAATGAGCTCTGTTGCTTGCTTTCTGCATCCAATCGTGTTCCGCTAATCATTTTATGTCGTCCGTCCGTCTTGTCTGTGGTCTACCTCTGCATCTTCTATGTTATCTAAACCTCCATTCAACCATATGGCGTGTCCATCTGTTATCATTCATCCTTGCGATATGCCCCGCCCATTTCCACCTTAATATACGTATTGGTCGTATCACATCTGTCATTTTTGATCCTCGTATCTCGATGTTAGGAATACGATCTTGCAGTTTAATATTTAGCATTTTCCTCTCCATTGGAGTTTGCATATTATGCTCTGGCTTTTATTGTATTTGGGATGTCCAATTTAAATGTGGATTGTAACCTTCCTACAGAAGACCAAGCTAACGAGATCTTTCTATCCAAGTCAGCCTTTAAGTTATTTTCTGATATTTTGGTTTTTCATTCTAAATATATGAATGTTGTACCTTTCCTATTCTCTCACTTTCCATTTCCTGGCTGTTATCTTTAGTTTCGTTGCTCAAATATTGTATTTTGGTGAAGTTTATTTTTAGACCTATTTCTCTAGACTTGTTATTTAATTCCATCAGCATTTCTTGTAATTCTTCTTTAGTGTTGGCAACCGGAGTGACATCATCTGCGACCCTTAAGTGATATAATCGTTCACTTTTTATTAGTATTCCATTATTTTCCCACTTTAGCAACTTGAGCATGTCATCTGGAGTCAACGTGAATAGCTCAAGATATCAGTTAATTAAATATTAAAATAAGGTACATAAAAATTACGAAATGATTAAAAATTCCTGAAAAGTGCTCAAATTTACCTTCAAAATCTTATTATTATAGGTGTTGATGTTTTATGTGTTTCTTTATTTAGAAAAACCATCATCTATTATCATCCCAATTAGGGGAAAGAAAAATCAGTTTATTACCAGTACAGCACAGGATCTAAATATTATCACGTGGGATGGTGTTTCAGAGAATTTATCAAAAATAGAAAAAATCGCGTCCCCAGAAGAAGGCACCAATAATCATCTAAATGATGGCAAGTGCGACCCCAAAGGCAGGTTGTGGATTGGTAAGAATGACGATCTTATTAAAATAGTAAGATCACTACTAATTCTAATTATATGTGATAACTTAGTACTAAAATCTATCGTAAATGTCATAAACAGCTTCCAATCGTAGCACCACTTTAGTAAATCATTTGCTATTGCTATATTTTGCTATCAATATGCGATGGTTACAGTTACTTCTTATTATTACTATTATACCAGGTGTACAAGTATGAAATGCGGATTTCAGACAACAGATGGTGCACCAATGCAGTTTGGGCTATAAAGATTTGATACTGCGCCATTTTGTTGTGTCATCAACAAGTGTCAGACGAGCACGAGTGATAAATTGGAAAAGTGTGTGCACAGTGTTGTGTTGTTGTGTTCAATATGTCGAAATTTATACCGAACAAAGGGCATTCGCGGACTGCATTAATTTTTTGTTTTCATTTGAAGAAAACTGCTGTTGAATCATACCGATTATTTCGAGAAGCTTATGGTGAACATGCTCCATCGCAAGACACCTGTGAACGATGGTTTCGGCCTTTCAAAAGTGGTGACTTCGATGTTGCAGACAAGGAGCTTGAAAAACCGCCAAAAAAATACGAAGATGTGGAATTGCAAGCATAGTTGGACGAAGATGATTGGCAAACACAAAAACAACTCGCCGAACAATTGGGCGTTAGTTAACAAGCTGTTTCGAATCGGCTACGAGAAATGGGAAAGATTCAGAGGACCGGTAGATGGGTACCACATGAGTTGAACGACAGGCAAATGGAACACCGTAAAAACACGTGTGATATTTTGCTCGCTCGGTACAAAAGGAAGTCGTTTTTGCATCGTATACTCATAGGGGATGAAAAGCGGATTTATTTTGAGAATCTTAAGCGCAAAAAATCATGAGTAGACCCAGGCGCACCATCCACATCAACCGCAAGACCGAATCGCTTTGGCAGAAAGACGATGCTCTGTGTTTGGTGGGACCAGAGGGGCGTGGTCTATTATGAGCTGTTAAAACCTGGGGAAACAGTTAATACTAAAACGTTACCAACAACAATTGACGGATTTAAACCGTTCGCTGCTTGAAAAAAGGCCAGAATACCGAAAGAGGCAACACAACGTCATTTTTCTTCATGACAATGCTCCATCACATACGGTAAAACCAGTTCGCGACACGTTGGAAGCACTCAGCTGGGAAGTTCTACCCCATGCGGCTTACTCACCAGACTTGGCTCCTTCCGATTACCATTTGTTTGCATCGATGTGTCACGCCCTTGCTGAGCAGCGCTTTGGTTCGTACGAAGATGTGAAAGGGGAATATTTTTACTGGCGTGGTATTCACAAATTCCCCGAAAGATGGGAAAAATGTATAACAAGCGATGGAGCATACTTTGAATAAAGCACTTTTTATCATTCTTCCGAATTTATCATGTTTTTTTAGAAAAAAAATCCGCATTTCATACTTGTATACCTGGTATATATATATATATATATATATATATATATATATATATATATATATATATATATATATATAAAATAGAATGTGAAGTAAATATATATAAAATAGAATGTGAAGATGTCAGGACAATGGTCTATAAGAAAAATACTCATTTGTTTCTATAATAACTCTATATTTCGCTGATATTTTTCAGCTTCATTAGGAGTTTAAACTTAAAACTAAAAGCAGAACCTTTAGTAAATCCATCACATACATACAAAAGTCAAAAAAATCTACCAACCAGAGCAGACTTCATTAGAAGAGGGATCATAAAACATATATATTAATTGAGTAAAAATTTACAAAAACGACAAATAAACACGAACAACATAATTTGGCTATGGATTCTACACGACTAATGGTTTTTACTGTATTGGTTTCTCTAGACGTAGAAACAGTAGCTAAGTCATATGAAGCCAATTTCCAATGCATGTTATTTACATTACCGGTAAATAAATTACTGAAAAGGACATGTAATTGCTATTAATTAATGTATGATTATCTCTATATGCTGTTAATTTTTTAAAAATATTCCAATATATATTACTTAGATTGTTAGTGTTCAACTTATAATTTATAGAATTTATTTCTTTATTTATGTGACACATCTCAATAAAAAAAAACCGGTCAAGTGCAAGTTGAACTTGCACAATTAGTGTTCCGTACGTTGATTGTTTTTAAAATAAAAATTTTTGTTAGGGTGGTATAAAATGATCAGTGACTTCACAAAACACACCCCAAATGAATTTTCAACAAAGTTCTTTACTGAAAACTGGCGACCGTGAAATTTTGTTTTTTTTTTATATACCAAATAAATTATTAAAGGTAATGCACTCGTGATAATTTTCGTTCAATCTATGCCCCGTGGAGAATATTCCAGAATTTTTTCAAAATTTTTTGATCAGTATTTTTCGAGATAAGGTAGGGGACAGCGATTTTTTAAAAGTAATACGAAGAAAAGTGTGCGCAAGTATTACATTATATATATATATATATATATATATATATATATATATATATATATATATATATATATATATATATATATATATTTTTACTCGTGTTTTCACAAGCTTTCATTTGACAGCACACTCGATGACCTAGTAAAAAAAATTTTTTTTTCACTTCTGATTTCACCCCTCAAAACGAACCTCTTAAGTCAAAATTTATGTTACGGTGGTATAAAATGATCAGTGACTTCACAAAACACACCCCAAATGAGTTTTCAACAAAGTTTGTTTCCAATCTTTACTGAAATCTGATGACCTTGAAATTTTTGTTTTTTTTTATATACCATATAAATTATTAAAGGTAATGCACTCGTGATAATTTTCGTTCAATCTACACCCCGTGGAGAATATTCCAGAATTTTTTCGAAATTTTTTGAAAAGTATTTTTCGAGATAAGGCCCGGGACAGCGATTTTTCGCGAATTTTTAAAAATAATACAAAGAAAAGTGCGCGCAAGTATAATATTATATATATATTTTTTACTCGTGTTTTCACAAGCTTTCATTTGACATCACACTCGATGACCTAGTAAAAAAAATTTTTTTTCACTTCCGACTTCACCCCCCAAAACTAACCCCTTAAGTCAAAATTTAATTCTCAAAACTACATGGCTCTGATGAGGCCATCAATTCCTATATTATTACCAAATTTCACCTTTCTATGTCAAATAGTTTCCAAGAAAATCGGGTGTGACAGACAGACAGACAGACAGACAGACAGACAGACAGACAGACAGACAGACAGACAGACAGACAGACACCGAAGTGATCTTATAAGTGTTCCGTACGGAACACTAAAAATAAACATTTTTTAAATTATTTTCATGTTCTAATAATTTTGCATTATTGAAATCAAACTGATGTCCCGTTGCTATGTGGTGATTAACTCACACAAGAGTTTCTCCTCAATAAACAATCACTTCTGTGTTGTGTTAAATTTTGTTTGAGCCACTGAGATGTTTGTTCAATATAAACACCGTGACAGTCTAGGCAGGATATCCTGTATACTACATTATTATTATATAAGAGAGAGGTGTTTTTGTTTTACTTTACTAAACAAGTTTCAATTGCACAAGTTGTTATATTTGACAATTTTTATGTGGGGAAAACGCTTACTCCTTGAGATGTGTCACATAAATAAAAAAATAAATTCTATAAATTATAAGTTGAACACCAACAATCTAATATATATTGTAATATTTTAAAAATTTAACAGCATGTAGAGATAAACCATACATTAATTACGAGCAATTAATGCATGTAAATAACATGCATTGAAAATTGGGTTCACATGACTTAGCCACTGTTTATACATCTAGAGCAGTAGAGCAGGGTTTGGGTCCCGGGACGTCTCGTGTCTTTTCCAAATTCAGTTGTCTCGGGTCGAGACTCGAGACACGCTTGTCGAAATCGTCTTGTAATAATTTTATTTACAAAAAGTCATAATACGCTTTATTATTTTTTTTGTGGAGAGGGCTAAGTTCTTGGGCAATGTGTGTGCTCAGCTTTTTTTTAGGGATCATATAGACCATGTATGCTTAAAATTAAATTCAGAGTACGTTGCAATTTTGAGCTTAAAAAGTACTCTCAACTGTAAGGGACTCTTGGCTGTGTATTATGCTTTAGCTCTCAACCATCTTTGTAACAATGTTGTGTCCTGGGGTCTTGCTGGTGAAAAATGTAAACGTGTTTTTGTGACTTTCGTGAAAGCTGTAGAGATATATTCAAAAATAGCCGAATCCTAACCTTCCAATGTCTGTTCATATTGCGTTGTTCTTTTGTATACAAAAATAGACACTTTTTTAAGGTGCTGGGATCTACAAATACGTATAACACAAGGAGTAACAGTTTACTGGTTATATCCAGTCACAAATCAACTTTTTTTGAAGACTCTACAATGGATTGCCTGCAGGACTGCGAGCTATGCGTGGCACGAGATTTGTTTCTGGGGTCAAGAAATGCCTTTTACTCAGTAAGTGATTTCTACAAGAGCTGATGTTGGAGAAAGGGGATCTTGACTGTGAAGTTTTGTGAAATTTTTGTTTACGTATCTGTTTATTCTTTTTGTTTTAAATTGGTACTTGACAAGCCTGGAACATCTGCACTAGTCTGATTGAATTGCTTGCATATGTTTGTTTAATTTAACTTTGACTTTTGTACATTACTTTGTATGTATTTCTGTGCACGTTTACAAATACTGTTACTCATTTTTGCTTGTTTTCATGTTATTTTATCTCATTTAATTTATACAGGACGTTGTATTTTGACGGTAATATATGTCTATTATATTATTATATATATATATATATATATATATATATATATATATATATATATATATATATATATATATATATATATTTTACTAGCTCACGCTTCCCGCTCTCTGTCGCTGAGGGCTCCATCTGTTAGCTTAACGAGTAATTACTTGATACTCGCACGTACTTAACTTACTGAGTGAGTACACTACAAATGCGTTCGCCGCCATATTGATATTTTATGACATTTGTTTATGAGATCAGTGACATTTGTGACTGTGTCAGCTCAGTCAGTCAGTGTCAGTCGTCAATTTCACTAATTTCACTTTATGAGGTGAACTGCTGTGTGCGCGGTTGCGTTGCGAGTACTGTGACGCCCTTGTGAAGACGACGCTCATCCCATGTAAGTTTAAACAAACACTTTATATTTTGTCTACTTCAGTCAGACGTTTACATTAGATAAGATTTGTTATTTTATAAAAAAAAAATGAATTGATATGATAGTGATACAGATATAACATTAATTTTGGATTATTATTATTGTTACCGATTGTCAACAAATTTAAATAAATATCAATTCATCTGAAAAGCAATCTACAATAACAGGATATGTTTCATATGTTGCAAAAAAGTCTTTTTCTGAAATAATTTCCGGCTTGGCGGCAGAGGATGCACAATAAGGGCAATAAGAAAAAGCAAATTCATTCATGAGAGTATTATGCAAAGGTTACAAAATGTCTAAGAACGAGACTGATATCATGAAAATCATATTGAGGTATTATGAAGAGAAAAAAAAAGAAATGATTCTGACTTTTAAAGATTTTGTCGTTTCTGGTTTTCAGTTGATGAATGGACCAGCGTCCGAAACTGGAGGTACTTTAATTTGTACCTGCATGGTGTGAACGAAGAAGTTTTTAATTTGGAATTGGTTCATATACCCAGAAAATGCGGTGCAAAAAAGACCAGGCAAATAATCGCAGATACATTGAAAAGATTTCAATTGAATTTTGAAAAACATATTGTGGTGACCACCAGCGATGGTCCAAATATAATGAAGAAGTTTGGAAGGGAAAGCCCCAGCGAGATGATCCTATGCTTGATCCATGCAATACATCTAGAAGTTGTAGACACATTTTTATAAAAAAAATCAGGCTACTGCCACATCTGCAGCTTCTTCCTCCGATGATACTGATGATAGTGATAATGAAATCTTGGTGAACAAAAACGCATCTGATGAAGACAAGGCTTGGAATGCCAGCTACGAAACAAGCTACCCATTACACCCAGTTGATGAAATTAAGAAAGTGCTCGATGAAACTTGATTTTTAGTGAAATTGTTTAGAAAAAGTCCACTGAAAAACAGTCAATTACAGAAATAACACATGGGCTGAAAAGTCCCGGGCCTAACAAAGAAAACACGGTTTTTTTGGTTCAAAATTAGCTTTATTCATCAACGTAATCTCCATCAAGAGCAACGCAATCATTCCAGCGCCGCTCTAACATTTCAATACCACTTTTGTAGAACAATTTATCTTTTGCCTCAAAATAGGCCTCAGTTTCAGCGATAACCTCTTCATTCGTGCGAAATTTCTTACCGGCGAGCATTTTTTTCAGGTCTGCGAACAGCCAGTAGTCGCTGGGAGCCAAATCTGGCGAATACGGTGGATGTGGGAGCAATTCGAAGTTCAATTCATGTAGTTATGCCATTGTTTTGATTGACTTGTGACACGGTGCGTTGTCTTGATGAAACAAAATTTTTTTCATTGCCATATGCGGTCGTTTCTTTGCAATTTCGGCCTTCAAACGCTCCAATAACGCTATATAATATTCACTGTTGATGGTATTTCCTTTCTCGAGATAGTCGATGAATATTACATCATGCACACATCCCAAAATACCGAGGCCATAACCTTTCCAGCCGATTGTTGTGCTTTCGGGCGCTTTGGACGAGGTTCACCAGTTGCTGTCCACTCAGATGACGATCGTTTTGATTCCGGAGTGAAGTGATGGATCCATGTTTCATCCATTGTCACATATCGACGCAAAAATTCCGGTTTGTTACGTTTAAACATGGCCAAACACTGCTCAGAATCATCAACACGTTCTTGTTTTTGATCAACAGTGAGCAAACGCGGCACCCACTTTGAACAGAGCTTTCTCATAGTCAAATGCTCATGCAATATAAAGCCAACACGTTCTTTTGATATCTTTACGATGTCAGCTAACTCACGCAACTTCACTTTTCGATCATTCAAAACGATTTTATGGATTTTTTTGATGTTTTCTGGTGTTACCGCCTCATTTGGACGTCCACTGCGTTCTGCATCATCGGTGTCTCTACGACCACGTTTGAAGTCAGCAAACCAACGTTTTATTGTTGTTTCTGATGGAGCGGAGTCCCCATAACACTTTTCAAGCCATTGCTTCGCTTGAACGGTATTTTTTCCCATCAAGAAGCAGTGTAAAATTAAAACACGAAATTGTTTTTGATCCATTGTTTTGAAAATAACAAAAGTAGCGTCACTCTTAGCACAATAACTCACAAACTAATGAATAGAATACCATGAAATTTTAACAGCTGTCTTTTGAAGGTTAGTATTAACTGAAAAAAAGGTGACTGCAATAAAACTAGCGCCATCTATGTGTTAGGCCCGGGACTTTTCAGCCCATGTGTTATGTTAAATCAGAATTTGAGAAAGAACTCAGTTTATTACTGGATGTCAAAACAAGGTGGAATTGGATCACTGCAATGGCAGAGAGGTTTATAAAACTCAGAAAAGCTTTGATTGATTTAAACATGTTAGACAAATGGAATGAAGACAATCTTCTTCTTTCGAAGTCAGTCGTTACTTCATTGCAGCCAGTCAAGATAGCTGTAGAAGCCTTTGGCAGACAAAACTCTTCGTTACTCACAGCGGCAGTAATAATTGACGTTTAAATGAAAACAATTCAATTGGCAACGGCAAATATAATCTGGCGACACGGTTCTTTGAAACATTGAAAGCCCGTATAGAAGAAAGAAGATCACAACGGATTATATGTTTGTTAAAATATTTGCACACTGGCCAATACAGCTCACGGTCCCAAAAAACGGATTTTTTTTGCTTTTTTTGCTGTGAATAAAACTGCACTTATTGCTTTTGCGAAAGATCTTTATTGAAAATATCCCTCATACCCGTACGCCAGATATAGAAATAATGGGCGCCGAACGCAGTACCAGTAGCTCCATAGTACACAACGAACCCGGTGAGTCGTTTCAAAGTCAAATTGAACAGGTAATCAAAAAAATGTACCCGAAGTTTCTGCAAAAAATCAACATTAAAAAAGTAGTTCCAGTTATTTGAAGCAACCGGAAAACGTACTGAAAGTTTGGAACTTCTTTATAAAGCTTCAAAGACCATAAAACCGACATCTGTTGAAAACGAGAACGTGTGCTCCTTGTCTGGAGGCATTTTTAAAAAATCAGAAACAGATTATCGGACCAAGCTATTAATACACTGATTTTTTTTAAAAGCCTATTATATTTAATTAGGAAAAAAGACTAATTAATTGATAGTTCATTATATTATTTATATGACTAACCACTAGAAACTAGATGATAATTACTGATGATTAGTATGTCTGTTTTATAATTATAAGCTTTTATTACCAAAAAATGAATCTGTGATTATGAGAATTAAACATATTAATTGTTGACTTTAATTAACGTTAGAAATATTAGAATTTGATTTTATGTTCAATAAATGGTGGTGGAATGGCGATTTTATTGTTACATCTTCAATCAATTTTATTTTGAAAATTCTCGAAGTCCCAGGACCTCCCGGGGCTTTGATCCTGGGATGTCTCGTGTCCGGGGCTTTGAGAATATCGAAAATTCCCAAACCATAGTCTAGAGAAACCAATACATCAAAAACCATTAGTCGTGTAGCATCCATAAACAAATTATATTGTACGTGTTTATTTGTCGTTTTCGTAAATATTTACTCAATTGATGTGTAGTTATGTGATCCCTCTTCTAATGAGGTCTGTTCTGGTTGGTACGTTTTTTGACTTTTGTATATGTGTGATGGATTTACTAAAGATACTGCTTTTAATTTTAATTTTGCACTCCTAATGAAGCTGAAAAATATCAGCGAAATAGAGAGTTATTATTATGGTCGATATACACTTACTAATATATATATATATATATATATATATATATATATATATATATATATATATATATATATATATATATTGGGTGACCCGTATGGATTAATGATTTCACAGCATTTATTAATCAAAAAAATGTTTAAATAGGAGTTATAGGGCGTTACACGGCGCACATGCTAACGTTGGCAATAAGATGTTTTGAACTGTTAGTTCAATTATGCCATCTCGATTTTTTTTTAAATGGAAAACTCTGTATATTATTTTTATATACAGGTTCTACTAAAAATTCTAGTGTACCATATGTTTAAATTGAAGTTTTGGAATTATCGTCATTTGAAATTAAAAATAAAAAAAGAAAAAAAAACTATTAATGAATACTAGGTTTATTTTTAAGGTAACAATTGCTCAAAATGCCTACCGTTAACAGCGAGGCAATGACCCAATCTGTCATAAACAGCCTGAACAGAGTTTTGCAGAGAATCCGGGGTGATCTGTCCTACTTCATATTGAATTTTTTGTTGTAAATCTTCTACAGTTTCAGGTCGACGGCCGACTTCGGTAAACTTTGGTTTTCAAATGACCCCATAAAAAAAATCGAGTGGCATAAGGTCGGGATTCCTTGCAGGCCATTTTACAGCTCCTTTTCTGTCTATCCTCGATTAGGAAAAATCGCATCCAAATATCTACCAACATTGATTTCACAGTGAATGGTCCAAATTATTTTCATCGGGAAAAAGATCTGCACAAGTTGGAATAACTTGCTCTTGGAGTAACTGTAAATACTGCTGTCCTGTAAGATTTCCATCGACAAAAAAAGGGACCAATGATATGACGTCCACAAATCCCTGCCCACACGTTTTATCTTTTGTAGTCTTTGAGAATGACTGACGATTATCTCAGTAGAGTAGTACCAGCAGTTATGCCTGTTAACTCTTCGGTTGAGACAAAATGTGGCCTCGTCAGAAAAAAAACAATATTTTGAATTAGGTTAGGATCATTATTGATTCGTTCCACCATGACCTCGCAAAATTCAACGCGTCTATCGTAGGCATCTTCAGATAATTCTTGCAATAGAATGGGTTTGTATGGATGCAATTTTGCTTCATTCAGTATACAACTTAAGGTTGTGGTCTAGGCAAAGCTGACGAGAGGCTGTATGGGGATTTTCTGTAATTTCCAATAAAACCTCTAACTTTTTATCATCGCTTGTTTTAACCTTTGAAAGGAAGGAGTTAGAACGGTCCTTAATACGACCTGATTGTCTAAATCGTTTTCATGGTTTGCTAACTACGGATTGGGTAATAGGTTCTCGATTTGGATATTCTGCGTTCTGTTGTGTTCTCTTACGGTCTCTGTAACCAACCATCATTAACTAAGTGATTCTTTCAGTTTCTGTTATTACGCTCAAATTGTAGTTTCACAAAATGCAGCAATAAACGTTTTCGTCAATAAATCATTTTTTGACGCGTTAAGTCGTTACCTGACAGTAAATGTTTGACACAAGCCAGCTGAAACTTCATCGAAATAAAAAATGCGGACGATTCTTTTCTGTGGAGTATAATCACGGGCGAAAGAAGTGGTGTTACTAATACAAGCCCGCCACAAAACGGTGAAGTGTGCAATGGCGTGGTAAACAGAAAAAAGTACGTCTGACAAAGTCACGGACAAAGACAATGCTCATACTCACTACTGGAATATTTTCAGTGGCTTCTACTTCGTTATCATCATCGTCTATTTTATTAGCATTTTTGCAAACACTTTTAATTATTTCTTGGTCAGTCATTTTATCTTCCGCACTATCACTATTTAGCCATTCACAAACATCGGTTTTCGCTATACTTTCACATCCTGATATTCTTGTAATGTCTCTTCTCTTGTGGAATCAATTTTGACCAAGAGTACTACTCTTTATTTGATTCCAGGCTGAAGCTATGCAATATATAACATTTTTCAAATTTATCTTTTTTAGACAATCAGTAAGATTGCCACCTTCATCTACTTCTTCTAAAATATGCTCCAATAACAAACGCCTGTAATTGCGTTTTTAACTTTTCCGTACACCTTGATCCATAGGCTGAATGAGAGAAGTTACAGCAGGAGGCAAAAATATTGCTTTTACTTCCCCACTCGGGTGCGTGGGGGCGTTATCTAGTAACAGAATACATTTTCTAGGATATCCATGTTCTTTTAAAAAAAGATCCACTTTGGGAACAAAATCTCCAAAAAACCAGTCTCTAAATAGAGTTGCGTTTATCCAGGCATTGTTTTGATTTTTATACAAAACCGGAAAAGCATTGCGACGAACATTCTTAAAGGTTCATGGATTTGCTGACTTACCAATATATAATGATGGGAGTTTGTATCTTCCAGAAGCATTACTGCATGCAAGAACAGTAATACGTTCTTTGCTACGTTTGTAACCAGGTGCTCCAGCTTCGGTTTTTGAAGCTAAGATATGTGACGGCAACATTTTGTAGTTCAAACCTATTTCATCACAATTATAGATTTGGTCTGGTTGTAAACCATGTTCTTTCATAAGCTGCTCAAAATTCTCTGCAAATTTTTTTGCAGCCGATACATCTGCAGACAATCTTTCTCCACGAACTTTCATTTGACGTACACCATGTCTTTTTTTTCCACCTGTCTAGCTTGCAGAAAAATTTACAAGCGCTTCAAAAACCGGCAACTCTTCGCTTAAACTCACTGCCCTATGTTTTAAAATTGTTCCTGAAATTTGTATTCCACTTTCTCGATTCTGTGTAAACTATAAAAATAAAAAATCATCCATTTTTTGGTATTCACCGCTTTTCATACTTTTCGTGCCTGTGTGGGCGATGACAGAACACTACACCATTTTTTAAGATTTTCGCGATTTTTTCTCCACTCCGAAACAGGACTCACGGCTACACCTAAATCCTTCGCTATATTTTTAAGAAGTTCACCATTATCTAAACGTTGAATTGCTCCAAGTTTCTCTTTTAAAGTAATAACAACACGTTTACGCTTATTATTATGACGCACCATTTTGTAAAATATCTATTTAAACGAAACTATTACCTCTGCGATAATAATAGACGTAATGAGTAACTTATAACACTAGTCGACTAACCAAAACATAGACAGCGGTGAAATTCTAGACGTCGGGGAGTCCCCGACGCGTTAAGGAAACTACTCATCGTCTGTTTTGAATAATGGGGATTCTTTCGTTTAATGGGAATACAATTTGCTTTTTAACTGTTTGTTTCGGATAAGCCGGATTTCAGATAATCGCGATTCGGATAATCGGGATTGTACTGTATATACATATATATGTATATATATGTATATATATATATATATATATATATATATATATATATATATATAAATATATATATATATATATATATATATATATATATATATATATATATATATATATACATATATATTTCTCTTTTAGGATCTATAGGATTACCATTTGATGATGAGTTAAAATTGAATAAAACTGGCTCCTTATTTTCTATTGATAATAACGCGAAACTCTCTAGGCACGTTACAGAAATTCAAGCTTCGAATGGGATGGCATGGAATGCAAAATTGAAACAGTTTTATTACATTGATACTATGAATGGAACTGTGGATGTATTTGATTGTGATATTGAGGAAGAAACGTTATGTACGTAAATTTTAGCAGTATATTTTTATAAGATGGAGAACTACTGTTTGATATTGTCTACGATCTCTCATCAGATCATAGACAATGTCTTATCTGTATCTTTTTTATGCGATAAGACTTCAGCAATTTTTTTTTAGTGTTCCGTACGGAACACTTATAAGATCACTTCGGTCTGTCGATCTGTCACACCTGATTTTCTTCGAAACAATTTGACATAGAAAGTTGAAATTTGTTACTAATATAGGAATTGATGGCCTCATCAGAGCCGTGTAGTTTTTTGAAAGTTAAATTTTGACTTAAGGGGTTAGTTTTGGGGAGTGAAATTGGAAGTGAAAAAAATTACCAGGTCATCGAGTGGGGTCTCAAATGAAAGCTTATAAAAAACACGAGTTCAAAAATATATATAATGTAATACTGGCGCGCACTTTTCTTTGTATTATTTAAAAAAATCGCGAAAAATCGCTGGCTCTCCCTTATCCCGAAAAGTACTGATCAAAAAATTTTGAAAAAGCTATGGAACATGGTGTAGATTGAACGAAAATTATCACGAGTGCATTATCTTTAATAATTAATCTGGCATATTAAAAAAAAATTCAAGGTCATCAGTTGGGGTGTGTTTTGTGAAGTCATTGATCATTGATCATGAATCAACGTACGGAATTGCGCTAGTCCAATTTTCACTTGACCAGTAATTTTTGTATGAGTATAGCACGCGTGCTTCAGGAAAATCTCTAAAGCGCTACAGGAGCGACACATATGCCGAAAAAGCGTTTCAGGTTGGTCTTGAACCACTGTAAATTGTACTCTTACCAAAGGGATGAAGTTCGCCATATGAAAGACTATTTGAAAAGGCTTGCACGAGGAATGACAAGCTGAACTTCATTCGGATGTGAAGTATTAGCAGTATTTTATTGTTCGTCGAATCTAAGCTTTGTACAGAATTAACCGTTATTGTGAACTGTATAGCTTTTAGCTTCAACGAAGTAGTAAATTTAATGCTTGAGTAAAAGCGCATATATGTTTTTAACAGTTCTATTTTAAAACTTCTTCGTCAGTGGAGCTGTATATCAGAGTATGTGAGAGAAAGATAAATAAATTCTGACATAATATTAAGTATCGTTTTAATTTCCTAGTAAAATGTTATAAGGCGACAATTCTTAAATCGTAGTCTATCTTAAAAGTAAAAGCCGTAATCTATTTCCTAAGCATCATTTCTTAATTTTCTAACCATTAACAGAAAATACCAGAAAGGCTTCTCAAAAGAATAGAATATTATTTTTTACTAGAAAACTGTATACCTTCGACAGTTATTAATTCTAAAAAAAACTCAGATTCGATCATAGATGGAGTGCTATTTCCTTGTTTAAGGCTGTGCTCCCAAATATATCCTGTATTTATTAGGTCCTATCCAGGGGAGTTACCAGTTATTCCAATAAATCTTAAAAGGAAAGCCTTTAATAGTTGTATAGTGCCGGTTCTCACTTATGGTCTAGAAGCTCGCAAGTCGGCTAACAAGCTCTAAATCACTCAAAGAGCAATGGAAAGAGCCATGCCTGGAGTGTGCTTTAGAGACCGGATCAAAAACCAAGATATCCGAGAAAGAATACAACTGCCGCATGTATTGGAAAAAATAGCAGAGCTAAAGTGGCAGTAGGTAGGCCACATTGCGAGAGAAGATCCGAATACATCGACTAATAAATTGTTAACATGGAGACCAAAGGAGAACAAGAAAAGTGCGGGAAGATCACAAAAGCGATGGCGAACGAACACAAACTGTAATGGATAGAAGGGCATGGAAGGTTTTGGAAGAGGCCTACATTCAGGAGTGGATGAACACAGGTTGACATTCAGGAGTGGATGAACACAGGCTGAGAAGGAAAGGAGGGCCCAGAGGATAGCTATCTGCCTGATTGGAAACCTGACCACACCAACCTTGATTCTTTGGAAAATCAAAAGAAAAAAAAATTAAAATTGAGCCCAGTCTATGAATACCTTTATGGGAAATGTCCGATGAATATAGCCAGCTTGATTTCTCCCAGAGCCGTGGATGCTAGAAATATACTTCGCGTTTATACATCATACATTGTGATTTCTTCTATCACCCCTCTTCAAGAACTATTTTGATCAAAATCATATCGCACAATATACTCAAGAGGTCCTTTATAAAACTATTGTAAAATTTATTTTTGATATTTGTAGCCAACAGAAGAACTCTTTTTACTGTGAGTAAGCATATTGAAGGAAATCCAGATGGTATGACTATTGATGCTGATGGTAACTTATGGGTGGCTCTCTATGGTGGTTATAGTGTTATTAAAATAGATCCTAGAAAACCTGAAACGCTTTTGCAAACAGTAAAAATTCCAATAAAACAAGTAAGTTAAAACCGAAAACTTATTTTAATATAGTAAGTATAAGCTTTAAAATAAATATTCCAACAGAGCATTTTTATATATGTATATACATATATATATATATATATATATATATATATATATATATATATATATATATACATATATATATATATATATATATATATATATATATATATATAGATATATATATATATATATATATATATATATATATATATATATATATATAGATATATATATATATATATATATATATATATATATATATATATATATATATATATATATATATATATATATATATATATATATATAATATATATAAAATGCAACGTCTCTCTGTCTGTCTGTCTGTCTGTCCGTTAGTGTGCTTATCACTGGAGAACCACTTATCCGATTTACGTACTTTTTTTTTCAAAACATACATATGTTCTCTGGCCAGGTTATAGGCTATATTTTATTACGATAGGTAGCATAAGGAATGAGCAGTGATGTAAAATAGTGAATGAAGTCGGAAAAAAGTTTGCAGCTAGCGCATTTCCTTGCAATACACAGCCTAAACCATTAAATATGGAACAATATTATGTAGCAGAGAATATCTATAATCTATAATATATATAAAATGCAATGTCTCTCTGTCTGTCTGTCTGTCCATTAGTGCGTTTATCACGCGAGAATCACTTATCCGATTTACGTGTCTTTTTTTAAATTCATTCATATATTCTTTGGCTATATAATAATAATCTATATCTATAATATATATAAAATGTAACGTCTCTCTGTCTGTCTGTCTGTCGGTCTCTCTGTCCGTTAGTGCACTTATCCGATTGACGTATTTTTTTTTTAAAACATACATATGTACTCTGGCCAGGTTATAGGCTATATTTTATTACGATAGGTAGCATAAGGAATGAGCAGTGACGATAATAGTGAATGAAGTCGGAAAATAGTTTGTCGCTAGCGCGTTCTTTTCAATACACAGCCTAAACCATTAAATATGGAACAATATTATGTAGCAGAGAATATCTATAATCTATAATATATATATAAAATGCAATGTCTCTCTCTCTGTCTGTCTGTCTGTCCATTAGTGCGTTTATCTCGCGAGAACCACTTATCCGATTTACGTGCTTTTTTTTTAAATATGCTAAACCATTAAATATGGAACAATATCAAGGAGCAAAGAATACCTATAATATATATAAAATGCAACGTCTCTCTGTCTGTCTGTCCGTTAGTGCGCTTATCACTGGAGAACCATTTATCCGATTTATGTGCTTTTTTTTAAACATACGTATGTTCTCTGCCAGGTTATAGGATATATTTTATTACGTTAGGTGACATAAAGAATAAGCAGTGACGATAATAGTGAATCAAGTCGGAGAAAAGTTTGCCGCTAGCACGTTCTCTTGTAATACACTGCCTAAAGCATTAAATATGAAACAATATCATGTAGCAAAGAATATAATATATAAAAAAATACAGCGTCTCTCTGTCTGTCTGTCTGTCTGTCCGTTAATGCGCTTATCACTCGAGAACCACTTATCCGATTTACGTGTTTTTTTTTTTTTAAATTCATATATTTGTTCTCTGGCCAGATTATCTATAATCTTCTATCTAATTCGATATAAGCCTAGATAATGGGAGATAAGGTGAGATAATGGGAGATAAGGAGAAATAATGGGAGATAAGTCAAGATAAGCCTCGATAATGGGAGATAAGGTGAGATAATGGGAGATAACTAGAAATAATGGGAGATAAGGAGAAATAATAGGAGATAAGCAGAGATAAGTCTAGATAATGGGAGTTATGGTGAGATAATGGGAGATAAGGAGAAATAATGGGAGATAAGGAGAAATAATGGGAGATAAGGAGAAATATTGCGAGATAAGTCGAGATAAGCCTAGATAATGGAAAATAAGGTGAGATAATGGGAGATAAGGAGAAACAATGGGAGATAAGGAGAAATAATGGGAGATGAGCAGAGATAAGCCTAAATAATGGAAATTATGTAGAGATAATGGGAGATAAGGGGAAATATTGGGAGATAAGGGGAAATAATGAGAGATATTTTATTACGTCGGGTAACATAAGGAATAAGCAGTGACGATAGTAGTGAATCAAGCCCACGCGAGCGGAGCCGCGGGCCCGGCTAGTATACATATATATGTGTGTTATAGCAGAGGTTTTCACGGATTGTGGAATGTAATACATTAAAATTCCGGGTTTCAACCTGTTCGTCTAACAATGAATTTGCACGGCTTTTCGCCGCAAATTCATTGTTAGACGAACGGATTGAAACCTGAAATTTTAATGTAATATATATATATATATATATATATATATATATATATATATATATATATATATATATATATATATATATATATATATATATATATATATATATATATATATATTATATATTATATATATATATATATATATATATATATATATATATATATATATATATATATATATATATATATATATGTATATGTATATGTATATGTATATATATATATATATATATATATATATATATATATATATATATATATAATATATATAATATATATAAAATGCAACGTCTCTCTGTCTGTCTGTCTGTCCGTTAGTGCGCCTATCACTGAAGAACCACTTATCCGATTCCGGTACTTTTTTTTTTTAAAACATACATATGTTCTCTGGCCAGGTTATAGGCTATATTTTATTACGACAGGTAGCATAAGGAATGAGCAGTGACGTAAAATAGTGAATGATGTCGGAAATAAGTTTGCCGCTAGCGCGTGCCTTTGCAATACACAGCCTAAACCATTAAATATGGAACAATATTATGTAGCAAAGAATATCTGTAATGTATATTCTATAATATATATAAAATGCAATGTCTCTCTGTCTGTCTGTCTGTCCATTAGTGCGTTTATCACGCGGGAACCACTTATCCGATTTACCTGTCTTTTTTTAAATTCATACATATATTCTTTGGCCAGGTTATATAATAATAATAATAATCTATATCTATAATATATATAACATGCAATGTTTGTCTGTCTGCCTGTCTGTCTGTTAATGCGCTTATCCCTCGAGAACCACTTATCCGATTTACGGGATTTTTTAAATTCATACATATGTTCTCTGACCAGGTTATAGGTATATATTTTATTACATCTATAATATATATAAAATGCAACGTATCTCTGTCTCTCTGTCTGTCCGTTAGTGCTCTTATCACTGGAGAACCACTTATCCGATTTTCGTACTTTTTTTTTTTTAAACATACGTATGTTCTCCGGCCAGGTTATAGGCTATATTTTATTACGATAGGTAGCATAAGGAATAAGCAGTGACAATAATAGTAAATGAAGTCGGACAAAGTTTGCCGCTAGCGCGTTCTCTTGCAATACACAGTCCAAACCATTAAATATGGAAAAATATTATGTAGCAGAGAATATCTATAATATATATAAAATGCAATGTCTCTCTGTCCGTCTGTCTGTCTGTCTGTCCGTCCGTTAGTGTGCTTATCACTGGAGAACCACTTATCCGATTTACGTGCTTTTTTTTTAAACATACGTATGTTCTCTGGCCAGGTTATAGGATATAAAGCAGTGTCGATAATAGTGAATCAAGTCGGAGAAAAGTTTGCCGCTAGCGCGTTCTCTTGCTATACACTCCCTAAAGCATTAAATATGGAACAATATCATGTAGCAAAGAATACAATATATATAAAATGCAACGTCTCTCTGTCTGTCTGTCTGTCCGTTAGTGCGCTTATCACTCGAGAACCACTTATCCGATTTTCTATATAATTCGATATAAGCCTAGATAATGGGAGATAAGGTGAGATAATGGGAGATAAGGAGAAATAATGGGAGATAAGTCGAGATAAGCTCGATAATGGGAGATAAGGTGAGAGAATGGGAGATAAGTATAAATAATGGGAGATAAGGAGAGATAATGGGAGATAAGCAGAGATAAGTCTAGATAATGGGAGTTACGGTGAGATAATGGGAGATAAGGAGAAATAATGGGAGATAAGGATAAATAATGGGAGATAAGTCGAGATAAGCTTAGATAATGGGAAATAAGGTGAGATAATGGGAGATAAGGAGAAATAATGGGAGATGAGGAGAAATAATGGGAGATGAGCAGAGATAAGCCTAGATAATGGAAATTATGTAGAGATAATGGGAAATAAGGAGAAATATTGGAAGATAAGGAGAAATAATGGTAGATATTTTATTACGTTGGGTAACATAAGGAATAAGCAGTGACGATAGTAGTGAATCAAGTCCACGCGAGCGGAGCCGCGGGCCCGATTAGTATATTTATATATATATATATATATATATATATATATATATATATATGTATATATATGTATATATATATGTATATATATATATATATATATATATATATATATATATATATATATATATATATATATGTATATATATATATATATATATATTATATATATATATATATATATATATATATATATATTATATATATATATATATATATATGTATAATATATATATATATATATATATATATATATATATATACATATGTTATATATATGTATATATATATACATATATATATATATATATATATATATATATATATATATATATATATATATATATATATATATATATGATGCGAGTTTGATTAGCGAGAATTGGTGGAATGGAAATAAAACTTCGTTCTTCTTCAATACTCAATATGTTGTTTTCGTTTGATAACTTCTTCACGAGTAACCACAATATTAATACACGGATTAGGTATACTAAAGCAATGTTATTTTTTCGTCTAGGTTGTTGAAGTATAAAACAAAGAAATATGAACAAACGAATAAATAAATAAAAGAACGTACGAAAATGTGAGTTAGTCCTTAAAATCGAAACTCAACATCTCGATTTTTCTACACAAACTGAGGGTAAACAGTCTCGGTGCATGTATGCTGACGTAAATTCCAAATGACCCGAAAAAACAACAAAAAAGAAAAAGACTATTTACTTATTTTATATCAAGAGGTGGCAAATTTTTAATTATTGATGATGTTTCTGTAGATATCACTAAATTGATTAATGTCTGACTTATAGTTAATTGAGTTGGGGTACTTGTTTTTGTGGTATATTTCTTCAAAAAGTCTCCTCCCTTTATACTTAACACGTAGGCTGAAAAGTTTTTGGTCTAGCTACTTAAAACATATTTTTTTTTGCAAAATTAGACTTTATTTATCAACATAGTCTCCTTCAAGAGCCATACAATCAGTCCAACGCTTTTCTAACATTTCTATACGCTTCTTCTAGAAGGATTTGTCTTTGCCTTCAAAATAGGCCTCAGCTTCGGCGATAACTTCTTCATCTCTTTTCCCCCGAGCATTTTTTTGAGGTCTGCGAATAGATAATAGTCGCTGGGGACCAAATCTGTAGAATACGGTGGCCGAGGAAGCAATTCGTACTTCAACTCATGCAATTTTGCTATCATGACACGGTGCATTTTCTCGATGAAAGAGTACTTTTTTCTTGTTCATTTGGGGCCGTTTCTTTGCGATTTCTGCCTTCAAACGCACCAATAACTATATAATATTCGCTATTGATGGTTTTTCCCTTGTCAGCATAGTCAATGAAAATTATTCCATGCTCGTCCTAAAATACAGAGGCCAAAACCTTCCCAGCCGACTGTTGTGTCTTTGGTCGCTTCGGGCGGCTTTTTACCGGCTGCTGTCCACTCAGCTGACTGCCGATTTGATTTCGGTCTGTAGTGGTGGATCCGCGTTTCATCCATTGGTACATATCGCATGAAAAAAAAATCGTTTTTTTTGCTCTTAAACAGGTCCAAACAGCGCCCAGAATCATCAACACGTTATTATTTTTGGTCCATTGTGAGTAAACATTTCGAACAGAGTTTTCTCATGCCGAAATGTTCATGCAAAATATGACCAACATATTCTTTTGATATCTTTAGGGTGTCAGCTATCGCAAGCAATTTCACTTTACGTTCATCCAAAACAATTTTGTGGATTTTTTTGATGTTTTCCGGTGTAACCATATGGATTTTTTGAAAAGGGCGACATCTGTGTGTCAGACCAAAAACTGTTCAGCCTACGTGTTATTTCTGCAATCTGGCTGGCTCTTCTTAATTATATATGGTGGTCTAGGTGTATGTATTTGTTGATATTTTTAATATGGTACTAATTAATTGTTATGTGCGAATCTTCCTTACACATGACTTCTAGTATTTGTAGTAGGTCTTCTGTAGTTTCTGCTAAAACAATCACGTCATCAGCAAATCTTGAGACAAGAAACAGATTTGGTGAAATACAGTCTCTCTCTGTCTGATTCATCTGCAAATTTAAATTTCGTTTGCATTTTGGTGTAATTTAATTATCGCTGATTCATAGATATATTTTATTATCTGTATGTATCTGTAATTAATGCGTGCCTTTTTTAGGCTCTTCAGTATTCGACAGAGTCAGAAGCTTTGTAGAAGACTACAAAAGCTGGACACATAGCATTATTCTCACATTCTATTGAGATTTAACGTACGGAATGATGTTAAAATATCAATTTGCAAGATTCTTGCATATTTGAGTTTAAAAAAATATTTGTTTAAAATATGTAGTTTTAAAGACACAAGACAGTCTTAAAATAAATTTGATGTAAAAAAATGAATATGTATTAATTCTGCTGCACATTATGATTATAATACATCATTATTACTGGGGATATTTTCCATCATATTAAAAGTATGGTGGGCTAAAAATAATGGACCAGGGCGCGCTCTCTTACTAAGTATTAGGACGTATTTGTATATAATGGAGCTCATCAGCTACATGTAAGCAGGCTTTTCATGCCTATCTATGACAGTAACAAAAATAACTCTGAAACCAGGAGCCACTTCCAAATACAGTAAAAATTATAGCAACCAAAAACTAAAATTATTATTATCGATCTCCATACTTGCCCTGTTATTGGGTGGCGTATTATTACGTCATATTTAAGTTAACTTTTTACATCTCCCATTGCTTAATATGATGATGATGATCTCTATTTCAGCTTTGGTTGGAATAATTTTAACTGGATTGAAAGTGATCGCTTGGTTGATTTGCTCTTGCAAGTGTTGTGTGACGCCTTTGAATATAGAAGTCCAGTATTATACTGTCATCGCTGCAAACGGTTTACACCGTCTGGCCTACACCTAACTGATGAGATCCAATACAGCACGATGTATCCTGAATTGACTTTTGGTTAGCAAGCACACCTGGCGATTTAATTACAGTGGAACATTTTACCGGTAAACCTTGTCCGTTAGCGGTGATTTTTATTTATTATTAGTGCTTTTTAGATAACCTCTGTGGCTTGGGGAGGCCAAGATTTGGACGAACTTTATGTAACAACGGGCAATATAGATTTTGAAGGTGATCCACATTCACAAAATGGAAGAGTTTTTAAAGTTGTAGGTTTGGGAACTAAGGGACTGCCAATGGAAAGCTTTGCATTTTGACCGAAAGAAGATAACTCAGCTTAAAAAAAATTACCATCTATTTATTTTAAAAATATAATTTATTAATAAATATAAATAAAAAAACTTAATGATCTGGCAACATTGTATTATTTAAAGCTTCCACCGATAATATAAAAGGTTTACCTTGTACAGAGTTATAATACGGTTTTCAGTATAAATGCATGCCTCATTTTCAAATGACTTCGATGCATGCTTTTCAAATTATGTTACGACTAAAAATGTTTGTCTTACTTTAAGAGCAGCATTAACAAAAGTATATACACAAGAACGAGAACCTGTTGTTAGATGTATTAACTGATACACAGAATAAAAAAAAATCAATCCGATCAATGGTGTCTGGGTTTCATCCAAATAATGGGAATTCCGAAGGGAAAGTCCGTGCAAAGTCTGAGAGATGGCACCACCGGCGCGTATCGAGGTCATGTTTAGTTAGTAGCATCTCTTGAATGAACGCACACCAAGTTTCAGCCATATTGGTCTATTTCTTTGTGTTTGGCATTCGTGTGAATCAAGGAAGTCGAGTGATTTTCAAGAAATGGACGAAAAAGAATTTCGTGTGGTGATTAAACATTACTTTATGAAAGGCAAAACGCCTCAGGAGACTAAAGAGAAGCTTGATAAACATTATGGTGACTCTGCACCTTCGATTAGAACAGTTTATAAGTGGTTTCAAAATTTTCGGACTGGCCATATGGGCACAAGTGACGCTGAATGTTCTGGACGGCCTGTGGAGGTTACAACTCCAGAAATCATTGATCAAATCCATAATATGGTGATGGATGACAGAAGAGTTAAGGTGCGTGAGATTGCTAGTGCGGTGGGCATCTCGACTGAACGGGTACATAATATTTTGCATAAACATTTGGACATGAGAAAGCTATCCGCAAGATGGGTGCCGCGATTGCTCACGCTTGACCAAAAACGGAATCGTGTGAAGTGTTGCAAGGATGGTTTGCAGTTGTTCCAGAAGAATCCGGAGGACTCCAAGCGTCGTTTCGTCACTGTGGATGAAACATGGATACATTACTATACTCCTGAGACCAAACAACAATCTAAACAATGGGTTACCAAGGGGGAATCTGCACCAAAAAAGGCGAAGACCGTGCCTTCGGCCGGAAAGGTTATGGCGACTGTCTTTTGGGATTCGCAAGGGATAATCCTCATCGACTATCTGGAAAAGGGTAAAACTATTACAGGTGAATATTATTCATCGTTATTGGTCGTTATTGGACCGTTTGAAAACCGAGCTGCAAGAAGAACGCCCGCGATTGGCCCACAAGAAAGTCCTTTTCCATCACGACAACGCACCAGCACACCCTTCAGCAGTTGTGGTCGCAAAATTAATGGAAACAGGATTCCAACTCGTTTCACATCCCCTATTCTCCAGACTTGGCTCCCTCGGACTACTATTTGTTCCCCAATTTGAAGAAATGGCTGGCGGGACAAAGATTTTATTCAAACGAGGAGGTGATTGCAGACACTAATGGATATTTTGCAGACTTGGACAAATCCTATTATTCGGAAGGGATCAACAAACTAGAACATCGTTGGACGAAGTGTATAAGCCTAAAAGGAGACTATGTCGAAAAATAAAAAAGGTTTACCCCAAACACATAAGTAGTTTTTATTTTTGCACGGACTTTTCAAACCAGCCTCATAGTTTAAGTATATATAATATTCAGGATCAGATCAGCGATACGAAAATCAAAATATTGCATTACTCATATTTGACATAAAGTTCTTGATAAGCAGTTTTACCGCATGTTTAAGGTATCAAAAGAATTTTATATCTGTACATTGTTCTGTTTAATCACTGCAAAATAGTTTCATAAATGTGGCAATGCAATTATATTCTCTGCATTCCTGTTCATTAATTTCGAGATTGCCTTATAGGTTATACTAAAACACATTTACAGACTGACGCTGAATTATATATGGCCAGGCTTAAGGGAGCGTAGGGGCATAGAGATATAGCCGTTTTCTTAAGGAAAAACACTAGAAGGAAGACGCGAACCCACAACCATGGGCTCCTTCTTGAAGGAAAAAATCTCTTTTACACTAAAACTTTAAAAGTTTAGCTTCATCCCAACATAGGAAACTCAAAGTTGATGACGGGGGGAAGGTTTTTCACAGAAAAGGTCCTTCTTATGAAGTATTTAAATATGTTCACAAATTGGTTTACGAGGGCCGCCTTTTAAGTTTTTACACACGACCACTAGATGGCGCAATTAAGATGTGATATTACCGTTGTTGTAAAATTAGACATTTCTTATTGTTAAAATAATAGCAGCTCAGAAACTGGCCGAGTAGTTTGTTTACAATGAGCGTTTAAAAAAAAACAGTTTAGTGTATAAACGGAAATTTCACGTGAAGGTTTTCGTTGGATGATTTTTTACAATTTTAGTAAAGGCCTAACTCAACAACAATGTCTCGAATCGCTTCGTTCAACTTTTGGTAATGAAGCATCATCAGAAAAACTGTTTGCAATGATAAAGACTGCAGTACATTCGATTTTGCATAAACATTTAGCTGTGAAAAGATCATTCCCGATGGATTCCGCATAATTTGACCAAAACTCAAAAACAGGCTAGTGTCAATTGGTGCTCAAAAAAAAATTCGACCGAGGACATGCAAAATCTGTATACAACATCGTAACAGGAGACGAAACTTGGATATATTCGTACGAGCCGGAAACTAAGCAACAATAAACTGTTTTGAGTGTTCCAAGATGAACCGAATCCAACAAAAGTGGTTTGTTGGCGAAGCAGTTAATGCTGAATGGTATACAACAATTTCTTTGCCAAAAGTTATCGACGAAATCAGGAAAAAACGAAAACGTCGCATCATCATATATCAAGTCCTTTTTGCCCGCCCAGTACACATGATATGCAAGAGATCTGAGGAACCCACGGTTTGTCCTGTTGCCCCACAGGAAAGCCAAAATAACTTTGATATAAATTTTTCGTAAATGGTGTAAAATTTCTTCGTTGACTTTTTAAAAGTTAATTTTCCACAAATATAGGAAAACCTGTCAGGACCATTTTTACACTTTCTAGACAAACCCTAAAATCACTAAATCTGTATAATAAAAACTAAATCTGTAGAATAACAACAAGAAACAAAGTCACATTAAGGTAGTTCACTCGTAAATCCACTTTTCTTAAGAATTTGATGAAACTGAAATATGATGTTAATCTAAATTCTGTTCTCTATTCTATAATCTAAAAATTGACCGATTGCGAAGCGAGATATTCATAATTAAAGTACACATAATTAATATGTAATAGGCCAATGAAGTATAAAAAAGACATAGTTTCGTATTAATCTTAAGAACTTTTCTTACGAATTTTTTAAAAAAAACTAATATTTAGTAAAAAAAAAGTAGAAAAATTATGAAATAAAAATAATTGTTTTTATCTATTTGTTAAAAAGATATAAATATTTAATGTTGATATTTGTGTAAAAGAATAACCGCATAGTGAGGAATAAATATCACAATTTGACAACGCTGTATGTCGTCATCTTTTACGCACCAACATTCAAACAGCATTTAAAATGGTTAACTTTACAGAAAGTCATTTGTAGGTTAAATAATTTATTGAATAAACCCAATATATTTATCAATTTTATCTATAATCATCAAATAAAAATATTAAATATATTAATTAAAAATTTGAATTTGTATCTTGATATTTATTATTTTTCTCTTTAGTATTTAAAAGATTTATATCTAACAAAAATATGTTTGTAGGTTCAGTGATTTTTCAATATTTTAAGTTAATATTATATTTATTTATCAATACTGTTACATATCAATTGATAACAATATTAAACATATATTAAAAAAAACCGGTCAACTTGCACAATTAGTGTTCCGTACGTTTTGTTTTTAAAATAAAAAATTTTGTTAGGGTGGTATAAAATGATCAGTGACTTCACAAAAACACACCTCAAAGGAGTTTTCAACAAAGGTTGTTTCCAATCTTTACTGAAAACTGGTGACCTTGAAATTTTTGTTTTTTTTTTTATATACCAAATAAATTATTGAAGGTAATGCACTCGTGATAATTTTCGTTCAATCTATACCCCGTGGAGAATATTCCAGAATTTTTTCAAAATTTTTTGATCAGTACTTTTCGAGATAAGGTAGGGGACAGCGATTTTTTAAAAGTAATACAAAGAAAAGTGTGCGCAAGTATTACATTATATACGAGTATATATATATATATATATATATATATATATATATATATGTATATATGTATATATATATATATATATATATATATATATATATATATATATATATATATATATATATATATATATATATATATATATACTCGTGTTTTCACAAGCTTTCATTGGACATCACACTCGATGACCTAGTAAAAAAAAAATTTTTTTCACTTCCGATTTCACCCCTCAAAACTTAAGTCAAAATTATGTTACGGTGGTGTAAAATGATCAGTGACTTCACAAAACACACCCCAAATGAGTTTTCAACAAAGTTTGTTTCCAATCTTTACTGAAATCTGATGACCTTGAAATTTTTGTTTTTTTTATATACCATATAAATTATTAAAGGTAATGCACTCGTGATAATTTTCGTTCAATCTACACCCCGTGGAGAATATTCCAGAATTTTTTCGAAATTTTTTGATAAGTACTTTTCGAGATAAGGCCCGGGACAGCGATTTTTCGCGAATTTTTAAAAATAATACAAAGAAAAGTGCGCGCAAGTATAATATTATATATATATTTTTTACTCGTGTTTTCACAAGCTTTCATTTGACACCACACTCGATGACCTAGTAAAAAAATTTTTTTTTCGCTTCCGACTTCACCCCCAAAACTAACCCCTTAAGTCAAAATTTAATTCTCAAAACTACATGGCTCTGATGAGGCCATCAATTCCTATATTATTACCAAACTTCACCTTTCTATGTCAAAATAGTTTCGGAGAAAATCGGGTGTGACAGACAGACAGACAGACAGACAGACACCGAAGTGATCTTATAAGTGTTCCGTACGGAACACTAAAAACGGTTTTATAAATTTTTTTTTCCGTAAAACTAAATAAAAAATTAATGATACTAGTGATAAATAAATAAAAAAACTATTTGTAAACTAATTAATTACTTTATTTACTACTCGCGTATCTTTGGTTACACGTGGTTTCCCATTGTCTTTTCGACTAGATAATAATCGCACTATTCCTGTAGAACCCAATTTATCATAAGAACTTTTTAGATATTTCAAAGTTATGCATTCAGAAGAAAAGAGTTTAGAATCCCTACGCATTGTTATTCTTTTAATCATAGGATCTGAAATAACACTGTTTAAAGGCATTAACGATGGCAATATTAGTTTTTCGATGTTACACTTTCTATACAATATGTAATTTGTAATTAAATCTTCTCTCTTCAAAAACTCATTTGCCAAATTCTCAAGAATTTTAACGTCATATATCGCCTCATGGAATTTTTCGGTGCTATTTGCAATAAATCATGCCCTAACTTTCAATCAGGAAAGTGTTTTTTAAAGAGACTTACTGTGTCCGAAAAACCAGCAATATTTTTAAAGCCCTCGATCATTGCAAAATTAATTATACCTTAAATTAAATGGGACGAATCAAAACGTCCACTATGGGCAACAAGTACGCAAGGTTTTGGAGAAAAACTTAAAAACGGTTGGAATGAAATTACTGCGTCCTTTAGAGTGATTGTTTTGATAGGTTTACCATATAAATACAGGTCGCCATTAATATGTTCTAAGCCCGTAACTTTAAAAGCGTGGTAATTAATCGATTGCGTAGGCCTGATATAAACATTGAATGTTTTATCCTGATATTTCGCCGCTATTTGCAAAATATCAGCTGTACTTGAAAATCCCGATGTTTCTAAATCGAAATACACTAAGCCACTGCTCTCGAATGTAATTTAAACATTATTCAATATATTAGTTAACTCTTGAGGATTAATGTCACCTGTATGATAAACGTCCATCTGCAGTCCACAGTTTGACTGATTCAGTTCTCTCGCCAGATACGAAAAATTTGGAGATTATTGCAAAAAAAAACTCGTCGACAGCATGCCTCGAAGGTGCCAGGCGATTATTTATGCAAGAGGCGATCGGCCAGCTTACTAAGGTAATTGCGCCATTGTTAGCATACCAAAGTTTCCATTGACAGCAAACAATTTTTCTGGAAACACATTTTTTCAAGAATACGAGCGGTCCCATTGTTACTTGACAGACTGTAGGTAATAACTGTAACATAAAAACAAGATCCGAATGAATCAAAATATTTTTTTTCATAACGAGGATCCTAGAGGTTCTGCCGCATCTGGCATTTCGACCGCCACGTTTTTCTGTCTCTCCAATCATTCACATGGATAGCTTGGTCTCCCACTATGTCCATTATTCCGTTGATCCATGTTAGATCTGGTCTTCCTTTCTTTCTGGTATTTAATGGAATGGCTTTTTTGGGCAACTAGTATCGGGTATTCTTTTTACGTGTCCGTACCAAGTTAACTGTCTAGTTCTTCCTGCTGTTGTATGTATTCTTCCGGTCCGTCTTCTGATTTCTTCATTTTGGACGCGCTCTTGTATAGAGATTCTGCATGCTCTCCTTAAACAACTTCCTGCTGTTGTATGTATTCTTCCGGTCCGTCTTCTGATTTCTTCATTTTGCCTCTTTTGTATAGAGATTCTTGCATGCTCTATTTCTACCTCGTCTTTCCTTTTTTTGTTATTTGTGAGCATTCTGATCCATATGTCAATATCGGCTCTACAATTATCAGTTTACTTTTAATTTTTATGCGGTTTGACCAAAGTAAAGAGTTTAGAATCCTTACGTATTTTTTACCCCGTCGAGTCCTGTGCTTTATGTCTCTCTGTGATGATCCTTTGTTGGACATTACACTTCCCAAGTACTTTAACTCCTCGCATCTAGTTATTTTACTCAACTTCAAATCTGGTTCTTCTCCATCCGCACTCACCCTAAGATACTCTGCCTTCTTCATGTTTATGTTCAAATCCTACGTTTCATGTTCTTCTTTCCCCTTTATCACCATATAGTCTAGGTCTTCTTCGCAATTTGCTACGAACTCCTGATCATCTGCAAAGATAGAGTTATTAGGAAACTGGTTGCCAATCTCTATCCCCATTCTTATACACTTCCTCCTCCATACTTCTAGTGCTTCCTGTAAATACATATGAAAAAGGGTGGGTGACAGACAGCATCCCTCTTTCAAGCCTTTAGTTACTTTACATAGTGAAGATATTTTGTTTCCAGGATTGATTGCGCTTTGTGGATGCTTTTTTCAGATCTATGAATGCGAGGTGAGTCGGTAGATTTCGAGCTTACCGTTTTTGTAATATTTGCTGTAAAAAGTATAGGCATGATCTTCCCGCTCAAACTAAATACGAGTTTATAATGCGGGTAGAGGTAGATATCATAATTAGCAAGCAATTTTTCTCGTTACAAACCTTTGTTGATCAGTGTTATGATAATACTGGCAAACAAATTTGACGACTTGTGTTTCTATATGCTTGAATTTATTATTTATCGGACTTTGTCAGGACGACTTTAATTTATTTGTTTATTCTTATCAGTTAGTTTTCGCAAGCAGTTTCCTTAAATTGTAGAATTAAAAAATCACGACATTGGCTACTAGCACTAAAAATTGGATCACAACCAATTCTATATGGTTTTCGAAATTATACGGCGTTATTATATAGTCAGATTGCATATCTAAGAGGTTGTCGTTCATTAGATCCATAACTCTTATGTGCGCAAATTGTACAGGCTGTTGTTTCAAATACCCATTGGTCCTCATTCGATAGGCAATTGATAGGCTCACTTTTTATCTGTAGAGGCAGGGGGTATAGGGGTATTAGTCCTAGAATTTTTTCCATGGCTGTGGTGCGAGTGCTATGTATAGCCTCTATGGAACATAAGCAAACCAACCTCTGCCACCAATTTAGCTCCATGCTTATTGTTTTCTACTCTATTCTCGTCCACCATACTGCAGCTCCATATATAGCCATGGGTCTAATGACCGTGACGTATAGCCAAAGCGCCATCTTTCTTTTAAGAAAACAGGTTTTCCCAAACAAGCTCCTGCATTTCATAAGATACATTTTTGCTTTATTTAGGTTTTTTTGTATTTTGCTTGTTCCACGTGAATTTCGTCTATAGTTTCAGGCTCAGATATTTGTACTCATAAGCTACGCTCTTCTAGTATGTCTGAAAAGTTCTGTTTATGGCTCCGAAGTTTCCTCAAAAAGCGTTTTTTTTACGAGTGGCGATCGACGGGTTTCTTTCTAACACCTTCACTGTCACCGCCGGTGTGCCCCAGGGCTCCATACTGTCTCCTACTCTCTTTTTCATTTACTTTAACGATCTGCTGGAAAAGACCAGGAATTCAATCTACAGCTTTGCAGATGACTGTACGCTTATCTCATCATTCACTCTGAACACTCGAACATCGACTACTCATGCAGGTATCCGCAGACAGCAGGAGGTCGTTCAATTTAACGAAGACTTGGAAGAAATTCTATCTTTGGGTGACAGTAACCAAGTGCAATTTAACGCTACAAAAACTCAGGCGGCAGTTTTTTCTAAAAAAGTTAATGTTGCTGAACCCGACATAGTTATGTCGGGGAACGCTATTCCTCTAGCATCATCACTCAATTTACTGGGCGTTAATTTAGGAGCAAATATATCTTGGTATGAACATGTTGCAAGCATAGTAAAGAGAGTTTCTCAAAAGCTGCAAATACTATTTCGACCTAGAAAGCTTTACACTCCACAACAAAAACCGTTAATTCTGTACAAAGTTCAAATTTGACCAATGATGGAATATTGCTCGCATGTTTGGGGCTCTGCTCCTATACATACACTGCATTTGTTGGATTCTATTCAGAAGAGAGCTGTTCGCCTGATTGGAGACCCCGAACTGGCCAGCAACCTTGATTCGTTCTAACATCGAAGAACGGTTGGCGACTTTAGCCTATTCTACAAGTATTTTCATGAAAAGTGTTGGATGGATGTAGCCCGCTTAATTCCTCCCAGAGCAGTGCATGCTAGAAATACACGTCGCGCTAATGCTACACATCCATATGAGGTTCAGCTTGTTATTTCTCGTATAACCATTTTCAAGAAGTCTTTTATGTGGAAAACCTCATCCCTTTGGAATAATTTGCGCAAGACTGTGTTTCCGACCGATTTACAGCGATTCAAGATCAATGTGAATCGCTTTTTCTGCACACGTGTCACTCCTATAACGCTTTAGGGATTTCTCTGCAGCACGTGTGCTAGGCCCATAAAAATTAATATTTTTATCCGTTCTTCGAAGATACGCAAGTTGTTGTAATTTCCTTAAACCTTAAACGCTATAACAGTATATCTTTCAGGTTTATTATTTATTCTCTCACACCAGCGTTGTACATTGTTTAGTGTCTTTATTTTATATACTATGTCATATTGTCTCATAAATGGACGTATTCTTTTAGACAATAAAGTTTATTATTATTATTATACAAAAAAGTTCTTCTTTCTCACATTTAGTCAATGTGGTTCCATGTTTGGCTTGTAACATTCATTTTTCCTAGATTTTAAGATCATGTTATGTTACTGTTTTCTCCTTATAATTTACATTTTTTTCCATTTTTATATCAAGCAGTGTTTACTAACTTTTAAGCAGTGTAGTTCACTCGGATTTCTAAGCCGTTTATATTACAGTGTGCATTACAGGTTTTCTACCGGATTTATTTAATTCGTTTCTAATGCGTCGATTGGCTGGACATTTGTATCCGGAAAGTAGCCATCTTAAAGACGTGATTTATGCGGAAGGGAGAGAAATATTTAAGGGTCCGGATAACACGGATCATGGCTTTTTTTCCATCATAGAGCCAAGTCGAGTATGTGACTTTTTCCAACATGGAGCTGTAGTGGTTTTTGTCGACACGAAGCCGTAGTAGGTTTTTTTTCAACACGAAGCCGTAGTGGGCTTTTTTTCATCATGTAGGCGTACTGATATATTAGTGATGGAGTAGTGTGAAAACGGTTTTAGTGCTCAATTTAAGGCCTTTTTTCTTTGAATCCAGTTTTTTCCCAGACCTTTAGGGGCCAAAGAAAAGTTTAGTAGCCTAAAGGGAACTGAAGTAACCAAGGGGGAGACATCTATGTTTGAACATCCCTCCGGGACAGGCCTAGAAGCTCGTAGGAAAACCGTAAGTCACCAGAATATCTATCCGTAGACCTATTTTTCCCGCAGACAAGTGTGTTTAACATCGTTTTGAACTGATAACTCGTGAAGTGAACCTCACGAATCTTCAGTATTGGGTGTAGCAAATTTTTAAAAGTAAAAATCCTGATTTAAGGACTTTATTTAGCCATACCACTTATTAAGCTAAGGTTTTTTGTAATGACAGAACCGCAAAGTTAGAACTTTTAGTTTAGTCATTAATAAACCTTTTTTTTTCTTGTTTAAGGCTAGTGTTTCACTGTACCACCTATTTTACTTTTCAGGACAAAAGGGTTGTACCATATCAAAATTTTCCTTAACAACTACCTAACCCTTCAGTGTTTTTTCTTTTCTTTTAGCTGAAGTTAGATCGTTTTTATTTTAAAATGAATGGTGCCCAAAATTTGTACAACCAAAAATTTTAAACAACTATAGAGACTATTTCCAAAAGACGTACAAAAATTATCTCTTACCCATATTACTCTACCAAGAAAA
Source organism: Pachyrhynchus sulphureomaculatus (assembly GCA_019049505.1). Taxonomy (NCBI): domain Eukaryota; kingdom Metazoa; phylum Arthropoda; class Insecta; order Coleoptera; family Curculionidae; genus Pachyrhynchus; species Pachyrhynchus sulphureomaculatus. Next base: position 221,303,928 of record CM032447.1, on the reverse strand, counting down.
ACTGAGCTAGTGTATGTTTAATTTCTTTAGTTCTTTTAATATTAATACCCACTCAATCCATTCTCAGAAATTATGAAAGGGGAAGGCCACAAGTAGCGCCTCAATGTGCGGGCGAAGTCGGCAGGTCACAGGCTGACGATGACGGGCCCAAACCAAGTCAGCACAAACACTATTACGATTGTGTATTAGGGAATGACCTGACAATGTTACATGTTTTTAAAATCACTGACTTCTGAATGTTTCTGTGTATGTTTGTGTTGAGTCCTAATTGTACTAAGTGTGGTGTGAATGTTATTGGTGTAAGGCCTGTGGCTGATATAATGAGGCGGAGAATGATGACTTTTTCTTGTTTCCATAGCCTTTTTATTTCTCTTGCAAGGTCTGTGTATTTGGATATTTTTCTGTTTGGATGTTTATGTCGTTGGCGACAGCCATGTCAATTAGATAGGTGACCTTTGCCTTTTTGCACTGAAAAGTAATATCGGGTCTATTGGCGGAGGCTGTTTTATCTGTATGGATACTGATATCCCAGTAGAGCTTGTAATCTTTATTTTCAAGTATGGATGTTGGTGTGTATTTGTAGTAGGGATCTGTAGGGGATCTGTGATTATTATTATTATTAGGAAACAAAAAAGTCACTTGGAGCCAAATATGGGGAATAGGGTGAGTACGAACTATTTCGACGTCTAGCTTATGCTCTTTCGCCATTACAACAGCCTATGTGTGAGCAGGCGCATTGTCCTGGTGAAGGAGCACTTTTTGAGCGCTAATCTTGGCTGCTTCTACTAGGATATCGGTGAGGATGTCGTAATACCCGTCAACGTTGTCCAAGTGCCGAAACATACATTTCAGTATTTCACAGGACCTTTTAGACAACGCGGTAAGGCTGCCTCGGACGTTATTGTATTTCTGCGAACAACTACTACCTATGTACGTGGCCAGGCCAAATATACTTAAATAATTTAATAAATAAGTATACCGACCTTCTGCACCGTAAGCAAGGTACTACACCACGGAGTCACGGACCGCCACAACTTACACTTATGTCGCATAATAAAATTTTCCGCCATTTCGTAAAAATTTACCAGACTTATCAATACCTCGTACATGGGCTCTCTAATTTTGAAAGAATATTTTTGGAATTTTTTACATTAGTGACGGTCCGTGGCTCCGTGGCGTAGTACTTGCTTGCGGTGCAGGACTCGGGTTCCAATCCCGGCAGGTCGGTATACTTTTATTTAAGTATATATGACCTGGCCACGTATATAGGTGGTAGTCGTTTGTAGAAACGCAATAACGTCCGTGGCAGCACTACCGCGTTGTCTAAAAAGATTCCGTGAAATACAAAAATGTATGTTTCAGTACTTGGACAACGTTGACATCCCCCGCCGGTATCCGCAAGATATGAAAAAGGATAAAATCCCTACTCAGGCGGGGAGATGAACGATAAAAAAAAAGACACATAAGAATAATGTGCAATAAAGCAATAATTTAGGAACGTATAAACATTTATTTCAGAGCATACATTATCAAAAAGAAAACTGTCTCTTTTCATAGCATTGGCCAATTTCCAAAGCATTATTTTTGGATTTACGATGTGTCAAAAAGAAATTCCGTACAGATGTATGATATAATTTCACGCGGGATTCGATTATTATATTTCAAGTATAGAATACTATATATATATATATATATATATATATATATATATATATATATATATATATATATATATATATATATATATATATATATGATATTTTAATCTTAGAAAGAAACCAAAAGATTGCTTGTACAGTCATTAGTGAAACATCGGTAAGTAATTTTAAATTTACACGAGTAAAACCCAACAACCATGTATCCCTAATAATACAAATCTTAATTAAAATAATTGGATGGTAACTTTTAACAGGAATAATTAACTTGCATTCTTTAAGATTATAACACAAATTTTTCCATTGGCAAACCTTTGGTTCCCAGCCCTGTAATTTTAAAAACTGCTCCATTATCTGGTTGTGTATCATCTTTTTCAAAGTCTACATTGCCCGAGGTTACATAGAGTTCGTCTAAATTTTTGCCTCCCCATGCTAAAGAAGTAATCTGGAAAGAAGTTACAATGTGTCAGTAGGTATCAATTTTCTTAAAATCTTTTACCAAAATAATATTTTAACGTCATTTCGTCGAACTCTTAAAACCTGATAAATTATGACAGTAACGATATATATTATTTATCTTCATCTCTCCATTCTTCAACTTGATTTCCGAAGATTTTTACTAAAATACCTATGGGTCATAATTTCTTTCTTCTTCTAAAACTATTTTATAAAAAAAAAACAGTCTAGTGCAAGTCGGACTTGCGCAATTAGTGTTCCGTCCGTTGATTGCATTTAAAATAAAAAAAAAAAATACGGTGGTAATGATGAATGATCAATGACTTCACAAAATACGCCCCAAATGAGTTTTTAACAAAGTTTCTGTCCGATCTTTACTGAAAGTCGATGACCTTGAATTTTTTTTTTTTATATACCAGATAAATTATTAAAAGTAATACACTCGTGATAATTTTCGTTCAATCAATCAATTTTTTTAAAAATAATACAAATTTTTATTGAGTTAAATATATCAGACACCAACGGAGGCGCTAGAAGTAGCAGTGTGTGTCCCACCACTGAACCAGTTGATCATCTACCCGGCGAGATTAACAGCGTACAGACTGAAATCTCAAGGCGAATGGACGAATGGGGACCGGGGACACTCAGGTCTGAAATTCCTCAATGAACGCCCATTCGTCTTAAAACAAAATAAAATCACGAAAACAAGACAAGTGATTAAGTCTTTTTCTGTCCATATCCCTAAGAGGACGGACATGCACCTGAACAGGCCGAATACCGACATTTAGTATACTGACGGTTCGGGAGCTAATGGCCGCTTTGGGGCGGGAATCTTTTGCCATAAATTAAACCACAGGGAAAGTATGTCCATGGGCAATATGGCTACGGTTTTTCAAGCTGAGGTGTTAACCATCCTCAGATGTGTAAAAATACAAATCTCAAAAGGGACAAATAATACGAAAATTTTAATTTACTCCGACAGCAAAGCAGTTATACAAGCTTTTGCCAAATCCACCACGGACAGCTTGCTGATCAGGGAATGTGTACAAGAACTAAACACATTAGGAGGTAGCAACGAAGTTACCCTAATGTAGGTACCTACCAGGCCACCAAGGCATATCTGGAAATGAAGTAGAGGACGAACTCCCCAAAAGAGACACCTTTGACGACTCACCTGAACAGGTTGCAGGAGTTCTATTCGCTTTCGGTAAAAAACAAAATCAGGGAATCGTTGGATAAAGAACACCAATTCTCTTGGACTACACGAACGGGGTGTCGTCAAGCCAAACTCCTTATGAAACAAACTACGACAGGCAGAACAAAGGAACTCTTATCGATGTCAAAACAAAGGTTACATGTGAGTATAGGACTCCTTGTGGCACTACAGGCCCATCTATATAACCTCAAACTGGCTGAGCGGAAAACATGTCGGCTGTGCGAGGGAGAAAGCGAGGACAGTATACAGATTCTGTGCGAATGTCCTTCACTAATGGTCAACAGATATAGTTACTATAGCACTATTCTGTGTAGCCTAAGTCTTTTGGCAAAAATGCCGGACTAGGACTGCGACCCTGACTCGACTCAGTGGGGAGTCACAGAAGAACTTTTAGATCTAGGTGACACCAGGGACTCAAGGTACTACTACTACTACTACTAAATATATCAGTGTAGAAATAGTCGTAGAAAAACTAGATTGTGTTAAAAGAACTTTTCAAAATGGCTCCTAAAATTCAATTTTATTCTGCATTTTGCTGTTTTTTTTTTCTATTACTCTAAGGTCGATTTTTCTTAATTCACGTTTGTACAGAATTACCGAAGAAAAATCTAATTTGCAGTTATTTCATTTTTTTACATTATTTTTTTTATCAATTAAACTCACCTGTTTAGCTGGAATTTCCACTTTTTGCAAGAGAGTTTCAGGTTTTCTAGGATCTATCTGTAAAATACCAAAACCACTAAAGACTGCAACCCATAAGTTACCATCAGCATCAATAGTCAAGCCGTCTGGATATCCTTTAATATGCTTTTTTATGGTGAAAATAGTTCTTCTGTTGGCTACAAAAATAAAAAATCCTATTAGAAGACTGCTTTGCCGCCAACTTGTTGGAGTTGACTGATAATGAAAACATTAATGATTGAAAATCATGTTGCAATACAAGGACTTTCCGAAGATTCTGATGTCGATGAGGTTTCAGTACCAACAGATGCTATCCTAAATTATGGTGAAGCTATTACCCTAACCAAGCAGCTTAAAAGTTTTGCCGAAGATCACGGAGATGTAGAGTCTTTAGAGCTTTTTTCCAAATTAGAAATACGATTTGTGGACGCCATTTTAAAGAAAAAGAGGAGACAAACAACAATATGTTATATGAATTTTTGCGTCATTAAAGTGACCTTCCATTTCATATGTATCCTATTATATTTTATATGTACCTAAAGGTAACAAATCTTTGTTTTTTCCTTAAGTTTTAAATGTCCCAAATTCTTTAATTACAATTTTTATTAAAAAAACGATTTTTTTTTTTGTATTTCTTTAAGCGGACACCCCTCTTGAACGGACACTTTCGGTCGGTCCCGTTGGTGTCCACCCAAAGGAAATTCCACTGTAATTAAGTAATTTTATTTTTAAATGAAGAAGTCGAATGAGAAAACTGAGGTTATTTTAAAGTGCTCGACAAATCGTACTATATGAAATGTATCCAAATGTTGGAAGATCGCTTGAATCAGTGTATTGCTCGTGATGGAAACTGTTGAAGAATAAAATCGATTTTAGGCAAGACCTTTGTTTCTTCTTCTTCAAAAGTCTCGAGATTTTTTACCCCATGTAGTATAGACATATTTTGATAGAATTTACTTACTTATCGTTCCGTTTTCAATATTAAAATCAAATGCATCCACAGTTCCTTTCATAGAATCATTGAAATAAAGTTGTTTTAATTCTGCGTTAAACGTTATTCCATTGGAACACTGAACTTCTGTAACGCGAGAAGATACTTGCCTATTACTATCTATCGAAAATAGGGAACCAGTGCTTTCTAATTTAAGTATATTTTTATCAAGTTGTGGTCCTACTGATCCTAAAAAACGAAGAATGTTTATCTCCTTATAATATTATTCCTTGTGCTTCGACTACTTTATTATTATTTACAATTGCGTTATCGCGATTTCGTAGTACAACTACATTGTCAAACGCTTAACTAAGACAGTCTTAGTTAAGCGTTTGACAATGTAGTTGTACTACGAAATCGCGATAACGCAATTGTAAAATCTTTACAAATATATTTAGTGACAGTTAACAAAGTAATTAAGTAGTTTATTACTTTATTATTATTTGGAGCTAGTTGGACAAGCCTATATTTTATTTCATACAGAATTTCTTTGTTGTGAGAATCTAAATGGTATGTTTGATATTTTTCTTGGTTTTACATTTAAAAGGAACGTGATGTCAATTCGTACGCTAAGCTACTACTACAAAATAACAATTCCAAATATTTATTTAACATGGGAACATATACATAGCAGGAGAACGTAAATTAACATTTTTAATATAAATACAAACTAGATCAAACAAGTAATTGTGTTGAACTTTAGAAATTAATTTCTACTATAACTACTAATTTCCGGTTTACTACTACTAATTTAATTTTTAATATTCGTAAGTAAGTTTGCATTATAGCATTTATAGTATGTCTTCAGCGACATCAACTTATTTGTAGAAAGTTACGTAGCATATTTAAAATTTTTTAGAGCCATCCTTACCAACCCATAACCTTCCTTTGGGATCGCACTTGCCATCATTTAGGTAATTTTTGGTACCGTCTTCTGGAGATGCAATTTTTTCTGTTTTTGATATATTATCTGAAACACCGTCCCACGTGATAATATTTATATCATCTTGTGTGCTGGTGACAAACTGATCTTTTTTGCCTTTTACTGGTATGATAAAAGTTGATTTAATTTCTAAAACACAAAGACATATTGATGTAAAAATAAGCTTAATTTAACATTGCTTAAATACTTCTGTGACTAGATTCACTAAAATGTCTAAAACTAAGAGCCAATCTAGTTAAAATCTATAATTGGGGGTTGAAAAAAAAAAATTGTTATAAATGGAAAGATCATATATAAGTTCTATAACAAAATTATTTTTATTTTGTTATAATTGAAAATAAATTTTTAAACTTAACACCGATGACGCGCCGACAGTTTCCGAAAAAAAAAATCGAGCGCGTGTGTCGTCACAAAATTTGTTTCTCCTCAACATTATAGACAGCTGATACGAGTGTTTTAGTTTTCCAATCAATTTATTCTTGTTATTATGATCAGTGTATTGATAAATTTAATGAAAATGTCTAATCTAAAAAGTTATCGTTCCTGTTTTGTATGAATACTACAAAAACAACTACCGAAAAAATGTTTATAAATGTACCACAAGATGTTAAACGTCGAGACCAATAGTTCCAAGCAACAGGTATTAATCCTAAAACAACATCAAATTTTTTGTATTGTGAAAATCACTTCGATGTAAGTATTTGTATTTTAATATAATAATAACCAACAATAATTTGTTTTGCACCTAATTTCAATAGTTTTTGACAAAATATACACAGGTAGAAGCTGTTGACAGTACTTACGTGAAAATACTTTAACATTATGACGTCACAAACATGGCAGCCAATCGAGGCTCTTTCGTAGTCACGAGATTTTTTAAAAAATTTTAATTTATTTATAATTAATTGTAAAACATTTTTTAAAAAGTTTTTCGCATGGATTATCAATATTATCTATGATAAAGTTTTAAAAATAAAGTAAAAAAAATCGATAATTATTTTTTATTCAAAATACCAGTTGACTTTTGTTTTTGGCACCGTTATATTCGTTTATTATAGCTGGATGCGTGTTGTTTCTACGTACGACATCCCCATATAAATATATTGTCTTGATATGGTTCTCGCCGCTATCTATACTTAAATTTAGGACAGTGTTATTACCTAATGAAGCGCTAGTAAGTTGTCCAGTTGACGGCACATAACGGTTTACCTTCTTTGAGTCTACATCAACAAAATAAAGACTTTGCGTTTCGATGTCCCAATGTGGAGCTTCACCCAGTTTCAAAAGGGGAATATCAGTTACTCGTTCTGTTGTTGGTGCCATTTCACTTAAATCTTGTAGTGTCTAAAAGCAATACATATATGGAACAAAAACTTCCACAACCGTTGTTAAATGATAAATCTCGGTTCTTATGACTAGACCGTGTCAAACAGGAGTGATTTTTTCGTTTAAATTGTGCGATAAATCATCAGGACTCTTTAAATTTCGGGATTAGAACACAGAATGTGCTTGAGGAAGCACAAGTCAAATATTTATGCTCAAGTGGTGTTGGGTTGGCACGTTTGATATAGATCGTAATCTCTCTCCCTCTATTAAGATTAAATTTCAATTAATTCCCTATTCTGGCAAACTGAAAATTGTACCAAGGGCTTTGGTCTTTCTGAAACTGATCGTGTTGATATTTAATTCTAGCTGATTGTATAATTGTTTTTTTTTTAATATCTTTTATAATTATATATTGAACGCGCGTTTTTTTTCAAATATACATTATACCGCAGAAACAGGATATTTTGCAGCCTTTAGTTTATAAAAGAAATTTACATGCTGGTAATCCAAAGGTTGTCCAATTTCCTAACATCGTAGTCTTGTATATGCAGTGTAAGAATCACTCTATATAAAATGGTAAATTTTGACCACACCGTATGATTTTTTAGTGTAAATCTTTTGATTATGGTGATTCAAAAAGGCACGTAGATATTCTTCGCGATGTGGTCATATCGATCATTAAAGTCTTCATACACCACCTGTTTTCTGTACTATTTTTCTGTTAAGTTTAACTAATTAATTGGAACTATGAGAAAACAAGTTTAAATTAATATTTGAAACTTAACCAACGAGGATTAGTATTAAAAACAACTACGGAACATTTTATTTAGAAATTACATCATTGTTATAAAAATGTAATCAAAATTAATGTCTAAAAAGTCTCCATACACTCAAGAACTGCATTGAAAAAAACACGTTATAATCAGGTGCATTTTATCAAATTATCTATTGCTCGCTATACTGACAACAAATGAATAATTTTCGGCCATACTACTAGTAATTTTGCAGTGGGTTTTCAAACTAGTATTAAAAATGAGCGAGAGCAATTATGA
>CM032447.1:221264739-221295508 GCA_019049505.1 Pachyrhynchus sulphureomaculatus | reverse complement strand
TGCAACCTCTTTTTAATTTCTGATAATGAATTGAGTGGATCCTGATTTTAAAAGAACTAAAGAAATTAAACACACATTAGCTCAGTTTTCCTTGGTAGAGAGATATGGGTAAGAGATAATTTTTGTACGTCTTTTTGGAATTATTTTTTTTTATTTTTAAAAAACCTCAGCTGTACGACTTTTGGGCACCATTCATTTTAAAATAGAAAGGATCTAACTTCAGCTAAAAAAAATGAAAAAATACTGAAAGGGTGTACAGTTGTTAAATAAAAAACAGTTTGGTACAGCCGTCATTATCCTGAAAAGTAAGATAGGTATTCAGTGAGACACTAGCTTTAATCAACAAAAAGAAAATTTATTCATGATTTTAAAATAAAAGTTCTAACCTCTGCGGTTTTAAGGATTACAAAAAATTCTAGCCTAACAGGTAGTTATTATTATTAGAGTCCCTAAATCAGACATTTAAATTCTAAAACCTGACTACCCCTGAAAGCGAAGAATCGTGATTTTTACTTCACCTTTTGTCAGTTCAAATTGCTATTAAGACACTTACTTCGGGAATAGGTCTATTGATGAATGTTCTGGTAACTTACGGTTTTTATTTGGGCTTCTAGGCCTTCGATGGAACACTAAACCGATTTCACACTTTGTAGGAAACACTCAGAGCCCACTACGGCTTTACGTTAGAAAAAAAAAAAAAAAACTCGTGCTTTACTTGGCTCTCATAATTGTTGCTATGAGCCTCTACTGCGGCTCGGTCGAAGTAAGCCTGGCTGCGGCTCGATGGAAATTAGCCTACTTGGCGGCTCGGTGGAAATAACCTACTTGGCGGCTCGGTGGAAATAAGCCCCTCTTCCTGTCCACCGGACTCTTAAATAAGCCGTGGGCACTCTCTCGGTAAAATGGCTACGCCGGAACCAAGACGCCGGATACAAATATTTAACCAATCCCGGCGTATCGATAGATTCGGTCGCAAACCCGCACAGCACACTAATATACCGAGCGGCTAGCAATTTCTGATTAATATACTGCTCGATACAAAAATGAAAAGAAGTACAATTTAAAGTGAAAAATCAGTAACATTACATGGTCTTAAAATCTAAGAAAAAATGAATGTTACAATATATATATTAGAGTGGGTCGAAATTTTTTTTTTAAGTGACCCCCTGAAATTTTTTTATTTTTTGCGAATAACAACTGGTCCAAATTTTATATCGACATCTATGGCTCGAACCCTAACCTTTTTCTTGGGTAATTAGGTTCTTTTGAAAAAAAAAACACAATGCTAATTGTTTATTGACGTTTTCAATGCTGTATGTGTTTTCTAATTTTAGAATAAATTAAAAAAGGGGAAAGAAAAAAAAATGTATATATACCGGGTGACACAGCCAACATGTAACCCTATAATTTCGAAAGTTACATATTTGCATTTCAGTCCATGTCCATAGAATGGGACATTATTAGACTTTCTTATCACTTAACTACTTCCGGTTTGACCGGAAGTTACTGCAACCTTCTTATTTTTAATGGAACCCTGTATATTTTTTATCAATTTCAATTCGCTGACTAAAAGAGGTAGCTTCGAGCGGCAGCAGCAGCAAGAGCACTTGAAAATGCCAAATGAGATTTTGGTAAAACGTCGTGCACTCTTTTAGTTAGCTTCGAGCGACAGCAGCAGCAAGATCACAGTATCGAGTAGCAGCAGCAGCACGAGCATTTAAAAATGCCAAATGAGATTTTGGCTAAACGTCGTGCAAATTCATTGTTAGACGAACGGATTGAAACCTGCAATTTTAATGTTTTACATTCCACCATCTGTGAAAACCTCTATTGTAATATATATATATATATATATATATATATATATATATATATATATATATATATATATATATATCTATCTATCTATATATATATATATATATATATATATATATATATATATATATATATATATATATATATATATACACACATTGACAGGCAGTGTGCTACATATGAAATTTTTCTTTATTATTAAATTTAGAAGGAAAGTAAAATTATAGATTGATTCTGCAATACTTAAAATCTAAAAAAATATTTTGCAGTGCCGATACTCATTTCTCGTTTCGCGGTGCATCTAAATTTCTAAAAGTTTAAAGGCAAAAAGTCACTCTGTTTCTTAAAATAGCGGAAACCTTTCTAAGAAAAAAGAGTTTGGAATTTCATTTTATGGTAGACTGTGAAATTTTACATAGATTTAATGAAAATCGAATTTTGTTAGTTTTTAACTAATAAAAATGTGATCACAAGGAAATTTTTATTTCTTTAATTTAAATATATTTGTTAAATTGGTACAAGAATTTGTTTTTGATTTCAAGTTATGTTTTACGATCAATAATTCAAACTGTCGCACGAATAATTATCAAATATTTTAACCTTATTACTTGCAGTTTAAGGTTTTTGTTTTTTTAAGGACACTCTAGCGGCTAGGGCCATCATATATTCTGCACTTTTTACACTTTACACTTGCACTAAACTGACTGTCGGGAACATCTGTCTCACTGTTCCTGACAGCAATGACTTGTACGAGTTAAGTTAAACACTAAAAATAAAAATTTTTTATACATTAATTCAGATGGACTATTATCGGTTTCTAGATTACCTCTGTAGCATGGGGAGGCAAAGACTTGGATGAACTCTACGTAACATCGGCAAATATAGACTTTGAAAGGGGTGAGTCACATCCAGACGATGGAGCAGTTTTCAAGGTTACAGGTTTGGAAACAAAAGGACTGCCAATGGAAAACTTTCTATTATAAACTTAAAAAGAACAACTAAAAAAAGTTGCAGGGAAAGATGTAGAGTTATAGGGCTTTATGTCAATTTGAAATTACTGTTTGGAGTTTTTACTCCCTAATATTAAAACACAGAATCTTATATTTAATGTTTTAATCTTAAAAAATACCAACCACTTATTCTCTTTGTGAAATCAGGTAAAACAACAGTAATAACGTTACTGTTGATAAGCCCTCAACCCCAAAACTAGGTTCCGTAATTAGCTGATGATATGAAACGATTTTTTTTTATCAAACTTTGGTACACACAGTGTGACAATTTATTTTCCGGATGGATGCTGTGAATATTAAATAAAAAAACTTGTTTTAGTTTTTACTTTCCTTACCCAAGGGTAATATTGTATTCGTGAAAAAAATCACTCGTAGAAATTTGCATTTCTTTACATTTCATGAATACTTATATACAGTGGCGAACAAAAGAACGGAAACATTTAAATTCTCATCTCTAGTCCTAACATTTAAACGGTTTACAATTACAATATTTATTCATTAATCGTGTACATGCTAACAAACATTTTGAAGACTAAAACAGTTATTGTTTATTAGAAATGTGCTTAGTTTTTAACGTAACAAAATTATACACAAACAAAAGTACGGAAACATTTTTGTTATAAAATAAAAATTACACTAAGACGACTATATTATATACGAAAATATTTAATATTGGGATATCCTTATGCGTCAATCACTGCTTGACATCTTCCGCCCGTAGAGTCAATAAGCTTAGCACAAAAATCGGGTGGTATTTTTTCCCATTCTTGTTTTAATGCGATCCAAAGTTCGTCCCGGTTTCTTATATTTCGTTTCCTAATTTGTTTATCCAGATAGTGCCAAAGATTCTTTATCGGGTTCAAATCAGGTGATGTTCAGAAAACCAATTCTTGGCCAACCGAGATGTGTTTTTTGGGTCATTGTCTTGCTGAAAAATCCATGACGGTGGCGAATCTTCTTCATAAGGAATCAAATTATTTTCCAATATCTCAAGATACATTTGAGCATCCATTCTGCCATTTATCTTTGCCAATGACCCCGTACTAGACCATCGAAAACAACCCCATACCACGATATTTCCACCGCCATGTTTGACAGTAGGTACAAGGCACTTTGGGTCATATCTTAGACCAACTGGTCTTCTTACATAACCAGTAGAATCACTTCCAAAGAGAGTGAACCTACTTTCGTCACTAACGATTACTAGAGACCACTGATTTTAAGTCCAGTCTTTATGTTCCTTAGCAAATTTCAATCTCTCTTTTCTGTGACGCTTTGTAAGGAGTAGTTTTTTAACAGCACGCCTACCATGAAGATTTTCAGATAACAGACGATGCCTAATAGTCATGTCTGACACCAATACACCCTGATATTCCTGCCTTAGTTCTTTATTAATATTAACAGCAGTTTTCTTGGGATCGTTTTCCCGCTTTTCGAATTATAATTTTGTCTATTCTCATGTTTTTCGAGGTCTGCCACTTTTAAATGCCGGATCATCAGTGCCCCTTCGCGAGAACTTCTTAACAATTTTGCTTACAGTGCCCCTATGCATGTTTAAAGATTTTGCTATTTTAATTTGCTTCTTTCCACTTCGATACAGAAAAATAATTTTATGTTTCAGATCTGAACTGTAATACTTGCACTTTGGCATTTTGGCAAAAACCGCACTCTTAAACAATGCTACTAAATTACTTCGTATCAGCAATAACGTACTCTTAAAGCAGAATGATAAAATTATTTCAATGCTTTCGATAAGGACAAAACGGGTTTCTTAAAAACCCTATCTACCAGAAAAGGTCAACAAAGTTTTTATAGTCAGTAATAAAATCCTATAAAGAAATTGTCAACAAAACTAAGACACCCTTTACGTATATTATTGAATAAATCCCTGGCAGAGCAAGTCGGGAGACATATTTCAAGTTATAGTGGTATTGCCAAGCAATCTACAATTCCTAAATTATTGGATTCTTTGACTTATGATCAAGTTGTGGCGGCCCTTGGCGTATTATTTGCTTGGGGTCCAGAAGGTCTCGGGTTCCAATCCCGGCAGGTCGTTTACTTATTTATTAATTTATTTAAGTATATTTGGCCTACCCACATACATAGGTAATTGTTTGCAGAAATCCAATAACGTCCGTGGCAGCACTACCACGTTGTCGAAACGGTGCTGTGAAATACAAAAATATTTCGGCCCTTTGCAAAGTTGACGGGTATTACGACCTTAGGATATGAAAAAGGGTAAAACCCCTACTCAGGAGGGGAGGCGAAAAATAAAAAAAAAACTAAGTTGGTCCTGTACCGAAATTCTTGCTAACGAGCAACATGGCTTTGCCAGGGGAAGCTCAACTTTTGCAAATTTAATACTCTTTGAGACTGTTGTGGTGACTGTCATAGAGATGAAAAACCAGGTAGACTTTCAACACGATTAGTCATAGGTTGCTACTGGCTAAGATGCAGGCCCGTGGATTTGGTAATGCAGCTGTTAGTTAATTTTAGACCATGCTTTCGGGATGGACTCAAAGGGTGAAAATCAGTGGGTGTATCTCTGTACCTATTAATGTTTTGTCTGGAATCCTCCAGGGTGCGTTGTGCGCCCTTTATATTTAACGTTTTTGTGAATGATGTAAATCAATATATAGACTTCCTATGTGGATATCGTCTGGTCCAGATGTTTACCCTGTTTACTCGATTTTATCACTTTTTTGACCTCTGATTTCAGTATTTTAGGAGAGTTTCGCTATTATTTGTGCCTTCAAAGGATCTTTGACTGTTTTCACCATATAGTTGTCGGGTGTAGTCTTTCCATTATTTCATTTTGATTGATGATAGTTCTATTGTTGTCATCTGTGACTGTGGGGCATTCCTGTGCCTTATTATTACCTTGACTAGAGTATTAAAGTTGTGGTGTTTTGCTTCCAATTTCTGTATCTCAGAACACCGGCTCTCCAAACATTGTTCTTTAGCCTTGCGGATTTCTTATCTAGTTATGGGTTGACATCAAAAGTTTATAATATACGGCCCTAGTCCGGAAAAGGAATTGTTGGACTGTGTACATTTTTAAATAGAGAACGGTCTTATTGATAATACATCATAGGAAATAAAAATAAAGTATCAATATGTTCACAAGTAATTGTTTTATTTCAAATTGTTATTACTCATTACAAAAAATTTACAAAAATATTTTTATTTAAAATTAAGGAATTCATGTATTTGAGCTACATTAGTTTCGGAACTCGGTAAAATTCTTAAAAAAAAATAGAAAAAATATATTTGAGAATTCAAATAATACTTTTAAGTAAACACAGACCTATTAATTATCTAGTTTCTAAATACACTCCCGTTAAACCAGTTTATAGATAAAAATGCGCGTGTATATACTTCAGCTTCTTATTTTTTTAAGAAAATGACATAGGTAAATATTTTTAAAAATTATTTCTTAGTAAGCCATTTAAATACAAAACACGTAGAGTTTCTTTCTCGTCTTTTGTCGAAGAGCTACAAATAATAAGATTTTCTCTTACGAATTATATCTCTTTTGTATGCCTATAAGGCATAAATTTACTCTTTTTTCATTTAAACGGGTTCTTTAAGATAGAATTCAAATATATTTAAACCCAGTACTACACAGTCTACCCATAAATTCCGACAATCGAGTGTTGCGATGCAAGAATTTTACATGCAAACAGATTGGTACCACAGCAGACATGTTTTTTTACCTTTCATACATAACTAAGCTCAATTTTTATTTTGTTGACAACCAGTGACGAAAGTACTAAAATCGTGATGCCGTTTTAGGCTTGTTCCAAATGGGAAAAAATGCGCAGAAGATTTTTTATTATTAAAATCGCCGTCAATCACCGAAAGATTAGTGTATAGTACAATTGTAAATTACCAAAAACTCAAAGTGCTATTGATAGACCTTGACAAGGTCATCCTTGGTCTTCCCAAATAAAAGAAGTTATCAAAGTCATGCGTTTACGTGTCGAGAGAAATTGTTTAAGAAAACAAGAAGTTACGACACGTCAAAGAACATCGCTCCGCGCATAATATTTACAATTAAATTTAGGATTGCAGGAGTATAAAAGAGTTTTTAACCATTTATTAATGAAAAAAAATATAAAAAAAAATATAAAAAAAAATAAGAAAAACTAATGCTATAACATCACAAGGGTGACAAGGAAGGACGGTTCTTCATTTACTAAAGTTCAAGAGTGCCTGTCAGGTAGCCCCGATTTAAACTTACTGTAGATATTCTCGATGAAACAGATTTTAAACCAGACATCAAATTCGGAATCCCTAAAAAACTATCGTCTGCGTTACTGCCAAAATTAGGATTACAAAAGATGTCTTCGTTCACCCATAGATATCCTAAAAGTTGGAAGCTTTGTTCTGTTGTTGAGAAGATGGCTTACACCTCTATAATTTTTTAAAGCATTTTTAATGTAGTTTTTAAATAAATATATTTTAGGAAAATATGATGGTAAAGACAGTTTCTTGGTGCCAGTAAAGATCGAACCAACGATATCAGAATATATAGCCTCGTTCTCTAACCAACTAAGCCACATCCGTTTCTTGCGCCCCCCCCCCCCCCCTACAATTTAGATTTTTAAAATTCCCTTGATATCATTCAGATTGGTACAGTGAGTATAAAAAATTGAAAAAAAAATGTTATAGGTTTGAGATCACTGAAAACATAAACAGGAAATGTGTGAAGGTAAAGACACAACCAGAAGAAAATTTAAGCAAAAGTTTCTCTGTGCCCGTGGGAGTCGAACCCGCGTTTTCAGAGTGTACACCCCTACACGTTAACTAACGAAGCCATAGCACCACTGCGCTGTGTTTAACATTTACGTTAGACGTACTGACAATTTATGGAGAGAGTGTGTTATATGCTGTAAAGAGCGTTTTTATTTATTCGCTAAAATAGTTTAATAAGAGTATATAAAAACATCGATTAAAATGCTCCTTTACGTTAAATCTGTACATAAGCAAAAAATACTTAATAGCTATAAAAGAAAAACAACAAATTTAAGAAAACATAAAAGTAGTTAATATATATATATATATATATATATATATATATATATCTATATATATATATATATATATATATATATATATATATATATAGTTATACACAAGTGATGTACCAACACCAAGCGACATTCTCGTTCATGAAAAGTTAAAAAAAAAAGCTAAATCTTTTGAAATTCTTAGAAGCTAACAGTAAAGTAAAGAAAGAAGGGAAATATATATACTGTAAAAATAATATGAATTTTAAACAGCAAATTACTGTTTATAATCTCGTTGATTTGGTGTTTGATAAAACTCAAATTATACCACACAGTGCACATGGTGACAACCACCTTAAAATGGAAAACAGCCTAAAAATACTAGTTATGTCAAATTTAAAGCCTTGTAATTGGTTGAATTGAAACAGAGACCAAGAAGAGTTCCGCTCCTTTTTTGTACGTTTAAAAGTGGTGAGTGACTTCATATTCGGTTTTTTTTAGCGGCCCCTAATTAATTAACCCTTCATACACGCTTATAGTTGAAAACCGAGAAAAAAAACAAAAAAAATATTTCAAATGGACATTGTTCCATCTCTCTAAAACTGACTTGTAAGTCCATTTTACAAGGAAATGCACTTCAACTATGGCTAGTAGTTTCATGTTATGTCCCAATGTCCATAAGGCTATCCGTCTGATACATTTGTAACTTAAAAGATGAAAGAAAAAAGGAAAAGAATTTATGTTCAAGTAATTCCTGATTTTTTTTTTCAACGTCCTAAATATACCCTACGGTTTTTAGGGATATAGTGTAGTGATTCATTCAATACTTATGATTTTTTACTAATTTCATGGTTTTTACGAAGAGTTCTCAACATTCGAGTAAATAGCGCTCAAGTACTCAACAACTTACGTTTTTAAAAAAGGTAATACATTATTAACGTCTCGAAACATCACGAATCAACAAGAGGGTTCCCGACGTTTATAGCCTAAAAACAGCATACGCGTGGCATTGTACGTCAACTCTTCGCGTCGAGAGTATAATCTCACAGGTCGCTCATAAGATGAACGGCACAATATACCGAAGAGTGTTAGGAATTTTGTATAATGAACGTCAGTATTTAAATAACATTATAAAATTTACATAAATATTCATTAAATCCACTTTTTTCTTAATTTGCTTTTGAACTAGTGAAATTGTTTACAGTTATACAAATTTAATCAATAAAATCCAATCTATATATATATATATATATATATATATATATATATATATATATATATATATATATATATATCCAGAGAGAGAGAGAAAGTATGTAACTCACGAAATCGCTTCCCGCCAAATCAATATTCCACTTAGCATTTCAACGAATGCGATAAGGAAAAGTAGAAAATATCGGAGAAAATTGCAACCCTGTCTTATGCAAAAAGTTACCTTAGTTCGCATCCGTGCAACACTGCTAAGAAAACCGAATGGTTACGTGTAGTCGCGTACCAGTGTTGCCACTTATACCTTTTAATTGTAATATCCGATTTATATGGGGAAACATAAGATTTATTAAAGTACAAATTTAGAACATAATCAGCTGTTACTTTCTTTTCTATTAGCTAAAATGATATCGAGAAAGCCAGCGAACCAACGATTTTTTTTGTTTAATTTTGCTAGTCCGCCAACGCTACATATGTGATCGATTCGTTATCATGCGATCCAGTCAATCAGTTTTCAAGATAGGTTAGATTGTGATAGCATTTTAACGTAAATCGAGACCTGATAAAATCTCAATAATCACACGTGGTTTAGCAATTTCGATTTCGTTTTTTTACAGAAAAATTGCAAAAATTGTGTTGTATCGCGTAATTTATTAATATAATTTTACGTTTCTTTAAAAGTTAGTTGTTGGGTCTGTTAAAGCTAAATAACAATAAAATTAATGGCCAACGGAGCATCCCGAAATTAAAAAATTATGAAAAGGTTCAGTAAAAAATGGAAAGTAAATTTGTTAAATTGATCAAACTAGACCCATATATCGTGTCAAATTACTGCCTTCCCTAAGAGAAAATCTTGAAACCGCCCCTGAATTTTATCTAGTACTGTAATTGATCTAAACCGGATATATATTTTTTAAATATCCAAATCAGTAAAAGCCCATAATATTTGTTGTTCTCTGAATCCATTCATCTAATTTTAAAGCTGAAAACCCGACGTCTGGCCGTTTCGAAAGCTTAGGCTCTTTTGGTAGAATCACTATATAAGCCATCCTGAGTTACATCTGGCGATGTTAAGTTAATATATTAATATGCATAAGAAAAAAACGCAAACACTTTTTTCTGGTTTAAATTAACAACTGAAAACGATATAAGACGATAAAATGAAATATAAAAACTTTTCTCGAGGTAACGAATGTGAAGTTGCTTCCATTTTCAGAAAAAGATTAAGAGATAGTTTACGTTTCAGTCTATTGTAACAATATAAATAAAATTGAAAAAGATTCGTTACTTATAAAGATCCTCGGTTTGGAAGATCCTTTACCTTGTAAATTCTAACTAGCCAATGTTCAGTCGTATACGCTTCTTCTAGCACATCTAATTCAAAGTCTTTATTGCCTATTTCTGCACCTAAAAGAAAAAAATAAGGAAGGTAAAAGTAGCCACCTAAAACAGCTGGAAAACTTTGTTTTTACCAAAAACGTATATACGTAAAAATAGGAAAAGTTCTAGAATTAAGGCAGGGATCTCTGGATATCACTAGGGCGTGTATACGATACCTTTGTTAACATAATAACTTGTAAAGAAAATCAGAATTTTCTGAACAAATGCACAAAAGGTAAAAAGTAAATTTCCTTTCATCATCTTCAGCTTATTCCATCCATAGTCGGATGTAAGCCTCCCTAAGTTGTATCCAGTGAACTCTGTTGTTTGCTTGTCACATATAATCGTGTCCCGGTAGTCTTTTTATGTCGTCCGTCCATCTTCTCGTTTGCCTCTTTTATATTCTCCATTCAACCATGCGTGTCTATCCGTTATCATTCATGCTTCCAATATGCCCTGCCCAATTCTACTTTAATGTACATATTCGTTATATTACATCTATCATTTTTGATTTTCTTCGTATGTTAGGAATACTATCTTGCAGTCTAATATTTAGCATTCTTCTCTTCATTGCTCTTTGAGTTACCTAGAGTTTATATATTATACTTTTATTTAAAGCCCATATTTTAGTGCCAAATGTTTAGTACCGGAAGTACATATTGATTGAAAACTCTGGTTTTTATTGTATATGGGATATCCAAATTGTGGATTCTATGCTTCCGAACGCAGACCAAGCTAACCAAACTCTTCTAGCCAAGTCAGCTTTCAAATTATTATTTGATATTTCGATTTTCGTCTTAAATATATGAATGTTTATACCTTTCCTACTCTTTTACCTTCTATTAATGGTTTCTGGCTGTTAACTTAAATTTTATTGTTAAAATATTTGGTTTTGGTGAAGTTTATTTTTAGACCTATTTCTAGAGACTTTAATTCTATTAGTATTTCTTGTAATTCTGCTTTTGTATTGGCGATCAGAGTGACATCATCTGCGAACCTTAAGTGACTCAATCGTTCACCATCCAATAATATTTCTTTGTTTCCCCACTGTAGCGATTTGACCATGTCTTATAGCAGGGGTCGGCAACCATGCCATCTCTGGCACGCCAAGCAATTTTGAATGGCACGCGTACCTATTCAAACTTTACACATTAATTCTGTAATCTGTGACATGTTTCGAAATTAAGTAAATAATCGAAGACAGTATTACTTTAACGATACAAACAAAAACGATATATTATATAGGTCACTAGGTATTATTACCAAAAACTACAAAATATATATTTTGTAATTTATAATTTTACTGAATGCATTGGTTTGGCTTTAATTTCGGCAAGTATTAAAGACGGGAAGCCTGAAAATATAAGCCTAGGCAAAAACACAAATAAACGTCCTCAATTCAGATCAAAAGAGCCGCTATAAGGCGGTTTTTGTTTGACTTGACTTCAATCGTTCCGACGCGCGCCGCAACTCTTTTTATATTGCCGAACTTTAGTTTTTGTTAGATTTAACTTCTAGGCGGTTTGTAGATAATAATTTTTGTTCTAAGAAATTTAATAAACGTAAATATGGGAATTTTCTGGAAACATTATTTTTCTATATATAGCAAGCGGCTACGCGTTTGGATCATTTAGTATAGAAGTAACATCCGTTCCAGTCAATAGTCGTCGAAAAGTTTAAAAATTAAAATTACATTGCGTTATCGCCGCGAAGAAACAGAAGGTAGACGTTCGATCATTTCAAACTTCATGGACAACAGATTACGGTTTTGTACAGCAAAACGATCGGGCCATTTGTGTCCTATGTCGGGAAAGCGTAGTTTTCCGGACATCTAGTGTTCAACAACATTTCCAGATAAAACATGAATCGTCATTTAAAGATAACGCTGATAAAAGGGAGGCAATACAAAGAGCAAGTAAACAATACGAGAAACAGTCAACATTCTTTAGCATAGTTTTCCAAGGAAAAAATCAGGTAACTGAATGCATTTTCAAAATTGCACAATCGTTGGCACAAAAGGGTAGGCCGTTCACTGACGGAGAATTTACGAAGCAAACGTTTTTGAGTACTGACGACTTGCCCAATAAGAATACAATATTGGCCAGGATTAGGGATATACCGGCATCAGCGCGGACCATCGAGAGACGAATTACCGAAATGACACAAAATGTCCAAAAACAGCAGAGAGACGCTATCAAACGGAGTTTTGTATTTAGTGTAGCATTGGATGAAAGTGTCGATATTAATGACATTGCCCGTCTGGAAATCGTTGCGCGATACTTCGATGATGGCAGTGTGTATGAAGAGCTGATTTGTCTGCTCCCATTGCAGGGAACTACAGGAGGAGAGGATATATTTTCAGAATTTGTTAAACATTTTGAAAAGCGGAACATTGATTTAAATAAAATTTTTTGCGTAACGACAGATGGCGCTCCTGCTATGATTGGGAGACATAAAGGATTTGTTTCCCTTCTTATTGAACGCATGGGTCGATCAGTTTTGAATTTTCATTGCATAATTCACCAAGAGAGTTTGTGCGCTAAAATCTCCGCTGGAAGTTTAAAATCCGTGATGGATAGGGTGGTTAAAATAGTTAACTACATTGTCGGTCGTTTTTCACTGATCCATAGACAATTTAAGGCGTTTCTGCAGGAATTAGAAAGTGCATATTCCGATATACCATTGCACAATAATGTGCGCTGGCTCAGCCGTGGTAAAGTGCTCTCTAGATTTGTGCAATGTCTGGGCGAAATTAAATCGTTCTTGTTGGAAAAAAATCAAGTGGATGCTTATCCTGAACTAGAAGATAAGAACTGGATCTGTATGTTAATGTTTCTTACTGATATTACAAACCATCTCAATGAACTCAACTTAAAGTTACAAGGTTCAGGCAAAACAGTTCTGGATTTATACGAATCCTGGAAATCATTCAAATTAAAAATAGATTTATTTATCAGCGATATTACTACAAACACATATAGATATTTTCCAAATTTAAAAACTTATATATCCAGTGTCGACGATGGTGCACTAATAGACGAAATTCTTAAATATATGACTAATTTAAAAGAGGAGTTTATGGAGAGGGGTCAGGATTTTGATAAACATGGTCCTATGTTCGCTTTTTTAATCAAACCAGATTTAATGGATTTTTCCAGCAGTTGCTTTGACATATCTCTTTTCTCATGGATGGACATTAATGATTTTGATCTTCAATACATTGAATTTAAAAGCTCCGAGTTATGGAACACGAAATTTGTAGAATTAAGGGTATTAGAATGTGACTGCCAGAACCATTCAAACGAGATACTCAGTTGTTGGATGAGTTTACCAGAGAAATTTATTTGTCTTAAGAAAGCAGCGTTTGCCATGCTTACAGCTTTCAGATCATCCTATATCTGTGAACAACTTTTTTCCCATATGAGAGTAATTTTAAACCCGTACCGAAGCAGGCTGACAACAGACAACTCGGAAGCATGTGTGACACTGAAAATAACCAGACATGAACCGGATATAAGAAAACTCTCTAAAGAACTTCAAGCACAGGGTTCACACTAGGTCCTCGGACTAGTATAATAAAATTATTTGTTAAATGTTAAAATTTTTTTGTAATTAAACCTTCTAAAAGCAATATTTTAAGTTAATTTTTGTTAATTTTAATTGTAGTAAGTACCTATGTCGGCACGCAAAATATTGTATGGATGAAAACGGGCACCCCTTAGTTAAAAGGTTGCCGACCCCTGTCTTATAGAGTCAACGTGAACAGTTTTGGGAATATTAAGTCACGTTGTCTAATTCCTCTTTTAATTTTGATTATATTTATTTTCTTTAAGCATTATTTCTGATGTGGCATTGTTATGTATGTGTTCAAGAAGAATTATGTATCTTTCGTCGACTCTGTTGTTACTTAGGATGTTAGGGACTGGCCATATCTCTATTGAATCAAATGCTTTTTCATAGTCAACCACTGCTATTCAGAACATTACCCTATATTCATTTGCTTTTTCCACTATTACTCTAATTGCTTGGAGATGGTCCAAAGTGCTGTATACTGTGCAGTGTGTGTGTTGATAACTGTCTAATTTGTTCGAACAAATTTCCTTTAATTTTTGATAAATATATTAGATCTTTCTCCTCCATTTCCTTTTTATTTATTGAAATGGAAATGTTTCAATATGTAAATGTCTCTAGTCATCTTCAGGGAAATACTAAAAGAGTAGCTGGAATGAAGGTAAGAGGATCTGGATTTAGATAGTGGTGATGGCAAAGGATTCTTAAAAATTATTATGGACCTGCCAAGTTTTACGTTCTACATTGTTTCCAACTAAGAATTAACAGTTACCTCAAGGAACGAAAAAACAGACTGTTTTCACGAAAACCCCTTTAAAGGATTCTCAAGGAGTTGTAATTGCAGAAAGGATTGTGGTAATCTGCTCGCGTTCAAATCTACCTTTTATAGTTTGTTTGAATATAACACGCAGTGTATTTTTACCAGGCAGAGTTTTTCAATGTGAAGTCAACGATACAGAGTTTAATAGGTCTAACATTTATGGGTTTCCATTCGGTTAAAAACTCCAACGTAAGATCAATGGTATGAACAGGAGTTAATTTCACTTCTTTAATGAGCTGTCTCTCTCTCTTAAACATATATCTTACTCTACTTAATTCAAAAACTTCTCTCCTTCCTTTCTTGATAGTGAAAGTTACAGTAAAAAAAATGTTTGAAAGAAAAATTTTCGGGAATGCTGCCAAAAAAAGACAATGTTAAAGACGCATTTCTGACTTTTTGGTTGTCTTAAGTAGCAAGGATCCAATTATAGAAAAAAAGACAAAGATTTCATATAACCAGGGAGTGTAAGCATACAAGAAGAATACAAATCATTTTGTTTGGCAACAACCAACATCATCACGAAGATCACAGTAAAACTCTCATGAAATTCTACCCCATGGAATATAGAAATAGAATAAAAAGAACAGCAATTGTGATAATTTTTCATTTTTTCATTCGTTAGAAAAGTTTTCAGTCAAAAAATAGTGTTCTCAGAACTAGAAAGGAAAATTCCATTTTCCATACGATATGCCAATTTTAACAATGGCATCATTTATCGTTCACCTTCCGTCGTGACTAGATTTAGCGCTTTTCTATATATATGTCGTAATATTCGTCAGCGTTGTCCAAGTGCCGAAACATACCCTTGTATTCCAGGGTACCTTCTTTAGACAACGCGACAGTGTTGGCGTTACAACAATACCACCTACGTATGTGGCTAAATCAAACATACTTAAATAAATTAATATATAAGTATACTGCCCTGCAGGCATTGAACCCGAGACCCTTGGTACCGTATGCCAAAACTATACCACGGAGTTAGGGTCGCTGTTTGCCACTTGTTTACTCATACTCAAAAATACCAATTCCAGAAGTTGATATGTGAACAAATATCATAATCTTCTAAAAATATTCGGAAAAAAGTATTTTCAGAACTAGTACAGAAATTCAATTTTCCCTACAAGATCACCCAGTAACTGAAGTCCATGGGATGTGTTTTTCCGAGGGATACCTTTTAAGTTTTTACAGAAACAATGAAAGAAAAAAAGAATTTTGATAAAAATCGTTTTATTGTTTCTCAAAATATTCGCTTTTAAGATTTATACACTTTTGCATGCGTTCGAACCAATTCTCGAAACATTTTTTCAAACTCTGAAGTTGGTACCTCAAAAACATGGTTTTGGCAGGATTCAACAACTTCTTGAGGTGACGAAAATCACTGTTCATGTATTTTCTTTTTGACATTCGAGAACAAAAATACGTCGTTAGACGATAGGCAGTAAGACATTAACTCGATGTTTTTCTCCGTCAAATAATTGTTTGACGTGCTGTGTGAGAGTTGGCACTGTCATGATGAAGGATGATGCGAGGTTTTCGGTTGTGTCTCCTTATTTCATCGATGACTTCTGGCAAACAAATTGTTGTATACCATTCAGTACTAACTATTCTTCGATCCACTAAAGCAATGGTTGCAACATATCCATTATAACCAAAGAAACAAGCGAACAATTTCTTGGAAGTGCTTCGCGAACGAATCACTTTTGTTGGATTCGGTTTATCTTGGAACACACAGTTGATCGTTGCTTAGTTTCCGGCTCGTACGAATATATCCAAGATTCGTCTCCTGTTACGATGTTGTATACAGATTTTGCATGTCCTCGGTTGAATTTTTTGAGCATTTCCTTATACCAATTGACACGAGTCTGTTTTTGACTTTCAGTCAAATTATGTAAAATTCATCAGGAACAGATCTTTTTCACAGCTAAATGTTCGTGTAAAATCGAATGTACGGCAGTCTTCGATATGCCTAAGGATGCCCCTATCTCACGGTAAGTCACATGCGGATCTTCTTCAATTATGTTGCGCACAGCATCGATGTTTTTTGGATCAGCAACCAATTTTGGTCGACCTTCACGAAACTGATTGCTGACGGAAGCACAACCATGACGAAATTCTGCAAATCAATTGTAAACAGTCTTGTCTGACGGCGATTCATTACCAAAAGTTGAGCGAAGCGATTCGAGGCATTGTTGTTAACTTAGGCCTTTACTAAATTCGCAAAAAAATCATCCAAGGAAATCCTTCACGTGAAATTTCCATTTGTTACAAAACTGTTTTTTTTAAACACTCACTGTAAACAAACTACTTGGCCAATTTCTGAGCTGCCACTGTTTTAACAATAACAAATATTAAATTTTACAACAATCGTAACGTTACATTTCAATAGCGCCATCTAATGGTCGTTTATAAAAAATTAAAAGGCGGTCCTCATGATATTTTCTACGACAACCTATACAATGAACAAAAAAGTATAGGCGTCAAATCCGGAAAGTGACATTATAGGAGTCGTAAACTTGTCTCCTTCTACTAATACGATTGTCCTGGAACTTGTTTACTCATCTTGCAAATTACCAGTTTCCGAACTTGATAGGTAAATAACTTTATAATGTCCGCTTACCTCTAACTCTATCCCATCCGGCCGGTCTGCCACCCTCTGTGTGTACTTTTCCAAATCTGTAGTAACACATTTTGTACATTAGACAGTTCAGCAATACCGGTGCTCCCTCTTTATCGACTCTAAATTCGCCCGACGGTGAGTAATAATCGGATTCGTGGATATTCTTCCCTTTTTCGGTGCTGCCACCTAGAAAAAGTATATTTATACTAAAGAATACAGACAACATATTTTAGTAGTAAATTGATATAAAGTATAAAGAAATTCTATTTCAAATTGAGATCGTTAAATCTATATTCAGTTCCAATTCATTCATTCTCTCCCACTGACTCCTGTAGTAGGAAGTTCGAAAGTTATCGTGCAGACACATAGACCGACGGAAATGAAAAACTATAGTTGTCGTGATTCAAGAACCATAGAACGTGAAGAAAAGCAAAAATCATGGAAGATGATTTGAATGTAATACTTCGTTAAATTCGAAAACTGTAACTATTACTTAATAAATAGTATACATATTGTATTTGAACACTGTTATCCTTCTAATTAAAAGGATTAATAGAATAATTTTCAATTCAGGTATACCTTGTTTGTTAAAAAGAACATATGAACCCATCTGAATAAACTATTACTACGGTACTGACGTTACTTGATGGAGATCCATAATAACTACGAACAAAAATTTAAACAACTATTTAAGATCACCACTTATGTTTAGTGTATTAGAACTGATAATTGTTTCAACACACTGTGTCTTCTTCTGGAGCAAGATGTATAACAATAACACATTACCTCAACACATTAAAATTAATAAAAGTAAAACAAAAAAAATAATAAATAAATACGACAGGAGTTTACGAATTATACTGTGGCACTTGTAATATAACCTATATAGAACAAACAGACAGATCTTTTTATAAAAGAATAAAGGAACATAGTCAAAGTTATAGAATGAAAAATAATATATCTCACTAAGCTAAACATTTAACAGATATAAATAATACTTTCAATGAAGATTTTAGAATTTTGCACAATGAAAGGAATGGAGTTTAAATACGTGGGAATAGATATAACGAGCGATCTTAATGTATATAAAGAAGTTCGACAAGTAAGAAAAGGAGCAAGAGTTTCAGGATACCTTCGCGATGTAACATGGAAAAATCGTTATTTAATCATTGACAGCAAAGTCAGAATCTACAAGGCTATAATGAGAACAACTCTGACATACTGTACAGAAACACATGCAGATACAAGTAAAACCAAACAACTGTTGCGTACCACCGAAATGAACACCCTAAGAACAATTGTCGGAAAAATAAGACTAGACCAAGTTCGTATGTAATATGATGGATATAGTCAAATTTGTGAAACGAAGAATGAAAAATTGGGACAACCACGTCAGCAGGAGATCTAGCAACAGTCTAATAAAAATAGCCCGAGATCTGAAACCTACAGGAACAAGAGAACCTGGCCGACCAAGAAAAAGATGGGCAGAAAGTTGACAGTCGTCATCTATCGACACCATAAAATAAAGCGTGAAGAAAAACAGGTGTTACACTTAAAATAAGAGGAGAAGAAGAAAAGAAAGGGAATTTACTAAAATGTTTAGAGCAGGCAGAGATTAACCAGAAAAAATCCTCAGGTTTATTACTCAATGATTAATTGCATGTGGGTGGGTCTCCTTTATTAAACTTGTTTTAGGTATTGTGGTGATAATTGTTGATAATTAATTTAGCCTTTATAACCAGCTAACTTATATATTTTGTAGCATACTTTGTAGTTAATTTACATCTTGCTGCAGAAGAAGACACAATTTTCAGATGGTTGTAGCTTCTACTTGATGGAAATTCATTATAACATAAATATATAAAAAAATACTGTTTTTAGTCAATTTCTAATTAACATGTGGGTCATGTCCTAAAGCATACATAGGGCAAACTGGACGTACATTTATACATAGAATTACAGAACACGAAAAAAGTTTCATCCATAGAAAGTCTAATTCAACATATGCTAATCATCTTTTAACAGAGAATCACACGATTAATAAGAATTTCAAAATTTTACATACCCAATAAAAAGGTTTAAAACTAAACCTTTTAGAGACAATGCAAATAAATCGATTAAGGAGTACAGGTACTTTGCTCAAAGACCGGTAGATTTAAACAATTCACCATTACTGAATTTATTCTCCTAATACCATGTCTGTGTGGGTTTTCCAATACTACCAATATAATTTAAATAGGTGTAATATTATAATTAAAAAATAATATAAAATTGTAAACATTAAACCTAACTTCACAGGGTAAAATGTAGTACCGAAGAAGCTGCATCAACAGCGAAACGCGTCATCACAATTATAAATAAATCAAGTGGAAATTGACTG
This sequence comes from Pachyrhynchus sulphureomaculatus, assembly GCA_019049505.1. Taxonomy (NCBI): domain Eukaryota; kingdom Metazoa; phylum Arthropoda; class Insecta; order Coleoptera; family Curculionidae; genus Pachyrhynchus; species Pachyrhynchus sulphureomaculatus. Next base: position 221,275,692 of record CM032447.1, on the reverse strand, counting down.
AAGACACAACGTGTCGAAACAATTGTCAGCTCGCATACAGTCAACATAAGTGATGATCGTAAATAGTTGTTTAAATTTTTGTTCCTAGTTAAACTATTACTACTTAAACTAGCGCCGGAAAAACGTATGAGGTAATATTAAAAGCTTATTTTGATTTTCCTCCTTGTCTAACAGGCCTACATACACATAAGTCTTACCAATTCTGACCATCCATAGAAATTTATTAATATCGTCCGACGAGTAGCCCGTAAGCCCTCCAAAAATAACTAATACATAGTCAACATCAAGTTCTCTCATGATTTCCAGTGCTTTTTCTTCACTGCTGGCCATAGCTTGTCCCACTCTACTGATATGCGTATTGTTCCAAGTGTTGTTGTCTACCAAAACTGTTCGGTTCGCCATCGCAGTTATCTGGTAACCATAGTCCCACCACGACATTATACGAGCGTCTGGTGGGGTGTTGGATTTTAACCAGCCGTATGCCTGAAAGAAACGCAGTAAATTTAGAATATTTAGAACGAACATTTATCACATATTAAAAAGTAAGTTACATTCAAATCGTGTTTCTATACTAAACAGGATGAAATAATTTACACTGATGGTACCTGTCTGCTCCACAGTAGTTCGAAAACTCGAAAAGTTGGCCATAACGTAACAAACAAAAGGTTCTATTTAGACATTTTTACCTGTTTGAATACTTCTGCCAATTAGTCTACTATGATTTACGACCACTCAGGTGCATCTTCCGCTTGCACTTTCATATCATTTCGAAGCGTCGAGTGCCATGCAGCAGCTCTCGTGAAGCACGTCAGACGTCAAGTTTAAACCATTATAGAAAGTGCAAAAGGGAACGAATTTTAATTGTGTAAAACGAATTCTGTCCCTGCAGATGAGTACAACTTCACTGTATTTCTGGAATTTTCATATTTACTTATGTTAAGTGAGTAATTAACTGTTCAATTATCGAGTTTTTTAAGAAAAATCCCTAAAAATCTTTAAAGAACAAGCAATAAGTTAAAACCTTCATTGAACTCTAACGTGAAATGAGTGGAGGTTGTTTATTAGAAATTTTTGCCAAAATATCGAAAAATTGAGTGCTAGGTGTCGAAAGTTTGGTATCAGTGTTAAATTTTTGTGCGAAGGTGTGCGTGGACGTCACGGATGCGTTTATCTTAAAATTCGAGAAAGTGTTGCAAACTTAAAAAGATGTTAAAAAATTCGGGATAATGTTAAAAAATTCAATTAATTGTTTGAAAATTCGGGAAATTGTTGCAAAATGGGAAAAATAGTTAACAAATTCGGGTAAATGTTTCAAAATGGGAAAAAATACTTTAAAAATTCTGTAAACTGTTGCAAAATGCTAAAGTTAATTAAACAATTTGGGAAAATGTTGAAACATGTAGCAAATTGTTTACACCTTCGGGAAATTGTTGCTAAAATTGAAAAATACTTGAAAATTTCAACAAAAATGTTACTAAATTAGAGAAAATAATTTTGAAATTCAGGAAATTGTTGCACAATGTAGCAAATTGTTTAAAAATTCATACAAGTTTCATAAAAATAACTCACGTTTTCCCAAAAATAGTTCTCCATTTTGTAGTCGCCATTTTGTTTTTTGAAATTTAAACTTCATATTCGCAATCAGCGACCCTCACAATCCATGTATACAGGGTTTCATAAAAATAACTCACGTTTTTCCAAAAATAGTCTGCCATTTTGGAGCCGCGATTTTGTTTTTTGAAAATTTATATTCGTGATCAGCGGTCCCGAAAACCCCGAATACCGAGTTATGTCGAAATCGAATAATACCTTCATATTTTGGGCAGCGTTTCGGGACATTTTTCTTCTGTGCGCTCCTCAAGCGAGAAGGGTGTAGTTGCTACCGTCAATGTTAAAGTAAGAACCATCGTCCGACTTTTGTAAGCAAAAAAATCAGTGGGAAATTCATCATTAAATGGTCGAGGTGTGTGGTGAGAATTCGATGATACACCGCCAAATGGTGGCAGATGTTCGTAAAGGAAAGAAACGAACATGAACGATAATCCGTGTAGCGGGAGGCTGTTAAATGTGAACACCGACAATGTACAAATGAAAACATTCTAACCAACTGTCTCTTTAAAGCAACTGCATTCTGGGCTAATAATCATTGAGACTGAGACAAATATTGCAGCAGATTTGTTTAATGAAGGATATATCACCGTAGAACGGCAAAGCAAAACGTACCCAGTCAATATTGACAACCAACGAGAGGTTCGACCTGTGCGGCGCAGCGCATCAACAAGTACAGCACGTCAGAACCAACTTTTGGAAGAAAAATGTACGTTATTAAAACGCTGAACGGTTATTATATGGACCCTGAACGTCAGATCAGCAGATAAGTTAAGCAAAAAAAAAATACTTGATCGGTTAAAATTTTGCACAAATCAAATTAACAATATTTCATCTTACTTGAACCTAAATATTTTAAAAAATCATTAAAAATAACCGGTCAAGTGCAAGTCGGACTTGAGCAATTAGTGTTCCATACATTGATCGCTTTTAAAAAAAAAACTTTTGTTGCGGGGGTACAAAATGATCAATGACTTGACAAAACACACCTCAAATGAGTTTTCAACAAAGTTTGTTTCCGATCTTTACTGAAAACTGATGACCTTGAAATTTTTGTTTTTATACACCAGATAGGTTATTAAAGGTATTGCACTCGTGATAATTTTCGTTCAATCTACACCCCAGAGTTTTTCCAAAATATTTTGATCAGTACTTTTCGAGATATGATGGGGGGACAGTGATTTTTCAACAAAGTTTGTTTCCGATATTTGTTGAAAACTGATGACCTTGAACTTTTTGTTTTTTATATATCAGATAAATTATTAAAGGTAATGCGGTCGTGATAATTTTCGTTCAATTTACACCCTGTGGAGTATCTTCCAGAATTTTTTCAAAATTTTTTGAGGGTTGGACAGCGATTTTTGTCAATTTTTTAAAATAACACAAAGAAAAGTATGCGCAAGTATTACATTATATATATTTTTGAACTCGTGTTATCACAAACTTTCATTTGACACCCCACTCGATGACCTGGTAATTTTCTTTTTTCACTCCCCAAAACTAACCGTTTAAGTCAAAATTTAAATTTTAAAACTACACAATTCTGATGGGGCCATCAATTCCTATATTACTGCCAAATTTCAACTTTCTATGTGAAATAGTTTCGGAGAAAAATCGGGGGTGACAGACGGACAGACAGACGGACGGACGGACAGACAGACAAACAGATAAACGGACAGATACAGAAGTGATCTGATAGGTGTTCCATACGGAACACTAAAAAGTATTTTTGTTGGCTAAATAACTCAAAAATTTTATGAAAAAATCCAAACTTTTTTCTAAAAACATGTCACATTTCCGTAATTTTTATTATTTTTTTCGTATTCCTGAATTTCCGCTCACCATACGAATGTTAATATAATAATAAATAAAAAAAAGTAAGTTCTTTCAGATCAAAACGCCAGTAACTAGAGGTTACATCATTTCAGCACTGGCCGCACAATCACCAAGACAGTGACCTAACGCTGTCATTAAAAAACTGTGGTAATTAGTCTTAAGTGACAATAAATTATACCATTAATGTTGCATAAAACGTTACATAAAAAATACCAAAAATTGACTTATTTTCTCCTGCCTAAATGTATTTCCCGCCTTATGACACTACCATATTTCAATAGAGTTTTATATACTATATACGGTCAAAAATATAGAAATACCTTAAAAAATACCTATGCAGTTCAATTTCGTTATAACTCCAGTCCTGACACTCACATTTTGGCTTGGCGCTGTTGAACTATATTCAAATATCCCTCTTACCATTACTTACCTCCCTGAAATCATCAAAAATAATCCTAGATCCGTCGTGAGCTCTCGCACTCAAAACAATTGAAGGCGAGCTGTACGCTTCGCTAGTTACCCAAGTACAATGCAGCGTGTATGCTGTCAAAAGGCAAACTGACAACACGGCAAAACATGTGGCTACATAGCTTCGATTGGCAGTTTGAGGAACACCCTAAAATAGATGAAAAGGCCTTAGTTTTATGTAGACTGGGACGTTAACTAGTTAATTCCCTAATAGTAAAATGTATGAATTTTCCTCTATATAAACTTATCAATGATAACCTAAAATTTTTTAGTTAGTAAACTGGCCTAGTTCATATGTAGAGTTTTTTTTATTAAAGTTGGGACATTAGTATTACCTAGTTATATTACTCACTAAATAGTCCACATAAAATAAAAAAGAAAGTTATTTTAAAAATCAACCTTAAAAACGCATAAAAACGTATTTATTCCGGTCTATGGCATATGAAGCCTTGCTCTGAGTACCCAAGTATAAGTAGTAATAAGCCTCCGAATTGCCTTTATAGCGTTTTCTACACATTTACATCGTTCCTCCACTGGAATAATTAGAGTTTTGTACACGAACCTATTTGTCCAGCTCCAGAAGTAAAAATCAAAGTGATTGCAGTATGGTGCTACTGGAAGCCAAAAAAAATTGCTCTATTTTGCCCTTATTAAGAAACTCGACATTTGAATAATCGAGTATTTAACAACTAAAATAAGAGGGAGCACCATCAACGAGAAACCACATTGTTTCCCCAATATTTAAAGGCACGTCTTTTAGTAACCAGGTAAGTCACTCTAGAGGAAATACTGATAATACATGCCCATACAGTAATACCAATGAACCAATAAACAAGAAAGTAACAATACCAGCACAAATACTAAAACCGTTGGTGAAAATTTCACTGGTTAACAATATAATGGTTACATAAGTATTTTAAAAATTATTCACACACTCATTCGTTGCATTTACTAAAATTTACGTTGGTATTTTACTGTAAATGACACTAGCAAAATCAGTTTTAGAATTAAAACAACACACATAACCAAGAGCAAAACGTCTTGTTTTTAACAATGAATTTAATAGTATCAAATTTAGAAAAAATAAATATTTAACATTGTACACAGGAGAAACTGGAATCACAGATAAAAAATGGAGAACAACGGGGGTTCCGAAAAAGATCGATCTATCACAAACAATACTAATTATGAAGCAAATTAAAGAGAGAGCAATAAAGTATAATACGCAAGCGTATGTATACCTTATGGACTTAATTAAAGCCTTCGACAACGTCAGACTCAATGGCATAATACAGACGTTGATGCAAAAAAAAAACAGAGGCAAACATTGTGAAAATCATAAAGAACTTGAACATGAACAATAAGACGAAAATTAAACCAAGCTAGAATACTACAGGAAATATACCAATCTCAGGAGGAATTAGACAAGGAAACAGTCTTGGTCCGTTTTTATGCAATCTTTTAATGGACAAAATAATAGAAGGCATAGTCACTAGAAATGTGATACAGAATAAGTAACGATATAATTAGTCTTGGTTGTTACGCAGACGATGCGGCGCTGATCGCCGAAAATGAAGACGACTTACAGAGACAACTTCTTAAATTTTATCAAGCCTGTCGACAGCTTAATATGAACATATTTAGAATTTACAAAACTTACATCAGGCCCATAATGACCTAGGGTATAAAATCACGAGAAAATACCAACAAAACAAAAAGTGCCGCCAAAATAAAAATCCTGGTTGGTACAACAAGCAGCAATAGGATATGAAATACTATCATCAGGGAACAATGTGGCGTGTAAGACGTGGTAAGATGGGGAAGACAAAGAAGAACACAGTGTATGTACGTAAAAAGAATGGAGAAGCACAGACTACCAAGGATCACTCTGGAGGGAAAACCAGCAGGCAAAGGTCCACCTGGGAAACTACCAAAAAGTTGGAGAGATGGTTGGCAGTCTACCTCTCACGAAATCCCAGAACCTCAAAATTAACATATCATCAGATCTATAAAAACTTTAAGAAGACGAAGAAGAATAATATTGAACATAAATTGAAAACAGTAATTACTGGTTTTTTCCACAAAAAAATTGCTGAACTGAGGTTATATTTTATCCATCAAAGCACTATCGTCACTTTGAAAACACGGCAAAAAATGATAACAACCACTAATGGATGGATGGATGTGAATGGATGCCCTCAGTGAATTAATTGGTGAATAAAAGAAAATCTTAAAAATCTTCCATATTTAATAAATTAATTAGTGTTACATACCTTTTTCTGACGCTGTGTTGGAGGTGCTGGTGTCAAAAATCTGCTAAGAAATCTACTTAGACCTGCACCAGATAAAGCACAAGCTGCCGGGGCCAAAACTAACATAAGACGCACCTGCAACGTAATAAATCTTAATTTTAAATATATACTGCTTGTTAAATATTTACGTTAATTAATTTACAAGATCCTAAATATTGCACTTGTACAAGTCAATTTAGGTCTTTTTCTGTAATAAGAAATAATGAGTAATTGTTTAGTCCAAAAACGACTGTTTTGATGTTTTGCCAACATCGTCTTGATATTATCATCTCCTATGCATACATTCCTTTTACTTTGTGTGATAAAGTAAAATTAAGGGTTAATTGTAGATTATAGACATAGTAGAATGCTTCATTCCTGACTCAAAGTACATAGAACGCCATAATCATGGATTAACCACGAACAGAAAAAACTGTAATAACCGTTTCGTCATTTTATTAGAGATTTTGCAACGCTTATTTACCACATGCCTTTGTCCTTATGGTTATCTCAAGCATGCGCAGTATTAACGCAAAGGAATTGCAAGGTTAGGTTTAGTATTCATCTTTTATAAGCTTTTTTTTTTCATTCATTTCATGGTTGAGCACACCAGTAATTAGTACTTGATGGGTCAACACAAGTTTCTAAATTAAAGTTGTGTCTAGGTTTCTATCACTTTGTTTAATATTTCCAAGGTAATACGAATGTGCGATAAATAAAATTTCATTTGAAATTAGTACTACACACATTGTAATGCCACTGTAACAAAGATCCCAACATAATCTAAACCCTAATTAACTGCTGTCAGTGTTATTTGCAATAAAAGATTATCATTTCAATTTTACTATATTTTCTCAGTAGTTTGTATACCTAAGTAGGAAAAAAAAAAAAACGGGTCCTACCATAATAGCGATAAAAATAATGAACTTCAAATAATCTTATAAGTTCCTAAATAAGGGAAATCGTTATCCTTAATAGAGCCTCTCTTTATTTTGTTTCAATACTGCGCAAACTCCAAATGGTGGGCGCATGCTTCAAATAACGATAACAGCTGAGTCCTTATATTTAATTTCTTCCCTCTACTACTGCGCAAGCTCCAAATGGTGGGCGCATGTTTCAAATAAAGTTAAAGACCGTGGCCCACCAAAATAAGCTTTGCAAAATCTCCTTATTTTTGCTTCGCTTTTTTCTTACCATTACTCCAGCAAAATAAACGGCCGTGGCGCCATAGAGAGCGAGAAAGTATTTTGCATCAGTGGGATCTTTGAAACACAAGTACAATCCTGCTGGCAAAAGCATGGCTAGCACGTGCAGATCAAAAAAAAAAGATGACCAAGCAGTCGGCTGATGTTCTGATACTGAAGCGATAATCGGAATATGATTCTAAAAAAAAATAAATATCACTTCTTATTAGTGTTTCCGCAAAAAGCAAGTGGTTTATTTGAAAATAACTGTCACTAGCTCTTCAAATATCATTTCTTAAATATCCTGAAAACTGTCTCGTCAAGGGTTACAATTCCTCTATTTTTTTTTAAACTTACCTTTGCATAAGAAGGATCTAATAAAGCATAAAATCTGCCTGTCCAGGGGGCTACCTTTCCAGATAATGACAGCAAAATTAGTCCTACGGCCAAAACGGCGCCCACAGTGCTAAAGGCAAATGAGAGCAAAGTGTCAAAATCTGCTGGACTTAGTTTACTTCTTACATAGTCGATAAATGCTAAAATTTGGCAAAGGCCAAAAACTCCAAGTGCCTAGAAAAATAGAGATTAATTATTTACTAATATAGATATAGATATACGAGGCTGGTTTGAAAAGTCCGTGCAAAGTCCGAGAGATGGCACCACCGGCGCGTATCGAGGTCATGTTTAGTTAGTAGCATCTCTTGAATGAACGCACACCAAGTTTCAGCCATATTGGTCTATTTCTTTGTGTTTGGCATTCGTGTGAATCAAGGAAGTCGAGTGATTTTCAAGAAATGGACGAAAAAGAATTTCGTGTGGTGATTAAACATTACTTTATGAAAGGCAAAACGCCTCAGGAGACTAAAGAGAAGCTTGATAAACATTATGGTGACTCTGCACCTTCGATTAGAAAAGTTTATAAGTGGTTTCAAAATTTTCGGACTGGCCATATAGGCACAAGTGACGCTGAACGTTCTGGACGGCCTGTGGAGGTTACGACTCCAGAAATCATTGATCAAATCCATGATATGGTGATGTATGACAGAAGAGTTAAGGTGCGCGAGATTGCTAGTGCTGTGGGCATCTCGACTGAACGGGTACATAATATTTTACATAAACATTTGGACATGAGAAAGCTATCGGCAAGATGGGTGCCGCGATTGCTCACGCTTGACCAAAAACGGAATCGTGTGAAGTGGTGCAAGGATGGTTTGCAGCTGTTCCAGAAGAATCCGGAGGACTTTAAGCGTCGTTTCGTCACTGTGGATGAAACATGGATACATTACTATACTCCTGAGACCAAACAACAATCTAAACAATGGGTTACCAAGGGGGAATCTGCACCAAAAAAGGCGAAGACCGTTCCTTCGGCCGGAAAGGTTATGGCGACTGTCTTTTGGGATTCGCAAGGGATAATCCTCATCGACTATCTGGAAAAGGGTAAAACTATTACAGGTGAATATTATTCATCGTTATTGGACCGTTTGAAAACCGAGCTGCAAGAAAAACGTCCGCGATTGGCCAACAAGAAAGTCCTTTTCCTTCACGACAACACATATATATATATATATATATATATATATATATATATATATATATATATATATATATATATATATATATATATGTATATATCCAATATGTTTACTTATGTCCTTATCACAGTCTTAACCTAATATGAACATAAATATGATATTTAACATATTTATAAGAAAAATTCAACATAACAATGTCAATCGAAAAAGCATCATCTTTCACCATAACAACGCTAGACCATATGTCGCTCAACAAACACTGTAAAAACTTAGGGAGTTAAAATGGGAAATCATCCAGCACCCGCTGTATTCCCCTGATCTTGCCCCTTCAGATTTTCAACTGTTTCGTTCTCTGCAAAATAATTTGAATGGCAAAAAATTTGATTCTATGGAAGAAGTAAAAAACTAGCTTACTTGAAGAGAAACCACGCAGTTTCTACAAAGAAGGAATTTAAAAACTTGTAAAACTGGAGACAGTTATAGAAAATGATGGAGAGTACATTATTGATTAATAAATATTATCTGTCATGAAAATGTGTTGTATTTAATTTGGTTTCTAATTGGGCACGAAATTTTATAATATTTATACGTTATCAGAAAAAAAGCCTCGCACGTGTATGCGAGACCGCCCAGTGGTTACTTCTGTAATTGCAACTGCAAGTAGGATATTCCAAAACTATCAGTAGTAGTTTGGTTTTGTTCAATCTTTTGTAGGTAGTGCAATTACGCTTTTAGTAAAATATTCATATCTTATGATTCTTATTAACATATTTCATAAATAATTATTACTTCTGCTTTCAGATACAATACGAAAACTTCTAAAGTTAATCAAAAAACAAAAAGTTAAACTAGCCCCAGGAACTTTATGCAAACAGGCGCAGATACTTCGTTCTACCATAAGAGACGAATTATAACAGATCTACCAAATCTGTGAAACAATAATTAACTTCACATAGGTTAGCTTCCATTTAACGTTAAATTGTTTCCAAACTGTTTCATATAGTAGATTTTATATAGTACTAAATTTAAGACAAGTAGCTATTAACAATATTTTCAAAACTTAAATCAATTTCAATTTTAAGTTTAGTTTTTAAAGCATTTCATTGCAACAAATACTCTTGCATTCATAAAAAATTATTACTACTATGATAAATTGAAGAATGAATAAAAAAATTGAAGAATGAATAAAAATAATTGAAGAATAAATAAAAAAATTGGTAATCCAACTGCTGTCTCTAGAATTTGTTTCACTTCTCTGTCATCTATGTTTCTCAGGTCTACCGATTCAAATGAAGTAAAAAAACAAATTAACTCTTTAAAAAATTATTGTGCTCCTGGATATGATGACTATAAAAATTGTATTTCCATCAAAACCTGATAAATCCTCTTGTTAATATTTGTGCATTTAAAATTGCGATTGTCACCCCTATCCATAAAGCACGGGGACAAACCGTTTATTCGATTTTTTCCAGCAGAATATCATATCCCAAAGACAGCAAGGATTCATGAATCTTGCCAAGGCGTTCAACACTGTCCCACATGACTCCCTGCTTGACATACTAGGTTCATATGGAGTGAGAGGCAGTGTGTTGGACGACTTTGCGCGATATCTGGGGAGTCGATCGCAAACGGTGAAAATTGGAGACATTTACAATGACCCATTGCCTGTCAAAATGGGAATTCCACAGGGTACTGTTTTAGGCCCTATACTGTTCATTGCATACATTAATTCCTTAATCAGTATGGAACTGGACAATAGTTCAATATTATCTTATACTGATGACACCATTGTGGTGTTTACAGGGCCATCATGGTTGACTGTTCATGATTCTAGCATTAGGGGCATGAGTAAAATTAAAAACTGGTTGGACACATTCAAACTGATCTTTAATGCTTCAAAAACAAAATATATAGCATTTTCCATCACTTCTGCTAAACGACCAAACTTTCATAGCATTCATGTCAGTAACCTTGAGGATAATATTCTGGAAGTGGACTCTATAAAATATTTAGGAGTAATTATAGATAGTA
>CM032447.1:221090302-221264639 GCA_019049505.1 Pachyrhynchus sulphureomaculatus | reverse complement strand
CTAGAGAAATACGCGTTTTTCGTCAATTGTCAGCAAATGCAGCACCCATCTTGCACAAGCCTTTTCATATGTAATTCCCTTTGGGGCGCTCGACTTTTTTAGTGTCAACAAATGTTTTTAGTGTAAACAAATGTTGTATAGTACTTGATTCAAGTGGTTTTAAACGTGTACAGTTCATTTTTGGAAACTGTAGCATTTTGGACCTTCCAGGGCACGGGGTTTAAATTCTATAGTTGCGCAAAATTAATGTTAAAGCCCTTTATTCGACTCGCCCGACCGAGAATGTAAACTAGGTAGACGATTAGTCGACAGGTCAAAATTTCGGGTCGCCCTCTTGGTCTATAAGACGTTTTAGAAAAGTATTTGTCAACTAAAATTTTTGCGAAACAGTATCATAAACATAAAATATGCCTAAAATGCTTTTTTTTAACTAAAAATTAATATTTGTCTTCATTACGTCAAGCTTTTGATCGTTTGGGTTTTATAAGATACTGACTGATATTAAAATTTTTTCTAGTGCTTAAGTAAACATTCTTAACAAACGTTATAATCTGATATTAAATAACATAAAATTTTTACTAGCAGTAGTAAAGCGTAGCACTGGTTTTTCCAACCAATTGTATTGAAGATTAATTAAATTCTTCAAACTTATAACCTGTTGCGTAATTTAATAAATTCCTTTGTTATTAATTTTTTTTCTGATATTAATTGCGGTCTGGAATGTTTAATACAGGTATAGAAAATATATATTGTCCCATAAATAAATTCAAATTTGTTTGGTTGCCGGAAGAGCAAGGTGGGGGCCTAGAGCGTAGTCCCAATACTATGGACCGTTTTACCGAAGCGGAAACTATCTTTTGTGTTAACTATATGGTATATAACTGTGTCACAATCAAACAAAAAACAACTAGAAGTTTTAAGTTCCATGGTGACTGCCGCCTGGAATCTGAATGCCAGAATTTTTATAACAATTCGGTCTCAATTTCCTTGTAACTGAAAATCCGTAAATTATGGAACGATATCTTGGCGTTTATTAGGGTGGTGGGTTAGAAACTATTGGAATAGAGCTTGATGTTCACTGAAGTAACTGATATAAGGGAATTTAGTTTGCTTCCTCCGATTTACCAGGTGTACAAGTATGAAATGCCAATTTCAGACAACAGATGGTGAACCAATGCAATTTCTGCTATAAAGATTTGACATTGCGCCACTTTTGTTGTGTCATCAACAAGTGTCAGACGCGCACGAGTGATAAATTGGAAAAGTGTGTGCATAGTGTTGTGTTGTTGTGTTCAATATGTCGAAATTTATACCGAACAAAGAATATTCGCGGACAGCATTAATTTTTTGTTTTCATTTGAAGAAAACTGTTGTTGAATCATACCGATTACTTCTAGAAGCTTATGGTGAACATGCTCCATCGCAAGATACGTGTGAACGATAGTTTCGGCGTCTCAAAAGTGGTGACTTCGATGTTGCAGACAAGGAACGTGGAAAACCGCCAAAAAAATACGAAAATGTGGAATTGCAAGCATTGTTGGACGAAGATGATTCGCAAACACAAAAATAACTCGTCGAGCAATTGGGCGTTAGTCAACAAACGTTTCCAATCGGCTACGAGAGATGGGAAAGATTCAGAAAACCGGTAGATGGGTACCACAGGAGTTGAACGACAGGCAAATGGAAAAGCGCAAAAACACGTGTGACATTTTGCTCGCTCGGTACAAAAGGTCGTCGTTTTTGCATCGTATAGTTACAGGTGATGAAAAGTGGATTTATTTTGAGAATCCTAAGCGCAAAAAATCTTGGGTAGACCCAGGCACACCATCCACATCGACCGCAAGACCGAATCGCTTTGGCAGAAAGACGATGCTCTGTGTTTGGTGGGACCAGAGGGGCGTGGTTTATTATGAGCTGTTAAAACCTAGGGAATCGGTTGATACTAAACGTTACCAACAACAATTGACCGATTTGAACCGTTCGCTGCTTGAAAAAAGGCCAGAATACCGAGAGAGGAAACAAAGTCATTTTTCTTCATGATAGTGCTCCATCACATACGGCAAAACCAGTTCGCGACACGTTGGAAGCACTCAGCTGGAAAGTTCTACCCCATGCGGCTTACTCACCACACTTGGCTTCTACCGATTACCACTAGTTTGCATCGATGGGTCACGCACTTGCTGAGCAGCGCTTTGGTTCGTACGAAGATGTGAAAAAATGGTTCGCAGCAAAAGGGGAAGATTTTTACTGACGTGGTATTCACCAATTGCCCGAAAGATGGGAAAAATGTATAACAAGCGATGGAGCATATTTTGAATAAAACACTTTTTATTATTCTTCCGAATTTAACATGTTTCTTTAGAAAAAAAAAACACGCATTTCACCTGGTACGCTTTTGGGTTTTTTGGGACTTACAAAGTATTATCATGATTGACTATTTGAAAAAGAGTAAAACGTTATTGGACTGTTCGTACAGTGAGTTGAAGCAGAAGCAACAAATATTAGCGCGCAAAAAAGTACTGCTGCACTAGAACAATGCGCCCACTCACACATCGACCATTGCAATTGCAACCGTGCACAAGTTCGGCTTCGAAATTATTCCCTACCCACCGTATTTCCCCAGATTTGGCCCTAAGTGCATTTTTTTTGTTTCCTAACCTCCAAAAATTGGTTTGGGGGAGGAAATTATCGTCGAATGAAGGAGTTATCTTTACTGTAAACGAGTATTATAGACCGTTCGAATTTTTGTTTGTGAGGAAATAAAAAAATTAGAATCAAGCCAGACCAAATGTATTGAGTTGAATGGAGATTATGTTGAGAAATAAGCTTTGGATTTTGCAAAAAAAATTATTTACTTGGTTTTTACAAGACTTTTCAATCCGCCCTCGTATTGTGGATCAATAAACTTAATAATATCTTACCCATTAGTTCCAGTTCGAATGATCATCTCTTCTGCTTGGTCCCTGCTTAAATTTCCGTGATAGTAGCCCTGTGTAAGATGAGGTCCAAAACGCAGACTATCTAACGGTGCAGGAGTTAAGGACTGAAACCTGAAATAAAAATATCAGTGTAATTATAAAAGTACAGTTCTAGACATCCGACCCCGATTTATGGAAAATTGTTGGAGATATACATATTTTTTTTAAAATGTAGAATGATACAGTGCATGTCAAGGATTATACTGACGTATTTGACATTTGGTAGTGAAAACGACGCTGGGCGCCACGACGCCAAACAACTTTTTCTTTCCATTGACATACCTTTCTTAAAATGATGAGGCCATCAATTCCTATATTAGTGCAAAATTTCAACTTTTTATATCAAATAGTTTCGGAGAAAATTGGGTGTGACAGACAGACGGACGGACACCGAAGTGATCTTACAAGTGTTCCGTATGGAACACTAATAAAAGACAGCTTTTTGAAGAGGGGACTTTTAGCTTTCCGGCGATACTAATAGTTTTTATTTTGTTTCTTTATAATTGTGATTTTATAAGTGTTCCGTAACGGAACACTAACAAGAACTTTTCAGAACTCGTAAATTTGGTGCACAGATAATACTGGAATAAAAAAAAACCTATCATCATCATCATTTTTCGGAGATATCCCTTCAGGGGAAGGACTGGAGGTCGACAAATTTCATAGGGTTTCCATTAACTATATATAGTGAAACAAATAGGGGTGTGTAACAGGTTAGAGAGGAATAGGTAGTTTTCGAAATACTAACATCTGAAAAATGGCATTTTAAACACCTTCACAATCTATAATATCCCAAAAGTGTATTTTAGAGTAAAAATGCAGTTAGGTTTCAATCTTACTTTTTCCTTTTCTGGCGTAAAAATTTAAAAGTACAGGGGCTTCCTTTTTACCAAACAGTCCGTATTTTTTAGAGGTTTTTCCGTCCTTTTTTTTTGTTTTATTTGTAGTTATTGAGTGTGATTAAAGATATTGACCGCCCGTATCTCTGTTATCTTTAAACTTACTAGAAAAACAAAACACGATTTTACATTTGGGTTAAACGTATCGATTATCATTACCTTGTAGTTTTTTGGCCACCGCCTGACCTTGATTCACCTCGGGCAATCTCAGCAGCCTCCTTGGGGTCGTCTACAACACGACCTACTCCATAGGAGAAGTCCATAGCAACACGAGGGTTATTTGCCTCCTGAAACAAAAAAAAGAGAACGATGAAAAGAGGCAAATAAAAAACAAAAGGAAAAAGCAATCAAATTCCTGAAAAACCTATTAATTTGTTTATTATTACTAAGTCTACACTAAACTGAATATGTAAATTTTTGTGCAAGAAAAAAAATGGTAATTACATTTACGAATGGAATGAATATAACATTTTCCTTTTTGATAGGAAACTTCCACAGGTTACAAAGCCTAGAGATATAATTCTTATGGATTTCTCCAGTGTCGATTGAATAAGTAATGCTGACGTTTCGCCGATTATCCTGCCGGCTTCATCAGAGCTTTTTCCGATAATTGGCTTCTTCGGAATTTAACACGAAAATAAATTCCCAAGAAGTCAGTTCTAGAAACAAGCTTTTTAGAAGCTCGCAGGATGATCGGCGAAACATCAGCGTTATTTTTTCAGTTGCTTGGCTGGGAAGTTTCAATGCATCCACTATATAGCCCGGACCGTGCTCTGTCAGATTACCATTTGCTTCAGTCGCTACAGAACTCTCTAAATGGCGTTAAGTTAGTTTCAAAAGAGGTCCACTTCTCACAGTTTTTGCAAAAAAGCCACAGAATTGCTACAGTGACGAAATTACGGTGTCAGAAAAATGGCAGAAAATCATTGAACAAGAAGGTACATATTTGGTTTAATAAAGTTCGAATAAAATACGAGGATTACTAAATAAGAAAAGAAAAAAAATTTTTTGGTACAAATCGTGTTATTGTTTCTCAAAATATTTAAGATTTATACACTTTTGCATGCGTTCGAACCAATTCTCGAAACATTTGCTCTACTCTGAAGTTGGCACCTCAAAAATATGGTTTTGGAATAATTCAATTCAACAGCTTCTTTAAGTGAAGAAAATCGCTATCCACGCATTTTTTTTTTGACATTCGGGAACAAAAAGAAGTCGTTAGGACTTTCCCAATCTTTTTTTTACTACGACTCCCTTTACACGTTAGTTCAGGTTAGGCAATTTTTTTGCGACGCCCCTTTAAAAGAAGATACCTGTGTGTAGCTCTAGCAGACAATAAAATTACTTTATTATTCAAAGAAAACTCCGAAGAATATAAAATCTTAATTATTATTTATTAGAAAATATAAAAAAACTACAAACCATACAATTAATGAGAAGGATAGGCTTGCTTTTCTGAGCATAACTTCTCAAATCGGAGCTGAAGTTTTGAAATTGCTACTCTCTTCATTTCTTTTTCTAAATTTATTTGTGACCTGTACTTCGATTTGATTACTGCAACTGCAGAAAAGCCAGTTTCACACAAGTACGACGTAGCAAGCGAAGCGAAGCCGTAGTACTGATAGTAGGATATTCTTAGGATGCATTGCTCCAAAATTGCAACAGTTTGTCTTTATCGAATCGTAGTTTTAGGCTCGTATCACAAGATAGTTCTATCAGCTGTTCTTCCCCTCGACAGTTGAAAGTGTAGATGGTGGTGGGGTCGATTGGAATGGGTTTCTAATCCAGTCATATTGATTTAGATTTTCTGGAAAATATTTATTAAAATAGGTGCTTCATGTTGGTAAGTGTTGGATAAATATTAATTGCAAACTTGGTTCCAAATTTTAAATAGATTTTTCTCACAGAAAGCTTTTCAAAACAGGAAAACAGTCAGTATTTCCTTGCTCCTGTTCTATTTTTTTTTTCCACAACAGCCACTTCTTTTGAAACGCTGCAATTTTATCAGTCAGTTGCAGTATGTGCGTTTAGTTTCCCTGCAAGGATTTATTAAGGATTTTTTCTCAAATATGTTGTAAAGACATGCCAATTTTATTAAGAAGTCAGTATTTTTAAATTTTTCTGCGTCACGATGCGATTCGGTTAATAAATACGTGTACAACGCATTTTTTAATTCGTGTACACGTGAGAGTACTTTACCTCTCGGCAACCAACGAGAGTTACAGTAATAAAGTAAAGATGTATGCTCAGTACCCAAATCTTTACAAAGCTTATGAAAAAATCTTGCCTTCACGGAAGTTCATCACTTTGATAATTATATCCATCACAAAATTTAATTCAGGTGAAATATTTTTTGCAGCCAGGGCCTCCCTATGTATGACGAAATGTGTCCATTTTACATTTGGAGCCTTGGGTTTAATGAGAGCTTGAAGTCCTCCATACTGCTCTGACATCGCGCGAGCTCCATCTGTACACACACAGTTCTCCCATTGAATGTTATTTCTTCCATTTATGAATTTATGATTTCAAACAAATCATAGCCTTACCGGTATCAGTCATTTTTTTGCACAATAACAAATCCTCACGTACATTTGTTTCTTCCATGTACCGCATGTAACATATCAATTGAGCGTCGTTATTACTGTCTGTTGCTTCATCCAGTTAAATGGCAAATAAACCAGAAAGATTTTCCGCGATTTGCTCATTAATGTCTTCAGATATGTCATGAATGCGACGACTAATCGTATTGTTAGAAAAATGAGTATTTTTTATTTCTTTAGCGGCCGATTCTCCAATTATTACTGATACCATATCTATCGCTGCAGGTAAAATAAGATCTTCAGCAACCGTATGTGGTTTCTTACATTTGGTAATATGGTGAGCGACCTTGTAAGATGCCAGCAGTGCTTTGGAAGGAATAGATGCTCTGGAAAACAAGGATGTCGACTGATGTTTCAGTTCTCGCAATTTTCTTGTAAAAAAATCTCGCGGCTTTTCTTGTAAATTCCTGTGAGTTGTTTCTAAATGACATTTCAATTTATTAGGAAGCATACTTTTAGCTGCCAGCACCTTATGACAAATAACACATTGGGGAAGTTTCATATTTCCTTTGCTAACGTAGGTAAATCTAAAACCTAAATATTGGTCATCATATTTTCTGTCCTTTTTTCGTTTTTCTACAGTTTCTTTTCTACTTTCTCCTGCGTCTTCAACACGTTTTCTATTTATCTGAATAAGGTTATCCATTTTAAGTAATGAATAAGCGTGCGTAAGGTAAATACAACACACTTGAAATCAAAACACTGCATTCATCGACGCTTGTAATCGACGAATAAATAAAGCGCCGAAACAAAAGACCGAACGATGAACAAACGAAAGCGCGGGGAAATGGAGGGGCGGGCTTACTGAGTCGCTGATGAGACGCGCGTCGCGCTGCGCAGTATTACGTCACGTGCAGGCAACTGTGCGTATCGTCTCGCGACTCCCCTAGGATAGCGTCGCGACGCACAGTTCGGGAAATCCTGCGTTAGGCGATAAATCAGGTGAGTACGGGCAATGAGATATTAATTCGATGGTTTCTCCGTCAAATTATTTGACATGCTGTGTGAGAGCTGGCATTATGAAGAATGTTGCAACGTTTTTCCTGATTTCATCGATGACTTCTGGAAAACAAAGTGTTGTATACCATTTAACATTAACTGTTCTTCGATCCTTATAACAAAAGGAACAAGCGATCATTTTCTTGGACATGATTCGCGAAAGAACTACTTTTGTTGTATTCGGTTCACCCTGGAACACTCAAACAATTGTTTGTTGCTTAGTTTCCAGCTAGTACGAATATATCCAAGTTTCCGTACGAATATATCTAAGTTTCGTCTCCTGTTACGATGTTGTATACGGATTTTGCATGTTCTCGGTCGAATTTTTTGAGCATTTTCTTACACCAATTGACATGAGCTTATTTTTAAGCTTCGGTCAAATTATGCGGAATCCATCGAAAACAGATCTTTTTCACAGCTAAATATTCATGAAAAATGGAATGTACTGTAGTCTTCGATATGCCTAAGTATGCCTCTATCTCACAGTAAGTCTTATGCTGATCCTCTTCAATCATATTACGCACAGCATCGGTGTTTGGAACAACAACCGATTTTGACCGACCTTCATGAAATTCATGGCTAACGGAAGCACAAACATGACGAAATTCTGCAAACCAATTGTAAACAGTCTTTTCTGATGGTGATTCATTACCAAAAATTGAACGAAGCGATTCACGTTATTGTTATTGAGTTAGGCCTTTACTAAATTCATAAAAAATCATCCAACAAAAACTTTCATGTGAAATTTCCATTTGTTCACAAAACTGTTTTTTTTTAAACGCTCACTGTAAACAAACTACTCAGCCAATTTTTTAACAATAACAAATGTCAAATTTTACAACAATGGTAATGTCACATCTCAATAGCGCCCTCTAGTGGTCGTTTGTAAAAACTTAAAAGGAGGCCCTCGTATAAAAAAAACCAAAATTGTCTCAATTTTTGAATTTAAAAGGCTCAATATCATTAACATGATAACCTAATCCATTCATATGAAACTTTTCAAGGGAAGATTAATTATTATTATAAAGTATATTTTTAAAAAATATTAATGGTAATTAAATAATAATAAAAAATATTGTTATTAAATCATTTAATCTATTTAAACTCTTGGGATTTTTCGGGAATATTATGTTAGTTGACGTGTTATCATTAAAAATGACGTGTCAAAGTGCCTAATGTAAAGCTGATATTTTAATTATACCATGATAATGTAAATTTTGATTGATCGATGACATGATTACATATGTTATAAGAGCGTGTTCGTTACTCTAGAGGTCAAGGTTTTTATTTAGGAAAAAAGTATATTTAAGGAAACTTATAAATTAACTATAACTTTTGAATTAAGTTAGGTTATCAACTTGCTACTAAATGTTTCTATTTTTACTTCGAGATTGTTGCATTTCTTCACGTTTCAAGGGCCGTAGGTTGCCAATATTATAGTTTCAAATATCGTGGGTCTGTCAATCTGTTTGTCTGCCTGTCGGCCTCTTTCTCTATCTATCTGATAGCACAATAACTCTTGAATGAAATGTGATATCAATTTTTTTTGATGAGATGTAATAACTAATAATCACTACATTTTTGTTAACAACATCTTTTAATTTTTATTGTACAGGGAGAGTCAAGGATAGAGTAAGTTCATTTGTTTCGGGAATGACGAAAAAATGTTAAATACAACAGTTTTAGGGAATGTTAAGGTGCACAGTTGAAAATTACTTTTGAGTATACAGGGTACTGTGGTCGATATAACAAATGTTTTTTTTAAACGGAACATCCTATTTTCTAATTTATTTTTAAATTCTACGTAAAATTTTATAACTTTTTTATTAATAATGTTATATACCTAAACCTAGTAGTTTTTCTAATATTTCAATTTTTTAAAAAAAAAATACTAGTTTTCAGTTTTGTGAAAAATTGCCAGTAGCGCCATTGTTTCTGAAGGTGGAATACTCATAATTGGTACGAGCGTTCTATAGAGAAGAAAAAAAAGATATATGTAAAGAAATTTGAGTTAGATGCTACAGGGTGTTAAAAATAAATTTATGTATTTCGACTATTATAAACTGAAAAATCTCAAATTTTTTAAATGGCACACCCTGTATATTATTATTGTTCCTGATAGATTTTACAAAACCTTCCAACTTTTATTAAGTATGTAATATACCTATTTCTAATAGTTTTCGATTTATTTTGAATTTTTCAATTTTTACTCTTGTTTTTAATACACTTACGCTATAACATCATAGTTGCCAAGACAAAACAAAAATGCAGGCATTGTCAAATTTTGACATGTCTGTTAAGTAAGTAAAAATAGTTTTAATTTGTTGTAGTAAGTGATGTATAAAGGTAATAGTTGTGGATTTTCCTAAAAATGAATTAATTGATATGGTTTGTATACTGGGTGAGGCAGGAAAAAATTGTCTTTTGGCAGTAAGGCTTTACGGAGCGAAGTACCCTAATACACGTATACCATCTAGAAAATCTAAGAGTCCCTTTTTTTCGTCAAAGATCTCAAGCTTCCCTAATCCGACGCGAAAATGCAATAAAAATTATTGCAAAAAAAGTTAAGTCCATTTTTACCACGCCCTCCCCTACTTTTGACGCACCGGTTGAATTATCTACAATTATAAGGTAAAATTCCGATTCGGCACATAAACTTAACTTTAGAACCTGAATATCATGTTTTTATCTTTAATGGTTTCTGAAATATTCAATGGAAACCCATCTTCAGGCTCCCCTAACGGGGGGAGATAGAAAACATTTTTATAGGAACTTCTGACCTTATTTTGGTTCAATCTATTAGATCTTTCATCTTTGACCATACCTTTTGGGACACCCTGTATATGAACACTAAATTCCAGAATCCGTGTTAAATGAAGCCAAATAGTTTAAGTCGATTTTTTTGCTCACTAGTGTATTTGAACGACTTTCAAAACACCATGTATATTAAATCAAGGCACCGGTGGAGTGTTTTTATACTGTGACAGTTTCTATTATCCAATTTCATAATTGAAATTAAAACAATTGAATGAGATGACGTAATCCTAGATTATTGTTAGGAAAAGCATAAATTGTTTCCAAATGGAGCGAGATAGGTTTGTGTCTGTTCTCCACAAGAATTGTCACTATCAGTGCATGAGATGTTTCCGTAAACGCTTCTATTGTCCTACACATAATAAATAGCCCTGCATTTTCTTGCGTTTCTCGCACTTCAATGTAAATACAGATGTTATAATGTATTGTATTTCTAGGTCTCATAAATTTAAGGTTTATAAAAAAAACAGATATGACGGTAATGTTAATTTTGTTCACGCTTCTGTTTCGTGAACTAGTTTTTTGATGATGACACGGTGGAAGACACTACCAGGTGTACAAGTATGAAATGCGGATTTTGAGACAACAGATTGTGCACCAATGCAGTTTGTGCTATGAAGATTTGACGCTGCGCCATTTTGTGTGTCATTAACAAGTGTGTGTGACGCGCACGAGTGATAAATTGGAAAAGTGTGGGCATAGTGTTGTGATTAACATGTCGAAATTTATACCGCATAAAGAGCATTCGCGGACAGCATTAATTTTTGGTTTTCATTTGAAGAAAACTGCTGTTGAATCATACCGATTACTTCGAGAAGCTTATGGTGAACATGCTCCATCGCAAGATACGTGTGAACGATGGTTTCGGCGTTTCAAAAGTGGTGACTTCGATGTTGCAGACAAGAAACGTGGAAAACCGCCAAAAAAATACGAAGATGTGGAATTATAAGCTTTGTTGGACGAAGATGATTCGGAAACACAAAAACAACTCGCCAAGCAATTGGGCGTTAGTCAACAAGCTGTTTCAAATCGGCTACGAGAGATCCACACCGACCGCAAGACCGAATCGCTTTGGCAGAAAGATGATGCTCTGTGTTTGGTGGGATCAGAGGGGCGTGGTCTATACTAAACGTTACCAACAATAATTGACCGATTTGACCCGTGCGCTGCTTGAAAAAAGGCCAGAATACCGAAAGAGGCAACACAAAGTCATTTTTCTTCATGACAATGCTCCACAACATACGGCAAAACCAGTTCGCGACACGTTGGAAGCACTCGGCTGGGAAGCTGTACCCCATGCGGCTTACTCACCAGACTTGGCTCCTTCCGATTACCACTTGTTTGCATCGATGGGTCACGCACTTGCTGAGCAGCGCTTTGGTTCGTACGAAGATATGAAAAAAAGGCTCGATGAATGGTTCGCAGCAAAAGGGGAAGATTTTTACTGGAGTGGTATTCACGAATTGCCCGAAAGATGGGAAAAATGTATAACAAGCGATGGAGCATACTTTGAATAAAGCACTTTTTATCATTCTTCCAAATTTCTTTCCAAATCCGCATTTCATACTTGTACACCTGGTATTTGTCAGGCTTGAAGGAATCAAATTACCGCAAATATACATTAATTCTTGACAGTTCGAAGCATGCCGACGTGTTTCCCACTTCTAAAAGCGAAAATTTTTGCAGCTCTGGATTGTGAAACTCCACGTTTGAGCTTACGTAGTTGGATTGACTATCTGAACATATGTGGCTATAATCAATAGCAGTTTCATGAGGAGGTCGTTAATTAATGCTTCTATATTTCGAAAAAAATAAAGGTCCTTAAGTCTGCGCCACCGAAGGCAATCAAACATTAGTGGGAAATCAGAAGCGAGTAGAGGCTTGAATACGCTGATTCTGTAAGGGTATAATCCAAAATTGAGCACGCACGTAACATCCCTGTTAGGTCACCTGGAATACGATTTTGCAATGTTTTTAAAATTATCTCTTTCAAGACAGTGGCCAACCTATAGTATTCAGCAGAAGTAATAAAGACAATAGATGCCTATTTTGGCAGTCGCTTTCCTCTGGGGACTATCGAAGCCCGAGATGGCTGTGCTTTTGAATAAATATTTCAATTGCGAAACTCCCAACCTGATACACCAGCAACATACCTTAGATTAAGTCTTTTTATATTCCGGTTAAGTCTGATTGCATTTTGACCTTATAACCATATTCTTATAACTCACTTATCTATTGGGATTAGGTCGAGGTCAAATCTTTTGTCAGAATTTTTATTTATTCGTAACAAAGTCAAGGTTTAATAATGATATCGCTTAAATTTTTTTGATTTAAACTGCTTATCAGTAGTTTGACGCATGCATCGTTTTTTTTTATTCTGTGAATTGATCATTTTAAATTGATAAGAAATTTTATAATGCTAAAAAAATGATGTAAGTTAAATTAAAAGTTGAAAGTCAGAGGTTTTAACTTTAAGTATTTTATAACGTAAGTATGACTGCGGTATGACTCACGAAGAAAAACGATTTTTGTTTTAAGCTTTGTGTTAGGTAAAATTAGAGAAATGAATCATAGATAATAATAAACTACTGCAATGTATCTACTTATGTTTTTTTTTTACAAAAATACATCGATACAGGGTGTCTGACAAGTGTACGACATGAGGAATCCTTCTGGAAGTCTTAAGGGAACTCTAATCGTTTTTGGGTAAAAAAAACTTTTCTATTGTTTTTTATTAAACTGCATCCGATTTTGCATCAAATGGTGTAAATTTTAAATTGATCTGAACACTTATAATAGGAGAGCTGGTAGACATTTTTGGGTAGGTATTTGAGGCACCATGAAAACTTGTCAAATACTTCTTTTTCTCGCTGCAATGTTTCTCCATATATTAAGAAGAAGAAAATCCGCTGGGGTTGCCTCTGGTTGTTGTTCGATATACCTCAAAGCTTTTTCCAAAGAAGCAAAACCTTCTTGATGAGAAATCTTAGTGGGAGACTGTTGATCCACCGCCGCTTCGTCATCGTCATCTGATTTTCCTGAAAGGCATTCGTTATTTCTTCAATACTCATTTCTTCTTCTAAATCATCTGCTGTAATCCATTCAACAACATCTTCTCTTTCTTTTTCTTCTATCTCGCTGTCAAAATTTGAACAGAACATTTCTCCATGGCTTCTCAATTTCAAAGCTAATTCATTTAATGGAGTATCATCTTCACTGTCATTATAGTCCTCAAAATCAATAACTTTTGACCAAGATTTTTGAATAGTGGTAGTACACACAAAATCCCAAGCTTGACTTACTCAGTAAATAACATTTTTCAGTGTAACCTTTCTCATCCCATTGATAATATCCTCCTTTTCTGTGTATTCTAATAGATATTCAAGATATAAACGCCTATAATTTTTTTTAATGTTTTCGAGGATGCCTTGATCCATTGGTTGCATTATGCTGGTTACATTTGGAGGAAAAAATTGTACAATAATTTCACCCACATGAAGCCCTTCTCCAGGGTGAGAGGCGGCATTATCCATTAACAAAATTGTTTTAATAGGAAAACGGTTTCTGTTCAAAAATTTAGTCACAGATGGCACGAACTCTTCTTCAAACCAGTTAGTAAATAAGGTCGCATCCGTCCATGCGCTCTTCTGACTTTTGTAATAGACTGGTAGGGCTTTGGGTGAGATGTCTTTTAAAGCTCTTGGACGTGCAGACTTGCCAATCACCATCAGTGGGATTTTGTGCTTGCCAGATGCATTGGAATATACCATTATAGTTAATCTTTCCTTACTTCGTTTATGCCCAGGAGCTGATTTTTCCTGTCGAGATGCCAATGTTTTTGATGGAAGCATTTTATAATTCAGTTTCGTCACAGTTGTAAATTTGATCACATGTGTATCCACAATTTTCGATTTGCTTTTTAAAGTTCTGCTTAAACTTCTCAGTTGATGACACATCAGCAGAAAGTTTTTCACCACATACAGTCAATTGTCGTACACCGTACCGTTTTTTCCAGCGGTCAAGCCATCCAGAACTGGCGGTAAACTGATCTATGTCTGAGAATTGCCTACTAATCATTATTGCTTTCTGTTGTAAAATTGGACCTGACAAAGGCACACCTTTTGATCTCTGTTGGTTAAACCACATGAATCATAGATAATAATAAACTACTGCAATGTATCTACTTATGTTTTTTTACGAAAAATACATCGATACAGGGTGTCTGACAAGTGAACGACATGAGGAATCCTTCTGGAAGTCTTAAGGGAACTCTAATCGTGTTTGGGTAAAAAAAAATTTCTATTGTTTTTATTAAACTGCATGCGATTTTGCATCAAATGGTGTAAATTTTAAATTGCTCTGAACACTTATAATAAGAGAGCTGGTTGACATTTTTGGGTAGGTATTTGAGGCACCATGAAAACTTGTCAAATACTTTCTTTAGTAATACCTGAATACAAAAACGCAGACTTGGCTGAAGGGTAGTGGGGCCAAGTTATTTAGTCGGGTCTAAAACTTAGCAAGATGTTTGTAAAAATTATATTTTAAAAAAAACCGGTCAAGTGCAAGTTGAACTTGCACAATTAGTGTTCCGTACGTTGATTGTTTTTAAAATAAAAATTTTTGTTAGGGTGGTATAAAATGATCAGTGACTTCACAAAACACCCCCCAAATGAGTTATCAACAAAGTTTGTTTCCAATCTTTAATGAAAACTGGTGACCTGGAAATTTTGTTTTTTTTTTTTTTTTTCTATAACGGATAAATTATTAAAGGTAATGATAATTTTCGTTCAATCTATACCCCGTGGAGAATATTCCAGGGTTTTTTCAAAATTTTTTGGTCAGTACTTTTCGAGATAAGATAGGAGACAGCGATTTTTTCACGATTTTTTAAAAGTAATACGAAGAAAAGTGTGCGCAAGTATTACATTATATATATATTTTTACTCGTGTTTTCACAAGCTTTCATTTGACACCACACTCGATGAATTAGAATAAAAAAAATTTTTTCACTTCCGATTTCACCCCCCAAAACGAATCCCTTAAGTCAAAATTTATGTTACGGTAATATAAAATGATCAGTGACTTCACAAAACACACCCCAAATGAGTTATCAACAAAGTTTGTTTCCAATCTTTAATGAAAACTGGTCACCTTGAAATTTTGTTTTTTTTTCTATACCAGATAAATTATTAAAGGTAATGATAATTTTTCGTTCAATCTATACCCCGTGGAGAATATTCCAGGATTTTTTTTTTTTTTTCAAAATTTTTTGATCAGTACTTTTCGAGATAAGGTAGGGGACAGCGATTTTTTCACGATTTTTTAAAAGTAATACAAAGAAAAGTGTGCGCAAGTATTACATTATATATATATATTTTTAACTCGTGTTTTCACAAGCTTTCATTTGACACTACACTCGATGATCTAGTAAAAAAATTTTTTTTTCACTTCCGATTTCACCCCTCAAAACGAATCCCTTAAGTCAAAATTTATGTTATGATGATATAAAATGATCAGTGACTTCACAAAATACACCCCAAATAAGTTTCAACAAAGTTTATTTCCAATCTTTACTGAAAATTGATGACCTTGAAATTTCTGTTTTTTTTTATATACCAGATAAATTATTACAGGTAATGCACTCGTGATAATTTTCGTTCAATCTACACCCGTGGAGAATATTCCAGAATTTTTTCAAAATTTTTTGATAAGTACTTTCCGAGATAAGGCGGGTGGACAGCGATTTTTCGCGATTTTTTAAAAATAATACAAAGAAAAGTGCGCGCAAGTATTACATTATATATATATATATATATATATATATATATATATATATATATATATTTTACTCGTGTTTTCACAAGCTTTCATTTGACACCACACTCGATTATCTAGTAAAAAATTTTTTTTTTCACTTCCGATTTTACCCCCCAAAACCAACCCCTTAAGTCAAAATTTAACTTTCAAAACTACATGGCTCTGATGAGGCCATCAATTCCTATATTACTACCAAATTTCAACTTTCTATGACAAATAGTTTCGGAGAAAAATCGGGTGTGACAGACGGACAGACAGACGGACAGACACCGAAGTGATCTTATAAGTGTTCCGTACGGAACACTAAAAATCGAAAAAATATATTTAAAGCACGTTAAAATTTAAACAGCATAATATTGGTAACTAAAAAAAGATATTTTTAAAAAGACAGGTCGTTTCGTTGGGACATTCTACCGGCCGGGTGATCGAGAATGTTAAGCATGAGTGCGAGTGAACAGCGCTATGGGTAAGCTGAAGTGCGAGAGACAGCGAAGAAAACTTGTGACCCCTCTATTTTGCCTCCTTGTAAAGCTGAATTAGAGCAACACCTTTTAAGAACTGAGTACATTACAAGTATTTGGCGTAATGCATATTTGCGTTTTCCTACTTCTTTAACACCAGGAAGAAATGGGTGGCGACAAAACACAAATACGCTTGAATTTTATTGGTTTCACGGAGATTGTCTGCCGCAATTAGTATTAGATGCTATTGTTAATGAACAATCAGCAAATACCGGCGAAAATGTTACATGAGTTTAAATAATTTTTTTTCATAATTGCATTTTTCATTTAATTATGTATTAAATATACATGCATTACTATTTTCAAATAATGCAGCAGAAGTGGAAGAAGTAGAATATTCAAGCTCTGATGAAGAGTATGCTGAAGAAGCAGAAGCCACAAATTCCGACGATGAATGAGAAAAATTTATTTTTTTTTATACGTTTATTATAAGTTAATTTTAATTGATTTTATTATGTACTTTTATATTTGTATCTATATTTCATGATAATTAATAAAAATGAAATTACATTAAAGTAATTAGAGCGTAAATAAAAAAATTATTTTCTTTGCTGAATAATCAATCATTATACATATACCATATATTATACCCTTTATTTATAATAAATACATAAAAATTCTAAAATAAAAAATATACTATAAATAAAATACTACTAATAATAAACTACTAATAAATAATAAGACTGAGAATCTTATAACTACTCCAAAATTCTTACTAACAAACGCATGGGTGCTGTGAGTCACGTGGTCTTGCGAGAGCCAATTGCACGTCAGCGTTCTTCGACTAAGACAGCTGCCGATATACGCTGTCTCTCGCACTTCACAGCGCTGCTCACTCGCACTCATGCTTAACATTCTCGATCACCTGGCAGGTAGAATGTCCCACTGAAACGACCTGTCTTTTTAAAAATATCTTTTTTTAATTACCAATAATATGCTGTTTAAATTTCAACGTGCTTCAAATATATTTTTTTTCGATTTTTTTGAAATATAATTTTACAAACATCTTGCTAAGTTTTAGACCCGACTAAATAATCTGGCCCCACTACCCTTCAGCCAGGTCTGCATTTTTGTATTCAGGTATCACTAAAGAAGTATTTGACAAGTTTTTATGGCGCCTCAAATACCTACCCAAAAATGTCTACCTGCTCTCCTACTATTAGAAGTGGGTAAAATAATTTTTTGATGTTGGATAGTCGTGGTCGTTTTTCTCACTCGCTTGGATTACTACATCAGGCACCCCATTCATTTTATTACGGGATTGAACTTGAAGAGTTTTGCTAAAACATGTTTACACTTACCCACAATATTTTTTATTAATGAATAATCCACGATATCATTTTCATTGAAACAGTGGTAACTATCAGAATAGACACACTGACGGAAGTCGAAGAACGAGAATTGTGGATCTTCTTATTGTAAACAGACGAGCCAGGTGTTGCTGAACTCACTGTCAGTGGGTCTGGTATAAATTCTTCGTTTTTACGACAAAATAAAAACTTTAGATTCACTAGAATATGGCATCATACAATAGAAAAAAAAGTGTCGCAAATAAACGGGGTCAGGCTCAGGTAACAACAGGTGGACGGTAGCAAGTGCACATAAGTCACACACAAAAACTTATCCCTTGGAACAGTTGGGTATAGTCATTGTAAAAACAAAATAGAAACCTTTCCTACTATTCTGAACTCTATATCATTAACGTGATAACCTTATCCTTTCATATGAAAATGTTCGAGGGAACATTAATTATTATCACAACGTACATTTCTTAAAAATACTAAGAGTACTTAAATAATAATAAAAAATAATGTTATTAAATCATTTAATCTGTTTAAACTATTGGGATTTTTCGGGTCTATTACGTTAGTTGATGTGTTATCATTAAAAATGACGTGTCAAAGTGCCTAATGTTAAGATGATTTTTTAATTTTACCATGATAATGTAGATTTTGATTGATCGACGACATGATTACATAACACGTAGGCTGAAAAGATTGTGGTTTGACACATAGATGTCGCCCTTTTCAAAAATACATATAATTTTTAGAACGTACCAACCTTCAAATGATGTCAAAATTGCATGAAATTTCGACGATTAGTTTACAAGTTAGAGTAGTTTTAGTGACGCTACTTTTGATATTTTCAAAACAATGGAAAAAATCGAATTTCGTATGTTGATTAAACAGTGTTTTTTGATGGGAAAAAATACCGTTCAAGCAAAGCAATCACTCATCATTTACTGGTATGCTGAATTTAAACGCGGTCATACAGATACAAATGATGTGGTTATACCGTGAAATTACGTGAGATAGCTGACACCCTAAGATATCAAAGGACGTGTTGGTCATATCTCGCATGAACATTTGGGTATGAGAAAGGTCTGTTCGAAATGGGTACCGCGTTTGCTCACAGTGGACTAAAAACAACAACGAGTTGATTATTCTGAGCGATGTTTGGACCTATTTAAGCGCAATAAAAAGCGATTTTTTCATGCGATATGTGAAAACGAATCAAACATGGATCCACCACTACACACCGGAATCAAATCGGCAGTCAGCTGAGTAGACAGCAGACGGTGAACGTCGCCCGAAATGACCAAAGACGCAACAGTCGACTGGGAAGGTTTTGGCCTCTGTATTTTAGGATGCGCATGAAATATTTTTCATCGACTGTGCTATATAAAGTTATTGGTGCGTTTGAAGGCAGAAATCGCAAAGAAATGGCCCCAAATGAAGAAGAAAAAATTGCTCTTTCATCAAGACAATGCACTGTGTCACAAATCGATGGTTACGATGACAAAATTGCATGAATTGAAGTTCGAATTGCTTCCTCAACCACCGTATTCTCCAGATTTGCCCCCCAGCGACTATTATATATTCGCAGACCTAAAAAAATGCTCGCGGGAAAAAGATTTGGCTGCAATGAAGAAGTTATCGCCAAAACTGAGGTCTATTTTGAAGGCAAAGACAAATCCTTCTACAAGAAAGGTATAGGAAATGCCAGAAAATCGTTGGACTGATTGTATCGTTCTTGAAGGAGACTATATTAATGAATAAAGTCGAATTTTGCAAAAAAAAATGTGTTTTAAGTAACTAGACCAAAAACTTTTCAAACTACGTGTTCGTTACTTTAGAGGTCAAGATTTTATTTAGGAAAAAAGTGTTTTTCAGGAAATAAATTAAGTATAACTCTCGAATAAAGCTAGGCTATCAACCTGTTACTAATTGTTTGCTTCCTTGCTAAGAGAAATATTGTACTTGTGGAAAAATCACAATTCCTCTTGACATATTTTTTTTAATTATTTTCAATTATAACGTCAAACGAGTCATTTACTTAATTATTAATCGTGAATAAAGATTCTCCTTTAAATCAAGATGTAAATACAACGTGCAACCGCGCTGGCGGCCATGTTGTTAGTATGATAGGGGACGCATGCGTGATTAAAAAAAAACAGGACCTAAAAATTTTCTTGAGCGTCGCTCCTGTGTTTTATCTTTACTGTGGGATTGCACTTAAACTGTTCATCAACACCGTGTTTAATTAGCCAGTACTCTTAGGAGTTCTAAGAATAATAACTCAGGAAATGGTTACGGCTGACAGGCAACCCCAAAGGCGGCTCTTCAGCAAGCTCGTCTTGACGATGTCGGTTGGTGATGTAAAATGGCTGCATTTTACCACGAGCACAATGAGAAGGTGCGGATTTTCTCACACAATTACACAAAACTACAAGTAAAAATAAGGACTCAATTCCTCAGTGAACTCCGTAAAAAAAAAAACTCTAGGAATCCTTTAGTGTAATATGGCAGGAAGTTTTCTGATTGAGTTCTGCTATTAGTAATTTTATTTTGTAACTACATTCGTAAATTATGAAAAAAACAATTTTGGTAAATTTCAAAGTAAATTAGTTTCAATAAATATGAATGAATTTATCATTAGGAATGAAAATTATTTATTGCAAACTGAGTCCAATCAAGGCATTTTATTTTGTGCAAAGATTCAGTAGCTATAATTTCTCAAAAATTTTATGTGGCACTAAAATTCTCCTACTAATGCTCATTTTATTTTATTTTTCGGTAAATTTGCAAGACATCTGAGAATTTTTTCAAAATTTTAAATAAACTAAATTTGCAATAAACTATATTGAAATGTTATATAATGTCTATTTTGTAAGAATGTTCTGCCAATAAATTTGACTAAGCGCTATAATAGACCAAGAGGGCGACCCGAAATCTTGAACTGTCGACTAACCGTCTGTTCATTCTATCGGGCGAGTCGAATAAAAGCCTTTAACGTTGATTTTGAGGCCCCCGTGCCCTGGAATGCCCAAAATCCTACATCCAAAAATGGACTGTTGTTTTAACCACTTGAATCAAGTACCATAACATGTCGCCGAGACCGGACAGCTTTAGGGCCCAAAAAGTGTCGATCCAAGAACGTCATGCCATATAAAATCAATAAATTTAGTTTGTTCTTGACAAAATAGATAGATAGATAGATAGATAATAATTTATTTGTTTTTATGTAACAATAGGTTACACTTAATGTTAACTAAGTTTACAGTAAACTATAATTAAATAAAAGAAAAGGAAAAAACAGTAAATAAGTAAAAACACTTTAAAAGCACAAATTACAATATAGTAACAAATACACAATGCAATAAGAGGCACAACGGAAAAGACAAGAAACCACCTCTGCTGACAGAGTCATCAAATCCCCGTGCTAATTTCAACTGGACTTAAGAAAAATTCATTTAATGAGTAATAAGCTCCTTGAAGCAGATATTTGGTTAAAAGTCTCTTTATTTCCGTTTTACATAACGCACGTACACTCTCTGGGAAACTATTATATATCTTTAATATGACATAATTAACATTTTTCTGTATGTAGCTGTAATTACACTTTTCGGGAAGCAGATTCAATTTATGTTTAGTGGCATACCTGTGATTGTTCACATAAGTCTCAAAAATATCGCTGTTGGTGTGAACAAACATAAAACTGTCCAAGATATACATAGAAATAATGGTTAAGATCTTTCTGTCTCTAAACACATTCCTACAGCTATCACGCGGCGTCATTCCAAATATACCTCTAATACATTTTTTCTGAAGAATTACAACTCTTTCAATTTCCGGTGAATTACCCCAAAAGATAAGACCGTATCTTATTCATGACTGTATGAAGGCATGATAAGCTGACAGAGCAGCATCGACTCCAACATTTTCAGAAATAATTCTTAAAGCATAGCAATACCTTGAAACATTCAACGCAACATTCTCAATATGCGCTCTCCAGTCCAGTCTCTGATCTATTTCCACCCCCAAGAAGGAAACACGTTCGGACGATTGGATATTAATATTTCGATATGTAAAAGATAAAGTGTTTTCTATTCTATTGCCGAAAAATAGGCATTGTGTTTTTTGAGCGTTTATTAATAAGTCATGAGCCGAAAAGTATCCATCAAGAGCTTCGCACGCTCCTTGTACACTGGTCAGCATTGCGTGCGGGCTCTCCTCACTAAAGATCAATGTAGTGTCATCTGCGTAAAGTATAGTAAATTCTCCGGATATTCTACTGAGCTCATTCGTATATATAATGTATAAGAGAGGTCCTAATATACATTATAGAGCGACTCTGCAAAAGGCAGACACCGGCAATACCGGAGGACAAAGCTGGACCCTCTTTTTCCAGCCAAAAACGGTCGTTTTTTGTTTAGTTTTTGAATAAATAAGACCGTAAGTCCCAAATGTTGGGTGCTACACGTCTGCCCAAGTTATTTTTAAAAAATTTGGGCCTTAATTAATAAAATATCACGAGGGCAGATGCCTCGCTTGAACCCGGACAAGTCAAGGCATTTTCAAAGTTCACAAAAAAAAAATCGAAATTCTGATAGTATAGACGCTATTATAGGTTCTACATAAAATTCGTACCGAATGACTGAAATTGTTTTTTTTATGTTTCTCAACCCGTAGAACCCGAATTTGCCATTCATTCAAAAAAATTTTAAATGAATTTTAAAGTATTTACTTAAACTTAAGCATTTGACTCGGTAAATCACTCAATACTTTGCTTAAAACTAGAGAAGTATGAAATTAGAGGTGTAGCTCTTCAGCTCATAAAATCGTATTTAAAAAACAGAACACAATGTGTTATTGAACAAGACCCTTGTGGAAAGCTTGCTTGTTCTGAGAGGGTCATAATAAAAAAGGGAGTACCTCAAGGTTCAATTTTAGGACCCCTGCTATATATATATATATATATATATATATATATATATATATATATATATATATATATATATATATATATATATACACATATATATACACATATATATACACACATATATATATATATATATATATATATATATATATATATATATATATATATATATATATATATATATTAGTATACTAATGAATTACCTAAGGTATCGCACGGTGCTGTATGCAGATGATACTACCTTTATCTTTAAAGAGGATAATAAAGATCTCTTACTTCAAAAAATGGTTAAAACACTAGACCTATTAAGACAATACTTTACTTTGATCGATTTACTTTTAAACATTTCAAAAACACAGACCATTCTATTTTCTAACAGAAGTAATGAACGTGTAACAGTAACATATGACAACATTGATGTAGTTTCGGGGAATGAGATTTTATATTTCTTGGTGTAATTATGGACAGGAGACTTGATTGTAGGTGTCATGTCAGTGTTTTGGCCAATAATATGTCATTTTAGATTATGTTGGTGAAGACGCAGCAGTGTCTTCTTATTACGCTTACATTCATTCTCGTATGAGATATGGAATCATCTCTTGGGGGAATTCCTGTGAAATAAACAGAATTTTGGTTTTGCAAGAGTACTATGCAGAATGAAGGCAAGAGATAGTTGTAAAAATGTATTCATTTCAAAAAGGATTTTTACTGTAATAAGTTTGTATATATATGAAGCAGTGTTATTTGTACATACTAATAAAGACCTACTTCAAGAAGGCGTAAGAGCTCATGAACATAACACCAGATTAAAAAACCGGTCAAGTGCAAGTTGAACTTGCACAATTAGTGTTCCGTACGTTGATTGTTTTTAAAATAAAAACTTTTGTTAGGGTGGTATAAAATGATCAGTGACTTCACAAAACACACCCCAAATGAGTTTTCAACAAAGTTTGTTTCCAATCTTTACTGAAAACTGGTGTCCTTGAAATTTTGTTTTTTTTTTTATATACCAAATAAATTATTAAAGGTACCCCGTGGAGAATATTCCAGAATTTTTTCAAAATTTTTTGATCAGTACTTTTCGAGATAAGGTAGGGGACAGCGATTTTTTAAAAGTAATACGAAGAAAAGTGTGCGCAAGTATTACATTATATACGAGTATATACATACATATATATATATATATATATATATATATATATATATATATATATATATATATATATATATATATATATATTTACTCGTGTTTTCACAAGCTTTCATTTGACACCACACTCGATGACCTAGTAAAAAGAAATTTTTTTCACTTCCGATTTCACCCCTCAAAACGAACCCCTTAAGTCAAAATTTATGTTACAGTGGTATAAAATGATCAGTGACTTCACAAAACACACCCCAAATGAGTTTTCAACAAAGTTTGTTTCCAATCTTTACTGAAATCTGATGACCTTGAAATTTTTGTTTTTTTTATATACCATATAAATTATTAAAGGTAATGCACTCGTGATAATTTTCGTTCAATCTACACCTCATGGAGAATATTCCAGAATTTTTTCGAAATTTTTTGATAAGTACTTTTCGAGATAAGGCCCGGGACAGCGATTTTTCGCGAATTTTTAAAAATAATACAAAGAAAAGTGTGCGCAAGTATAATATTATATATATATTTTTTTACTCGTGTTTTCACAAGCTTTCATTTGACACCACACTCGATGACCTAGTAAAAAAAAATTTTTTTTTCGCTTCCGACTTCACCCCCCAAAACTAACCCCTTAAGTCAAAATTTATTTCTCAAAACTACATGGCTCTGATGAGGCCATCAATTTCTATATTATTACCAAATTTCACCTTTCTATGTCAAATAGTTTCGGAGAAAATCGGGTGTGACAGACAGACAGACAGACAGACAGACAGACAGACAGACAGACACCGAAGCGATCTTATAAGTGTTCCGTACGGAACACTAAAAATAAACACATTTTTTAAGATATCTTAAGAACCGATATTCAGATTTGAATGAGGTTTAGGGTGCCCATGTTTTGCAAGGCGCTCTAATATTTGACTTTCACAAAAAAACCGAAAGGGTTCGAGAAGGGTGAAAACTACCCTCGCCCCTACATAAATTCTAGTAGAAATGTTTTGCAACTTTAACGACGACTCTGAATTTTTTTTTTTTCATAAAAAGGTCCTTTTATTTACTTCATTTTTTGTCTCATGTAAAGAAACGCCACCTCGCATAGTTCTTGAGAAAAAAAAGAGTTTTTCCGATGCTGACCTACACAACAATTTTCTTGTCACATCAACCGTTAAAATCTAGTAGGTGATAATAATCTAGTTGGCGAAAATGTGGAATGTTATGTCAGTGTCACAAATGATTTTTGACAATAAGCTTCATACATTTTAAATTAATTAACGTTTGGGTTTATTTTTAATTGATAATTTGTTGTTGCTTGTTTTCCCTGTGAATATGGAATATTCTTTTGATGAACAGACTGATATGTTGCTAGTACTTGTTTTTTGCGAAGGTAATTGCAGGAAAAGTGTTCGAGTGTATCAAGAGAGATATCCGAATCGACAAATTCCAAATCGCCAGACTTGCCAGCATAGAACGTCAACTTCGAAAAATTAGACGATTCCAACCCTTGAGAGTCAATGCTGGAAAACCGCGGCAAGCCCAAACACCTCTAGTGGAAGAAGCTGTTCTTGAAAAAGTCGAAGCAAGTCCAGGTATCAGCACTCGCAGGTTAGAACTTGAACAAAGAGTTAGAAAAAGCACTGTTCACCGGATTTTAAATGAACAACTCATTTGTTCATTCCACGTTCAGCCCGTCCAAGAATTGTTGCCCACTGATCATCACTCACGTCTGAGATTTGTACGAAATGTTTTAGAATGCAGAGCAATTAATAGGCTATTTCACAAAAAAAATTTGTTTACGGATGAGTCATGTTTTACCCGTTGTGGTATGATAAATTTGCATAATACACATGTTTACGCCGAAGAAAAACCGCATGCAGTTACAGAAAGACATTTTCAACGAGAATTTAAAATTAACGTATTGGATGGGGATTGTTGGTAACTTTTTAGTTGGCCCATGTAGGTTGCCTGATAACCTAAACGGGGATAGCTATTTACATTTTCTAGAGTATTCTCTACCTGAATTATTAGAAGAACTGCCTCTGAATGTAACAAGAGACATGTTTTTAATGCACGTGGAGCTCCACCCCACTTTGCGCTTGCTGTAAGAAATTATCTGAACGAGAATTTTTGTGGTAGATGGATTGGTAGAGGTCAAGAAGCTCCAATTTAATGGCCACCTCGTTCCCCGGACCTTAATCCTTGCGATTTTTTCATATGGGGAGCGTTGAAAACAAACAGGTATACGAGGTCCAGATAAACAACGCCGATCAACTATGGGATAGGATTCAAAATGCTGCGAATACATTAAATAATAATGATATTTTAGAGAAAGTTTCAATTTCTTGCGCCGTATTGTTATGTGCAGGAACGAAGGTGGTGGTCATATTGAACAACTTTTGTAAAAAATACTATTACCTGTGTTAAATAAAACTCGTAATAATAATTAATATCATACTTACTTGTTTAATTTCACCAACTAATTTTAATTATAAATAAAATGCTTGTTAAGTCTTTTTATTTTTGCGTAAATCATTAGCCAGAATAATTTTGTACAAGAGACAAAAAAATGAAGTAAATAGAAGGACCTTTTTATGAAAAAAAATTCAGAGTCGTCGTTAAAGTTGCAATTTCTACTAGAATTTATGTAGGGGTGAGGGTAGTTTTCACTCTTCTCGAACCCTTTCGGGTTTTTTGTGAAAGTCAAATATTAGAGCGCCTAGCAAAACATGGGCACCCTAAATCTCATTCAAATCGGAATATCGGTTCTTAAAATATCTTAAAAAAATGTGTTTATTTTTTTTACTTTGATGCCCTCTAACGGACAAACAAAGCACTTTTGTATAGAGGTAAATTATGTCCAATTGACTTATTTTCATTCCAAAAATACGTGGTAGTTCTATGTCCACGGAATAATGGGACACCCTGTATATATATATATATACATATATATATATATATATATATATATATATATATATATATATATATATATATATATATATATATAAACACATGGGCTGAAAAGTCCCGGGCCTAACAAAGAAAACACGGTTTTTTTGGTTCAAAATTAGCTTTATTCATCAACGTAATCTCCATCAAGAGCAACGCAATCATTCCAGCGCCGCTGTAACAATGGCCAAACACTGCTCAGAATCATCAACACGTTCTTGTTTTTGATAAACAGTGATCAAACGCGGCACCCACTTTGAACAGAGCTTTCTCATAGTCAAATGCTCATGCAATATAAAGCCAACACGTTCTTTTGATATCTTTACGATGTCAGCTAACTCACGCAACTTCACTTTTCGATCATTCAAAACGATTTTATGGATTTTTTTGATGTTTTCTGGTGTTACCGCCTCATTAGGACGTCCACTGCGTTCTGCATCATCGGTGTCTCTACGACCACGTTTGAAGTCAGCAAACCAACGTTTTATTGTTGTTTCTGATGGAGCGGAGTCCCCATAACACTTTTCAAGCCATTGCTTCGCTTGAACGGTATTTTTTCCCATCAAGAAGCAGTGTAAAATTAAAACACGAAATTGTTTTTGATCCATTGTTTTGAAAATAACAAAAGTAGCGTCACTCTTAGCACAATAACTCACAAACTAATGAATAGAATATCATGAAATTTTAACAGCTGTCTTTTGAAGGTTAGTATTAACTGAAAAAAAGGTGACTGCAATAAAACTAGCGCCATCTATGTGTTAGGCCCCGGGACTTTTCAGCCCATGTGTTATATATATATATATATATATATATATATATATATATATATATATATATATTTGTTCGTGTTTTTACAAGCTTTCATTTGATACCCCTCTCGATGATCTGGTAAATTTTTTTTTCACTTCTGATTTCATCCCTCAAAAACTAACCCTTTAAATAAAAATTTAACTTTCTAAACTCGACGGCTCTGATGGGGCCATCAATTCCTAAATTAGTGCCAAATTTCAATTTTCTATATCAAATAGTTTCGGAAAAAATCGGGTGTGGCAGACGGACAGACAGACAGACACCGAAGTGATCTTATAATTCCGTACGGAACACTAAAAAATTGATCTACAAGAACTTACCTCTATCCACGTAGGCATTTTGTAGTCCTTGGACGATTTATCTGACGATCTTTCACTAAGTCTCTCGAATTTTTCATCACTTATTTTAACAGCTGATAAATTTCCCATTTTCTTCTGTACGTCCTTTTAAGTTTATCCAGCACAATTTTAAAACATTCCATTGTATCCACGATTATGTCTTAACAAAATCATAAATACTAAGTGTTTGATTGAGCACACAAAAGAAAAATGGCACAAAAGTTTAAAACGTCAAAAATATATAACTTCACAAAAACATGCAAAATCTTTCAACAATATTCTTTCCTAACCAGTACCAAATATGAGTTTTCCCGATATCTTCGAAATGTAAATAGATATCACATTTGACTCCGCCAACAGTTTTTTTTATTTACTTTTGAGATTCTTCTAAAAACAAAGAATAAAATTCAATCAATAATCGTCATATTTTTTTTATATTGCTCTTTCTTATTGAATTCTTGCCAGTGTATTCATCTCTAAGGAATCTATTCTATTTTTATATTTACATTTTCCTAATAAGTTTTAAAAAAAAGTTATTCTTAATACATACTACATGGGGTGAAAAGTTCCGAGACTTTCCGATAGATGGCAGCACAAACAAAAAAAACATATAATTTTCAGTTAGTATCAACTCCCAGAAGATTCGTGTAACATTTTCATGACATTTTGTCTATTACCTTGCGAGGTACAGTTGCTTGACTGACGCTATTTTCGGTTTTTGCAAACACAAACAAAAGGAATTTCGTCTGTCGATTAAGCATTGTTTTCGATGGGAAAAAATACAGCCACAACCCAAGAATGGCTTGAGAAGTGTTATGGCACATATGCTCCGTTGACATCAACTACATATCGATGGTTTAGTGAAGTTAAATGTGGTCGTCCGAGCGTAACCTGCTTTTGGTGTTTAATAATTTAATTATCTTAAAAATAGAGTTATAGAAATATAAGATTTATTACTAGAGACCAGATTATATGCATTTCCATATTTTCATATGCATTTCCATATTTTCATATGCATTTGCATATTTAGACCATTCTAACCGATTATTGCATATTTTACCCAAAATCTAGTAATGATGCATATTTTCCCTATATTTACAATACTTCTCGGTATTACTAGGCAACTGAATTGCTCAGGGTATTGTTAATATCGCCGTCTGGAACCGATCTTATCGCCGGAACATTACCTGCAATAGTCTAAACATCGATTTTTTTCCTTTGTTTCTTGGTCGGGATATTAAGTGATAAGTAGTTAGTTTCTAAGAATATTTGTTTGAGCCTGGATCAAATAAATAATTTTCTTCGAAGACGAATTTTTATTTTAAAACAAGATATCAGTTTTAACATTATTGTTGACGCGCTTGCATCAGTGTAGTCTTTTTGCAATTTTTAACGTGTTGTGTTAAAGTTTAACGTGTACCATGCCACCCGCAAAAAAAGTGTCTCTTCGTGGGTAGCTGATTATCCTGGAACATTTACATACGCCGGAAATGTTTTATATTGTCGAGTTTGCGAGAAAAATGTTTCGTGCACAAAAAATTTCAAATTGACCAGCATGTGAAGACAAGTCTTCATATCGCAGGATTGCAAAAAAAAAAGGCCTACGACAACAACTTATAACAGCAGCAAGGAGCAGTGATTCCACTTCTATAGGCAAACAAAAAAACCACTTTAGCATGGATGTATGTGAAGCATTGCTTGCAAGTAATATTCCTCTCCACAAACTTACAAATCCTACATTCAAACATTTTCTGCGAAAATATTGCTTGAATCAAAAAATACCAGACGAATCAACACTGCGTAAAAATTACATACCAACAATTTATACCAACATGTTCTGGAAGAAATACGTAATGAACTTAAGGATGACATTATTTGGATTTCAACTGATGAGACTACCGACAGTTGTGGTCGCTATATTGCGAATTTAATTGTGGGTGCACTAAGATTACAGCTTTCTTCTTCCTATTTGGTGGTCTGCAAAGAACTTGACAAGACAAATCATTCTACGATCGCCAGATTTGTAAATGAGAGTATTAAAAAAATATTTCCTGAATCTTCTGCAGATGAAAGAGTGTTTATATTTCTCTCAGATGCTGCTGCTCCCTATATGATCAAGGCAGCCAAAGTCCTCCAAGTATTTTATCCAAATTTAATTCTTGTGACGTGCTTTACTCACGGAGTCCATAGACTCGCTGAAGAAGTACGATCCACGTTTGTAAATGTAAATAAACTGATTTCATCAGCAAAGAAAGTGTTTCTTAAGGCACCTGCTCGCAATAACGCCTATAAAGAAAAACTGCCAAATGTGTCTTTCCTCCCGAACCAGTGGTAACTCGATGGGGAACATGGATTGAAGCTGTACTATTTTACAATGAACATTTCGAGGCCATCAAAGATGTAGTAAATGACTTCAATAGTGCAGAGGCTATGGCAGTTCGTCAATCCAAGGAAGCATTTAACGATTCTGATATTAAAAAAATATAGCTTTGATTAGCACTCAGTTTTCCCACATACCTGCGTGTATTAAAAAGCTTGAAACTCGAGGTTTGGCGTTGACCGAATCAATTCAGTTCATGAATAAAATCCGTCAAATAAACTCCACATAGCCAGATGTATTCCCGCGTAGAGTTAAAGAAAAGTTTGAAAACATTTTGTACAATAACCCAGGCTTTGAACCTTTGTGTCAAATTGATAGTTTTATTAATGGGACGGGTGAACTTTTGCCAGAAACAATAAGTGCTAACATAGCACCCAAATTCAAATACTGCCCAGTTACCTCAGTGGATGTGGAACGGTCTTTTTCCACTTATAAAAATATTTTAAGTGATCGAAGACACAATCTAACTACCCAACATTTGGAACAGTACCTTATTGTTTAGGTGTACAAAAATACAAATGTTAAATAATTTTAAAAAATGTTAAATAATTGTTAATTAAATTTAAACATCGTCGATAACTTGTTAATTTTACGCTGATTTTGAAATAAAAAACTAAAATTACTACTTTTATTATTATTTAATATTGCATATTTTGACCCTTTTCATGCAGCATTTTTCAAGCATATTTGCATGCATATTTCAAGATTTTTATGCATATAATCCGGTCTCTATTTATTACTAAAAATAATTTATAATAATATATAATTAATAATAATTAAGGGTTCTATTTCCACGGTTTTTTACATGTATTCGTCAAGTTTCCACATTTTATTTTCTTCTTCTATAACATATCAAATTACATTTTTCCAAATATCCTCTTTGATCCTCTCTATTCCGGCGAGTAATAATTGTCTTACGTCTTGAAGTTTGAACGTGGTGTTTTCCCTTGCAACGAAACCTTTCATTTGTGTCCAAATTAGCTCTATGGGATTCAATTCACAATGATATGGAGATAATCTAAGCACTGTCATATTCCGTTCCTTTGCCATCTCATCGCATGCGTATTTCTTGAACTGTGCCTTATTTTGTTTCGCAATTTTAAGAAGTTCCGCTTTTAACATATCATCTTTTCGTTTGAGATTTTTGCCTCTTATCGATTGGAAGCATATCCGCTTTCTTTATGAATTTGTCGAGAGTCGTTCTAATAATCGAGAATGGTATGGGGAATTGTCTAATACTATAACTGATTCTGCAGGTATACATTCAATCATTTGTTGGAACTACTCCTCAAAAACATCGACCGTCATCTCCTCATGGTAATCTTTAGTTGACTTTGATTCGAATTCCAATAAGCCACCGTCGAGAAATCCGTTTTCACTACCTATATGTGGTATAATTAGTCTGCGACCTTTTCCTGAAGGGGGTTGTAATCCAGCTGACTGACTGAATTTTTCACTGTGTGTCCCTCGTTAACCTAAGTCTCATTTCTGATTGCTCGTAGATATTCTCTTCTCTAACAAATTATTTATGTTTTATCAATAAGACCAGATTTTCTTTGTGTTTTTCTCAACGAAAATTCAGGTTGTAAAGGATTATCCATTATTTCCATTGTTTTAAACCTGGTCTTCTCTGATATTTTTTAAAACTTTATGTAGTGTAGGTATTTCCTTTCTTAATAAAAAAAATAGTGTACTTTTCTTCTTATTGCGTTTTTAAAGTCTTTATCGACCTCTAAGGCCTCCTTTCTTTTGTGATTCTGAGGTTCGTTGCAAGGACCGCATTTTCTTTCTCTTAGAAATCTATAAATAGTTGCTGATCCAATTCACGTCATGTTGGCACAGGTTTCCACAATTTCACGGACTTGGCTTATTAGCTGTTGATGCTATAGGGCAAGGGTCGGCAACCTTTTAACTAAGGGGTGCCAGTTTTCATCCATACAACATTTTGCGTGCCGACATAGGTTCTTACTACAACTAAAATTAACAAAAATTAACTTAAATTAACTTAAAATATTGCTTTTAGAAGGTTTAGTTACAAAAAAATTTTAACATTTAACAAATAATTTTATTATACTAGTCTTAGAACCTAGTGTGAACCCTGTGCTTGAAGTTCTTTAGAGAGTTTTCTTATATCCGGTTCAGGTCTGGTTATTTTCAGTGTCACACATGCTTCCGAGTTGTCTGTTGTCAGCCTGCTTCGGTAAGGGTTTAAAATCACTCTCATATGGGAAAAAAGTTGTTCACAGATATAGGATGATCCGAAAGCTGTAAGCATGGCAAACGCTACTTTCTTAACACAAATAAATTTCTCTGGTAAACTCATCCAACAACTGAGTATCTCGTTTGAATGGTTCTGGCAGTCACCTTCTAATACCCTTCTTAATTCTACAAATTTCGTGTTCCATAACTCGGAGCTTTCAAATTCAATCTATTGAAGATCAAAATCATTAATGTTCATCCATGAGAAAAGAGATATGTCAAAGCAACTGGTTTGATTAAAAAAGCGAACATAGGACCATGTTTATCAAAATCCTGACCCCTTTCGATAAACTCCTTT
This sequence comes from Pachyrhynchus sulphureomaculatus, assembly GCA_019049505.1. Taxonomy (NCBI): domain Eukaryota; kingdom Metazoa; phylum Arthropoda; class Insecta; order Coleoptera; family Curculionidae; genus Pachyrhynchus; species Pachyrhynchus sulphureomaculatus. The sequence goes on along the minus strand of CM032447.1, from coordinate 221,231,608 downwards.
TTTAAATTAGTCATATATTTAAGAATTTCGTCTATTAGTGCACCATCGTCGACACTGGATATATAAGTTTTTAAATTTGGAAAATATTTATATGTGTTTGTAGTAATATCGCTGATAAATAAATCTATTTTTGGTAAGATACAACGAATTGTATTAAGTACGCATATCTATTACCTTAATACAATTCGTTGTATCTTACCATTGTGCTCCGTAACTTCTGGGATAAGTACCACTTAATACCGTTCTCTTGTTTGTCAATCCTAGCATGACTGACGAGCCGTAATACGGCGAAACGCGTCTCAGGATGGATTTGACAGACAAGAGAATAGCTAGTAAGCTGCTGGAATATGGACTTCTGTCTATTTTCAGTTGCTTAACAATAATTAAATCTATTTTTAATTTGAATGATTTCTAGGATTCGTATAAATCCGGAACTGTTTTGCCTGAACCTTGTAACTTTAAGTTGAGTTCACTGAGATGGTTTGTAATATCAGTAAGAAACATTAACATACAGATCCAGTTCTTATCTTCTAGTCAGGATAAGCATCCACTTGATTTTTTTTCCAACAAGAACGATTTAATTTCGCCCAGACATTGCACAAATCTAGAGAGAACTTTACCACGGCTGAGCCAGCGCACATTATTGAGCAATGGTAATATATGCACTTTCTAATTCCTGCAGAAACGCCTTAAATTGTCTATGGATCAGTGAGGAACGACCGACAATGTAGTTAACTATTTTAACCACCCCTTATCCATCACGGATTTTAAACTTCCAGCGGAGATTTTAGCGCACAAACTCTCTTGGTGAATTATGCAATGAAAATTCAAAACTGATCGACCCATGCGTTCAATAAGAAGGGAAACAAATCCTTTATGTCTTCCAATCATAGCAAAAGCGCCATCTGTCGTTACGCAAAAAATTTTATTTAAATCGATGTTCCGCTTTTCAAATGTTTAACAAATTCTGAAAATATATCCTCTCCTCTTGTAGTTCCCTGCAATGGGAGCAGACAAATCAGCTCTTCATACACACTGCCATCATCGAAGTATCGCGCAACGATTGCCAGACGGGCAATGTCATTATTATCGACACTTTCATCCAATGCTACACTAAATACAAAACTCCGTTTAATAGCGTCTCTCTGCTGTTTTTGGACATTTTGTGTCATTTCGGTAATTCGTCTCTCGATGGTCCGCGCTGATGCCGGTATATCCTTAATCCTGGCCAATATTGTATCCTTACTGGGCAAGTCGTCGAATAAAATCTCGCCAGTACTCAAAAACGTTTGCTTCATAAATTCTCCGTCAGTGAACGGGCTACCCTTTTGTGCCAACAATTGTGCAATTTTTAAACTGCATTCAGTTACCTGATTTTTTTCCTTGGAAAACTTTGCTAAAGAATGTTGACTGTTTCTCGTATTGTTTACTTGCTCTTTGTATTGCCTCCCTTTTATCAGCGTTATCTTTAAATGACGATTCATGTTTTATCTGGAAATGTCGTTGAACACTCGATGTCCGGAAAACTACGCTTTCCGGACATAGGACACAAATGGCCCGATCGTTTTGCTGTACAAAACCGTAATCTGTTGTCCATGAAGTTTGAAATGATCGAACGTCTACCTTCTGTTTCTTCGCGGCCATAACGCAACGTAATTTTAATTTTTAAACTTTTCGACGACTATTGACTGGAACGGATGTTACTTCTATACTAAATGATCCAAACGTGTAGCCGCTTGCTATATATAGAAAAATAATGTTTCCAGAAAATTCAATAATTACGTTTATTAAATTTCTTAGAACAAAAATTATTATCTACAACGCGCCCATTGCAATCAAAGGGCCGCCTAGAAGTTAAATCTAACAAAACTAAAGTTCGGCAATATAAAAAGAGTTGCGGCGCGCGTCGGAACGATTAAAGTCAAGTCAAACAAAAACTGCCTTATAGGGCTCTTTTGATCTGAATTGAGGACGTTTATTTGTGTTTTTGCCTAAGCTTATATTTTGAGGCTTGCCGTCTTTAATACTTGCCGAATTAAAGCCAAAGCCAAAAAATTATAAATTACAAATTTACACATATATTTTGTAGTTTTTGGTAATAATACCTAGTGACCTACATAATATATCGTTTTTGTTTGTATCGTTAAAGTAATACTGTCTTCGATTATTTACTTAATTTCGAAACATGTCACAGATTACAGAAGTAATGTGTAAACTTTGAATAGGTACGCGTGCCATTCAAAATTGCTTGGCGTGCCAGAGATGGCACGCGTGCCATAGGTTGCCGACCCCTGCTATAGGGCATCGTGGACGTTAAGTATCATTGTTTTTTCTCGCAGGGAAAATTCAGATTTATAGACTCCGCGAAGTTTGATCGGGGCAAAACTGAAAGTTCAAGCCATCGCTGTTCTGATTGGAACTAAGCATATTAAAGGTTCTTGCTTTATGTTTATACTCACACGGAATATCTTTATTGCATACTTAGGTACTTAGGCATTGTATTCCAATAACTGCTCAAATCCCAAATAATTTTATTGTACCTATTATCATTAAGCTTTATAACACTGTAGATATCTAGTTCTTAAGAATTGTTAATTGTACTCGTTTAGGCCTTTATCATACAAATAAGATTTTTAGTTTCATCATTTACTCATTACATTAAACTTTGAAATGCGTTGATTTATATGGCTTATTGTAAAGTTTAGAAGGCATGTAATAAAGTATTTTTTAGAAAAAGGTGGCACTGTTGCATAGAGATTAAAACTAAAAATGCAAATACTTTGTAGAGAAATTTCGGACGCTTATGGTTTATGACATTTTAATGTTTATAACTCATGTTGTGTGCTATCAACTCCAAACAAACGGAGTATAGTGTTCCGATTATGTTGAGATCTTGCAATCTTTGAAACAATGGCATTACAGTATGTGTAGTGCTACTTTCAAATGATATTTTATTTGTCGCACATTCATATTACCTTAGAAATACTGAAGGAAGTGATGAGTGAGGTGAGTGAACTTTAATTTAAAAACTTGTGTTGACCCATCAAATACTAATAACGGGTGTGCTTAACTATGAAGGGTTTATAGAAGATGAATACTAATCTAAACTTGCAATTCCTTCGCGTTAATACTGCGCGCGCTTGAGATAACGATAAGGACAAGGGCATGTGAAAAATAAGTGTTGCAAAATCTCCCTATTGTCTTATAAAAACATCGTGTAGAAAATTTTTATTTTTGTATAACATGGTATATAAAAAAGAAAACAGTTGACAAAATCGTGCAATCGTGCACGTTACATCAAGGTCAAAATTAATTGATTCTTGTGAAATTTTTTATCGTTCAATGACTCATGTGACACCGAAAATTTGCATGTGTTTGCATTATTTATTGCTAAAGCTACCCTTTTAATTGACTGTAAAATTTATATTTAGTTGATTGTTCGGTTTTCTAAAGATAAAAAATAATTGTTTAGTTCACGATCACTGAGTAATATATTAAATAAAACAATTTATAAAGTGATTTAAAAAAAATTAGTATCGTAGCTTGGATACGTGGAAGACACATTGGTTAGATAGATTGTACACTGTGAACGAAATAAATCCTTTTTTGCAATTTTTAACGGTGTACAATCAAAACATAAAATTTAAATGAAAATGGAAATAAAAAAATCGGTAAATGATATATTTCGTACTTCCCTTGCAAACACACCAAAAACAACAAAAACTACAAGTCAAGAGCAAGGAAAGGATTTCAGAGATATTTACAGATGGAACCTAACTTTTTCTTCTAGATGCTAGTTTTGAAATAAAATCAATAAAATCGGCCAAGTGCAAGTCGGACTTGCGCAATTAGTGTTCCGTACGTTGATTTTTGTTACGAAGGTATAAAATGATCAATGACTTCATAAAACACACACCCCAAATGGGTTTTCAACAAAGTTTTGTTTCCGATCTTTGTTGAAAACTGATGACCTTGATTTTTTTTTTTATATATATACCCGATAAATTATTAAAGGTAATGCACTCGTGATAATGTTCGTTCAATCTACACCCTCTGGAGCATATTCTAGTATTTTTTCAAAATTTTTTGATCAGTACTTTTCGAGATAAGGGACAGCGATTTTTGGCAATTTTAAAAAAATAATACAAAGAAAAGTGTGCGCAAGTATTATTGGAAGGGAACGCCAGACATGGAAGATGGGTTTGTGGAATGTCCGGGGAATAAGTGGAAAAGAAGATGAACTTGTGGAGGAATTTGAGAACAATGACCTTAAACTCCTGGGGCTATGCGAAACAAAGATGAAAAACCAAGGATACAAAAAGCTGAGAAATGATCACGTATTAATATACAGTGGGGTAATAGAAAATGAGAGAGCGACGGAAGGATTTGCAATAATAATTAATAGGGATTATACTAAATACATAGAGAAATGGAAACTTATTAATGAAAGATCAATAAGTATTGATATTAAGGAGGGAGAAAATGGAAAAATTGACATTGCTAGTGGTATATGGACCGTCAGATAATGAAAAGAAGACAAGTAAAGATTTGTTCTGGGAGACTGTCCAAGAAGAAAAAGATCAAGTAAACAATAAAATAATCATTATGGGTGATCTTAATGGTAGGGTGGGGAGAAGTAACGAAAAAGATCATCCAGAAGAATATGGTAAAGATATTATTAACAATAATGGTCAACGAGTAATAGACTTCTGTCTAACTAATAACATGATAGTAGGTAATACCCATTACAGTCTTAGAGACGTCCATAAGTATACCAGACCTATGGACAGTCGAAATGATAGGTCTATTATCGATTTAATCCTAATACAAAGTGAGTATAGGAGGAAAGTAAATGACATAAGGGTGTTCAGAGGAGCAGAAATTGGTAGTGGTAGTGAAAACAAAAATTAAATATACAGAGAAACCTGCCCAACGAGGAATAGAAAATAATAAGTATAATAAACCAAGTATGAAGGTTTACAAACTACATCAACACGAAGTGAAAGAAAGATATCAGTTGGCTCTCAAGGAAGAACTCAACAGAGCTAACTGGGAAGAGTTGAATGAGAAGGGTAGTGAGGAACGAGATTAAAGAGGCGAAGCGGAAATCTTGGGAGGATTTTAGAAGCAAAATGGAACCAAAACGGCAAGGTAACGCAAAACTTCTTTATAGAAGATTGTAAAATCTGACGGAAAACAGAATGGGTAGAATTAAAGGTATTGAGGACAGAGAGGGTAATTTAGTGTCAGGTAGTAAACAGATTGTCGAAAGGTGAAGAGAACATTTCTGTGAAATATTACAAGGTGAGGCAGAAATAGAAAATCGAACTGAGAAAGAAAGCGAAGACATAAAAATAGACGAGGAAATCACATTGACTGAAGTATATGAAGCTGTTGAAAGATTGAAAAATGGTAAAGCTGCAGGACACGATGACGTGAAAGCAGAAATGCTAAAATATATGTGTAATGAAGGGTACCTATGTCTGCACCAACTAATTAATACAGTTTGGAAAACTGGGACTATTCCGCGAGATTGGACAATAGCCATAATTTTATCAATATTCAAAAAGGTGATGTAAGAAAACGTCGAAATTATAGAGGAATTTCAGTACTGAGTGTTGTCAGCAAAATATACGAAATAATATTAGAAAAACGATTAAGAAGACGGGTAGAAGATACTATAGACGATAATCAATGCGGTTTTAGGCCAGAGAGAGGCACAGTAGATCTCATATTCAATTTAAGACAAATGGTTGAAAAGACGTTGGCCCACAATAGCAAGTAGTACTTATATTTCATCGACTTGAATAAAGCTTTTGATTGCGTACCCAGGGAGAAAATATGGCAGATATTGAAGGATCGAGGAGTTGACAAAATACTGCTAAGAGCTGTAAGAAGTGTTTACACCGTTACTAGGAATATAATAAGAATAAATAATATTAGTTCAAAGGAATATGTCACAATCGCAGGTGTGCGACAGGGAGGAGTATTAAGCCCACTGCTGTTCATTATCCTACTGGATGCTATATACAAAAAATGTGACCAAGAATTAAAGGAGGCAAGATTAGGTGTTTACAAGCTCCAAGAAGTGTACGTGTCTGAAATATTATATGCTGATGACCTAGTAATTGTTGCAAATAATATGGAGAATCTATAAAGGAATCTGCTGATATGGAGCCGGGAATTGACGAGTAACAACATGAGTATTAATACAGATAAAACAGAAGTAATGCTAATAAGTAAAACATAGGAGCAAATGCGCATAACTCTGAATGGCTATACAGTGAAACAAGTCAAAGATTTCAAATACTTGGGCTCAGTACTGAATTCAAGAGGAAATACGGAATCAGAAATTAACAACCGCATAACAAATGCTACTAAACTCTATTATGCACTAAGTAAGACTTTCATAAGGAAAAAGGAAATAAGTATTACCATCAAAGCTAAAATATTTAAAGGTGTGTATATGTATACCTACACTAATATATGGAAGTGAAATATGGGCTCTGAGCAGCAGAGACAAGAGCATAATTTAGGCTTGTGAAATGAGATACCTTAGAGCAGCGGCGGGTATAACCAGAAGAGATTGTATTAATAATAGGGTAGTGCGTGACCCATTTAAAGTGAGTTCTGTACTGTCAATAATAGAAAAACCTCAGTTAGTGTGGTTCGGACATATCGTTCAAATGAGAGACAACAGAAAGGCTAAAGCTGTTTGGAAGACAGGAGTGGATAGGAGGGGAAAAAGAGGCTGGCCCAAAAATAGCTGGAACAGTGAAGTATCCAAAACTCTTCAAAGAAGAGGGATCGAGTTGAGAGATGCAGACAGGATGGCTATAGATCGTCGCGTGTGGAGAAACTTCTCGCGTGTGGAGAAACTTCTACCGTAACACCTCAATACCGTAAGGTAGAAGAGGATCGCTTATGTATGTATTTATGTATGCATTCGTGATAATTTTCGTTCAATCTACACCCTGTGGAGAATATTCCAGAATTTTTTTAAAATGTTTTGAACAGTACTTTTCCAGTTAAGGGGGGGGCAGCGATTTACCACATTATATATATTTTTGAACTCGTAATTTTACAAGCTTTCATTTGACATCCCACTCGATGACCTGTTAAATTTTTTTTTCACTTTCGATTTCACCCCCAAAACTAACCCCTTAAGTCAAAAATTAACTTTCAAAACTACACGGCTCTGATGAAGCCATGAATTCCTATATTAGTGCCAAATTTCCACTTCCTATGTCAAATAGTTTCAGAGAAAATCGGGCGTGACAGACGGACATACACCGAATTGATCTTATTAAGTGTTTGCGTACGGAACTTTAAAAAATGTCATAGAAAAAAGGAATCGATTACGGCTGAAAATGATTAAATTTTTTTTAAGGATGATGATGATGATGTTGGGGCGTCCGAGCGCGTCGATATCTTAAGTGATTTGGCGCCCTAATTTTATTTTAGATTTCTATTTCTAGTTCTTTCAGATAGTTTCGAATCTTGTTCTTATTTAATTGAAACGTGTTTATTATTTGTGTTAGTGTGGAAGGAATCTGTGCTTTATTAGGAAGGGTAGCGATTATATGAGCAGATTGAAAATAAAAGTATGTAAAACTAGACTTCGACATTTTCCCTTTTATTCCCCATTATTTTCTAATAATATATACGAAGGAACTTTCTAATTCTCCTTCTCCGCCCTTTTAACCCCCTACATGATTGACTACAAATAATTATGCTTAAATTTTTTGTTAATTGAGTTAAGCAAAAAGAAAGAAAAATTGTCATAATAATATGGAACATACACAAAATTTATCAACACTGTACCCATTTCATCGTTCTCTCTTAAGGGGTTACGCCAGCTTGAGATTTTCAAAAAATCGAATTATTTTTTTGGCTAGATAAATTGTTTATACTTTTAAGAATATTTTAAACGTTTAACCATTTCAGAATTTAAATTATTTCCGAAGTTATAGCAATTAGAAGTGAGGGCAGCAAAGAGTCGGCCCGAAATTCAGGTAGCGATCGAACCGGCACGAGCGATCAAAGCCTTGACAGAGGTATTGTTCTTTTAGTGAGTCCTTTATAAGAACGCTGTTTAGAAGGATACACTCAGAATAACAACGAAAGTCTAAGCGATGTAATTTGGTCTACGGCTCTAAAAGTTCATTAGAGTGGCATAAAAATTGTTGAGATTGCATCTTATATTGCAGCTAGTATATTTAATGATGGATGTACTAGTGTATTAGAAATGATGCAATTAATAAACCTTTTAATTGGCCTAAGCGCGCTGCGATTTACCGAGAACTTGGATTCTCAACGAATACCTATAGTCAACATGAGAGGCCAACAGAAGACTAAAGAGGCCAGAAAATTGAAAAGAGCTGCTCAAAAGGAGTCGGAGGACATCGCGGCAACAATGGAAGACCTCATGTACGGTCTAGGAATCGCAAATTGAAGATAATTTAAAAAAATATTTGGTTTTAAGACGCTGACACCGTACTATTATTTGTTTTGCGTTTTTTTTTCGAAACTACTTTTTTCAAACTGGTGCAGAAGATATCTTAAGATTCACTTAACCGATTTTGTTAAAATTTACAACACATATTCTTTATAATATTACCTAAGATGTAGTACAGGATTTTTTTGGATTGGGTTTATAAGTTATAAATTTTTTAAACTCAAAATTTCGATAAAAATCAGCTGTCATTTCTACAAAAAAATTTAAAATTTTTTTTTTCCTATGCTGCATCTTAGCTATTAGCTTTCTAAATAAGAAAAAAATATCACATGGAATATTTTGTAACTGACAATTTATATTTGAATATGGTATTAGCATTAAGATGATTTTTATATTTTTATTATTTGTATATATGTATGTATATATGTATATGTATATGTATATGTATATGTATATGTATATGTATATATATATATATATATATATATATATATATATATATATATATATATATATATATATATATATATATACATATATATATATATATATATACATATATATATATATATATATATATATATATATATATATATATATATATATGTAGTAGTGGTTTTTCGGGTATCCCGTGTTAGTTTGAAGTCCCTTGATGGACAGTTTCGCTGACTTTCAACGCCAAGATACCGACCAGTCATCAACGCTTTGAAAAAGATGGATGAGATTCCATCGAAACGTCAGCGAAACCGTCCATCAAGGGACTTCAAGCTAACACGGGATACCCGAAAAACCACTACTACATTTCACACCCGTGAGAACATTCGTCAAAACATATATATATATATATATATATATATATATATATATATATATATATATATATATATATATATATATATATATATATATATATATATATATATATATATATATATATATATATATATGTATATATGTATATATGTATATATATATATATATGTATATATATATATATATATATATATATATATATATATATATATATATATATATATATAAAGTGCAACGTCTCTCTGTCTGTCTGTCTGTCCGTTAGTGCGCCTATCACTAGAGAACTACTTATCTGATTTACGTGCTTTTTTTTTAAAACATACATATGTTCTCTAGCCAGGTTATAAAATATATTTTATTACGTTAGGTAACATAAGAAATAAGCAGTGACGATAATAGTGGATCAAGTCAGAAAAAAGTTTGTCGCTAGCGCGTTCACGTGCAATACACTGCCTAAATCATTAAATATGGAAAAATCATGTAGCAAAGGATAATAATATATATAAGATGCAATGTCTCTCTGTCTGTCTGTCCGTTAGTGCACGGATCAATCGAGAACCACTTTTCCGATTTACGTGTTTTTTCTTAATTCATATATATGATCTCTGGCCAGGTTATCTATAATCTATAATATATATAAAATGCAACGTCTCTCTGTCTGCCTGTCAGTCTGTCTGTCTGTCTGTCCGTTAGTGCGCTTATCACTGGAGAACCACTTATCCGATTTACATGCTTTTTTTTTTAAACATACGTATGTTCTCTGGCTAGGTTCTAGGCTATATTTTATTACCAGGTGTACAAGTATGAAATGCGGATTTTTTTTTTCTAAAAAAACATGTTAAATTCGGAAGAATGATAAAAAGTGCTTTATTCAAAGTATGCTCCATCGCTTGTTATACATTTTTCCCATCTTTCGGGCAATTTGTGAATACCACGCCAATAAAAATCTTCCCTTTTTTCTGCGGACCATTCATCGAGCCATTTTTTCACATCTTCGTACGAACCAAAGCGCTGCTCAGCAAGTGCGTGATCCATCGATACAAACAAGTGGTAATCGGAAGGAGCCAAGTCTGGTGAGTAAGCCGCAATGGGTAGAACTTCCCAGCTGAGTGCTTCCAACGTGTCGCGAACTCGTTTTGCCGTATGTGATGGAGCATTGTCATGAAAAATAACCGGTCAAGTGCAAGTTGAACTTGCACAATTAGTGTTCCGTACGTTGATTGCTTTTAAAATAAAAAATGTTGTTAGGGTGGTATAAAATGATCAGTGACTTCACAAAACACACCCCAAATGAGTTTTCAACAAAGTTTGTTTCCAATCTTTACTGAAAATTGATGACCTTGAAATTTTTGTTTTTTTTTTTTGTATACCAGATAAATTATTAAAGGTAATGCACTCGTGATAATTTTCGTTCAATCTACACTCCCTAGAGAATATTCCAGGATTTTTTCAAAATTTTTTGATCAGGACTTTTCGAGATAAGGCAGGGGGACAGCGATTTTTAGCGATTTTTTAAAAATAATACAAAGAAAAGTGTGCGCAAGTATTACATTATATGTATATTTTTTACTCGTGTTTTCACAAGCTTTAATTTGACGCCACACTCGATGACCTACTAAAAAAATGTTTTTTTTCACTTCCGATTTTATCCCCCAAAACTAACCCCTTAAGTCAAAATCTGACTTTCAAAACTACACGGCTTTGATGAGGCCATCAATTCCTATATTATTACCAAATTTCAACTTTCTATGACAAATAGTTTCGGAGAAAATCGGGTGTGACAGACAGACAGACGGACAGACAGACAGACACCGAAGTCATCTTATAAGTGTTCCGTACGGAACACTAAAAATGACTTGTGTGTTGCCTCTTTCGGTATTCTGGCCTTTTTTCAAGCAGCGAACGGTTCAAATCGGTCAATTGTTCTTGGTAACGTTTAGTATTAACCGTTTCCCCAGGTTTTAACAGCTCATAATAGACCACGACCCTCTGGTACCACCAAACACAGAGCATCGTCTTTCTTTCAAAGCGATTTGGTCTTGGTGCACCTGGATCTACCCATGATTTTTTGCGCTTGGGATTTTCAAAATAAATCCACTTTTCATCCCCTGTAACTATACGATGCAAAAACGACTTCCTTTTGTACCGAGCGAGCAAAATGTCACACGTGTTTTTGCGCTTTTCCATTTGCCTGTCGTTCAACTCATGTGGTACCCATCTACCGGTCTTCTGAATCTTTCCCATCTCTCGTAGCCGATTGGAAACAGCTTGTTGACTAACGCCTAATTGCTCGGCGCGTTATTTTTGTGTTTGCGAATCATCTTCGTCCAACAATTCTTGCAATTCCACATCTTCGTATTTTTTTGGCGGTTTTCCACGTTCCATGTCTGCAACTTCGAAATCACCACTTTTGAAACGCCGAAACTATCGTTCATACGTATCTTGGGATGGAGCATGTTCCCCATAAACTTCTCGAAGTAATCGGTATGATTCAACAGCAGTTTTCTTCAAATGAAAACAAAAAATTAATGCTGTCCGCGAATGCTCTTTGTTCGGTATAAATTTCGACAAATTGAACACAACAACACAACACTGTGCACACACTTTTCCAATTTACTACTCGTGCGCGTCTGACACTTGTTAATGACACAACAAAATGGCGCAGTGTCAAATCTTTATAGCACAAACTGCATTGGTGCACCATCTGTTGTCTGAAATCCGCATTTCATACTTGTACAGCTGGTACATAAGGATTTTGTTATTTTTCAGACGATGTCTTACCGAGAAAATAAGAACACCATCAGCAAGGATTTTCAAAAGAGGGTCCTACTTGATGGCTCATATCTCCGTCATTTTTTAATCTTTTTTATTCGTTATTATTTCAAATTATTCATAAAACTACTATGTATATGTGTAAAAGAAAACTTATTTTATATATTTAATAGCTGCGTCAAAATTTTTTTTTATTTTTATACCTATTTTTCCGAGCGCCAAGGTGACGTAACCCCTTAAAGAGATTTCGTGATCTAAATACCCTAAAACGTGAAGAAATCTCAGAGGGTGACTTTTTTCAGGAATAATACTTTTCTTTAGTAAGGGAAGCAAAAATATCATATTCAAGATTTTTCGTAAATTGCCCACATTACAAGGTGGTGGAATCCGGTTAAAGGGGAGCGTGCGGGATGAAGTTTACAAAAAATAATACCACTTTACGCTCCAAAAATATGAAAGCATTTAAGAAGATCAAAAAGAAAATTTTAACACCAAACTTTTAATAAAAAAAGCACAGCAATCCTTTTTCATTTACTTTTATCCACTCTTCTTCGATCATCATCATTCTACCTTTGATTCTACTTTTCCTTTATTAAACTTTAATTTAAGAAATTATGCAAGGAGAATATTAAATTAGGGTCTATTTCTCTTCGTCATTAAAATATATAATTTCTTTAAAAAATTTGTAATCCTATTTGTCCAGTACCAGCGTAATTTGTAAAACAAATACCCTCCATTACTTATTGAGTTAGGATTGAAAATATTGAAACTTGCAAATCTACACTCTCTCCGTTATATGATTATAAATATTAATACTTAAAATTTGTCAAGTAAAAAAGCCTGGGAAAATTCTATATTCCATCGAATTCGATGAAGTATTAGGTATCCGTCACATGATTGGAAAGAAGGTGAAATTGTAATAATACACAAGAAAGGCGACCAACGAGTATGCGGAAATTATCGAGGAATTACCCTGCTCAACACCGCCTTCAAGACCTTGACAACGGAACGGGAACAAGAAAATGGAAGTAAAGGAAAGATTAATAATAATAAACAAGTTGTTCCATAGCAATAAGAAATTGTTAAGTAGTAAGATAATAGGAAGACACAGTAAGATGAGGATATACAAGACAATAATACTCCCGAAACTAATGTATGCTACTGAAGTGACAAGCATGACAAAGAAACAAGAGGAAGACATGAGAAGAATTGAACGAAAGATATTGAGAGCAATCCTAGGGCCAATAAGAATATGTGAGGGAATCTACAGAAGGGGGACTAATCAAAAAATCTTGGAAGAAGTAGAAGAAGAGATAGTCAAAAAAATAAAACAGAAGAGATTTAATTGGCTAGGGCACACATGGAGAGCAGGCCCAGGAGCACCAATATATGAAATACTTCAATAGGAACCGGAACGTACAAGGAGAGGAGACCAAGAATAGGACGGCTGCAGCAAGTCAAGGAAAACATAGCGGCAGCAGGGATAACAAACTGGAAGGAGAAGACGTCTAACAGAAAACTTTGGAAACATCTAAGCAGAGAAATATAACAAGGAAGACGGAACTGATCAACCCATAAATTAGATCTAGATAACTCAAAGGGTGGCCCTACCTCAAGAGGGGTGTTTCCATTTATTATTATTATTATCAGGTATGCGTATTTAGTACAACTTGTTGTATCCTACCCTCGTGTTCCGTAATTACTTGGATAAGTTTCCGTAAATTCTGTTCTCTTGTTTGGCTATTCCTAGCCCGACTGACGAGCCGTAATACGGCGAAATGCGTCTCGGGATGGATTTGACGAATAAGAGAACAGTGGGTAAACTGCTGAAATATAGGCCTTGTTAATTTTCAGTTATTTTACATTAATTATTATTGTGTAATTTTAAAAATATGTTAGTCGTTGCTTAAAAGTACATACATATTGGATAATCATTCATTACTCAACAGTTTCGAACTAATCACAGAACAGAATTTTCATTATTCAACATTTTCATAACCCGATATAAAAACTGAATCAAAATTCATCATCAAAATTGACATGTACAACTCTTGTGATTCATGGTTTTTGTCACCCAATCGTTTTGGGGCGCATATGATAAAAATGATCCCGAAAATAGATTTAGCCACCCCAGAAACCCCCGATGAATCAGTTTTGACCGCGTAAACTTGAAATCGCGTAACCTTGAAATCACGTGAATTTCGAAGTTTCACTTCCAGGTTCCTCGCTGTTTTTTGAAATTTTAAAAAATTTTGAGGTTATATTTTGCAAATCGGTTTCCTTACGTTTGTCCGGAATTCGTTTATAAGTATTTAAAAAAAAATTATCTGATATCGTTAATAACTGAGGGCTCTAGACAATTTTGAACAAAAAATTAGATTCCTGGCCCACAGTGCACCGTACGGACCACTAATTGCGCAAGCCCGACTTGCACTAGGACGGTTTTTTGTTTGAATTGCTTGGTTGAAATTAACCATTATGTGAGTTAAATAGAAAGCTATTTTGAATTTTAATATTTTTCAGATACTTTTTTGATTTATTTTTTTAAAATTGCCCATTTTTTTGAGAAATTTTAAATATTTTTTTTTCAACAGATAATATTTTATTAAAGGTATTTAACGTTATCCGATCTAACTTACAAAAGAAAGGTTTCCATACATTAAAATATTTTTATAAAGTTGATGGTTGACAGTGGAAGATTCGCAGATTAATTTTCTACTGCAGTTATTTGGGATTCTTAAAAGATTAGGCAATTTATATTTTTTTAAATTGATTCAGGGTTATCCTTTTCTTTATACCGTTACTGGTCGAATTTCGTTCCGAAATGTTGTAGGTGTGCCCACCAATAGTGCACATCGTTACAACTTTTTATTAGTACGCTTAGTGACTTGCATATTTATTGGTACCCACTTTCGTCAGTAATCTTAAACAGTATTATCATTTAATTCGTTTAATTCCAATTAATTTCTCTTTTATTAAATAAATTAATTATAATTTATTACTTTACAATTTATTATTTTTAAATTTTTATTCACATTTTATAATTGTATTCTAGTTGACAGAACTGATGAGTCAGCAATAAAGCTTAATATGAGGACATAGTACTTTTGGCTTATTTTTAAATTCCTCCGCTATTATTCAAACTAGTTAGTTACTTGGACAACAGTATTTTTTAAAAAATTATATTACTCCTCAAGGAACTCCTGTGGCTATTGTTTGGCGTTGTGGTCTAGCCGGTGTGAATTCTATCGGCGTCTCGTAATTTTGTTTTAACGTACTAGGAGAGTTCTCAGGCAACAAACCGCATTGCCGTGAGTGGTAAATTTTACTGCCTACCTTTTTATTAATGAACTACGAAAAAGACGAAACGATTCCCAACACCACGTGTTGTGAAGCATCGCAACATACTCTAAACCTTAGCAGAGATTAACAGCTCAAGTTTTTTCGTTAAATAGTCTTGAGGACAAGTATTTGATTCAAAAATTACATGATATCGATTATACCAATAATCGAGTACTCATGTAGTTTTTCACTCAAGTGATCCCAACACTACAGAACATATGCACGAAGTGCGTTTTCGAAGTAAGTACTGAGAAATATGGCCGCTGCAGCGTGACGGCCGCCATTCTGTGTATACATCTATTGGCTATCCACAGACCCCATTACGGAAGAATTTGTCCGAGTTTACGATCAGCATCAAGTACCTTGGCCTTCACTACGACAAGCGACTAGTATGAAATGACCAGGTCGCCTTCTCCGCCAAGAAAGTAAATTAACTGCTCGGCAAGCTATACCCGCTCCTCAACAAGTCCAGTAAATTTTCAACTCGCAATAAGTTGACAATTTACAAGATGATCATCCGAGCCGGATTCACCTACTCCAGCCCAGCATGGTACCAAATGTCGAACAGATCCACCCTCCAGACCGCCCAAAAAGAACCCTCCGTATCATCGCCAAAGCCACATGGCTCATCCACAAACTCCAGCTTCATAGAGACCTCTCTGCAGAAATTTCTGGACAACGCCCCGCACCACCCCAATCTCACAGTTAGGACCATTTAGCGCCCCCACCCCCACGCCATGCCGACGTCGTCTTCCAAGGCCATCGGACCTCCTACCACTGGATTAGCTAAAGTTAGTTGTTATATTCATGTAATATCTTCAAAAGTTCAAATATCTTAAGCCTCTAAACTATTTATATAAAACCCTTACCTAGGCTAAGTTATTTAGGTCCTTAATATGTATAGATTCAATATGTACATTCACGTTTCTCTTAGTCGATTATGTATAATAGTAATAGCATTTGTAGCTAGCTAGTAAGTTAATAAAGATATTGGATTGGAGTTTACGTTTGTTTGTGTGTGATTAAAATATCTTAGACTACTGAAAATTCCGAGGATTGTGAAATACGAGCTGTAATTTGTTTCTAAAACGCAAGGGACGTGAAAGCTGCTGAAATTCATCGGCAGATTAGTAGTATGGCGCGACTGCTACAAGCGATGGAATGGTAAGAAAATGGTCGTCCAAAAGTGCACGATGAGAGACGAAGTGGGCAACCGTGCGGCATTAGTGATGATCTGGTGCGGAAAGTTGATGAAGAAGTTCGAGAAAACAGAGGCGATTTCATCATTATTTAATGTGTTTCCTCAAGTTTTAAGAAATATCCTCTATGAAATTGTGGTGAAAAAGTTACAAAGTAGATTAAGGTCCGGGCGTTCACGTAAAAATAAAATTGTAAAAAGTAGGCTTGTGTTTTTTTGATATTAAAACGGTACTTACTTTAAAAACGAGCCTCGTATATACACTACCGTCAGAAAGTATTTGCCCAAGAAATTTCAACGTAACTGCCAAAATTTAATACCTAATTAAACTCTTTTATTATATTAGGTAAATTTAATTTTTCTTAACAAATGTTCATCATAAAATTGTTTAGATAAGCCTTTCTGGTGAAATCACAAATTAAAAACCAATTAGAGCAAATTTGGAAATTAACCATTAGCAAACAGTACTTTGTCATTGATATAGGCTCAATTGTTTTGTGAAAATGCCAAAAACGAAAGAAGTTTCCATTGAAAATCGGGCTCTGATAATTGCGAGACATCAAAATGGTCACTCGAGTCGACAAATCGTGAAATGTGGATGCCAAGGAGAACGGTGGACTATACCGTAAAAAAAAATTCTCCGGGACATGGAATTCCCAACCAAAACCGTTCAGGAAGGCCTCGAAAAACGACTTCCGCTGAAGACAGAGCTATAACAATGTCCAACAGACGTAATCGTCGCCTAATCGCACCAGAAATCACGGCTCAAGTAAACCTGGAGCGGTCCATCCCCATCAGCGTGACAACCGTGAAGAACAGGTTAGCAGAAGGTGGACTACACGGGAGAATTGCAGTGAGGAAACCACTGCTTAGGTAAGTGACTAAACGTAAACGATTAGAATGGACCCGAGAACATGAAAATTGGACGTCAGAACAATGAAATTCCGTCCTTTGGAGCGACGAATCTAAATTCGAAATTTTCTGTTCAAATCGACGAGTTTACGTGCGGCGGTCAGCTGGGGAGAGGATGTTGGAAGCCTGTCAGTTGCCTACAGAAAAACATGATGGAGGTTGTTTTTTTTTTTTTTTTTTTTATATGGTCTAGCACACGTGCTGCAGGGAAGTCCCTAAAGCGTTCCAGGAGCAGCATGTGTGCGGAAAAAGCCATTCACGTTGTTCTTGAATCGCTGTAAATTGTACTCGGTGGGAAACACAGCGCTGGGCAAATTATTCCAAAGGGATGATGTTCTCCATATAAAAGACTGCTTGAAAAGCATTGTACGCGGAGTAAAAAGCTGAACCTCATACGGATGTGAAGCACCAGCGCGACGTGTATTTCTAACATGCACCGCTTTGGGAGGAATTAAGCGGGCTACATCCTTCGAACACTTTCCATGAAAATACTTGTAGAACAGATTCAAGTCGCCAACCGTTCTTCGATGTTCCAGCGAATCAAGGCCGCCGGTCAGTTCCGGGTCTCCAATCAGACGAACAGCTCTTCTCTGAACAGAATCCAACAAATACAGTGTATGTTTGGGAGCGGAGCCCCAAACATGGGAGCAGTATTGCATAGTTGGTCGAATTTGAGCTTTGTAAAGAATTAACAGTTGTTGTGGAGTGTAAAGCAGTAATGGTTTGAGGTTGTTTTGGCAATGGTAAAGTTGGAAAAATCTTTAGCCTAGAAGGAATCATGCGAAAAGAACAGTATCAAGAAATTTTGCTAACTCAAATGCTTCCTTCTGGAAGAGATATTTTTCAGGAAAAATTTATTTTTTAGCATAACAACGTCCCTAAACATTCTACTAAATAAATTAAAGAACTTTTGGACCAATGGAAATCCGATGACGTCCTGGAAGTGATGACTTGGCCTCCACAATCACCCGACTTGAACCCCATCGAATTGCTGTGGGACAATTTGGACAAGTGTGTTTGAAAACTCAATCTAACATCAGAAAATCACTTGTGGGAACTTTTACAAGCAGGATGGGTTAAAATAACCGAAGAAACTCTGAAGAAACTACTGGACAGAATGCCGAAACTCGGTAAAGTGGTAATTAAAAAACAAAGGATAGATGAGAAAAATGCTGGAAAATCATGAATATTTTTTCTGATTTTCTAGACTGTAAATAATGTAGAAATAAATAATAATTCAATAAAATTTAAAAAAATATATATATTATCTGGGTTTTGTTGTCTTGGGACTGAAATAACTACGTGGGTAAATACTTTCTGACGGTAGTGTATAAGGAATATTTGATTGTGTAATATATATTCAGTCGTATTTCGTACTCCAAATTAAATAACATAATCAAACTAAAACCTAACAATCTTACATTCACCAGATATTGGACGATAGTACCCAATGGTATGACGGTAAAACAATTTATCAGTAATTTTCCAATCTTGTATTAATTATATTAATTAAAAATTTGTTATTTATGTGTGAGATCTTTTAGCCGTACACCAAGCTAATAGAAATTTTTAAAAGATATGTGTAGTCAGTCAATAAGTTTTGAAAGCGGAAATGAAACAAGATGAATTAATGAGCTGAAATACATTTATTCTTCAGTATACGCTCAATACATTTTTTCCAGAGATTTTCCAATTCATTTATCCCATATCTAAAGTGGTTTTGTTGAAAAACACTTTCCACATAGAAATCTTTTGCGATTTGGGAACAGATGGAAGTCAGACGGAGCAAGATGTGGCAAATAGGGTGGATGTTCTAACAATTCGTACTTCAATCCGATCAGTTTTGCCGTTGCCTAAGCACCTCTGTGAGCAGGTGCATTGTCATGATGAAAGATGATTTTTTTCTTCTGCAAACCGGCCCTTTTCTCACGAATTTTCTCATCCAGCTGGTCCAAAAGGTTGCAATAATATTCTCCTGTGATTGTTTTATCGGTTTGAAGGTAGTCAATTAACAAAATTCCTCTGGCATCCCAGAACACTGATGCCATTTTTTGGACGACTTTGGCTGCTTTGGAGCTGAACAACCGGGTTCAGTCCACCGTGCGGTTTGTTGTAGCAGTTCAGGAACATACTGGTAAACCCAAGTCTCATCCATAGTTACAAATGGACGCACAAAAGCAGTTTTATTATTTTTGAAACGAGCCAAATGTTTAGAAAGTTTCTCTCGAATACGTTGTTGTTTCGCTGTTAGCAAATGCGGCACTCATCTTGTGAATAGCTTTCCCATACCCAAAACATTAGTTAAGATCTCATATACTGATCCATGTGAGATGCCTATAGCTTCAGCTAAATCATCCTCACTTAATCGACCGGCAGTCTTCGATTATCATATCTTGTACTTGCAGAACAGTTTTTTCAGTTGTTGCAGTTTTTGGACGACTTGAATGTGGATCATCATTGACGCTTGTACAACGTTTAAACTCTAGAGTCAACCTATTGGAAATGAAGGAGCAGACTCCTTTAAAATTTTCACTAACTTTGCATGGATTCCAGTTGCCGATAAACCTTCCAAAACAAAGAATTTTAACACTGCACGATATTCGACTTTTTCATTTTTAAAAAATACTCAAACACGTCTACTTTAACCACCTGATAAACAATGAATGACTTGACAGATCGACTTGACATTTAGGGTGTGTCCATATGACAGATGAATCTTCAAAATGGTGTTCAATATTTGGTTCAAGTGATGCTCCATAGGTGTCGCTTTCCAAACTTATTGACTGACCTGACAAATACAAAAGAAATTTAAAAGAGTTAGAGAGACGGGTTGATTACACCAATACACAAAAAAGGCAATAAAAACTTAGTATTAAGTTGCATTTCGAACACTAAAAGTTTCAGCAGACTGCAAAAAAATAATAACTCTTATTCCAGATGATTAGAACAGCAAGCTGAATTACGAACAGGTCGTTCGTGTATAGACCATATCATTACAGTAACAGAATGAAAATAAAACGACAAAGGTCTATGAAACCATACCGTTGTGTAAATTGTTGCAAAAGCTTCGAGGAACAACAGTAACTGTAACCTTAATAACAGGTATATAACATTTTTACAATAATATTAGATGAAAAATACAATTGCAAAGCAGATTCTCGAGCAAGTTCATATCCGAATTCTTGACAAATCGACTCATCAAAACGAGAAAGTGGTAAAACATGATACCCCCTGCCGTCGGGCAGTAAAAAAATGGGGAATCATCATTTACGATTTGCCTTTAGTTTTAAATTTCAATGAAAAATGAGTCTTTCCAAACTTTTGTGCACATTTACAAAAATAAAGGTGAGTTGTAGCTACTACTATTAGATTTTTTGGCGTCAGTGTCGATAATAAAACTACATAAAATTTCAAATTTAAAAAGTCTGACGTCATCATTTCCGTTTGAAACTCGACCCACATGTATATACAAGATGTCCCAGGATCTACCCGAAATAACTCGAAAATAAATCTTTAAAAAAAAAACGCAGAGCCAGTTTGAGAAAGGCAGTGCATCATCTGAAGGGGCTGTTGCTTGCTGCAAAATTTGAACACCTTTGATAAAAAATTTTATTAATAAAGGGGTTTCTTTTTAAAATCACACTTTTGTCAACCTTCATTATTATTACACAGATTAAAAAACGGAATAGAAGAAATAGATGAAGTGATGCATTGTTGGAGTGGAGTAAAAAAGGAAGAAAGAGCAAAGGCCGGAGTTGAAATATTAGTAAAAAAGAAGTGAAAAAAGAAAATAACATCTTGGGAACCCATCAATGAAAAATTCATAAAACTAAATATAACAATGCTAGGAAAAGACATGGTAATATTAGGAGTATACGGCCCAACAGAAGACAGCACTATAAGAGAAAAAGATAACTTCATGGAAACAATAGAAATAGAAATACAAAAAGTAAAGAAAAACCAAGAATTAATAATAATGGGAGATCTGAATGGGAGAACAGGAAGGAAAACAAAGGACAATACCGTAGGACCATTCGGAGAAGACATTACTAACGACAACGGAGAGAGACTAATAGAGCTGTGTGAACTAAACGGCCTCAAAATAACAAACGGATTCTACAAACACAAAGACATCCACAAATATACTTGGATGCAAGAAACACGAAACTTAAAATCAATAATAGACTACATTATAATTAAAAACGAGACCACTATCAAAATAAAAGACGTAAGAGTAAAGAGAGGGGCAGAATGTGGAACAGACCATAGACTATTAATAGCAAATATAAAAGTACCGTGGTACAAGACAATAAAGCAAAAAGGAACAATAGCTAAAGACAACATAAATACTAATGAGATAAAAGAAAAAGCAGACAAAGAAATAAAATACAAAATACACTTACTGCAAGACGAAACGATAAGAGACCTATACAGTCGACGATTAGATCAAAAATTAAATGAATTTAACTACGACAACCTCCAACAGATGTATGATCACATAAAAGAATGCATCAAACAGGCGGCCCTAGAAGCATTAGGTAAAGAAGACAACGAGAATAAGAAACATAAAATTAGAATCTGTGAAAAAACCAAAGAATCTATAAACGAGAAAAAAAGACTATACGAAAAATGGCTGAATACAAAATCAGAAGAAGATCTACAGAAATATAAAGAGAAAAAGCAGAAACGAAGAGGATGATAAACAAAGAAAAGAACGCGAGATGGGAAAAATCGTGCGAACAAGTAGAACAGTATATAGGAGGAACTAGAAGCACAGAGTCATGGAGAATAATTAAATCATTAAGGACCAACAATAGAGAGAAGATGTTTATAGAGTATATCCCAGAAAGCGAGTGGGAAGAATATTAGAAGAAGCTGCTAACAGAAAACAGACAAGAATTCCAGGAAGAGAACCCTGAAGAAGAACAGAATAAGGAAAAAAAAAGAGATAGAACTAAGCTATGAAGAAGTAAACAAGATAATAAAAACACTCAAAAATAATAAATCTGCAGGGCCTGGGGTGTGGTAAATGTAATGATTAAGTACGGGTCTAATAAATTACATCGAATGCTGAGAAACATGTTCCACAGAGCGATAAATGGACAAAAAAATACCAGAGGAATGGTCAAAAACCTATATAGTATCTATATTTAAAAAGGGAGACCGCAGAAAATGCACAAACTATAGAGGCCTAAGCATAATATCGAGTATGGGACGTTTGTATGGAAAAATTATTAAAAATATATCATAGAGAAAAATATAAAAGGAAAAATTGGAGAAGACCAAGCAGGCTTTACGGCCGGAAAATCATGTATAGACCACACATACACTATAAAACAAACAATGGAAAAAAAAAAACTGGCAAAGAATAGAGAAGTTCATTTAGCCTTCATAGACATAAGAAAGGCCTATGACTCAGTACCAAGACAAAGATTATGGAACGCAATGAAAGAAATAGGCATTGACAAAGAACTAATATACGCAGTAAAAGCTCTCTACGAAAACAACACAGTGAACATAAACATAGGACATAAAATAGGGAAGAGACTCCAAACATCAAAAGGCCTATTACAAGGATGCTCTACATCCCCCACACTATTCAAAATATACCTCGAACAAACATTAAAAAAATGAAAGCAAAACTGTAGTGGAATGGGAGTCCCAATACGAGAAGATTACTTATATACTCTAAGTTTCGCAGACGACCAAGTAATCATAGCGCAAGATGAGGAAGACTTTAGTTATATGGTAAGAAAACTGAAAGAAGAATACACTAAAGCAGGATTAGCAATAAACTTTGATAAAACGGGATATCTAACAACAAAGGAGGGAAACGTGGAGAATCTAGAAGTCGATAACGAAACAATAATCAAAGGAACCGAAGATTTAAATATTTAGGAACCATCATTTCAAATAACGCAACATCAGAAGAAGAGATTAAAGCTAGATTAGGACAAACGCGGACATGCATAAGACAATTAAATTCGATCCTGTGGGACAAGCACATTACAAAGAGAAACAAAACACGCATATACAAAACAATAATACAAAGCATAATGACAGATGGGTCAGAAACATGGACGAACAACAAAAGAAATAAATCTAAAATTAACGCGGTAGAGATGGAGTATTGGAGAAGATGTTGTAGAGTGACACGTATGGAGAGAATAACAAATGAAGAAATAAGAAGTAGAATGAACATCAAAGAGAACGCAATAAATATCATTAAAGAAAAACGATTAAAATGGTATGGACACATAAGACGGAGCGAAGTGGATAAAGAAAATAACGGAGTGGAGCCCTATAGGGAGAAGAAAAAGAGGAAGACCCAGACGATCGTGGAGAGACGATGTGGATGAGGATGGAGGACAGGGGTCTAACAGATGGAGACTGGGAAGATAGAAACGGATGGAATCAAAGGCTGAGAGAAGGAAGACAGTGTCAGCTGTAGAAAATCCTTGATATATATATATATATATATATATATATATATATATATATATATATATATATATATATATATATATATGTATATATATATATATATATATATATATATATATATATATATATATATATATATATATATATATATATATATATATATATATATATATATATATATATATATATATATATATATATATATATATATATATATATATATATATATATATATATATATATATATATATATATATATATATATATATATATATATATAAATATATATATATATATATATATATATATATATATATATATATATATATATATATATATATATATATATATATATATAAATATATATAAATATATATATATATATATATATATAATATATATATTAAAAAAACGGACATAAAACTATCAGAGATCTCTCTTATTACCGAAATTATAAGAAATAACTGAGAGGTTCGTTATCTTATCGCTATTATGGGAGGGTATGTGGTGCTAGGAAAATACACTAGAATTGAAATCATAATCTTAAATTACAAATAACACTAACAACAATCAGTGTGAGGGTTATATTGAGATTTTGGAATCTTTAGCATCATACTTTATTTTTGTACTCAACACGCCTCGTTCCAACCATGTTAGCAACATTAAGAGCGGCGACTGTCGGCTAACGAGTAAAGTATTATTTGTTCAATCTGACCCTTCACTTTTAACACACATGAAATACTATTATGTCAAATTAGATATAGGATTATAGAGGTTTCATAGTTTAGTGCAAAATATGCTCATTTCAATTTATATTTTATCATTGCGCATTCGTAAATACAACTTCAATTTAGGAACTTTTGTGTTGACCCATCAAATAATAATAACCGGGGTGCTAACCATTCCCGTTCCATAGATATCGGTCGGTCGTGATTTAAAAAAAATCCATCTTAGCTACCTAATAGCTAATAAATCAATCTAGCTCAATCTAGAATGTAGTAATAAAAGGGTAAAATAAATTTTTATTAACTAAATATTTGTTTAAGTATAAATAAATAATTGACAGACAGACAGATTTGACAGACAAGAGAACAGCTAGTAAGCTGCTGGAATATGGACTTCTGTCCATTTTCAGTTGGTTTACAATAATTATATATACTTGAGGAAGGATCCCTCGAAAAGCGCTACCTGCTTTTAAAGCGTTGACTGTGTCAACCACTCTGTCGGTTCGAAAGCTACTGTGTCAGCTTCCGATGGAGTAATAGGTATGCGTACTTAATACAATTCGTTGTATCCTACCATCGTGCACCGTAACTTCTGGGATAAGTACCACTTGATACCGTTCTCTTGTTTGTCAATCCTAGCCTGACTGACGAGCCGTGATACGGCGAAACGCGTCTCAGGATGGATTTGACAGACAAGAGAACAGCTAGTAAGCTGCTGGAATATGGACTTCTGTCCATTTTCAGTTGGTTTACAATAATTATAAACAAATAAAATAAAATAATTTTGTCTCGGTACAGCGATGCGGTGTACTGAAAAGTATATTAAAAACACTCCACCAGGTAGGTAAATTATCAAACTTAATGCACTCGTGATAATTTTCGCTCAGTCAACATATTATGAATTCTAGAAGTTTTAAAAAAATTTTTAATTAGTACTTTTCGGGATAGGGTGGGAGACAGCGATTTTTGGCTATTTTTTAAAAATAATACAAAGAATAGTGTGCCCAAGTATGACATCATATTTATTTTCATCCATCAAAGAATATACTGACAAATCCAATATTTATATTTTTAGGATTTTATTTGGATGTTTCTTCAATTACGAATCAAAAACCAAAAACAAATAAAATCACTTTGACAGAAATCATGTAGTTGTGTGATTTTTCGAGTGTTGACAGAATAATTTTTAAATAAACCTTCATAAACATCTGATATTTATTTATATTATACTAGCCGTGCCCGCGGCTCCGCTCGCGTGGACTCGATTCACTATTACCATCACTGCTTATTCCTTACGTTACCTAACGTAATAAAATATATCCTATAACCTGGCCAGAGAACATCATACATATTTAAAAAAAAAAAAAAAACACATAAATCGGATAAGTGGTTCTTGAGTGCTAAACGCACTAACGGACAGACAGACAGAGAGACGTTGCGTTTTATATATATTATAGATTTTTTTTTTGATAAATATTAAGTTAAGAATTAAAAAAAAAAAAACACGTAAATCGGATAAGTGGTTCTCGAATGATAAGCACACTAACAGACAGACAGACAGAGAGACGTTGCGTTTTATATATTATATAGATTATTATTATTAATATATAATCTGGCCAGAGAACATATGTATGAATTTAAAAAAAACACACTTAAATCGGATAAGTGGTTCTTGAGTGATAAGCGCACTAACGGACAGACAGACAGATAGAGAGACGTTGCATTTTATATATATATTGTATTCTTTGTTACATGATATTGTTCCATATTTAACGGTTTAGGCAGCGCACTGTAAGAGAGTGCACTAGCGGCAAACTTTTTCGACTTGATTCACTATTATCATCACTGCTTATTTCTTATATTACCTAACATAATAAAATATATCCTACAACCTGACCAGAGGACATATGTATAAATCTAAAAAAAAACGGGTAAATCGGATCAGTGGTTCTCGAGTGATAAGCGCACTAACGAACAGACAGACAGAGAGACGTTGCATTTTATATATATTATAAAAGACTATAGATAACCTGGCCAGAGAACAAATGTGTGAATTAAAAAAAAAACGTAAATCGGATAAGTGGTTCTCGAGTGATAAGCACACTAACGGACAGACAGACAGAGAGACGTTGCATTTGATATATATTATAGATATTCTTTGCTACATGCCATTGTTCCATATTTAATGGTTTAGGCAGTGTATTGTAAGAGAACGCGTTAGCGGCAAACTGCTTATTCCTTATGTTACCTAACGTTATAAAATATAGCCTATAATCTGGCCAGAGAACATCTGCATGTTTTTAAAAAAAGCACGTAAATCGGATAAGTGGTTTTCCAGTAAAACGCGCACTAACGGACAGACAAACAGACAGACAGAGAGACGTTGCATTTTATATATATTATAAATTAAGTATTTTAATAATAAACATGAACAGAGTTTTAATAGGTATAAATAAAAAAAAATTTCGTGCATTGTATATTAAACTATTGAAGTAGGTATTTTCGAATTTACTGATGAAGATTAGAAGAGTGTGTGGAGTCTATTGCGAACAGAGATGTGTGGGCTAAATGTAACTCTATAGTCTCACAGAAAGTGGGTTAAATTACAATCAACAAAGTTGAAATGGGGATATAGGAAAGATCAATATAAAGAAAATGTGTAACAATTTAATCTTATTTGTTTCTACCAAATCTGTCGCAATACAAATACACTATTTATCAATTACTAAGCAATTAAAGTTTTTATGGCTCATATTCCACAAAATCTAAAATTCTCCAGCACTAAATTGCATAGGTTGTAACTTTTGTCAAGACAACTAGCAACTGATACCAGTTGCGCGCTAACGCCACAAAAATTGAGAGTTGTAGACGCTTCGAAAGTCGCTCACCGCGGTAGTCGCGTGTTCCTCTATACACAAAGCAAATATATTGTGTTGACTTTATCACCAAGTCGTGACGCCTGAGACGCACGCTGCAAAGCGCCCATGTAGAACAAGTACAACTTTATGGTGATGTTATTTGCCTAATCACGTCCAGAGTTTACCTCTCCTCCTACCCCAGAGTACCTCCTATATTTTCTTTAAATAAAACATTCTATACAGCTTTTTAATATGAACCCAACAAACTTGTTATATATGGTATGTCTATTTTTCATGGTTCTACAGAAGAAGAAGGTACTTTAAATATTTTACCAAGAGTAACTTTTACGATCTATTTATATCTTCAAACCCTAGTTCGTATTTATGGGATGTTGGTACTTACTTCCGAAGGTTTGCGTGCGGCTTTATGTCTTTCCCTGTAGAACCGATCTTTAACAGAAGAAAATTCAGGAATTGCAACTTCAAGCAGTCCATCTCTCGCAGCTCTTGGATCAGATACTTCTTCTATGTAGATCTGAGATATAGAAACCGATTCATTTCTAGCGCGTTTTTTTGCTTTATGCATACACAGGTCAACTTCATTTTTCCGATGTCAGGGCTACAAGTATGTTTTGATTTTTACTCCAAAAATTTATAATCTTTACAGGTAGTTATCGTTCCACGACAAGGCCGATTGGCACATTCCATAATATGGTCGAGTTCTTAAATAATCGTTTTATCGTATGCCGGTGTCCCGAAAGTAAAAATGCAGGTTTTTCTCTTTTGGTTTCGATTATTTGTATATCCATTATGATACCAACAATCTAGGAACAGTCCATACTTCCCAACCGAAGATAAGCCACCGCAAAGCGGCAATTGATGTTCCCACATCAAGTTAGTACGTTTAGGCCACAAAATCTGCCCTTCTAGTCGTGCTTTCTACGTCAGAAAAATACGTTTTCAACATAAAAAGATTTGATCTTGAACCACACAGCCCCACAACTGGCAGTTGTTCGAACAATCCCCGTTTACATGCAACGCCGGACTCAAATGTGTCACAAATCAAAAAAAATCTGGCCACAAACGGTAAAAGTAAAAGCCAGGCAATCTTTAAACTGAATTACTTAGATGCGGCTATGATAATCTTTCCTGAAAACGCTCAGACCATTCAAATGTACTTGACAATCGTGTTAATGCTAATGACAACCGAAATGAGCACATAGCTAGATAAACTCACGACAAGTCAACGCTTTGCACAATACCTACACCAGGAAAGTAGGAACAAGACATTCCCTACAACAGGCTCGTGACATGTGGTAAAGTTACCTCTCCTCTCACCCCAGGTACCTCCTATATTTTCTTTAAATAAAACATTCAATACAGCTTTTTAAAACAAACCCAAAAATATTGTTATGTATGGTATGTCTATATTTTATGGTTCTACAGAAGAAGCAGGTGCTTTAAATATTTTACCAAGAGCAACTTTTACCATCTATTTATATCTTCAAATCCTAGTTTGTATTTATGGGATGTTAGTACTTACTTCCCAAGGTTTGTGCTCGGCTTTATGTCTTTCCCTGTAGAACCGATCTTTAACAGAAGAAAACTCAGGCATTTCAACTTCAAGCAGTCCATCTTTCGCAGCTCTTAGTTCAGACACTTCTTCTATGTAGATCTGAGATATAGAAACCGATTCATTCCGAGCGCGTTTTTTCACTTTATGCATACACAGGTCAACTTCATTTTTTCCGATGTCAGGGCTACAGGTATGTTTTGATTTTGACTCCAAAAATTTATAATCTTTACAGGTAGTTATCGTTCCAGGACAAGGCCGATTGGCACACTTCCATAATATGGTCGAGTTCTTAAATAATCGTTTTATCGTATACCGGTGTCCCGAAAATAAAATTGCTGGTTTTCCCCTTTTGGTTTCAATTATTTGTATATCCATTGTAATAACAAACAATCTAGGAACTGTCACGGCTTAGACTAAAAATACTGTAAAACTAATGTCACTTGCCATCTGAAAATTGCTGAATAAATACCTTGGTTCTCGTTTTCAGCATCGCCGTTCGTACACTGTCGACAGTCATGAAATATTCTCCTTGGGTACACTAACCCGTAGAGTAGGAACGTTTGGCGGGGAAAGCAGTGTTGTCAGATGAAGGTAATTAAAAATTTTCAAATTTATTATCGAGATATGGCAATCGTGTATATTTATTTGAACGATGAGACGGGATGGTAAGATTACTTAGAACTTTCATAACAAATGTCATTTTTGTCCATTCGTTCAGAAAATCGTTACTTTCTGAACCACTATTTGTTTTTTTTTGAAATATGGTATTTTTCCAACGATCTCACCAGGAGACTGCAAGTCTTGCGATGTCTTTATCAAATTTTATATAGTTCTTGAGAGAACAGCGCGAAAGGAGTGGGACCGATAAATTTTGTATAGCTTCCATAGTACTTCTTCCTGGTTATTGGTTGATATAATAAATAAGTTTTAAGCATAATTATTTATAGTCAAACATATGAGAAATTAAAGTAGTACATTTTAGGCTGCTATTCTGATATAATGTTTTATCTAAGGTTTTGCTGAAAGGACTTTTCGTCCAAAAAACAACTCACTCGCACACCAGCAGTGTTGCTTCCTGTGAACAATATGGCGGAATACCCGCCATTCTTGCTCGTTACGGATACCCCTGTAACGATATCAAAATTGTTTACTAACTTTCTCAGAGAAGAGTACGAAAAAAAGACAAGCTTAATAAGTTATTAAAAGTCAAGCTCCTACAACAACACAAGTAGGAGCTACATCAAAAAACTAAAGTTGAAATTTAATAACAAAGATTCTCTCACCAACACTACAGACGTATTATCAGAAGGAGATCGATTCAATGATGTCGTCAATTCCTAGCTCAAAACACAAAAGAAACAAAAACGGAGGATCAAGCAAGAAACTTAAGAATATTGAAATAGATACCCTGCTGGAGACAGGCCAACAGAAGCCAAGTGGGGGCGCTAATACAAAACAAACAGACGTCATCTCAAAGAAGTATCCTATCAATGAAAAAAGACGTGAGGTGTCATCACAAACCAATATACAATCCATTTTCACAATCGAGTATATTCAACCCTACCAATGAGGCAACAAAAGAGAAAAACCATCCCAAACAGAACTACAGTCTGTCAAGTAAACACGTGTCCGCGATAATTCATTTTTGGTAGATGCGATTCAACAAAAAATCAGTGGAGGGAACCTTTGTCTACCACGCATTTCAGTTTTTTTTTTGTGGGTCTAGCACACGTGCTGCAGTTAAGTCCCTAAAGCGCTCCAGGAACGGCATGTGTGCGGAATCAGTAAAAGTATCAGTCGATCCCGAACTTTCGTCGAAATCACGTAAACTCCAAAATGAGTCACTTGTTTGCGCTTCAGTTCGAGGCACTCTTTCTTTCTTCCCATCCAAAGTTGGTATCGTTTGTGAAGAACTGGGGAAATCATTTTAACAGGACGAACAATGTCGACGAGTTGCCATAACGTGGCTCGGTAGGTAAAGTCACTCCGAAAGTCGAAAAATGGTGTCCTTGTTTTCACGGGACTCGAAATTGACAATGCGTCAAGAAGGAGCAAAATGAAGAAAATCGGGTTTGAATGTGTCCCATGAGACCATTCGACAACATCATCGTGCTTATGATGTCAAATTCCGAAGCACGTTGAAGAAACCTTTACTGGCCCTCACAATTGCCGGACGCCAACCCTATTGAAAATGTTTGGTCCCTTGTAAAGGGAAAGCTCAGAGAAAAAACTCTGAGGACTTTCACTCTGAGTTGTCTCACGAGATTCGAAAA
Source organism: Pachyrhynchus sulphureomaculatus (assembly GCA_019049505.1). NCBI lineage: Eukaryota > Metazoa > Arthropoda > Insecta > Coleoptera > Curculionidae > Pachyrhynchus > Pachyrhynchus sulphureomaculatus. Next base: position 221,200,237 of record CM032447.1, on the reverse strand, counting down.
ATTTGCAGAGTATGCGGAAAAATCTCGTCGACAAGCACGCTTAGGCAAGTGAATAAACGTAAACGATTAGAATGGGCCCGAGAACATGAAAATTGGACATCAGAACAATGAAATTCCGTCCTTTGGAGCGACGAATCTAAATTTGAAATTTTCAGTTCAACTCGACGAGTTTACGTACGGCGATCAGCTGGAGAGAGGATGTTGGAGCCTGTTGCCTACAGTAAAAACATGGTGGAGGTTCAGTAATGGTTTGGGGTTGTTTTGGCAACGGTAAAGTTGGAAAAATCTTTAGGATAGAAGGAATCATGCGAAAAGAACATTTATTAACTTAAATGCTTCCTTCTGGAAGAGATATTTTTCAGGGGAAATTTATTTTTCAGCATGACAACGACCCTAGACATTCTGCTAAACAAATTAGAGAACTTTTGGACCAATAGAAATTCGATGACATCCTGGAAATGATGACTTGGCCTCCACAATCACCAGACTTGAACCCCATCGAACTGCTGTGGGACCATTTGGACAGGTGTGTTAGAAAACTCAATCCAACATCAGAAAATCACTTGTGGGAACTTTTACAAGCAGAATGGATTAAAATAACCGAAGAAACTTCTGTAAAGAATGCCGAAATTCTACAAAGCGGTAATTAAAAACAAAAGTCACATAGATGAGAAAAAATCCTGGAAAATCATGAATAGTTTTCTGATTTTCTAGATTGTAAATAATGCGAAAAAATAATATAAATAATAATTCATTAAAATTTAAAAATATATATATATTATCTGGGTTTTTGTTATTTTGGGGCTGAAATAATTAGGTGGGCAAATACTTTCTGACGGTGTGTAGTCTTGGGCAAAATTGGGCGACCTGTTCAAAATCAAAAGAAGAATCTGTTGCATTTGCCAATTACGGAGGATCGCACAGCGTAGAATAATCAACAAGATTCCACACATATCTTGATAATTTCAAGAAGCGCATTCGAAAGAATTGTGCCACAACCTGGCCACAAACAATAAAAGTAAACGCCAGGCTTAAACTGAATTACTTAGGTGCGGCTATGAAAATCTTTTCTGAAAACGCTCAGACCATTCAAATTACTTCACAATCGTGTTAATGCTAATGACAACCGAAACAAGCACGTAGTAAGATACTCTCATGAAAACTGAACGCTCTGCACAATACCTACACCAGGAAAGTAGGGACAAGAAGCTCACTACAATAGGCTCGTGACATGTGACAAAGTTCACTTCGACAAAGTTCAACCAACTCATTTATAACGAAGACAGTCATAAGCTAAAAAGACAAAAGATGCTATAAAATGTACGAAATATTTTGTACTCATCATATACGAATAAGGATTGTGTTGGTAGCAGTTTCTGCAAATTATTAGGTTATCGAAAAAGTATTGAGCCTTTTAAAGTCAAAAATGAGACAATTGCTTTTTATATTTTGAAAGAACTTTATTAAGGGGTTAAATACATCTCGAATTTTCAAAAATTCGTTTTGTTTTTACGGATTTTTATTCTCTACACTAAGAATTATTAAAAAAAAAAATTAAAGGTGAACACCACTATAAGATTTTAAAAAAATCGATTTTTTTTCTTGGCTTAAATGATTCTTTATGTTGTCTAGAATTTGGGAAAAAGTTTTATAGCAGGAAAAAATCCGTAACACGTTTGTTTCGACGTAGAACTGGACCGCCTGCTGCGCGCGACAAGGGTACCTACTGAGACTCACTGAGACCACGTTTTTTCACCTTACCGAACACATAACTCAATGAGTTTTCAATCAATCGACTAAAAATTTTGTACACAGCTTTAAGAAGTCATAACTCAGGGAATAACGTACAGATTTTACGATCAATGCAATTTTTTTTTTATTAACAATTCAGTGCAAAATTTTTCATTTTTTTTTGTTTTTTAATTCTATGTTCAACCCTTTGTGAGAAATCTTTCCGGTAGTGCAAAAAAGAGGGTTTGTTCCCTGAGGGCTACAGCCGCCATTTTGTATTAAAAAATTTTGAAAAAAATCATGTATATTCTTTGATATTTGTATAATAAAATTTTTTAAATCGCAAGTCGATATCTTGTATAGTTCTTCGTAAAAAAATTCTTAAAGTTCACCTTTTTTTTTTAAACCCTACAATTATAGCATTAAATGGGAGCTGGCGTCGGATTGGAACCGCTACCTGTTTTCAGACACTGTCTGCCATATTACTCAGTTCATTTTTAGTATTTTTTAACTTTTTTTTTTAAATCTGAATCATTGATTTTTCTACAAAAAGGCCAGAGGTTTTTTAAATTTTTCTAGTGATGATTTTTCATAAATAATTTATCAAAAATTTTTGGCCGAAAATTGCACACTAAAGTTTGAAACATCGTAAATTTTTTATTTTTGAAAAAAAACACCCTTCGACAATCTTTAACTATTACATTATTTTACACGATTAATTTTTATTGGAGGGGTCATAGTTTTCATCTATGTCTATTTAACCAGATAAAAAACAATGTTAATATTTAAAAATAAAATTCTTATAATTTAAAGTACGATAAAAATATATAAACGCCATTCTTTTGTATTATTAACCTTTAAAATATATATTTTTTGAATATACGTACATACTTTTTGCAGCGCCCAGGTGTATGTAACCTATTAAACCGAATATGTGCCATTTTATTCGATGACCTTCTGCCATTTTTCTGGCAATACTCCGGTCAGTGTAAAACTTCTGTAGTTTCTGGGCAAAAAAATTGTGATTGTGGACTGTGGTTTTCACAGGCCTCTTTTGAATCTAACTTAACACCATTCAGAGAGCTTTGCAGATACCGAAACAAGTGATATCCTGACGATGTCAGGTCCGGGCTACACGGTGGATGCATTAAAACTTCCCAGTCAAGATCTATCAATTTTTGCCGAGTCATCAAAAATGTGTGTGGCCTAGCGCTGTCGTGGTGGAAGACGACACCCTCTCCGTTGGCATTTTTTTTTTTAAACGCGATCTTCGCGATCTTTTTCGCACATTATTGTCACACGTGATTCAGTTTTTGTCGTCCGTGATCAACTGTGAAAAGTTTTATTTTTTATCATTTGAATTAGGTTGGCAATAAAATCAGAATTTTATAAGGTTTTCAGTAAAATCAAATGTTATTAGGTTGACAGTTCCGATAAATGTCACAGCTGTTTGTTTTCTTCCAGTTAATATAACCTCGCATTGCAGTGTTTAACCCATGTACTTTAATTCACATTCAAAGTATGGCTAATGGTTGTAAAAACTCTCCCAACACTTTTTGTCATATATGTGATGAGTTTGTAGTTAAAAAACATCAAAGAAACGTTACTGACTTTGTAAAAAAAGTATACTTTGCATATTTTGGTGTAGAAATCGGTAATCAAGAAAATTGTTGGGTTCTTCACAAAGTATGTTATGTTTGTGTTGAGGATCTTAGGAAATGGTATAAGAAAGAAAAGAAAGCTTTTAGAATTGCAGTACCCATGGTATGGGGAGAGCAAAAAAATCATTCAAATGATTATTATTTTTGCAGCGTTGCTGTTTCTGGATATAACCCCAAAAATAAGAAAGTAATTGTCTATTCTAACTTTACTTCAGCTAATCGGCCGGTAGGACATGGACCGGGACTTCCTGTCCCTGAGCCACCTCAGTCTATTGATGACGTTTTACAGTCCATACTCGACTTTAATAAAAGTCGACCAGATGATGATGAGTTTCAATGTTCTCTAGAAAATTTAAAACCATAGTTGTTTACACAAGCTGAGTTAAATGATTTAGTGAGAGATTTGGGTTTGACTAAGGAAAAGGCAGAATTGCTTGGTTCTAGGCTGAAAGAACAACATTTATTGGAATCTGGAACATCTATTTAACATTATAGAACAAGAGATCAACACTTTGCTCAGTTTTTCAAGCAGGAAGAGGATTTGGTTTACTGCCATGATATTGGTAGTCTAATGAACGAATTTGGCATTGAGTACAAGAAGGAAGATTGGAGGCTCTTTATAGACTCATCAAAAACTAGCTTAAAAGGTGTTCTGTTACAGAACGGAAATACTTATGCTTCACTGCCTGTTGCTCATTCAGTCCATATTAAGGGAACTTACGAAAATCTTAACATGATTTTACAGAAAATTAACTATCGAACTCACGATTGGATGCAATGTGGAGATTTAAAAGTTGTCTCCATGGTCCTTGGTCAACAAAAGGGATTTACGAAGTTTCCATGTTTTATATGTAAATGGGACAGCAGAGCAAGAGATCAACATTGGTCCAAAAAACAAGGGCCCGTAAGAAAGGACAGCAGAGCAAGAGATCAACATTGGTCCAAAAAACAAGGGCCCGTAAGAAAAACTTTAACACCTGGCGAGAAGAACATTTTACATAAAACTTTAGTAGACCCAAAAAAGATTCTTCTACCACCACTACACATCAAGTTAGGCTTAATGAAACAATTTGTGAAAGCCTTGCCTAAAGATGGTGAATGTTTTAAATATTCCTCATTTATCAGAAGCCAAACTGAAAGAAGGGGTTTTCGTTGGGCCTGATATTCGTAAAATGATGTTCGATTCCAACTTTGACGCAAGGATGATTACAAAGGAAAAGGAGTTGTGACTAAGTTTTTGGGTTATGTGAAAGACCCTAACTATGAACTTATCGTAGCTAATATGATAGACAAGTTCAAAAATCTGGGTTGTCTGATGAGCCTTAAAGTCCACTTCTTGCACAACCATCTTGACTTGTTTCCTAAAAACTTAGGCGATGTGAGTGAAGAGCATAGGGAACGGTTCCATCAGGACATAAAGGAGATGGAGAAATGGTACCAGGGACGGTGGAATATCAACATGATGGGTGATTACTGTCGGTCACTTTATAGAGAACAACAAAATGCACAACATCGGAGAAACAGCTATACAAGAAGCTTCACAGAGAAAAGGGAAAGGAAATACAAAAAAATAAGCACCTAAAATATTCGCATTGAAGTGAAATATGTTATCGTGAGTAACAATTGTAGCCTAATCAAATAAAAGTATGGTTTAAGTTTTTATTTTTTATGTATCAAATTTTCCCTATTTTGAATTTTAATCGATGTCATATTGTGAGAGAACTGTGGGTGATAGAAAAAAAAAAACTGATACCAGATACGGTTTCAGCACCCAAAAATACGTAACACTTAGATGTATTGGTTTAAAAAGTTCTTACAAATATTTTTTTTGTTGGCCTGTGTTATTTGACGGAGAAAAAACATAGAATTAATGTCTCATTACCCGTATTTACCCGATTTATCGCCTAACGACTTCTTTTTGTTCTCCAATGTCAAATAAAAATGCGTGGATAGCGCACTTTAAGAAGCTGTTGAATCCTTCCAAAACCATGTTTTTGAGGTACCAACTTCAGAGTGGAAAAAATGTTTCAAGAATTGGTTCGAACACATGCAAAAGTGTATAAATCCTAAAGGCGAATATTTCAATTTGATGTCCTGAATTCAAATAACGTATTCATTTGTACCTAGGAGCTCAAATTTTTAAGATATACAATTTTTTAGAGAAATATAAGTTACATTATTGTAACTCAAATCCGTAAGTGTAGTAAACAAAAGTAGATACGAAATTTTTATTTTAGTTATACAAAATACAATATTATGTCGTACTTACAAACAAAAAAAAAAACATTGAAGAAATGAAATAGTCACTCAACACTTGGAAAGTTTCTTTTCCGCGACATTCTTGAATGTTTTTTTAAACAGTCCCTTTTTAAACTCCAGCAGTAATCTGCCATCATGTGCATGTCCCATCTTCCTTGGTAGCGGTCCTCCATAACTTTAATATCTTGGTGAAATCTTTCACCTTGTTCCTCACTCATGTCTCCTAAATTTTCTGGAAAACGGTCTAAGTGGCTGTGTAAATAGTGTATTTTAATACTCATATTGCACCCTAAGGATTTGAAACTATTAAGCATCTTGTTAACCATTTCAACATAGTTTTGAGCTTTATGTTTGCCTAGAAAATTTTCTACAACTGCAACAAATGATGTCCAAGCTTCTCGTTCAACTTGATTCATTGAATTTATGAAGGCAGGATCCTTAATTAATTGTCTTATTTGTGGGCCGTCAAATATCCCTGCTTTGAGTTTTTCTGTGCTCAACTGATGCATTTTTACCCCTATATATGCAAAACAAGACCCATTCTTATCAAGAGCCTTTACAAATTGCTTCATTAAGCCCAACTTTATATGTAACGGAGGAAGTATGATTTTTTCTCTTTCAACCAAAGCGTCGTTAATGACATTCTTTTCCCCAACGTCCATGTTTTCCCTCTGAGGCCAATCTTTTCTAACCCAGTGGTGTGTTTTGTCCCTACTATCCCAGAGGCACAAGAAACACGGATATTTCGTGTAACCACTTTGCTGCCCAAGAAGAAAGTTTACCATTTTTAAGTCTACACAAAATCATCCATTGATGTTCGTAATACTTTATCTTCTGCAAGACCAAAGCTATGGTATTATATTCTTCTTTCAGTTTCGTTGAGTGAGCTAGTGGTATTGAACCATATTTATTCCCATTATGTAGAAGGACACATTTTAAACTTCGCTTTGAACTGTCAATAAATAGGCGCCAATCATCTGGAATATATTCAGAAAGTCCCATTTCTTTCATGAGTCCCCTAATTTCGTGACAAAATACAAGATTGTCTTCTTGAGAAAAGAATGGTAGCAGATCTTTTTCTCTTGTACGGTAAAAGGTAATTTTGGTTCCTTGTTTCAGTAAATTTTTGTCGTTCAACCTAGAAGCCAGTACTTCAGAAGCTTTTTTCGATAAATTGAGATCCCTGGTGAGATCATTTAATTCATTTTGATTGAAGCGTTGAGGAACTGATGACGTCCCCTCATAGTCACTGTTAGTTTCATTAGCATCAGAACTTTTATTAGCATCAGAAGAGCGATCAGAGGGAAAATATTCGTCATCAGAGATATGTGGTAGTTGATGAAATGTTGGAATCGGTATTTCATCTGAGTGCGGGATAGGGCGTATTGCCGAGTCTAAATTGGGATAAGTCCACTTACTGCGGTTATTTCGATTGATTCCATTAGTATTTAGTAAACAGAAATAACAATCATTGAAGTGGTTTTTTGGTTCTCTCCAAACCATTGGTACGCCGAATTTTAGACATTTTCTTTTCCCGGTAGTCCACTGCCGTAAATGCTCTGTACAAGTTTTACATACGAGATGCGGGGCCCACGTTTTGTCCTGATCACCAAGCTTAACTCCAAAGTATCCAAGATACGCTCGCTTTACAAAGTCAGTAACAGTTTGTCTGTTTTGTTGAAACATGTATTCTCCGCATATATAGCAAAACACATCAGGTTGATTTACACAACTTCTTCTTGAACTGGAACTCATTTTAATTCTGTTCAATAACACAAAAACACTCTTTTCTTAACATAAAATAACACGCCGAATTCGATCTACTCTCATTAGTAAGAACGCACAAACTGACGAGACTTACCCGAGTTAGGTGATTAAAAGGGTCAGTTCAGGTACCTGATAGGCAATGGTTCCACTATTTATAGATTTACCTGGAATTTACTCAATTACAGACTGACAATAAAATCATTGTACCAACATTAATGAATATATAATAATTTTAGAACTCTCATAAATGAATATACTGAATAAAAACCACATTGGTAGATAAGTTGATGTATCTAAAAAAGTAGAGCTGATAGAGAAAAACGGATTGCATGTATAGATTTAGCGTCCCAAATATAGTTAAAATCAGCTCTAAAAACCCAGGCACCAAAACAAAAATATTTTTTTTGTTGCCCTGTGTAATCTTTTAACACTTTCCGAACTGGCGACGTAAATTCTTTAATTTCCTAAAATGAATTTTGTAGATTTGCTAATTAATTGTGGAGATGGTGAAACTGAAATCGTATAATCCTACGAATTATCGCAAGACTCGACAGCGCTGAAAGAAACCTTATCGTTGCGTGGGCCGTCTTAAATAGCACGAACATGAGATATAAAATTCGAAAAAGTAATATTTCAATAAAAGCAGATTAAATTACTTTATTTAAATATTTATGGATTTAAAAGTACAATAAACATGTTCGATTGAAGTAGCCGTTACTTGATGGACAATCTGACGAAGGTACTGTGTACCGAAACAATTATCATAAGACACAAAATACAATGGAAATTTAGAACTAACATAAGTGTTTATTTAAATACATTAAATATATAAAATAAAGTATTGCACAACATCAGTTCACCGAAAACCGAAGGATTTTTTTGTAAATTTCGGCTAAAGTGTAATGTATGTTTTAGTTAAAAAAAAATCGAATATTATAAACTCGGCGTCTTAATAGTGTTATTGAGAGTAAAATATACAGAAAACTTGCGGCTTTACCCAATTTAGTTTCAGGACGTATAACTGGCCTAGTGCAAGTCGGGCTTGCGTAATTAGTGTTCCGTACGTTGAATGTTTTTAAAATAAAAAATTTTGTTATGAGGTATAAAATGATCAATGACTTCACAAACCCCAAATGAGTTTTCAATAAAGTTTGTTTAAGATCTTTCTTGAAAATTGATGACCTTAAAAATTTTATTTTCTTTTTTATATACCAGATGAAGTAGTAAAGTTAATGCACTCGTGCTAATTTTCGTCCAATCTACACCCTGTGGAGAATATATCAGAATTTTTTCAAAATTTTTCGAACAGCGATTTTTGGCAAGTTTTTAAAAACAATACAAAGAAAAGTGTGCGCAAGTATTACATTATATACATTTTGAAACTCGTGTTTTCACAAGTTTTCATTTAACAACCCACTTGATGACATGGTAAAAAAATTCATTTTGCACTTCCGATTTCACCCCCCAAAATTCAAAATTTAATTTTCAAAACTACACGGCTCTGATGGGGTCATCAATTCCTATATTAGTGCTAAATTTCAACTAACTATGTCAATAAGTTTCGGAGTGACAGATCGGGTGTGACAGACAGAGGGACAGACTTATAAGTGTTCCGTACGGAATCATTTTCAGACGTGTGAGCGTTTTTAATCCGAATGTTCAACGTGTACTTTGTTAAACTATATTTATAATATATATAAAATGCAACATCTCTCTGTATGTCTGTCTGTGTGTGCGTTAGTGCGCTTATCACTGGAGAACCACTTATCCGATTTACGTGCTTTTTTTTTTTAAATATACATATGTCCTCTGGCCAGGTTATAGGCTATATTTTATTACGTTAGGTAACATAAGGAATAAGCAGTGACGATAATAGTGAATCAAGTCAGAAAAAAGTTTGCAGCTAGCGTTCTCTTGCAATACACTGCCTAAACCAATAAATATGGAACAATATCATGTAGCGAAGAACATAATATATGCAACAACTCTCTGTTTGTCTGTATATCCGTTAGTGTGCTCAAGACCTGACAACCACTTATCCGACTTACATGTTTGTTTTTAATTCATACATTTGTTCTCTGGCCAGGTTATCTATAATCTTCTATAATATATATTGTATATATGTATGTATGTATGTATGTATTGCATTATATATATATATATATATATATATATAATGCAATGTCTCTCCGTCTGTTTGTCTATTTGTGCGTTAGTGCGCTTATCACTCGAGAACCACTTATCCGATTTATATGTTTTTTTTTTTTAATTCATACGTATGTTCTCTGGCCAGGTTATATAACAATAATAATGATCTATATAATATATATGAAACGCAACGTCTCTCTGTCTGTCTGTCCGTTAGTGTGCTTACCATTCGAGAACCACTTATCCGATTTACGTGTTTTTTTTTTAATTCCTAACTTAATATTTATCAAAAAAAAATCTATAATATATAAAACGCAACCTCTCTCTATGTGTCTGTCCGTTAGTGCGCTTAGCACTCAAGAATCACTTATCCGATTTACGTGATTTTCTATAAAATACATATGTTTTCTGGCCAGGTTATAGGATATGTTTTATTACGTTAGGTAACATAAGGAACGATAATAGTGAATCAAATCCATGCGAGTGGAGCCGCGGGCATGGCTTGCACAATATACAATTATTAAGTTGGTTCGTTTTGTTGTACGGTAATATTGTTATTTCGCTACAATGGCGTTTTTGAAGGCGGTGGCTTTTTGAAGAGTATGTTTGCGCTGATAGTGTGTATTTAGAACAATCAGAGATCAACACTGTGACAGTCCAGGTTATTGCCAAACTCCGAGGCAACTGCTGTACATAAAATCATAAAATTTCAGGGAAAATCTTCTCGTAAGTTACAGTGGAGCAGCTTTTATAGTTATTTTTCTGCGATTGTGGTTGTTACAAGGTTTTACCACTTTTAATATATTAAATGATTTTCAGAAGACCATACATGTATGTGTATATATATATATATATATATATATATATATATATATATATATATATATATATATATATATATATATATGACAACGTCATTACTAACTATTTACGTTTGTTAGAAAAAAAATATTTTTAAGGCGATAATTTTACTGGTATCGTTACCGACAGAATTTAAGTAAGTTAATGGTAAAATTAGAGTAAAAACACCGGCCAAAGTACCAAAAACTGAAAATAATTAAAAAAAAAATCAGGAGATTTCACGCTTTAAGAGTTAGCTCTCCTGAAGAACCGTTTTGTTTTTCAAAATTATTTTTCTTAAAACGTATCATTCTGAAATTGAACAAAATGTCGCCGAAAGGACGAAATCAGATGGCTACCGCCGGCACGTTAAAGAGTGCTTCGTCGAGTTTCTCAGAAATGCTGCGCAAGTAGAAGTTGTAATTATATGTAAAAATAATAGGGAACAATATGTGCAGCATCGACTAGACAAGGTACATTTTAACGAGCCAGCGCTAGCAAGCCGGCTTCGTTATGCGGTAACATTTTATTCCAGATGTTTGCAAATGCTAGATTTTCTGTGCCGTGATCCTTTCAAATTGTAATCGGTGACAATATATGAGCCCTTTTGGGTAAATTCGTCTACAAATGTGGATAAAATGGAAACATGCAAATACGTCGCGTCGTCTAATTGGCATCATTACGAAACAGCAGATTTAAAAAGAATTGGTAAAATTACTGGCCATATATTACTTTTTCCAGTTTTTGGTAATTTACCTGTAAAGTTTAGATCCCACTGACAAATTTAAATCGTTAAATCCACCATTTCGATGCTGTGGGCTCACCAACTGAATTTAGCTACATGGATTAACGTAGGTCGTATTTAAAAGTTATAATCCAATAAATACCTACATTTTAAAATATTATACATTACTTTTCGTTAATGGTAAGCCTTCCAAAATCATTTAGATATTTCGCTAATAATTTGTATCCAGCTTAAATTAAAACAGCTGGCACGAATACAGCATTTAAAAAAAAATACTAACAAGCCCGTTACAATTATTCATAAATAAGCCGTCATCAAAAGTCAAAATTATTAAGGAATAAAGCCGGCCAAATGTCTGTTTAATTTACACGGTAAGTGTATCGTACCTGTTAATTACCTTGTAATAAATTTGACTACAAAGTTAGGTAAAACTATATGGGTCTGAGGAATTTTTGAATAATAATTTCCAAAATAAAATTTGAAATAGGAAATTGTAGATATTTTTTTGTAAAGTGGAATTTTACGCTGATTTTTAGTGTTCCGTATAAAACACTTATGGGATTACTTCGGTGCCCATCTGTCACACCCGATTTTCTCCGAAACTATTTGACAAAGAAAGTTGAAATTTGGCACAAATATGGGAATTGATGGCCCAATCAGAGCCGTGTAGTTCGAAAATTAAGGAGGGTTAAAAAGAATTTTACCAGGTTATCGAGGGGGGTATCCAATGAAAGGTTGTGAAAGTACGAGTTCAAAAATATGGAAAAACTTCGTTACGCGGGCTTTTCAGAAAAATGTTTTTTTTGGATAGGCTTAAAATGGTCTAATTTGGAAAAACTTACGAGAAAATATCAAGGGGAGGCCTTTTTTAACTTTTTTTTTGGGTAAAATAATTAATCTATATCACTGACAACTGTTGATAACTATTGATCGTAACTGTCAATTATTTTCGGAAGAATAGGCTCCGTTCACACTAATGGGTGAAATGTAGAGGTCAGCCTAATCTTTTCAAAAAATTATATAAGTTAAATCGTGTTTTTTTTTATAAATTTCAATTTGAAACGGTGTTTTCGTATCGCGTGCATAAGCAAGTTTCGGTTTTTTGTATGCTCACTTCGAGGATTGATGTTTATTGTGGAAATAAACTTAATTTATATTGAATGTAATGAAAGACTAATATTGTCAAATTTCCACTTTATTTAGTTTCACTGGTTCTTGTCATAAAAGTTACATAGGTCAGACAGGTCGCTCATTCGAAACTCGGATTTAAGAACATAAAAGAAGTTATTTAAAAAACTGACTCAGCGCACAGTAATCATTTAACAGAATCAAATCATCTTTTTGACGATAAATTTAAAATTCTACACATACAAAACAAAGGCGTAAAATTAAACCTATTAGAAAGTTTAGAAATAAATAGAATTAAAAATTCAGACATCATCTTAAACGAACAAAAAGATACCTGTCTGGCCCATGGTAACTCCCCTTTACTCAATTTATACAATTAATATTCAGAATGGATTTCCCAGCAATATTCATTAGCATATAGTATTAATTTTATTACCTATCTACCTTAGGGTATTTATATATATGTAACAACACTAATACTCAAATATCCACATGCCAAAAAACGCGGGATTTACCTGCCAAATGTGCAAACTGCGAGGGTGAGCATACAGCCTCTTACAGAGGCTGTCCCAAACACCCGTCGCAGCGACCCGCAACCAACCAAGCAAACTCCCAAGCCACCTTCTCCTGGGCAAACCGTCGTCAAACGGCGGCTCTCCCCAGCGACCTCAATTCCAACAAACATGACCGACGCCCTTACATCTATCAATAGCATGAATTCTGCCATGCAAACCTTCTTTAAAAACATCCAAAACTTTCAAAAGCTTTCCGCCACTTTCATGCCCCTGCTTAATTCCAACGCCCAAGTATGAGTAAGCGACCAAATAAGATCTCTCCTAAAATGCTAAACATCTTGTCATGGAATGCCAATGGCATTCGCGACAAAAAGCATGAACTTCTCCATTTCCTACAAGACCATAACGTCGACGTAGCTCTAATCCAAGAAACCTTTCTAAAGCCCGGCATCCGATTCAGTCTTCCTAACTACACTGTTTACCGCAACGACAGAATCAGGGCCCGCCTAGGGGGGACCATGATTCTTGTCAAGCACTCCTTAAATCACTACCAACCACCCCCCCTTCCTCTTGTCCAAACTGAAGCCACGCCTATTGCCATAACCATGGCAAACAACACCACCATCCACCTCTTCTCGGTCTACCAACAAAACGGTGACCAACATCCCATCGATCCTGCAGACTTCCATCTGCTGTTTGGCCCTGTCAATCAAAAGACCGTTCTGGGCGGAGACTTCAATGCCAAAAACGTTTTCTGGGGAAACCTAGCTACGAACGCTAATGGCATTGCTCTCGACGCCATCCAGAACCAAATCCCATTCAATCTCATAGCTCCAGACGAGCCCACCCACATTGGACACGGAAGACCGGACTTTCTAGATATTTTTCTTCTAAAAAATATCAACCTCCGGCATAACATTACTGTCATTCATGACCTTTCGTCTGACCATCTACCGGTCATTTTTACACTGGGAAATCCGGCCGACAAAATAAATGCCACAGTCACCACTTCCAGCACAGACTGGGACCACTTCCAACGCCTCCTGGCGACCACGGGTCCCATCCCAAAAATTTCCACAACCCAGGATCTGGATTCGGCAGTCAATAAACTGACTGCTGATATCCAGACAGCCCTTGCCCAGGCCACAACGTCACGAACCCAACCAGTCTCTTCTCAAGGTAGACTACCCCCAACTATCAAAGAGCAGATCAGGGATAAAAACCGGCTGCTCAGAAGAGCCCTCAGGACGGGAGACCCCCGCCTCAAAAGGCTCGCAAATCAAGCAACGCAGCAGGTGAAAGACTCACTTGCTGAATTCCACAGCAGCAGGTGGGAGTCCAAAGTAGAATCCCTCACTACCCAGGACTGTTCTCTTTGGAAAATGGCAACAGCCCTTTCCAATGACGAGCCAAGGTCCATGCCAGCCCTCACCCACGCCGGCACCACAGCCTCCACAACCCAGGAGAAGGCTGACCTTCTGGCAGATCTGCTAGAGGAACAGTTTTCTCCTAACACTCCTGCCCATCCCGATCCAGCCCGTGATCTTAGGGTCGCTACAACCATACAGACCCTAAATCTTGCCCAGCCCCCTCGCAATACGTACTTCACAACCCCCTCCGCTGTTAATGAGATCATTCGATTTACCTCAATCCGAAAAGCCCCAGGTCATGATAAAATTACAAATAAAGCCCTCAAAAAACTCCCCAAGAAACAAATCTCAGAAGCCACCAATATCATTAACAGCATACTGAGACTCAGCTATTTTCCACTCTACTGGAAAAAAGCTGAGGTCATTATGATCAAAAAACCAGGCTCTCCATCCCACGAGGCAAGCAGCTATCGGCCAATCAGCCTACTTCCAGGCCTTGGCAAGATAGCTGAAAAAGTCATCCTCGAAATCGTCAGAGCAAAGTCCACAGCGCTCCGTGTTGTCCCTGACGAACAGTATGGCTTCCAGCCCCTTCATGGCACCATCCATCACACCACGAAACTCGCCCAAACCATTTCCAACAGCTTCAACAAACGTCACAAAGTTGGAGCTGTGTTTCTCGATGTAGCAAAGGCCTTCGACCGAGTCTGGCACGAGGGCCTCATTCTGAAACTGATCCGACACGGCTACCCCCTTTTCATTAATAAACTCATTCAATCCTTCGTCTCTGACAGAACATTCCAAGTCAGAGTCGATAAGGCCATCTCCGAAGTCAAGGCCATTAGAGCCGGAGTCCCTCAAGGCTCCGTCCTCTCCCCCCACCTCTTTAACATTTTCACAGCCGACATTCCAAAAACGGATCAGACTACCCTACTCCTGTATGCTGACGACACAGCCATCATAGCAGAATCCAGCAGCTACAGAATCATCACCAGTAGATTGCAGCGCCACCTGAACGTCCTCGCCCCCTGGTTCGACCGATGGAAGATCCAGCTAAACCCATGTAAGACACAGGCCATCGTCTTCGCCAAAGGCAACGGCACTCCTTATGGACAACTCCAGCTCCAGGGATCCCGCATCCAATGGGCAACCACCATCAAGTACCTGGGAATCCAGTATGACAAACACCTCATCTGGAAAGACCAGGTCTGTGCTGCCTCAAGGAAAGCCAAGCAACTACTGGGCAAGCTGTACCCAATCATCAGCCGGTCCAGTAAGTTGCAACCAAAAATCAAGCTGCTAATTTATAAAACCATCGTGAGGGCAGGACTCACACACGCCTGCCCTACTTGGTCTAAACTCACCAAGACACGCAGAGCTCAACTTCAGGCAGTACAGAACAAGGCCCTGAGGATGATCACGGGAGCCCCATGGTTCGTCCGAAACCGGCAATTGCATAGAGACCTCGGTGTGCCAACAATCAAGGCACACATGAGGTCCACCAACATCAAGTTCTTCGCAAAGGCGCTACAACACCCAAACGCCACCATAAGGAGCGCATTCCACGTGCCCGCCAACGCCCGCCATCACTATCCAAGACCTTCTGACCCCATATCCGACGAAGACGATGGCCCTCCCCCACCCCCATGAAGATTGTAACCTAGATTAAGTTTAGAATTAAGTTCTAGATTAGTTTAGAATTAAGCTCTAGTTAAGTTAGATTAGTCAACCAATGTAATTAAAACCCAATGTCCTAGGTTAAGTTAATTAGGATTACTGTATAGAACCTAGGTTAAGTAGTATAGGAATATAAGCTATCATAAATGTAAGTAAGAGGCATAGCCTAACTTAAATTCAATAAAGACAATGACAATGACTCAAATATCATTTTGTATCAGAAGAAGCTATAGTATAGCGAAACGCGTCATACAATTTCAGTGAAACTAAATAAAGTGGAAATTTGACAATATTAGTCTTTCATTACATTCGTTATGAATTTCCATCAAGTAACAGCCCCAACAATTCAAAGGTTAATTTATATTTTTTTAGAGTAAATCATGAACCCATAAGGTGAACATACAAAAAAACGGTACTTGCTTGTTCAATTCGATGCGAAAGTCATTATGACATATGAAAAAAAAAGGGAGGTTTTTTTTTAATATGCCTAAAATAGCTTAATTTTCAAAGATTGACGAGAAAAAATCGAGGTAAGGCTGTTCTTGCTAACCTGAACTAACCTTGGTTTCCAGTCACTAATATAGTACCTACATCATTTTTTCACATCAAAGTAGGATTTTTTTTTTTCATTATTTAATGTATTTTGTAATTGCTGATTATTTAATTCAGGTTAGTTTCGGTTAGTTCGGGTTAACAAAAACTGTTACTTCCCGATTTTTTCTCATAAATTTTTCAAATTTAGGCCATTTTAAGCCTATTTAAAAAAAATCCTTTTTTCTGAAAAGCCCGCATATCGAAAATTTAATGTTTAATGTTTAAATTTTTAAACCCTGTACTCTAGTGACCCCTATATTTCACTCATTAGTGTGAACGGAGCCTATTCTTCCGAAAATAATTGACAGTTACGATCAGTGGTTATCAACAGTTGTCAGTGATATAGATTAATTAAAAAAAAAAATAAAAAAAACGGCCTCCCCCGATATTTTCTCGTAAGTTTTTCCAAGTTAGACCATCTTAAGCTTATTCAAAAAAAAACATTTTTCTGAAAAGCCCGCGTAACGAAGTTTTACCAAAAATAGTTATGATGTAATACTTGCGCACACTTTTCTTTGTATTATTGAAAAAAAAAATGGCCAAAAACGGCCAAAAATCCTAAGGGAGGGGCCTTATCTCAAAAATTTTTAAAAACATTCTGGAATATTCTTCATTAAGAGTAGATTGAGCAAAAATTATCAGTGCATTACGTGTGATAATTTATCTGATATAAAAAAAAAAACTATGAAAACTATGTTCCCTGACAATGTGGTGGAAGTTTTGTTAATATAGTAAATATTTGTTTTACACTTTTATTACTAAATTCTAGATTGAGCTAGATAGATTTATTGGCTATTAGGTAGCTAGGATGCTATAACTATTATACATTATGACTAAAAAAAAACGTGAAAATACATATTGGAGCTTAAGATATATACATGTCAGGGACCTAATTAAATTAGCCTAAGTAAGGATTTTATTTTAAAAACAATCGCCGTACACTAATTGCGCAAGTCCGACTCGCACTTGGCCGGTTTTTTTTTAGTATGGTTAGGTAGATTTTTACTAGTCGAAGACAGTAGTTTAGTTTAGGAATGGACGATAAGGAATTTACTTACCGATAGGCCCATAGATATCGATAGCTGTGGAATTTTTTAAAATTGTTTTTCAGTATTTATTTTATATTTTGTGATGATTTTAAGTAAATATAACCGGTCAAGTGCAAGTTGAACTTGTGCAGTTAGTGTTCCGTACGTTGATTGCTTCTGAAATAAAATTTTTTGTTACGGAGGTATAAAATGATCAGTGACTTCACAAAACACACCCCAAATGAGTTTTCAACAAAGCTGGTTCCAATCTTTACTGAAAACTGATGACCTTGAAATGTTTGTTTTTTTATATATCAGATAAATTATTAAAGGTGATGCACTCGTGATAATTTTCTTCAATCTACACCCCGTGGAAAATATTCCAGAATTTGTTCAAAATTTTTGGATCAGTACTTTTCGGGATAAAGGGGAGGGACAGCGATTTTTCGCGATTTTCTAAAAATAATACAAACAAAAGTGTGCGCATGTAAGACATATATATTTTTGAACTCGTGTTTTTATAAGCTTTCATTTGACACCCCACTCGAAGACCTAGTAAAATTTTTTTTCACTTCCGATTTCACCCCCCAAAACTAACCCCTTAAGTCAAAATTTAACTTTCAAAACTACATGGCTCTGATGAGGCCATCAATTCCTATATCAGTACCAAATTTCAACTTTTACGTCAAGTAGTTTCGAAGAAAATCGGGTGTGACAGACGAACAGATACCCAAGTGATCTTATAAGTGTTCCGTACGAAACACTAATAAAAACGTGTGTTTACCTAAATGAAGCAAGCGTTTTAACAGAAATTATTTGACGAAAATTAAAAACAATCTGAAAATGCCATTTTTGAAATTGTTAAGTGGTTTGCAAAATACCTACCGGGTTTAATAACGGTCAAGTGGACTTCATGAGGTGAGTTTTTGACTATAAAACGGAAAACATATCTCAGAATAAATTGGAAGCATAGAATTTCCTCAAGGCACGATTATGAATAAGCTTTACGAGATTTCCTGGGAAACTAGATGGATTTCCTGGGAAACTAGATGGATTTCCTGGGAAACTAGATGGATTTCCTCACAAATTATGATGGGGTACAAAGGAATAACTTACAATTTTCTACAGTGCACAAAATCTAATTGAACTATGAGGTTTTCCGGTTAATACTATTTTAAAAATAGAAATTTAATAAAATAAGTATGCCGTAAAAAAGTCAATATTAGGGAAAAAAAAAAAAAAAAATGTAAAAAATATATATAATACCTACTGGAAAAATGATCGACTTGTTACAAAAATTTTATATTTTTTTTAATTAGATCAGTATTTTATAATACTTACATATTTGTAAATAATTTTACGAGTGGTAAGAGGGTCCTGCCCTAGCTAAAGAAGATAGACTAAGCAATTAAAGCAATAGAGCATTCAAACATATTTTTTTTAATAGCCCTCACGACTCTAAACATAAATCAAAAAACATCATTTAAAATACATTTGGGAAAAATTATTTTCTTTCTGAAGCAGATAGGTAGTGAATTCCAATTAATGGAAGACCTTATTTTTTTTAATTTTTATCACTGGTTTTTCTGAAGTCTGCTTAGTTTTTTAAAAAATTAAGATTCATATGGAGTATTCTAAATCAGCACATCTTGCTGTCGATAAAATTGTTATGCTTAAACTTTCTTTTTCATAAAAAATATAAAAACAATACTGTTTTAATTTATATCTATTTCTATAGAATTTTTTCCGCTGCAAATTACTTTTTCATCACTATTTATATATAGAGAATAAAGAAGATTTTAAGTAAATATGAAAACGTGTGTTCACATAAATGAAGCAAGAGTTCTAACAGAAATTATTTAATGAAAATTAAAAACATAACCTAAAAAAGTCATTTTTGAAATTGTTAAGTGGTTTGCAAGACAGCTACTGGGATTAATAACGGTCAAGTGGACTTCATGGCGTGAGTTTTTGACTATAAAATGGAAAACATTTCTCAGGATAAATTAAAATTATAGCGTTTCCTCAAGGAACGACTATGATTACGAGATTTCCTGGGAAACTAGATGTATTTTCTCATAAATTATGATGGGGTACAAAGGAATAACTTATAACTTTCTACATCTCACAAAATCTAATAGAACTATGAGGTTTTCCAGTTAATAATATTATAACAATGAAAATTTAATAAAATAAGTATACTATAAAAAATCAATGTGAGAAAAAAAAAATATAAAAAAGAGCATACATGAAAATTAAATATTAAATAATTTTATAATGCCTACTGGAAAAATGATCGATTTGTTACAAGAATTGTATTTTTTTTTAATTAGATCAGTCTTTTGTAGTATTTACATATTTGGAAATAATTTTACAAGTCGTAAGAGGATCATGCCATAGGTAAAGAAGACAGACTAAGCAATTAAAGCAACAGAGCATTGAAACATATTTTTTATTAGCCCTCACGACTCTAAACATAAATCAAAACACCATTTAAAATACATTTGATAAAAATTCTTTTCTTTTTGAAGCAGATAGGTAGTGAATTCCAATTAATTGAAGACCTCATTTTTAAATTTTTATCACTGGTTTTTCTGAAGTCTGTTTAGTTTTTTTAAAAATTAAGATTCATATGAACTATTCTAAATCAGCACATCTTGCTGACGATAAAATTGTATGCTTAAATTTTCTTTTTCATAAAAAATATAAAACAATACTGTTTTAATCTATATCTATTTTCTATAGAATTTTTTCCGCTGTAAATTACTTCTTCATCACTATTTGTATATAGAGAATAGAGAAGATTTTAAGTATATATAAAAACGTGTCTTCACATAAATGAAGCAAGAGTTTTAACAGAAATTATTTAACGAAAATTAAAAACATAATCTAAAAAATGTCATTTTTGAAATTGTTAAGTGGTTTGCAAGACAGCTACCGGGCTTAATAACGGTCAAGTGGACTTCATGGCGTGAGTTTTTGACTATAAAATGGAAAACATCTCTCAGGATAAATTAAAATTATAGAATTTCAAGGAACGATTGTGAATAGGCCTTACGAGATTTCCTTGGAAACTAGATGAATTTCCTCACAAATTATGACGCGGTACAAAGGAATAACTTACAATTTTCTACGTTTC
Organism: Pachyrhynchus sulphureomaculatus; assembly: GCA_019049505.1. Taxonomy (NCBI): domain Eukaryota; kingdom Metazoa; phylum Arthropoda; class Insecta; order Coleoptera; family Curculionidae; genus Pachyrhynchus; species Pachyrhynchus sulphureomaculatus. The sequence goes on along the minus strand of CM032447.1, from coordinate 221,179,635 downwards.
ACAAAATCTAATCGAACTATGAAGTTTTCCCGTTAACAATATATTTTAACAATAGAAATTTAATAAAATAAGTATAAGTATATAAAAAATCAATATTAGAAAAAAATAAAAAAAAGCATCAAAAATTAAATATTAAATAATTTTATAATGCCTACTGGAAAAAAATGACCGATTTGTTACAGGAATTGTATTTTTTTTTAATTAGATGAGTATTTTATAATACTTACATATTTGCAACTAATTTTACGCAATAAAGCATTCAAACATATTTTTTTATTAGCCCTCACGACTCTAAACATAAATCAAAAAACATCATTTAAAATACATTTGTCAAAAATTCTTTTCTTTTTGAAGCAGATAGGTAGTGAATTCCAATTAATTGAAGACCTCATTTTTTAATTTTTATCACTGGTTTTTCTGAAGTCTGTTTAGTTTTTTTTAAAAATTAAGATTCATATGGAGTATTCTAAATCAGCACATCTTGCTGTCGACAAAATTGTATGCTTAAACTTTCTTTTTCATAAAAAATATAAAACAATACTGTTTTAATTTATATCTATTTCTATAGAATTTTTTCCGCTGCAAATTACTTTTTCATCACTATTTATATATAGAGAATAGAGAAGATTTTAAGTAAATATGAAAACGTGTGTTCACATAAATGAAGCAAGAGTTCTAACAGAAATTATTTAATGAAAATTAAAAACATAACCTAAAAATGTCATTTTTGAAATTGTTAAGTGGTTTGCAAGACAGCTACCGGGATTAATAACGGTCAAGTGGACTTCATGGCGTGAGTTTTTGACTATAAAATGGAAAACATTTCTCAGGATAAATTAAAATTATAGCGTTTCCTCAAGGAACGACTATGATTACGAGATTTCCTGGGAAACTAGATGTATTTTCTCATAAATTATGAAGGGGTACAAAGGAATAACTTACAACTTTCTACATCTCACAAAATCTAATCGAACTATGAGGTTTTACAGTTAATAATATTATAACAATGAAAATTTAATAAAATAAGTATACTATAAAAAAATCAATGTGAGAAAAAAAAATATAAAAAAGAGCATACATGAAAATTAAATATTAAATAATTTTATAATGCCTACTGGAAAAAATGATCGATTTGTTTCAAGAATTGTATTTTTTCTAATTAGATCAGTATTTAGCAGTATTTAAATATTTGCAAATAATTTTACAAGTCGTAAGAGGATCATGCTCTAGTTAAAGAAGACAGACTAAGCAATTAAAGCAACAGAGCATTCAAACATATTTTTTATTAGCCCTCACGACTCTAAACATAAATCAAAACACCATTTAAAATACATTTGATAAAAATTCTTTTCTTTTTGAAGCAGATAGGTAGTGAATTCCAATTAATTGAAGACCTCATTTTTAAATTTTTATCACTGGTTTTTTTGAAGTCTGTTTAGTTTTTTTAAAAATTAAGATTCATATGGAGTATTCTAAATGAGCACATCTTGCTGACGATAAAATTGTATGCTTAAATTTTCTTTTTCATAAAAAAATATAAACAATACTGTTTTAATCTATATCTATTTCTATAGAATTTTTTCCGCTGTAAATTACTTCTTCATCACTATTTGTATATAGAGAATAGAGAAGATTTTAAGTATATATAAAAACGTGTGTTCACATAAATGAAGCAAGAGTTTTAACAGAAATTATTTAACGAAAATTAAAAACATAATCTAAAAATGTCATTTTTGAAATTGTTAAGTGGTTTGCAAGACAGCTACCGGGCTTAATAACGGTCAAGTGGACTTCATGGCGTGAGTTTTTGACTATAAAATGGAAAACATCTCTCAGGATAAATTAAAATTAGGGCGATTCCTCGAGGAACGATTATGATTACGAGATTTCCTGGGAAACTAGATGAATTTTCTCACAAATTATGATGGGGTACAAAGGAATAACTTACAACTTTCTACATTTCACAAAATCTAATCGAACTATGAGGTTTTCTAGTTAATAATATTTTAACAATGAAAATTTAATAAAATAAGTATATTATACAAAATCAATATGAGAAAAAAAATATATAAAAAAGAGCATACGTGAAAATTAAATATTAAATAATTTTATAATGCCTACTGGAAAAATGATCGATTTGTTACAAGAATTGTATTTTTTCTAATTAGATCAGTATTTTGTAGTATTTAAATATTTGCAAATAATTTTACAAGTCGTAAGAGGATCATGCTCTAGTTAAAGAAGACAGACTAAGCAATTAAAGCAACAGAGCATTCAAACATATTTTTTATTAGCCCTCACGACTCTAAACATAAATCAAAACACCATTTAAAATACATTTGATAAAAATTCTTTTCTTTTTGAAGCAGATAGGTAATGAATTCCAATTAATTGAAGACCTCATTTTTAAATTTTTATCACTAGTTTTTCTGAAGGCTGTTTAGTTTTTTTAAAAATTAAGATTCATATGGAGTATTCTAAATGAGCACATCTTGCTGACGATAAAATTGTATGCTTAAATTTTCTTTTTCATAAAAAATATAAAACAATACTGTTTTAATCTATATCTATTTCTATAGAATTTTTTCCGCTGTAAATTACTTCTTCATCACTATTTGTATATAGAGAATAGAGAAGATTTTAAGTATATATAAAAACGTGTGTTCACATAAATGAAGCAAGAGTTTTAACAGAAATTATTTAACGAAAATTAAAAACATAATCTAAAAATGTCATTTTTGAAATTGTTAAGTGGTTTGCAAGACAGCTACCGGGCTTAATAACGGTCAAGTGGATTTCATGGCGTGAGTTTTTGACTATAAAATGGAAAACATCTCTCAGGATAAATTAAAATTAGGGCGATTCCTCGAGGAACGATTATGATTACGAGATTTCCTGGGAAACTAGATGAATTTGCTCACAAATTATGATGGAGTACAAAGGAATAACTTACAACTTTCTACATTTCACAAAATCTAATCGAACTATGAGGTTTTATAGTTAATAATATTTTAACAATGAAAATTTAATAAAATAAGTATACTATAAAAAATCAATATTAGAAGAAAAATATAAAAAAAGAGCATCAAAAATTAAATATTAAATAATTTTATAATGCCTATTGGAAAAATGATCGATTTGTTACAAGAATTGTATTTTTTTCTAATTAGATCAGTATTTTGTAGTATTTATACATTTGCAAATAATTTTACAAGTCGTAAGAGGATCATGCCCTAGCTAAAGAAGACAGACTAAGCAATTAAAGCAACAGATCATTCAAACATATTTTTTATCAGCGCTCATGGCTCTAAACATAAATCAAAACACCATTTAAAATACATTTGGCAAAAATTACTTTCTTTTTGAAGCATATAGGTAGTGAATTCCAATAAATTGAAGATATTATTTTTAATTTTTATCACTGGTTTTTCTGAAGTCTGTTCAGATTTTTTAAAAATTTAGGTTCATATGGAGGATTCCAAATCAGCACATCTTGCTGTTGATAAAACTGTATGTTTAAACATCATTTTTCATAAAAAATATAAGACAATACTGTTTTATTAATTTATATCTTTCTATAAAATTTTTTCGCTGTAAATTACTTCTTTATCACTATTTATATATAGAGAATAGAGAAGATTATAGGTAAATATAAAAATGTGTCTTCACATAAATGAAGCAAGTTTTAACTGGAATTATTCAACGAAAATTAAAAACATAATCTAAAAATGCCATTTTTGAAATTGTTAAGTGGTTTGCAAGACAGCTACCGGGCTTAATAACGGTCAAGTGGACTTCATGGCGTGAGTTTTTGACTATAAAATGGAAAACATCTCTCAGGATAAATTAAAATTATAGCGTTTCCTCAAGGAACGACTATGATTACGAGATTTCCTGGGAAACTAGATGGATTTCCTCACAAATTATGATGAAATTGTTAAGTGGTTTGCAAGACAGCTACCGGGCTTAATAACGGTCAAGTGGACTTCATGAGGTGAGTTTTTGACTATAAAACGGAAAACATATCTCAGAATAAATTGGAAGTATAGAATTTCCTCAAGCACGATTATGAATAAGCTTTACGAGATTTCCTGGGAAACTAGATGGATTTCCTGGGAAACTAGATAGATTTCCTCACAAATTATAATGGGGTACAAAGGAATAACTTACCATTTTCTACACTGCACAAAATCTAATCGAACTATGAGCCTTTCTGGTTAATACTATTTTAAAAATAGAAATTTAATAAAATAAGTATACCGTAAAAAAGTCAATATTAGGCAAAAAAATGTAAAAACGAGCATCCAAAATTAAATATTAAATAAGTTTATAATACCTACTGGAAAAATAATCGACTTGTTACAAGAATTATATATTTTTTTAACTGGATCAGTATTTTATAATACTTACATATTTGTAAATAATTTTACGAGTGGTAAGAGGGTCCTGCCCTAGCTAAAGAAGACAGACTAAGCAATTAAAGCAACAGAGCATTCAAACATATTTTTTTATTAGCCCTCACGACTCTAAACATAAATCAAAACACCATTTAAAATACATTTGGGAAAAATTATTTTCTTTTTGAAGCAGATAGGTAGTGAATTCCAATTAATTGAAGATATTATTTTTTTAATTTTTATCACTGGTTTTTCTGAAGTCTGTTGAGGTTTTTTAAAAACTTAGGTTCATATGGAGTATTCTAAATCTTGCTGTTGATAAAAGTGTATCATTAAACATCATTTTTCATAAAAAATATAAAACAGTACTGCTTTATTAATTTATATCTATTTCTATAGAATTTTTCGCTGTAAGTTACTTCTTCATCACTATTAATATATAGAGAATAGAGGAGATTATAGGTAATTATAAAAAAGTGTGTTCACATAAATGAAGCAGGAGTTTTAACAGGAATTATTTAACGAAAATTAAAAACATAACCTAAAAATGTCATTTTTGAAATTATTAAGTTGTTTGCCAGACAGCTACCGGGCTTAATAACGGTCAAGTGGATTTTATGGCGTGAGTTTTTGACTATACAACGGAAAACATCTCTCAGGATAAACTAAAATTATCGACTTTCCTCAAGGAACGATTATGATTACGAGATTTCCTGGGAAGCTAGATGGATTTCCTCACAAATTATGATGGGGTACAAAGGAACAACTTACAACTTTCTACATTTCACAAAATCTACTTGAACTATGAGGTTTTCCGGTTAATACTATTTTAACAATAGAAATTTAATAAAATAAGTATACCGTAAGGAAGTCAATATTAGGAAAAATATAAAAAAAGAGCATCAAAAATTAAATAATCTTATAATTCCTACCGAAAAAATGATCGACTTGTTACAAGAATTGTATTTTTTCCTAATTAGATCAGCATTTTATAGTATTTACATATTTGCAACTAATTTTACGAGTGGTAAGAGGGTCATGCCCTAACTTAACACAGACTAAGCAATTGAAGCAATAGGGCATTCAAACATATTTTTTTTATCAGCCTTCACGGCTCTAAACAGAAATCAAAACACCATTTAAAATACATTTGGCAAAAATTCAATAATATCCTAAATATATTATTATTATTATACCAATAGAATATCTAAAGCAAAAAAAAATTACCAAAAATTTTCGAAAATTGCAACTTCTAACAAAGGCATATAACAAAACAAAAGAAGCTTCAAATTTCCTCGAACAATTCACTAAAGTAACTTAAAAACAATATTCTAAGATATTTTCCACAGAAAATGTTGCGTCATTAATAAAAAAAAAAAGTTGTATTCAAAAATTTTACAAAATATATCCGGCACCGGTTGCACTTTCGATCGCGATCACCACCGTTCACGTATGCGAATCCGGTGGTCAAAAATATACTGATACGACTTAAATCAAACAAAAGCCGGTTGCCAACTGCGCTTTGCCAGCGCTATCCCCTTTACACGAACCGGCAAATGAAAATGTTTCTGCGCCCGAGGTTCTTCTGTAATCGCATTTATTTCATTGCGCGAGGATGCCGAAGTTTATTCAAAATCCATTCTTGATATGAGGCGTTGCGGATAGTAAGGGCGAACTCAACATTGGGTCAATTTTTTTTTTTTATATAATTCTATTTTATAGTACTTTTCCTACATCACATACCGGTCTAATTGTTGAGTTCGCCTTTGCTTCGCCTTCAAATTTCAGTATCAAATAAATGAAAAATTTCGAACAGGCGATAGCCGGGCGGGTAGTAAGGGCGAACTCAACAATTTCGCGCGGAGCAACCGCCGGTATTGCGTCACTAAATGAGGTTTACTTGAAATTTTACGCTTTCTGCGTGTTAGTTCAAGTTAATTTTGAAGTTAATACGTTTATGTTTTATTTGGTTTTGTTGCTTCTTTTTTTAAGAAAAGTATGGCGCAACCTGGACCTTCTAGTAGTGAAGTAAGTGTACAACATTTAGATGGTAGTGCTGTGTCGGGTTATTCGCGAAAGAGACCTGCTAAGATGAATGATTGGCAAAAAAAACGAGTGTAAGTTGAAACGAAATTCAGGAAGTGCTTACATTTCAAGAAATAACAAAAGGCACGTTGTTGCCCGCAAAATTGGACCTCCTTGCAAGTGTGGATGTTTTGAGAAAATAGGCGCTTAACTGGTCACCAATATTTTTGACTCTTTTTGGCAAATTGGAAACTATGATCTACAGAATGCTTACTTATCAAAATTGTCGATCTGCAATGATGTAAAAAGATCTTACGTAAAGGGGCGTCCAAGTCGTACCCTGAGACGCATTCAATATATTGTGACTGTTGATCACGCTAATCGTGAAGTTTGTCGTACTGCGTTTTATAAACATTCATGGCATCTCTGAAAAGCGCGTTCGAGTCGTACTTGACAAAACTAGCAGAACTGGAACTGTTACAACGGATCAAAGGGGGAGGTGTGAACCCGCGAAGAAAAAAATAGGAAATGACGATCTTTCTAAAGTAAAAGAACACGTCATGTCACTACCTACTGTCACCAGTCATTACAGTCGCGCCAAAAGCCCTCATCGAAAATACTTACCTGTTGGACTTAATATTAAAAAGCTCTATTCACTTTACAATGAATGGCTTATGGAAAATTACCCTGGTTACAGCCCGGTAAATCAGCACTATTATCGTGATACGTTTAATATGCAGTTCAAAAGTATAAGTTAATGATTGAAAGCTGTCGCCGAAAAAAAACAGTTTTGCGTTGTCCAACTTAGACAGGACATGATTTTCAATTTCTCTAATTTTCAAAAGAAAATTACTAAAATGCAGATGGCTGGTGCTAAGTTTAAAGATGGAAAGATCTTTGAATTTACAAATAACTTTAAGCAAGGTTTCTACATTCATTCTGCTTACAATTTGGATGTCAAAACGGCAGTCAAACTACAAAAAGGCAAGGTGAAAAACTATGATCCTGATAGTTTTCATTTGGCCAGCGAAACACTGACGAGACTTTACAGTTCTCCCATTAAAATACCAGCCCCCAAATTAAAGGACATTCAGGACTTGTTACCGTATGTTCCCCTACCTTGGAGTCGGTACTTTACTAACATTATAGCCTCTCAAGACGCAGCAACGAATAAGAGCACCGAAAATGAAGATGTTATGGACGATGACCAAATAGATTACAACTGAACTTGGCTAATTATTTGTTTCTTTTCTTTAGTTTTTTTATGTTAGTTTCAATACCATATTTCCACTGTTTTGTATGTTGTATCAAGTAACTATTTTGTAATAACAAAACCTTTAATTAAAACAATAACCTTAAAATTAAATAAAATGTGTTCAAAATTTTTAATACCGGTCTAATTTTTTCCCAGGTATTGCCAATTTTAGGTGATAGTGTAGCATCAGAAACGAACAGTAAAATATGAAAAAAAAAATACACAAATAAATATTTAAAAAACATTTAAAAATTCACGGAATACACTATTCTACTTAAGTAAATAATAAAAAGCTAATAAATTATAAATAAATAATAAAAAACCTAATTTTGCCAATATTTTGTTGAGTTCGCCATTTAGATTTTTCTATAAATTCAATTTTTTCGAAACTTCATTTTGTTGAGTTCGCCCTTACTATCCGCAACGCCTCATATAAGTTTTTAGTATTAAAGTAGTATTACACTATCAAATTTGGCACTACAAATTTACTAAATAGGACGAACTTATGGAATACTTTCGTACTCTTCCTTGATTAAAGGGGTATTTCAGATCCGATGACCCATCTGATTCCGTTAGGAAGGTTTCCGAGGTCACTTTGGCTGGCATGGAAACTTACATCCTTTTTTGGCAGAAATACCCTTCAAACGGAAAGCATTAGTTCAACCGTAAATGGAAAGAGGTTGTTGATTCTAAATATCTGACTTACCGACAATGACATGAAGTCTGACGTCAAGAATTGTAACATCTTTGTTAGTGCTCGAAACAGGTGCAAACAAATTAGAAGAATTAAAAACAAGTTTATTGCGTATCCCAACAGTTTCAAATCTTCTTGGTCGGTAGCGAAGATCATTAGTCAAAATTTCACCAGATCTACTGTACTACCGCTTATGGGATTGTGCAATACAGATGTAACAACATCAATTGAAAAAGCCAACTTTTTAGCCGAATTCTGTGCTTGAGACCTACTGTTGATTTCCAGGGAAAAACACTACCCACTATCCCCCATATACAGTCGAAAATGCCCGATATTGTCTTCAGGTTAGGGGTATCATAAAAAGTATTCTTAAAGAAGCTAGTCACAAAAAAAGCTTCTGGTGCTGATAGAATGCCTGCCATAGTACTTAAAAAATGCGCTAATCGAGTAACGCCAGTTTTTTATAGATCTTCCAACTAATCCTATCGAAAAGGGATATTTCCTTTTTGCTAGAAATACCCTAGAGTTCAGCCGAAATCCAAAAAAGGCAAAAATACTCGTACCTTAGTAAACAACTACCGAGAGGCCGCGTTGCTTTTAGTAATTTCAAAACTCAAAGCCATCAATCAATTAACTTCTTTTAGAGTACAGTCTTTCAAGTAGGAACGTAAAATGACACATTCAGCGGCCGCTAAATATATTAAAAAGTCGGTATCGTTTGTGAAGAAGTGGGTAAATCGTTTTAACAAAACGAAAAATGTCGATGACTTGTCAAAACATTACTCGGTAGGCAAAGTCACTCCGAAAGTCGAAAAACGAATCGTGTCTTTGTTTTCATGGGGCCCGAAATTGACGCGGCACCAAGAAGTGGCAAAATTAAGAAAATCGGGTTTGAATGAGACCATTCGATAACATCTTCGTGCTCACGATGTCAAACTCTGAAGTATGTTGAAGAAACCTTTGTTGGGCGAAAATCACGTTGCGACGCGGACCGTTTGGGCCCACAATAAGATACTAGAGTGGTTCTCACAATCGTCGGACGCCAGTCCTATTGAAACGTTTGATCCTATATAAAGAGAAAGCTCAGAGGAAAGACTCTTAAGCTCTTGACTCAGTTGTCTTGCGAGATTCGAAAAATTTGGAGATCATTGCCCGAATATGCAGAAAATCTCGTCGACAGCATCCTTCGAAGATGCCAGGCAATTATTGATGTAGGAGGCGACTGGACAACTTACTAAGGTAATTGCGTCGTTGTTAGGACACCAAAAGTCACGTTCTTACTTTATAGACTGTATCTGGAGGGATTTTATATTATTAGTGACCATTAATATGGCTTTCATAAGCAAAGGTGAACAAGAGGCCTTCTAACTTATTTCATATATATTTGGAACAAGGCAATTGAATACTTTGGAGAATCCCGTGGCGTTGTACTTGATATATGCAAGACATTTGACCGTGTTCGATATGACGCACTGTTGGTTAAGCTGAGCTCTTATGGTATATCTGAAGGGTTATGTTTCGGGTCTTGAGTTTCCTCAGAGACCGTTCTTCATGAGCGGCAGTTGACGGATTTCTTTCCGATACAGTCTTTACCAAAGCTGTGTGTGTGCTCGCATGTTCCATACTCTCTTTTTACATTAACGATTTGTCGGGAAACATCGGGAATCCAATTTACAGCTTTGAAGATGACAGTACGCTTGTTTCTGTAACTGCATTCAACGATCGAAAATCAGCTACTCATACAAAGATCCGCAAACATTAGGAAATTTGGACAAAGATCTAGATGAAATTCTATCTTGAGGTGACAGCAACTAAGTAGAATCTAATACTTTAAAACCCAGGCAGCAGTTTTTTGTAAATTTGGGCGAACTTAATGTATCTTGTGGGCATTTCGACTCTACGATATCGTAGCGTATGTATCATACTGACGACCTCTTAGTATTGCTTGTCTATTTCTGTTACTCTTCTTCTTTCGTCATATTACATCTCCTGAAAAGCGAAACAGATTCGCAGCAAAAGTAAACAAGTTTGGCTTAATGGTACCAGCTATTTTGAATTTCAATGAGCGTTTAAAATAAATAGTATCTTTTCTATTTTTCAACATTTATACAGGCTATATTTCTTCTTCTTCATGTGCCATATCCGGTCGCCCGCACGTTGGCGATCACTATGGAGAGTGCCTGTCTGTCTTCGGCCAATCTAAAAAGATCTCCAGCGCTTTGGATTCCTGTCCACTCTCTGATGTTCTTTAGCCAGGACATTTGTTTTCTACCAACTCCGCGCCTTCCCTCAATTTTTCATGATGAGCTGGAGAAGACCGTACTTTTCTCCACGTAGTATATGCCCGAGATAAGCAATTTTGCGACACTTTATAGTATTGATCAACAGTCTTTCAAAGTTTGCTCTACGCAAGACTTCCTCATTTGTCAGCAAGTCAGTCCACGGTATTCGAAGCATTCTACGGTGGATCCACATTTCAAAAGCTTCCAGTCGGTTCAATGTGCTTATTTTTATGGTCCAGCACTCCACTCCATACAACAACCCTGACCAGATATAGCATTTGGCCATCCGTTGCCTCAGTTTGAGGTTCAAATTGTCATTGCATAGAAGAGTGCTCATTTTTCTGAAAGTTGTACGAGCTGTTTCAATTCTGCATCTTATCTCTACGTCGGGATCCAAGTCATCTGTTATTATACTTCCAAGATATTTAAATTTATGAACCCGCTCTATCGGTGAGTTGTTGAGTGTCAGCCTCGCATCATCATATTGGCTTCGACTAAACACCATAAACTTGGTTTTGCCAACGTTGACATTCAGGCCCAGACCCCGTCCAGCCTCATCAATTCTGTTTACCATAGTTTGCAGACCGTCCAGTCTATCGCACATAATGAGGGTGTCATCAGCATATCTTATTGTGCTCAGCACAACCCCATTAACCTTAACACCCAGCTCCACATCCTCTAATGCTTCCTTGAAAATCCTGTCCGAGTATAGGTTGAACAAGAGTGGAGACAGGACACAGCCCTGTCGGACTCCGCGCTTAATTTTTATGTTATTTGTTTTCAACTCTCCTATGCGGACTTCGGCTGTTTGTCCCCAGTATAGGTTTTCAATTATTCGAATGTCCCTGTCATCCAGCTGTAGTTGCTGTAGTATTGATATTAGTTTGTCGTGTCTAACCTTATCGAAAGCCTTCTCATAGTCGACAAAGCAAACGAACACATCCTTACGCTGATCCCGACATTTCTGCAAGAGCACATTGACACCGAACAAGGCTTCGCGCGTCCCGAGTGCATTTCTGAACCCCATCTGACTATTATCCAGATCGAACTCACACTTTGTACGAATTCTGGAATGGATGATCCGTAGAAAAACCTTTAAGAGATGACTCATTAAGCTGATTAAGCGGTAATCACTACACTTTTTGGGATGTGATTTTTTTGGGGATTGTGATGAATATTGATTTTAACCATTCTTCTGGTATAGTGCCTGTGCTGTATATTAGATTAAACAGTTTTGTAATTTGTCCTATATTTTCCTCTGCTATAAGTTTGATTACTTCAATGGGAATTTCGTCAGGTCCTGTGGATTTCTTATTCTGTGTAATAGAGATTGCGTGAAGGATTTCTTCCTTTAAGATTTCGGGGCCATTTAAACAGTTGTCATTGTTTCCTTTGGAAGCTCTGTTGTCATCAAAAAGTTCGTTGATATATGTTTCCCAAGCTTCTTTGATTTCTTCATCCCGTATAATAGGTTGATTGGATGAATCGAATAATACATGGGCTGGTTGTTTTCGATACATACCAGTTATATCTCTCACCTTTCGGTGCATTTGGAAAAATATCATGTTTCTTTTCCATTTCTTCCATCTCTTTACACATCTCTCTCATCCATCGTTCTTTTGCCATTTTTACTTTCTTTCGAATCACTTTACTAAGTCTTTTATATTCTTCCCTATTTGCTTTAACCAGTCTCCTCTCTCCATTAAGCTTAAAATGTCTGTGGTCATCCATCTCTTTTTCCGTGTTCTGGTATCGGATTTCAAGTGTCTATTACAAACGTTTGTTAGTTTGCCCCTGAGACCATTCCACAAGGATGGGACATCGCCGCTGGTATTTCCTGCTCGATTAATTTCTCTGGTGATTTCTTGTCGCATCTGATCTTTGATGGAGGCGTTTCTCAATTTAGATATATCCCATTTTTGCTTTTGCATTTTCTGTTTCATTGATTTAAGACGTACCCTCAAATCGGCTATCAATGGGACATGATCAGAGCCAACATCTGCTCCGGGGTATGTGGTTATTCGCTTGATAATATTTCTAAATCGTCTATTGATCAATATATAATCAATTTGATTCCTAACAGGTTCACTGCTGTTATCCTCAGCAGGAGATATCCAAGTGTAAAGGCGTCGCTTGGGGAGTTTAAACCAAGTATTTGAGACATCATATCATTGTTCTGACAGAATTCATAAAGTGTATCTCCTCGATGGTTGCTGACTCCCAGGCCATACTCTCCCACGAGGTCAGATCGCCTACCCTTCCCAATCTTGGCATTAAAATCTCCGATAATTAAGTTTATATCGTTGGACTTCAACTTACTCAGAACGTGGTTAACAGTATCATAAAGAGATTCCACTTCCCGGTCATATCGCTTGTCGGAGGTTGGGGCGTATATTTGAATAATGTTTATATTAAAAGGCTGGCAATGAAGCTGTACTAACACAAGGCGATCCGATATTGGAAGGAAGTTGGTGACGTACTTATCATATTCCGAAGACACAAATATTCCCACTCCATTACGGTGGTTTCGGTCGTGGGCCTCACTTCCCGAAAAGTAAAGAGTGCCATGTTCGTTTCGGCATTGTCCTGAATCAGGCCAGCGTAGTTCGCTTATTCCAAGTATTTGCACATTGAGTCTCGGTGCTTCTTTGATGGCATTATCAAATTTTCCCGCCGCATAGAGGCTCCTGACATTCCAGGTCCCAATACGAAGGATGGATTTTACTATGTCGAACCGGGAGATTCTTCGCACCCTCCGCAGGCTATATTTGGTGACAATTTATTATAGTAAGTAATATAATTTATTAAAATAAACCTAGAGAACACGGGGTAACGGAAGCTTTTACACTATTGGTTAGAGGTGAAATCGTCGTACTTGGAATAAAACCGAGAATTAAAATTCAGGGTTCTAACCTTGAAGTGTAAAGATTCCCGAAGATCCATCGTGCAATCGTAGGCAAACGTAGGGAAGTTACTCTAAATGGACACTGTCAATTCAAAAACCCCGATTTGTCAGAATACTGGGTGTTACTGAATTATGTAATAATGCAAATAGTGAGAGAATGATCTTATGAAATTGTGAGGAGATTATTTTTATACAGAGAGTTGATTGATTAGTCCGTTACTTTGAGATAGTACATTTTAACGATAAAATTACTTATTTACTTTGTTAACTGACACTAAATATATTTTTGTAAAGTTTTACAAAAACAATTTCTCAAAAGCTAGAAATATCCTTCCATAGAAAGCTTTATACTGCACAACTTTTAACCCTATAGAAAGCTCAAATTCGACCAACGATGCTGTATTGGTCTCATATTTGGGGCGCTGCTCCTAAACATATGCTGCATTTGTTAGACTCCATTCAGAAAAGAGCCATTCACCTTATTAAAGATTCAAAAGTCACCACTCTTTGATTCCTTAGAACATCGAAGGTCGGTTGGTGACTATAGGTACTTTGACTGGAACTGTCCGATGGATGTAGTGGGCTTCATTCCTCCAGGAGTGGAATACGCGTCCATATGAGCTTCTGCTTGTATTCCGCGTATCACTCTTCCTAAGAATTATTTTAAAAATGGAGAACCTCATTTTTTCCGAATGAATTTATACCTAATAAAACTTGCAGCCATTCAAGACCAACGTGAATCACTTTTTTGCACACGCGTCGTTCCTGTAGCACTTTAGGGATTTCCCTCCAGCACATATGTTGTCCCCATAAAAATAGTAATTCAAAACTTAAGAGAACATTACACTTTCTCGGGTCGGAAAATATTATTGAAATAAAATACTTTCCAAAAAACTTTTTGGAAAGTATTATATTTCAATAATATTCTCTGAAAATTTCAGAGGAAAATTTCAAATAGTTTCAAAGTTATAGACGATTATAGCGCCAAGTGTAAGACAGGTCAAATCGACTTGTCTTTCACTTGGCTCTAGCTGCGTCGAACATCTGCTGCTATTTTTATTTGAGACGAAATAACACTTGAGAACGAGGCGTATGAGGAGTCGGAAGGAATTTTGTATGCAGCAGGCCCAGCTGATTGAAAGTAAGTAGATTTTATATGTAAAAATTCGTTTGTTAAAACTTTAAATGCGTTATTCTCAAGAAAATATTTTTGTAATCGGCGTGCACGATAACTTAAAAACCATTTAACTAATCGGTCTGAAATTTTAATATGTTCTTCTACAAAACAATAGCCCCAGTATAAACTAGAATAAAAAAGATTGGTTAATTTTTAATGTTTTTCTTTACGAAAAAAAAAATACTATTTTTGTAACCACCAATTTTGAAGGTTCACCATTTTGTGAAATTTTGCTCAAACAAAATAATCGTAGTTTATACTGAGGCCATAGTCATATTTTTTCTAAGGATATTTTTTTAGACGTTCCAGTGAGCCACAATCGTACACACCAGCAGACCAAAATTTTCAAAATTGCTTCCATGAGGCTGTAAAAAACTCGGATTCAAAAAGGTTTTTTTATTAATTTATCAGCCCCATAAAAATTATTAAAATTTTCGACCGAGAAAGTGTAATGTTCCCTAAAATTTTAATTTTAATTAAAAAAAAAATCCAACTACGTTGCTTAGAGTTAAAAAGAGATGGTGCTGGTGGAACAGTATATTAAAATTGAAATGAATAACTGAAAATTCCTTGGTATTAACGTTTATTAATGTTAAAGTCGCAGGTAGTTCCCAGAAAAACAAGCCTGTTTGTTTATGACCCCGAAATAGTATCCCATCTTATTATATATTACAGTTGATTTTGTTAATTGGCATCTCAAAAAGGCACATGTAACCTTATCCTATTTAACAGGAGGCAATTATGCTTTCCACGCAGAGTTTTGATGTGGAAGTCAAATTCTATTTGAAAGCAGGAATATACTTCAAACAATTGTGTTCACCTCTTTGAATGTTTTAAATTTCTACATAACAAAAGGTTCCAGATGTAAGGATATTCTAAACAAGTCCTAATTAATGTTAAGATCGTGAGTAGTACACTTTATAAAGTCTATAAGTCGCAGAGATTTTGACATTTTGTTGTAAGGTATTATAATTAATTCTAAGGCTAACAGTCTTTAAATTTTTGGTTTGAGAAAGATGTGCAAAAATAGTATCCCCAATTACGTAATAATGTGACAATACGTTCTTGATTCTATGAAAAACAATATAATAACAGTAGAAAGCGTTCTGCTGCATTCCATTGTTGCTGTACCAAGTATCAAGGTAATATGAGGCGTTGCGGATAGTAAGGGCGAACTCAACATTGGGTCAATTTTTTTTTTATATAATTCTATTTTATAGTACTTTTCCTACATCACATACCGGTCTAATTGTTGAGTTCGCCCTTGCTTCGCCTTCAAATTTCAGTATCAAATAAATGAAAAATTTCGAACAGGCGATAGCCGGGCGGGTAGTAAGGGCGAACTCAACAATTTCGCGCGGAGCAACCGCCGGTATTGCGTCACTAAATGAGGTTTACTTGAAATTTTACGCTTTCTCCGTGTTAGTTCAAGTTAATTTTGAAGTTAATACGTTTATGTTTTGTTTGGTTTTGTTGCTTCTTTTTTTAAGAAAAGTATGGCGCAACCTGGACCTTCTAGTAGTGAAGGAAGTGTACAACATTTAGATGGTAGTGCTGTGTCGGGTTATTCGCGAAAGAGACCTGCTAAGATGAATGATTGGCAAAAAAAACGAGTGTAAGTTGAAACGAAATTCAGGAAGTGCTTACATTTCAAGAAATAACAAAAGGCACGTTGTTGCCCGCAAAAATGGACCTCCTTGCAAGTGTGGATGTTTTGAGAAAATAGGCGCTGAACTGGTCACCAATATTTTTGACTCTTTTTGGCAAATTGGAAAACTATGATCTACAGAATGCTTACTTATCAAAATTGTGCAATGATGTAAAAAGACCTTACGTAAAGGGGCGTCCAAGTCGTACCCTGAGACGCATTCAATATAATGTGACTGTTGTTCACGCTAATCGTGAAGTTTGTCGTACTACGTTTTATAACATTCATGGCATCTCTGAAAAGCGCATTCGAGTCGTACTTGACAAAACCAGCAGAACTGGAACTGTTACAACGGATCAAAGGGGGAGGTGTGAACCCGCGAAGAAAAAATAGGAAATGACGATCTTTCTAAAGTAAAAGAACACATCATGTCACTACCTACTGTCACCAGTCATTACAGTCGCGCCAAAAGCCCTCATCGAAAATACTTACCTGTTGGACTTAATATTAAAAAGCTCTATTCTCTTTACAATGAATGGCTTACGGAAAATTACCCTGGTTACAGCCCGGTAAATCAGCACTATTATCGTGATACGTTTAATATGCAGTTCAATATTGGTTTTGAGCCCCCAAAAAGTGACACTGTAATTATTGCGATAAAGTAGACATAAAAATTAAAAGTAGTCAAATGCACGATTCCGAAAATGTTGCTGAAATCGAGAATCTTAAACAAGAGAAGGAGTTACATCTGACCCGTGCAAAAGCTGCTCAGTCTCTTCGTAAGGGATTAAGGAGTAATGCCGATGACTCTTTTCTGGTCATAGCTTTTGATCTGCAGCAGGCTTTGCCAACCCCAAAGCTGACTACTGGGATTCAGTATTACAAAAGGAAGCTATGGACCTATAACTTTTGTATCCATAATGTAAAAACCGGTTCTTCAACGATGTACCTTTGGGATGAAAGTACAGGGAGGCGTGGATCATGTGAGATTGCAAGTTGCTTGTACGATTATTTGTGTAAAGTTGATGTTAATGTTAAAAAAGTTATTATGTTCAGTGATAACTGTTCTGGACAGAACAAGAATTTAAATCTTGTTTTGGCAAATCTATACTTTATACACAAAGACCAGTTCACTGAAATTAAACACTATTTTATGATACCTGGGCACTCATACCTTCCTTGTGATAGGGATTTTGGGAACATTGAGAGAGAAATACGGAATAGCACTGTGTATACCATGGATCACTATAAGTTAATGATTGAAAGCTGTCGCGGAAAAAACCAGTTTTGCGTTGTCCAACTTAGACAGGACATGATTTTCAATTTCTCTAATTTTCAAAAGAAAATTACTAAAATGCAGATGGCTGGTGCTAAGTTTAAAGATGGAGAGATCTTTGAATTTACAAATAACTTTAAGCAAGGTTTCTAGATTCATTCTGCTTACAATTTGGATGTCAAAACGGCAGTCAAACTACAAAAAGGCAAGGTGAAAAACTATGATCCTGATCATTTTCATTTGGCCAGTGAAACACTGACGAGACTTTACAGTGCTCCCATTAAAATACCAGCCCCCAAATTAAAGGACGTTCAGGACTTGTTACCGTATGTTCCCCTACCTTGGAGTCGGTACTTTACTAACATTATAGCCTCTCAAGACGCAGCAACGAATAAGAGCACCGAAAATGAAGATGTTATGGACGATGACCAAATAGATTACAACTGAACTTGGCTAATTATTTGTTTCTTTTCTTTAGTTTTTTTTATGTTAGTTTCAATACCATATTTCCACTGTTTTGTATGTTGTATCAAGTAACTATTTTGTAATAACAAAACCTTTAATTAAAACAATAACCTTAAAATTAAATAAAATGTGTTCAAAATTTTTAATACCGGTCTAATTTTTTCCCAGGTATTGCCAATTTTAGGTGATAGTGTAGCATCAGAAACGAACAGTAAAATATGAAAAAAAAATACACAAATAAATATTTAAAAAACATTTAAAAATTCACGGAATACACTATTCTACTTAAGTAAATAATAAAAAGCTAATAAATTATAAATAAATAATAAAAACCTAATTTTGCCAATATTTTGTTGAGTTCGCCATTTAGATTTTTCTATAAATTCAATTTTTGGAAACTTCATTTTGTTGAGTTCGCCCTTACTATCCGCAACGCCTCATATATTATAGCTCAAAAATGCTTTTTTAGATGCTTTATTTCTTGCAGCTTACATAATGTTTAATAATTTGATGGAAGGTAATATTATCGAACAATATTACTGAAAAATTTTAAGCTAAAATAATTCAAGATTAACAATGTATAAGGACGCTGGAAAACCTCTACGACTAACGAGATTGTCACAAAAATTCACAAAAGCGTTGTAAATGATCACCGACTGAAGGCACGCGAGCTTGCTGATAGGCCGTGTCCACCACATTTTATACAATTCTTAGGGTATGAGAAAGCCTTCTCCTTAATGGATGCCGCGTTTATTAACAATCGACTAAAATCGTATACGAATAAACATTTCCCAACAGTCAGTGTCTAGATTTATTTAAACATAAATCCAGTGAATTCCTTCGACGTTTCATAACAGTAGATGATCTTTTAGAACGACTCGTGTACATTTAAAATCCTTGTACAATGTCTTTTATTTGATACCAAACTTCATAGATTAAAAACAGTTTTGATTCTTCATGGTAGACAAAATTGCGATTGGAATCCCTGGTATTGGTTTTTAGTATTCCGTACGGAACACCTATCAGATCATTTCGGTGTCTGTCCGTCTGTCTGTCCGGCTGTCACACTCAATTTTCTCCGAAACTATTTGACATAGAAAGTTGAAATTTGGAACTAATATAGGAATTGATGACCCCATCAGAGTCGAGTGGGGTGTCAAATGAAAAAAATTGCGAAAAATCCCTGCCCCCTCCCCTTATCTCGAAAAGTAATGATTAAAAAATTTTGAAAAAATTCTGGAATTTTCTCCACAGGGTGTAGATTGAATGACAATTATCACGAGTGCATTACCTTTAATAATTCATCTGGTATATATAAAAAAAAATTCAAGGTCATCTGTTAACAAAGATCGAAAACAAAGTTTGTTGAAAACCTATTTGTTTTAAAAGCAGTCAACGTACGGAACACTAATTGCGCAAGTCCGACTTGCACCTGGCAGGTTATTTGGTATTAATATTACTCTACAAAGTTGTAATTTTTGTTTGTCAAATAGAAATTTGTATCATATTTTGGCAATGTTAGGTGTTTTTAGCAAATAAATAAATTTAAAAAGATTGTAAAACGCAACATTTCTTTCTGAGATGAAACTTAATTTTTTTCATTAAGAGTTTAAAAAATAAATTTTCGGCGAACAATGAGGGTATAAAATAACAAATGCTTAATATTTTATGATTTTCGTGAGTACTTCGCTCTCCAACAATAGTCCGTCAACAATCTGGGCTCCAATTTCCCTCGTATGGCTTCTTCCGTTAGTAGGGGAAGTAATAATGGTATAGGGGTGACTTTAGAATGTGCTTGCGAAGCAAATTATTTATTGAGGGGTCCAGGTGTTATTATAACTCTAAATGTCCTCAAATATGAGAAATTCAAAAAGGTAGGCTTATGAAATTGGTTATGTCAATTAGAAAAAAAGCAATAATTGTTGTGGTTCAGTATTTTAATAAATAAAAATTATAAAATTGAAAGAAAAAACGAAAGAATATTTAAACGAGCAATTCGGGAGAGAATGGTTTAAACTTGAAAATGAGGCGCAAATAATTCAAAATTTTTTATCGCTCGTTCCATTTTTTCATTTAGAATTTCTGGGTGTAGGTTAAGTTAGTTATTCTTCTTCTCTCGGTTCCTATCCATTCCGGATGTTGGCAACCATATTAGCTACCATCCCCTTATTGACTGAGGCCCTAAACAGCTGCGTGGTGGTCATTGAAAACTAAGTGCGAAGATTTTTGAGCCATGAAATCCTTCTCCCCACACTTCTCTTTCCACATACTTTACCTTGCAGTATATTCTGTAATAGATGGATTCTGCTCTCATTCCTCGTTATGTGGCGGAGATATTGGAGCTCACGTTACTTGGTGGTAACTTAAACATCTTTTTCCTTATTCATTCTTTGAAGAATTCTTTCATTTGTGACTCGGTCCACCCATGACACTCTCAGCATCCTGCGATATACGAGGCTGGTTTGAAAAGTCCATGCAAAGTCCAATAGATGGCACCACCGGCGCGTATCGAGGTCATGTTTAGTTAGTAGCATCTCTTGAATGAACGCACACCAAGTTTCAGCCATATTGGTCTATTTCTTTGTGTTTGGCATTCGTGTGAATCAAGGAAGTCGAGTGATTTTCAAGAAATGGACGAAAAAGAATTTCGTGTGGTGATTAAACATTACTTTATGAAAGGCAAAACGCCTCAGGAGACTAAAGAGAAGCTTGATAAAACATTACGGTGACTCTGCACCTTCGATTCGAACAGTTTATAAGTGGTTTCAAAATTTTCGGACTCGCCATATGGGCACAAGTGACGCTGAACGTTCTGGACGGCCTGTGGAGGTTACGACTCCAGAAATCATTGATCAAATCCATGATATGGTGATGGATGACAGAAGAGTTAAGATGCGTGAGATTGCTAGTGCTGTGGGGCATCTCGACTGAACGGGTACATAATATTTTGCATAAACATTTGGACATGAAAAAGCTATCCGCAAGATGGGTGCCGCGATTGCTCACGCTTGACCAAAAACGGAATCGTGTGAAGTGTTGCAAGGATGGTTTGCAGCTGTTCCAGAAGAATCCGGAGGACTTTAAGCGTCGTTTCGTCACTGTGGTTGAAACATGGATACATTACTATACTCCTGAGACCAAACAACAATCCAAACAATGGGTTACCAAAGGGGAATCTGCACCAAAAAGGCGAAGACCGTTCCTTCGGCCGGAAAGGTTATGGCGACTGTCTTTTGGGATTCGCAAGGGATAATCCTCATCGACTATCTGGAAAAGGGTTAAAACTATTACAGGTGAATATTATTTCTCGTTATTGGACCGTTTGAAAACCGAGCTGCAAGAAAAACGCCCGCGATTGGCCCACAAGAAAGTCATTTTCCATCACGACAACGCACTAGCACACACCTCAGCAGTTGTGGTCGCAAAATTAATGGAAATAGGATTCCAACTCGTTTCACATCCCCCTTATTCTCCAGACTTGGCTCCCTCGGACTACTATTTGTTCCCCAATTTGAAGAAATGGCTGGCGGGACAAAGATTTTATTCAAACGAGGAGGTGATTGCAGACACTAATGGATATTTTGCAGACTTGGACAAATCCTATTATTCGGAAGGGATCAACAAACTAGAACATCGTTGGACGAAGTGTATAAGCCTAAAAGGAGACTATGTCGAAAAATAAAAAAGGTTTACCCCAAACACATAAGTAGTTTTTATTTTTGCACGGACTTTTCAAACTAGCCTCGTAGTCACATTTCAAAGGCTTTCTTTACTTGTTGCCTCGGTCAGGGTCCATGTCTCCACTTCATAAAACAAAATAGAGAATACGTAGCAACGCAGAAACCTCACTTTCGTGTCCAGTGTCCAGGTATGACTTTTGAATATAGAGATCATTTTGATGAATACTGCTCTAGCCTTTTCAATACGGCTCTTTATTTCTTGTGAGTGGTCCCAGTGGTCATTGATGTTAGGGTCTAAGTATGTGTACTTTTTTACTTGCTCATTATTTTTCTGGTTGATTTCTAAATGACAGTTAGGCAACTTGTTCTTACTTCTTCTTCTTGAAGTGCCATATCCGATACTGCCGTAGGTGACCCTCTCGCCTTTGCCTGTAGTTGGTGTCTTTTTAAGTATTTTCCACAGACAAAGTAGAACTACAGTTTAATGCCTGTTTCGGACGGCCAAAGGGCTTTACTCGGCATGATAGTACGGGTAGTTTGTCATTGCCATCCCGAGAGAGGCGACTGTCAATTTGTAAATTTTATTTCATTTTCTTATTTATTAATCTTTTTTTTTTCATTATTATTTCCCGAGTCGTGATAGGAACTCGAGTCGCTGGCGTATAAAGCAGATACCTTAACCACTATGCTATGACCTCCTTTTGTTCTTACTAGTAACCATTAATTTTGTTTTATTTATGTTAATATCAAGACCATATCTCTGGCTGCAGCTCGTCAGTCTATCCATTAGTAATTGCAAGTCCTGCAGACTGTCAGCGAATATGACTGTCAGCATAACGAATATTATTCATTCTCTCTCCATTTAGTAGAATCCCGAAGTCGAGATCTCCCAGAGCCTCTTCGAATACTTGTTGGGAGTAAATATTAAATAATAGTGGAGATAATATACATCCTTATCTAACACCTCGAAGAATTTTTAGTTAGTTATGGCGAAGAACTATTAGCTAGAGAAAAGAGAATTTAGCATGAATACGTCAAAGCTGGAACTAATCATATAACTAGAGAGAAAAAATGATCTCGTTAGTTACACAATCAACTTACAGTATACTCAGAAGCCTCAGGTGTATTCAAATGAAAACAATAATTGATTTAAGATTTTAACTCCATCATTCTGACCTTGATGTCGGTTGCATTTCTCATCTTGACACGCTTGCGTTCATTTCAGGTGTTTAATCAGCTGTCTGTATAAATAATGATAACTTTCTACTTTGTCTATAAAGACGTTGAAACTTTGCTCTTTGATCTTTATCCTTAAATAATATGCAGTTTGAATGCGTATTACACAGAATCAACAATATTCAATTTTAATAACGATTTCTCTGAATCTCGAATATTTCCTAATCATGACCTTCATATTTAGTTTTTTATTTGTACTGGCCTAAACTTAATGTTTCCAAGGGGGGTATTTTTGGTTCAATATCAGTAGAATTAACGCATTTGTTCTTATCAGCTTATCTGTTTCATTAACTTTCATTAATACGTTATAATTGATAATATTACAATGGTTCTGTACTCAATTGTTTTGTTATCTTAATTTCTTACGCACTTTTATAGATGATGTCGTCATAAATTTAACAATATTTCTTTTTTTAATTCCGCCACTAATAGCCCAGTCGCCAAGGGTTTTGAGCTCTGATTAAATGTTAACAGGCTGCATTTTGGTATACAGGTAGGTTTTTGGATGTAAAATACAATCAAAAAATGTTTGCTAAAGTTTGAAGTACGCTAAGCCCACAAAACCCAAAATAAAATCAAAAATTCGGTTTTTCGGTAATATCTCGAAAAATAAAAACGATATCGAAAAACTAATAGGACCACATAAAAGAGAGGGAAATTTTACAAGAACAGTATACACGTATTGATTTTTTTTTCCAGACTTTTTTATTAGCGTAAGGATTTATTAAAAATTCGGATAGGTGATTCGAAAATCTACGCGCACCGGTCGAAGATTAATTGATATTACTTGTTTGCAGAATGTAAAAAATAAAAAAAAGTTTTTTGAGGAGGAGACTTTCAGCTTTCCGATGATACTAGTAGTTTTTATTTTTATTGGTTTATAATTCGAAAAACTTAGAACGAAATTTTTGTTTGCATGAATTTAACGGGCATACAGTAAATTAGAAATATTTACCAGGTGTACAACAGATGGTGCACCAATGCAGTTTGTGATATAAAGATTTGACACTGCGCCATCTTGTCTGTCATCAACAAGTGTCAGATGCGCACGAGTGATAAATTGGAAAAGTGTGTGCATATTGTTGTGTTGTTGTGTTCAATATGTCGAAATTTATATCGAACAAAGAGCATTCACGGACAGCATTAATTTTTTGTTTTCATTTGAAGAAAACTGTTGTTGAATTATACCGATTACTTCGAGAAGCTTATGATGAACATGCTCCATCGCAAGATACGTGTGAAACATGGTTTCGGCGTTTCAAAAGTGGTGACTTCGATGTTGCAGACAAGGAACGTGGAAAATCGCTAAAAACATACGAAGATGTGGAATTGCAAGCATTGTTGGACGAGTAATTGGGCGTTAGTGAACAAGCTGTTTCCAATTGGCTAAGAGATGGGAAAGATTCAGAAGACCGGTAGGTGGGTACCACATGAGTTGAACGACAGGCAAATGGAAAAGGCGCAAAAACACGTGTGACATTTTGCTCTCTCGGTACAAAAGGAAGCCGTTTTTGCATTGTATAGTTACAGGGGATGAAAAGTGGATTTATTTTGAGAATCCCAAGCGCAAAAATCATGGGTAGACCCAGGCGCATTATCCACATCGACCGCAAGACCGAATCGCTTTGGCAAAAAGACGATGCTCTGTGTTTGGTGGGACCAGAGGGGCGTGGTCTATTATGAGTTGTTAAAACCTGGGGAAACGGTTAATACTAAACGTTATCAACAACAATTGACCGATTTGAACCGTTCGCTGCTTGAAAAAAGGCCAGAATACCAAAAGAGGCAACACAAAGTCGTTTTTTTTCTTCATGACAATGCTCCATCACATACGGCAAAACCAGTTCGCGACACGTTGGAAGCACTCAGCTGGGAAGTTCTACCCCATGCGGCTTACTCACCAGACTTGGCTCCTTCCGATTACCATTTGTTCAAGGGTTCTTTTAAAGCTAAGAAATCTTTTTGGCGAAAAACCTTAAGTTCCATTGGTTCTCCACATTCATCGATATTGCTTTTTACTGTGTTGGAAAGCGTCTAAGCTTTTACAGTCCCCAAGTTGTCGATTAGCCCTTTCCTCTATAAGCAGGTTGGCCTTTAGAATCCTCTTTTTTTTCTTGAAAAAACGCCCACATCCATATAACCCACGTCTGCTCCTTGAACCTAACTCCACCACTGGATCTTCGTTTGATATGTGCCATATCAGTCCCATCTGACGTTGGCAATCACCTTGGCATATTCATCCCTGTTCCCTGCGACTCGGAATAACTCTTCGACGCTATGGATTCCCGTCCAGTCTCGTATGTTTCTCGGCTAAGAAGCCTGCTTCTTACCAACGCCGCGCCTGCCTTCAGTCTTTCCCCTCATTATGAGCTCCAATAACTCATAATGTTTGGGACGAAGAACATGTCCTAAATACTGCAGTTTTTTGCACTTTACCAATTCTCTGACTGCATTAGCTCTCAGCAGTACTTCCTGATTGGTGATATAAGTTGTCTACGGAATACGAAGAATCCTTCTATGCAGCCACATCTCGAAAGCTTCCAAGCGGTTAACTGTCACAACCTTCAATGTTCACCTCTCAGTGTCTTACAACCAAACCGACTAAATATAGCATTTTATAATTCTCTGACGCAGTTTCAGATTAATGCTATCATTGCAAAACAGAGACTTTATTTTAATGAAGGTTGTTCTGGCTCCTTCTATTCTGCTCTTAATTTCTTTGTCAGGGTCTAACTGGTCAGTAATGTAGCCTCCAAGGTATTTTAAATGGTGAACTCGCTTGACCGTTGAGATGGAGATCAACATCTGCATATTATTAAAGAGCATAAATTTGGTTTTAAGTATATTGATGTTAAGGCCCATATCGGTCTGCTTGCTCAACTCTGTCTAACAGGCGTTGAAGGTCTTTAGTCCTGTCACTCAAGATAACAGTATTGTCCGCATATTTGACTGTGGTAATGAACTCTCCAGTCACCTTCACTCCATATGGTTGTTCATACAAAGCTGCTTTGAATATTCTGTCGGAGTAATGGTTAAACAGCAACGGCGACAGTATGCAGCCCTCTCTCGCTCCTCGTTAGATGGTAACATCTTCTGACCTGGTCTCTCTAAATCTTACTGATGTCTCCAACACAGATCTCTGTGGTCAACTACTGTGTTCTGTAGAATTTCGATTAATTGTGTATGTTTTACTCTATAGAAGGCTATCTCAATCTATAAAGCAGAAGAACACAGCGTTGATTTCTACATTTCTGAAGAACACAGCGTTGATTTCTACATTTCTGAAGCAGAACATTCAAAGTAAAGAGTGCCTCTTGTGTTCCAAGATTATTTCTGAATCCGAACTGTGAGTTGTTCAGATCTTCTTCGCACTTTCTTCCGATTCTGCCATGAATGATTCTAAGGAACACTTTCAAGGTATGATACAGTTTTTTGCTTCTTCGGAATGGGTACGGACACTGATTTTAGTTAGTACAGTTAATTTTTTGTAAAATTATTTTCTTTTAGTACTTTATGACTGTTTCCTAACAGTATAATTTGTAAAGTATAAATTATAGAATAAAATTAGACATTTTTTTATTTATTTCTTTTTTATTCTAGACGAATAGTGGAGTCAATGAAGCGGAAACATCGTTGAAACTTCTTAACCCTCACGAACAGCTGCGATTTTGTTAATTTTTTTTTAATGTTTGTTTTAATATACGCTGGGGAGCAAAAACAAAATTATTTAGCTTCATTTGACATAGATTTGAGAATATTTTTACGGATTTTAATATCACTTGAAAGCCCATTCTATTCTCTTTCTAATGATACCAAACTCCATAGCATACGCCATGCTTTTTACTGATTGAAATGATTGAAAGAGGAAACAAGGAGAACAAGGATTGAAAATAGGAGCAACATCTTCTGACCTGGTCTCTCTAAATCTCACCGATGCCATTTGTTTCCAATACAGATTTCTGATTATGCGAATATCTCTATGGTCAACTCCTGTGTTCTGTAGTATTTCGATTAATTGTGTATGTTTTACCCTATAGAAGGCTATCTCATAATCTATAAAGCAGACAGGCACATCCACGCGTTGATCTCTGCACTTCTGAAGCAGAACGTTCAAAGTAAAGAGTGCCTCTCATGTTCCAAGATTATTTCTGAATCCGAACTGTGAGTTGTCTAGATCTTCTTTGCACTTTCTTCCGATTCTGCCATGAATGATTCTAAGGAACACTTTCTAGGTATGACAGAGCAAGCTTATCAGTCTGTAGTCATTACAGCGTCTTGCTCTTTGCTTCTTCGGAATGGGTAGGAACACTGATTTTAGCCAGTCGTCAGGTAATTCGCTGGTGGTATAAATGTCACTGAATAGTTTTACGAGCAACTGAATATTATCTTCCTCGATCATCTTAAGGAGCTCAGATGGAATGCCATCGGGTCCAACAGATTTTTTCGATTTGGCCAGTTTATAGCGATTTCATTATATCAGGACCCTCTTCTCATTGTCCATCACCATCCGTTATATTTGGTCTCTCATCTCGAAACACCTCTCCCAAATAAGCGCACCATGTCTCAGAAATCTCTTCTTCATTAATGGTGATTTTGTTTCTGTTATTCATAAGCACAGAAGGTGGTTCCTCTCTATACAGCCCTGCTACTTCTTTTAGTTTTTTGTGCATATTAAAAATGTTATGATTTCTGTTCATTTTCTTCCCTGCAACCCTCTCTCATCCACGCCTTCTTTACTTCCTTTGGTTTTGGCTTTTATCTGTTTATGGAGTGCACTGTATTTATTTTTGTTGTTCTTAGCCAATCTTCTTTCTTTCATTAAGGTTAATATGTCAGAATAACCTCCGGCAATTTGTTCCTTATGTTATTCCATATTTAGTTAATGTTTGCAATAGGAATGATGTTCTGAATCTGGTTGTTGATGTCTTCTTTTGCATTTTTGTTGGTTAGGTCACATGCCTGCAAGGTTCCTGAATGCGATTTCCTTTCGCCATTGGTTACTAACTCTTTTATACATCATCATTCCCAAATCCTCTTTACTAATTCAAAATGGAGCAGTGTCTTTACAGCTTGCAATAGAACACACGAATTTTAAAATAAAAAAAATTTCGGCGCACTTTTTTCCACTTTATACAACACTAAAATTGCAACACGATTTTCACACTGTCTTCATTGCTCGGCGATGAAAGCAAAAATCTCCGCTTTATTGTTGCGTAATTTGTGATAATCCTCTTTTGTGACTCTTAGATAACTGTTAGCTAGTCGCTTACTTAGCAATCATCAAATGGATCTTATTGTAAAGAAAATGCCGGTAGTAACAATACAGCGAGCCGTTTCTCTTCCGTTAGGGAAAATGAATGATAAAGCTGACAACACAGCCTAGGAACAATTTCTGCTGTATTTAATAACGGTCTATCAATCTCCTTAACGACATGGTGATATATGATTACAAGGTAGCTTGCACTATTTCACTATTTATCTAAATTGTACTAATTTGAATTTTTTTAAAATTACTTTTCAGCCTTTGTCCTGCTGTTACTAAGGCATTTTGCATGAGTAATTATTTCCTTTTTTATTTAACTGAAGAACGAATTAAATACGGTATTTGGGTCCAATTGTTTAACATTAGTAAAAAAGAAGTTAATTAAAGACAAAGACATTTTACAAAAAAAAAACCTGTAATTTGAAAAGTACAGTTAATTTTTTGTAAAATTATTTTCTTTTAGTACTTTATTGCTGTTTCCTAACACTATTATTTGTAAAGTATAAATTATAGAATAAAATTAAACATTTTTTTTATTTCTTTTTAATTCTAGACAAATAGTCCAGTCGATGAAGCAGAAAAATCCTCAAAAACAGTAACGATTTTGATTTTTTTTAATGTTTGTTTTAATATACACTGGGAAGCAAAAACAAAATTATTTGGCTTCTTTTAACACGGATTCTACAATTTAGTGTTCATATATTTTTACGGATTTTAGTATCACTTGAAAGTCCATTCTATTCTCTTTCTAAATACTGAACTGACTTAGCCGTTACTTGATGGAGATCCATAATAACTAGGAATAAAAATTTTAAACAAACGTTTAAGATCACCACTTATGTTTATTATTGCTGACAATTGTTTCGACACACTGTGTCTTCTTCTGGAGCACGATGTAAATTAACTAACAAAGTATGTTTCAGAATACATAGTTTATCTAATTACAAGTACTAAATTCATTAACAATATTTACCTTAATACCTAGAACAAGTTCAATTAAGGAGACCCTCCCCCGTCTAATTGATCGTTGAGTAATAGACCTGAGGATTTTCTAAACAATTCAGTAATTTTTCTTTCTTTCCGTTATGTAAAATTTTAAAATCTTCATTGAACGTATGATTTTTTTCTGTTAAATGTTTGGCGTAATTAGATTTGTTATTTTTCATTCTAAAGCTTTGTTTATGTTCGTTTATTCTTTTATAAAAAGGTCTGCCTGTTTGTCCTATATACGTTTTATTGCAAGTGCCACAGCATAATTCGTAAACCCCGGATTTATTTTCTTTTTTTGTTTTACTTTTATTATTTTTAATATGTCGAGATAATGTGTTATTTGTACGGAAAGCGATATTTACATGATTTCTATGGAAAAAATTTTGAATTTTATTAGTTAATTTTCCGGTATAAGTGAGTGTAAGAAATTTTTCTTTGTTTAGTTGTTTGTACGGGTACACCAGTCCTATTGCTTTTTTAAATTGTTTTCTCATTAAAATATTATCTACGAAATCGCTCCTGTATCCATAGTTTATACTAATTTGTTTTATAATACACTCCTGGACAAAATTAACGCAACAATATATTAAATCATACAAATCTCTATAATGAATTAATTTTAATAATTTTTTTTGAACATTGGTTACACTAAAAATTAGAAAAAACTTATTCGAATACTTTAAAAGTGAATTAGCTACCAAATTTCTGTATAAGATTCGAATTAAAATTATTCTTAAGACCTAATAACAAAATCGTTGAAATTATGTAATAATGAAAAAAATAAACTGGGACACTAGTAGCAAAATTAATGGTGTAACTGGGACACTAGTAGCGTGTGTTGCCTCCTCTACTTCGGATGACAGCGTTTATGCGCCTAGGCATGCTTCTAATTAAATTTTGGATAAAATCTTGAGGAATTTGCTCCCATTCTGTGATAACTGCATTTTCAAGTTCCCTCAGGTTTCTAGGTGCAGGTATATGACGTTTCACATTTTTCTTAAGGTGATCCCATACATGTTCTATCGGATTCAGATCCGGGCTTTTTGGTGGCCATTGCATAATCGGTATATCAACTTGATTAAAATAATCGAGTACCTCCCTAGCCACGTGAGGTCGAGCGTTGTCTTGCATAAACAGGAAATTGGGCCCCACAAAATGACCGAAAGGCATCACATGTTCTATTAAAATATTCTCAAGACAGTAGTCAGCATTCATGGATCTCGTACGGACAGGAACTAACTCTCTGCGAGCATCAAAGCAGATGCCACCCCAGAACATAACAGAGCCACCGCCGAATGGAATCCTTGCAGAGATATTGCAAGGAGCAAACCTCTCTCCTGGTCTTCGCCATACTTGCTCACCACCATCTGGATGTTCTAGACTAACCCTAGTTTCATCTGTGAAGAAAACTTGTTTCCAATCATCCACAGACCAGTTTTCGTGATTTCGAGCAAAACGTAACCTGGCAACTCTGTTCTCTCTAGTAAGCAAGGGCGCAGTGGCTGGTCTCCTACTGTTTAATCCAGCTTCATTTAACCGTCTTCTAACTGTTTTAGAAGAAATTGTGACATTGCGAACAGCTTCGAGTTCGTTTCTTATTATAGAACTAGTGACAGTCCTGTTTCTTAAAGCATATTGTCTTATAAAACGTTCATCTAGGTCGCTAGGGCATCGTTTTCGCCCTTGCCCTAGCCTTCTAGAATAAGTTCCTACTTCATTCAAGCCTCTTACCATACAACTTATTGTGGAACGATGTTTGCCTAATAAATTGGCAACATAAATCTGACAACATCCCTCGTCCAATAAAACTGAGGCTCGCACTACCTCGTGTTCAGTTAAATTCCTTGTTCGATTCATTTTTCTAACTCTTCGGGGTCAAAAATAAAACAGTCTACCACAAAAACGTATTACTTTGAAAAAGGGAACAATTTATAAGCTTACTTTTAAAGAAAATCTATCGCATTATTACAGAAAATTGTTTATCTTCTAAAAAATTCTTTAAAACTGTAAATCTAAACGAATTGTTTTGATTTCTGTCATGAACAATGAAACAAAATATGCATAGCCTACTATTCAAATACTCGATAAACTTGAAAACTGACATAAGAAAAAGATAAATTAATTTTCAGATTGTTGCGTTAATTTTGTCCAGGAGTTTATGTAATTCTTGGTGTATTTATTAGTCTACGGATGAAACTATTATAAGCCGAGATCTTATGTGTGAACGGGTGGTTAGAATTAGCGTGTATTGTTATATCTGAGTATGTTGGTTTATGGAAGATTTCAAAATCTTGTTTATTCATTTTGTTTGATATTTTTTAAATCTAGGAAATTAATCGATTTATTTGTTTCTATTTCTGTTGTAAAAGTAATATTATTATGAAGTTGGTTAATATAAGCTAGAAAAAGTTTTAATTGTTCTAGGTATTAAGGTAAATATTGTTAATGAATTTAGTACTTGTGATTAGGTAAACTATATATTCTGTACCATACTTTGTTAGTTAATTTACATCGTGCTCAAGAAGAAGACACAGTGTTGTAACATTCATTTTTTCCTAGATTTTAAGACCATGTAATGTTACTGATTTTTTACTTCAAATTGTACTTATTTTCATTTTTGTATCGAACGGTATATTAAACAGAGATTCCAAGACGTTCGGTATATACTGTGCAGTGCGGGTTCCTGACCGAATCTACCGCTACGCCGCGATTGGTGAAATGTGTGTATTCGCAGTTTTGGTTCCGGCGTCGCCATATTACCGGCAGAGTTCGCACGGTTTATTTAAGAGTCCGAGGAACTACTGTCGAGGCTAATTTCCATCCAGCCGCCGAGTAGGCGAGGCTAATTTCATCGGAGCCGCCAAGTAGGCTTCCTTCGACTGAGCTACAGTAAAAGCTCATAACAACCATCATGCGAGCTAAGTAAAGCACCAGTTTCTTAACGAAAAGCCGTAGTGGGCTCTCTAAGTGTTTGCTAGAAAAGTGTGAAATCGGTCGTATTCCATCAAAGCCGGAATAAGAACAGTAAGTTACCAAAACATCCGTCAATAGACCTATCCCTGAGTAGTGCCTTAACAGCAATTTAAAACTGACTAAAAAGTGAAGTGAAAAGCACTATTTTCCGTCTTCGGGGGTAGTCATAGTTCAGAATTTAAATGTAATAACTACTAGTTAGGCTAGAATTTTTTTTGTAGAACTGCAAAGGTTAGAACTTTTTATTTTTAAAAACATGAATAAATTTTCTTTTTGTTGATTAAAGCTAGTGTCTCACTGAATACCTATTTTTCTTTTCGGGATAAGTTGTACTAGACTAATTCTTTTTAGTAATACCCATAAAACCCTTCAGTATTTTTTCATTTTTTTTAACTGAAGTTAGATCCTTTCTATTTTAAAATGAATGGTGCCCAAAAAACTTGTACAACTGAAGCTTTTTAAAAATAGAAAAAAATTCCAAAAAGACGTACAAAAATTATCTCTTACCCATATCTCTCTACCAAGGAAAACTGAGCTAGTGTGTGTTTAATTTCTTTAGTTCTTTTAAAATCAGGATTCACTCGATTCATTATCAGAAATTAAAGCGGGGCTGTAAGAAAATTGTGCTCAAGCTTGGGGCGTCCAATATTCAAACGGTACAAAATGACGCAGTGTACGTGGGGCGCAATTAAACACTTTTTCATAGGCAACAAAATTGCGCTCAAGCGTGGGACAAACAACTTCTCACAGGGTACAAAAAAAGATGCCTCAAACTGAGGACAGTTTTGCAGGTTACAAAATGACACCACAACGTGCGGGCAAGTTCCAATGTTACAGTGTGTCGAAACAATTGTCAGCAATAATAAACATAAGTGGTGATCTTAAACATTTGTTTAAAATTTTTATTCCTAGTTATTCTCTTTCTAACGATACCAAACTCTATAGCATACCTCATGCTTTTTGCTGATTGAAATGATTGAAAGGGGAAACAAGGAGAACAAGGATTGAAAACAGGGGCAAGAGAAAGGAAAAATTAGACAAATTTTAAATCTAACAATTGCGTTTATTGATAAAAACCAAAATCCGTATTTTGTATTACCCCCCCTAGCCCTTATTACTACTTCCAGCCGGTTTTTCATGGAGAAGGTGAGCTTTTTTCACCACTATTTGTGGGATGGATTCTTCCCCACTCTTCCGCCATCGCAATCTTTAAGTCCCTCAGTGATGCAGGGGCTGGATTTCTGGCTCGAATCCTTCTTTTGAGCTCATCCCACATATGCTCGATTGGATTGAGGTTAGGACTCTGCGCGGGCCAGTCTAATGTGGGTATTTCCACTTCCGCCAGGTTTTACTGCACCGATGACTGAATACTGTTTGATTCGTTGTTATTC
Organism: Pachyrhynchus sulphureomaculatus; assembly: GCA_019049505.1. Lineage (NCBI taxonomy): Eukaryota > Metazoa > Arthropoda > Insecta > Coleoptera > Curculionidae > Pachyrhynchus > Pachyrhynchus sulphureomaculatus. Next base: position 221,145,978 of record CM032447.1, on the reverse strand, counting down.
AGTTAGTAGGTTATAATTTTTCTCACGTGTAGGCGACCACTGTGATGCAAAATAAGGACCCATTCCTTAAGAAGTCACTCAGGTCGGTTCATGTACCTGTTTCTACACAAACATTACGTGAAATCTTGATAGTACCTTGCTGTCACGCTTGTCCCACACGGAACTCTGTCAATCATGATGATTCCGTAATGGTCATAACCAAACATCGTCTTTTGTTTACCCTTTGATTGTCCTCGTCGGATTTTTTTTTGGTCGTATTGTCGTGCATTAGCACAAAGCTAATGTGTTCCTGCAGAATCTTTTCGATGTACCGATGAACAATTAATCCACCGCTACGAGTCTCATCAGTCACGAAAACCAAATCGGTTTTCGCATCCAGTGAGATCCCTCCCCACACAATGACAGAACCTCCTCGATACGCAACCATTTCAGTAATGCAGCACGGCGCATAGGGCTCCCCAGGACTGACAGCCCGACCACGAACTTGTAACTCCTGCTGGATCACAACGCCGGTGAAGTGACGATTTCTTAGAGTTGTGTTGACAATGAAGCGGTAGGTACATCTGCTTCTTCCTGATCCTGGTCTCCGTGTAAAGGCGCCAGTCTCTTGGTAACGTCTGTAGACTCTAGAGACAGTTGACTGGTTCAGGTATAGTTGCGCAGCGACAACACGTTGGCTATGCCACTCTTGCAATAAGGTAATGACTTGTGCCGTTTCTTCCGGAGTGGCATCCATTTTCCGATGACGTAATTAGTGAGTAGGTACAGCAGAGATGTTGACGGTGCAAGTTCGGATAAAGGAATGCATGTGTTTTTATAGGGACGAATAGCGCGCAACGATCATGTTGCTGAGCGAGCAAAAACGGTTCTATTGAGTAAAACCGTTTTAATCAGTAAAACTTTTTGGGAATCTAAATGTTTTTGGTATAATTGGACAGAGTAGAAAATCAGCATTCTAATGATACCACTGTTTGAAAATTAAATTCAAGGATTGGTGTTAAATGGAGCAAAATCGAGTCGATATCACTTGAAATCAGAAATATTATAGTTGAGGGACATACAGTCCCTGGCCAAATTATTAGACGCACTGCAAGATTTCATGTAAAATATTAATTACCGAGTGATATTGTACCGTTTTATTATTTTAAATTGATTTGTTTTTTATTTTTATGTTATCCAATCAATTACCTATTTATTTGACATAAATAAAACAGCATTAATTTAGAAAAGCATAAGTTTATTAAGTTTTAAAGAAAAGTGAAATTAATGTTAGTAAAAGTCAATATTTAGTTGAGCCACCTTTAGCCGCTATCAAAGCTTTAATTCTGCGCGGCATGCTATCAATGCAAGATTGTACTGTCTCCTGCATTTGAGGATGATGATTCCACACATGAATAATCTTTTCTAGGAGCTGGGTTTTGTTGGTAATCACATCTTTAGCCACTTCTCTTTTCATCAGCTCTCATATCAGGGCTATTACCCGGCCAATCCAACAGAGGGATATTTTTTTCTGCCAAAAAAGCTTTAACAGACCGAGCAGTGTGGCAGGGAGCTCCATCTTGCATGAAAGTGAATGGTTCCCCATTTGGAAACCATTCTCTGAGCTGCGGAATCAACCGATTTTGTAATACTTCTTTGTACTGATCTTGCCTCATTATTCCTTTGACGACGAACAGACGTCCAGTGCCCTTGCCGCTGATGACTGACCAAATCATCACTTTGGTGGGATGTTTAACCGTCGGGACGACACAATCAGGATGAAACTTTTCTCCATGACGACGACGCACATACTGAGCTTTATTCTGCAAAATTTCGAATGTGCTTTCGTCACTGAAGCAGACCTGTCAAAAATAGGAAAAATATATAAACTTCCATCTTTATTTGCTTTATTTAACTGAAAATGATAATAATGTATCAATTATTGATTAAATTGCTGTATCTTACCGATCTCCAGAAGTCCACATGTTTGTCTTGCCATTGTTTGGCCCACTTCAGGCGCTTTGCTTTCATTGCAGCTGTTAACTTGGGCTTCCTGGCGAGGCGACAGGCCTTAAAATCTAATTCTTTCAATTTTCTTCGAACAGTGCGCTCAGAAGCATTTACGCTAGCATCCTGGAGTTGTGATTTTATTACCTTTGTGGTAGCAAATCTGTTTTCTACACAAATTTTCTTCAAACATCTCTCTGACCGTGGAGTGAAAATTGGTTTTCTACCGCATCTTTTCTTTCTTTTCGGGCTTAATTCCTTCCCTGACTCAATTTTCTTTTTTATGCGTGGTACACTAGCTTCAGAAACCTCCAATCTTCCTGATATTTCTCGGTTTGTAAATGTTTTCGCAATCACAAGGGCCTTCACTTCAGCTTTTTTACGTGGTGAAAGATCGCCTTTTCTACCCATAATGAAAATAGTCCAATTACTTTTTTAAAACACTGCATACAAAATAAACTAATAATTGAGTAGTATAAAACTGTTAAACAAACAATCACAGTCCATAAAGCCACAGAAACACGTCCGTACCTGACTCGATTCCGATCGCGACTGATACAGGTTTGTACTTGTTTACGTTCATGTATCACTTTGTCAACACAGTGTTGCCATATGTTAAAAATAAATACAAATATGTAGTCTACAACAATTCTTTTAAATAAAAATCAATAATATTGTAGTCTAAATATACCATTATTGCATAAAAACTCTTAAGAAACATAAAATTACTAAAAAAAATACAGTGCGTCTAATAATTTGGCCAGGGACTGTACATATTTACATTGTTTTAAAACAATAGTAATGATATTTATGGAAAAAATTCATTTTTTTCAAGGTATTTATTGAAATTTATTGAAATTTTAAATAGCAAGGTGTATTTAAAGTCTTTTCGAATTACGTCATTATAATAAGCTTTAAATTCCAGTTTAGTAATTTGAGGTCCCTTTGCGAAGAACTAGTTAAACGTGATTATGACATTTATGTCAGAAATATTGAGGATGATGTCTCCAAGAACCCTAGAAATTTTTGGAAATTTGTCAATTACCACAGAAAATCATCTGATTTACCAGGCTGTATGTTTTATAACAATAAAGTAGCTGACAGCGGTCAAGACATTGCTGATCTATTTTCGGAGTTTTTAGTACTGTATCTTGTGTAAAATATAGATTAGATAACAGGGCGGATATTATAATTAAAGCTTTTACCATTTCTGAGATATTTCATAAGATTACTAGGCTGTCTAAAAAAATTGAATGTGGTCCTGACAATGTACTTGAATATTTGTTAAGCAATCTTGTCTATAGTATTACCAGGCCACCGTTTATTTTGTTTAATAGGTCGCTCGCGGAGGGCGAGCTTCCTGATTTATGGAAGGAGAGTTTTATTGTACCGATCTTCAAGTCGGGTGAGAGAGAGAATGTTCAAAATTATAGGGGCAGGGCTTCATGGAAGGTAGGTCGACTCTCACCAACTTGATCACCTATGAGAATGCTCTGGTGGATGTATTGGAGAGGGGATGCCAAGTGGACTCGATCTACACTGACTTCTCCAAGGCATTTGACAGGGTTAGCCATCAAAAACTGTTAGCAAAACTTAGAGCGATGGGGTTTCATGAGCGCTCTGTAAAGTGGCTCGAGAGTATGTTGGTGGGGAGCTTACAGAGAGTGAAGATGGGAGGTTTTATATCCAATAGTATCGAGGTGACCTCAGGAATTCCTCAAGGTGGGCACTGTGCTCCATTACTATTTAATATCTTTATTAATGACATTCGTCAGGCTGTTCTTGACTGTAGCTTTCTTTTGTTTGCTGATGACTTAAAATTGTACTGTCTGAGGCGAATTACATGAAGTTGCAAGAGAGCTTGAATTTGTTTGTGCTTTGGAGCAATCATAATGGATTTATTCCCAGGATTATTAAACCCTGGGAAGTGTAGTACGATTAGTTTTTGTAGGAAAAATAATAAAATAACCTTTCAGTACAAGGTTGGTGACGAGGACTTGTTACCGGTCAGTTCTTTAAAGGATTTGGGAGTCATAATGGACGCTCAGTTGTCGTTTAGGGAACAATACTCTTGCATGACAAGAAAGGCATTCCAAATGTTGGGACTTCTTTTTAGAATTGGAAGAGATCTATCCATCGACTCAATGAAGAAGTTATACTGTTCTCTGGTAAGATCTCACCTTGAATATGCATCAACGGTATGGCCACCTTACTACAATGTTCACAGCGGGGGGATTGAACGTGTCCAGAATAAATTTATTGGATATTGCTCTCATAGATTGGGGTTGGTTGGTGACAGAGAAGCCCTGGCTAGTAGGCTTGGTCTGCGGACATTAGAGGACAGGAGAAGGGTGTCAGATCTTTCCACGATATTTAAATTGCTGAATGGTGTTATTGATTGTCCACCCCTCTTAGAGCAGATACAGTTCAAGGTTCCAGAACGTTGCTTAAGAAGAAATGAGATATTTGTCATCGGTCATCACGGTGCTGGAGTCCACTCTCCATTGATGAGATCCTTGCTCTTCCTAAATAATAATCCTTCCATTAATCCATTTGGAGGCTCGCTGTCTGGCTTTAAAGGGCAAGTGATTAAAGTGGTGTGTGACCACTGATATGCCACTGCCACTCGTAAAGAACGCTCTTTGAGAAAACACGGGGGGATAAACAGAACTTTTCACACATACCATAAGAGCATACCTGAGAGAATGCCTGAGAAAGAAAATTAGAGAATACTTGGGAGCAAAGCCCAAACAATATGTGTTACATATGTTAGAAGATATCCTGTTGATCTTTGCTTACGAAAGCTACATTTATGGTCGTTAATCATATTCGATCCTTCAAGATGTTTTAGAAGATGCTGATTGATGGCCTGTTCTATGACTTCCAATATTATTGAAAGCAATGCGACTGATTGGTGGTGGTTTGTCAAGGTCTTCTTGCCTTTTTTGGGTATCGGCTGAACTGTAGCGCATTTCGAGTAAGAAGTCTCCTCCTTTTATGTCCTAATGAGTTCACATTACTTTTCTAATAATATATACTACAGTATTATACAGGTCACAAAATGAATGCATTAGTAATAATTTAACGAAAATAAATTTATATTTAAATGACCTAGCGTTAAAACCACGATGCCAACCAAAAGGAACGAGTAAAATACGAGGCTGGTTTGAAAAGTCCGTGCAAAGTCCGAGAGATGGCACCACCGGCGCGTATCGAGGTCATGTTTAGTTAGTAGCATCTCTTGAATGAACGCACACCAAGTTTCAGCCATATTGGTTTATTTCTTTGTGTTTGGCATTCGTGTGAATCAAGGAAGTCGAGTGATTTTCAAGAAATGAACGAAAAAGAATTTCGTGTGGTGATTAAACATTATTTTATGAAAGGCAAAACGCCTCAGGAGACTAAAGAGAAGCTTGATAAACATTATGGTGACTCTGCACCTTCGATTAGAACAGTTTATAAGTGGTTTCAAAATTTTCGGACTGGCCATATGGGCACAAGTGACGCTGAACGTTCTGGACGGCCTGTGGAGGTTACGACTCCAGAAATCATTGATCAAATCCATGATATGGTGATGGATGACAGAAGAGTTAAGGTGCGTGAGATTGCTAGTGCTGTGGGCATCTCGACTGAACGGGTACATAATATTTTGCATAAACATTTGGACATGAGAAAGCTACCCGCAAGATGGGTGCCGCGATTGCTCACGCTTGACCAAAAACGGAATAGTGTGAAGTGTTGCAAGGATGGTTTGCAGCTGTTCCAGAAGAATCCAGAGGACTTTAAGCGTCGTTTCGTCACTGTGGATGAAACATGGATACATTACTATACTCCTGAAACCAAACAACAATCTAAACAATGGGTTACCCAGGGGGAATCTGCACCAAAAAAGGCGAAGACCGTTCCTTCGGCCGGAAAGGTTATGGCGACTGTCTTTTAGGATTCGCAAGGGATAATCCTCATCGATTATCTGGAAAAGGGTAAAACTATTACAGGTGAATATTATCCATCGTTATTGGACCGTTTGAAAACCGAGCTGCAAGAAAAACGCCCGCGATTGGCCCACAAGACAGTCCTTTTCCATCACGACAACGCACCAGCACACACCTCAGCAGTTGTGGTCGCAAAATTAATGGAAATAGAATTCCAACTCGTTTCACATCCCCCTTATTCTCCAGACTTGGCTCCCTCGGACTACTATTTGTTCCCCAATTTGAAGAAATGGCTGGCGGGACAAACGAGGAGGTGATTGCAGACACTAATGGATATTTTGCAGACTTGGACAAATCCTATTATTCGGAAGGGATCAACAAACTAGAACATCGTTGGACGAAGTGTATAAGCCTAAAAGGAGACTATGTCGAAAAATAAAAAAGGTTTACCCCAAACACATAAGTAGTTTTTATTTTTGCACGGACTTTTCAAACCAGCCTCGTATACTAAATTCATACAACGGCAGTCATTTCATGTTTATTCACTTTTTTTAAATTAAAATTACCTTATTCTAAAAAAAATAATTGAACGCCTCGATAGAGAGGTGAGTTGTGAGCCTGCTAAATGATTCAGACTGCGATACTTCAGCAGCAGGTTACAATACGAGTTTTTCGAGAAGTAAACCGATAATGCCAATCGAATGAGACAAGAAGCTTGCAGATTGGAATAATATGAGAGGGGTAGGCACCTGAGATCACATATATGTATTAAAAGAGCGGAGTAGGCCACATCTCTATTAGATCAAAATAGCAGAGAACGTAGGAGTAGTTAAAGGCCGTTTTCCTAACTAAGGAGTTAAAGGATGCTTTTGGATGTGGAAGAATTGTAGGTATTACTTGCTGAATTATGAACTTTAAATTAATTAATATGTATTATAATTTTGCTCCCTAAGACGGAAAGACTCATTTTACGATGTTGAGCGGTGACTTCAATGCCAAAATTGGAAGCAGAGAGGACGAAGAGGAAACTGCAATAGGTCAACATGGAGATTGAAACGAAAGAGGGAGGACACTAATAGATTTTCTACATCATAATAATTTATATGTAATGAACATCTTCTTTAAAAAGAATAAAAACAGAAAATGGTCATGGTCTAGCCCAGATAGTAAAACAAAACATGAAGTAGATTTTATAATCAGTAACAGGAAAGACATTATCGAAGACGTAAGTGTTCAGTTGGGAGTGACCTTCGCATTGTGAGAGCATAAATGCTTATTAACATTAAACAGGAAAGAAACAACATGACTTTTAAAAGATACCATAAGAAATGGACGACCCCGGAAGATGTGGATTCCTATAGAAGAGAGATCGAAAGCTCCTTGGAACACAATGAAGAGACAGCAGTTGATGAAATATTTGAAAACATCAAAAATCGTATAGAAAATGCTATTGACAAAACTTGCCCAAAACAACAAAAAGAATAGAAATTAAATCAAAGAATAAAACAGCTAATGAAGCAAAGGAGGGAAATGGTAGATAAGACTACAGATGAATACAGAACTATAAATAGAGAGATATCGAGAGAAATCAGAAAACACAAAAGATAAAAAAATGCAGAGGAAATTAAAAACGTTGTAGGACAGAATAAAAGTTTAAAAGTCTTGAGAATGAAGGACACAATGGGAAGGGAAGACATATGCAAGATTAAGGACATGCATGGTAATGTATTAACAAATAAAAGAGATGTTTTACAGGTCATCGAATTATTTTATCAACAATTTTATACCTTACAAGATAAAAAAAAACAGAAATTAACATACCAAAAGTCCTAAACCATATCAGCCTCGAAGGACACGAAAAATAACAAAGCTTAGGGTGAAGACAATATTGTAGTAGAGGCAATTAAACAAGGAGGACAACAAATTATCAAATCACTTAAAATGTTATCCAGTAAATGCCTCCTGGGAGGAATAACTCCATCGCAATGGAATAATGCACCTATTGTCTTCATGCATAAGAAAGAGATACTTCAGACCTTTCAAACTATCGACCCATTAGCCTCCTGAGCCATGTATACAAGTTATTCACGAAAACTGGCAGGTTTCCTCTCAGGGTATGGAACAAACGACCATCTGCTTACAGTTAAAATCCTTATTGAAAAATGTATAATGAATATAATAAGCCTCTTGTGCTCATATTTGTGGACTTCGAAAAAGCTTTTGATTCTGTAAATTAGCAGAGACTTTTGGAAGCGCTTGCTAAGTGTCGTATTGATTATCGATATTTCAATGTAATTAAATACATATATGAAAATGCAATCGCTCATGTTAAAACACAAACTAATCAATCCATCAGCAAATTTCGAATCGAAAGAGGAGGGCAGGGTGATGCGCTCTTTCCCAAGCTTTTCGTAACACTTCTAGAAAGAATTTTAAAATCAATAAACTGGGAAAGAATGGGACTTAACATTGACAGTGTAAAGTTAAATCACCTCTGTTTCACCGACGACATTGTCTTAATAGCAGACAAAATACAGGGAACACAAACTATGCTATACAGGCTTCAGGAAGCTTCAGAAAAGGCTGGTCCAAAAATCAATCTATCCCAGACCTAGTTTATGACAAATTTTGTATTAAGCGATACTATGAAACTGAATAACGTAAAGAGCAAGTGCACCAATATAAACGTCTCTCTGTTTGTCTGTCTGTCTGTCTGTCCGTTAGTGCGCTTATCACTGGAGAACCACTTATCCGATTTACGTACTTTTTTTTTAAAACATACATATGTTCTCTGGCCAGGTTATAGGCTATATTTTATTACGATAGGTAGCATAAGAAATGAGTAGTGACGTAAAATAGTGAATGATGTCGGAAAAAAGTTTGCCGCTTGCGCGCTGCCTTGCAATACACCGCCTAAACCATTAAATATGGAACAATATTATGTAGCAGAGAATATCTATAATCTATAATCTATAATATATATAAAATGCAATGTCTCTCTGTCTGTCTGTCTGTCCATTAGTGCGTTTATCACGCGAAAACCACTTATCCGATTTATGTGTCTTTTTTTTAAATTCATACATATATTCTTTGGCCAGGTTACATAATAATAATAATAATCTATATGTATAATATATATAAAATGCAACATCTCTCTGTCTATCTGTCTGTCCATTAGTGCGCTTATCCTTCGAGATCCACTTATCCGATTACATGAACGCCCAGACCTTAATATACTTTTCAACATAATTTCCACCTACACTAAGGCATTTGTTATTACGTAAGGGAGCTTCTTTATTGTATCCTCATAGAATTCTACTGTCTGGTTTGTTAAGTACTGCAGCACGGCGGTTTTGGCGTCGTCGTCGGTATCATAGCACTGACCGCCAAGGTGCTTCTTGAAGTGCAGGAACAAACGGTAGATTTGATAATGATGAAATCGTAAAACGTCTGTTTTCTCGAACTCTTCCTCAGCTTTCCGCACCAGGTCATCATTGCTGATCGTGCACGTTTGTACGGCCATCTTTAAATGCCCTAACCTATCTTCTTATCCTTCCATCGCTCATAGCGTTTTGTCCATACACTTCACTAATTCGTTGATAAATTTCGATCGCTTTCACGTCTCTTACATTTAAGAAACGAATTACAGTGCGCATTTCACAATCCGCGGAATTTTCAATGGTTTGAGGCGCTTCAAACACGCAAACAAACGTAAACTCGAACGAATGCTTCCGTAATGGTGTCTGTGCAACGGCAACGCTGCGGCAGCCATATTTTAAAGAGAAACTTACTTACGTTATAGATGTATATTTTATTACATCTATAATATATATAAAATGTAACGTATATCTGTCTGTTTGTCCGTTTGTGCGCTTATCACTGGAGAACTACTTATCCGATTTATGTGCTTTTTTTTAAACATGCTAAACCATTAAATATGGAACAATATCATGTAGCAAAAAATATCTATAATATATATAAAATGCAGCGTCTCTCTGTCTGTCTGTCTGTCCGTTAGTGCGCTTATTACTGGAGAACCATTTATCCGATTTACGTGCTTTTTTGTTAAACATACATATGTTCTCTGGCCAGGTTATACGATATATTTTATTACGTTAGGTGACATAAGGAATAAGCAGTGACGATAATAGTGAATCAAATCGGAGAAAAGTTTGCCGCTAGCGCGTTTTCTTGCAATACACTGCCTAAAGCTTTAAATATGGAACAATATCATGTAGCAAAGAATATAATATATATAAAATGCAACGTCTCTCTGTCTGTGTGTCTGTTCGTTAGTGCGCTTATCACTCGAGAACCCCTTATCCGATTTACGTGTTTTTTTTAAATTCATACATTTGTTCTCTGGCCAGGTTATCTATAATCTTCTATCTAGAATATATATAAAATGCAACGTCTTTCTGTCTGTCTGTCCGTTAGTGCGCTTATCACTTGAGAACCACTTATCCGATTTACGTGTTTTTATAAATTTAAACATATGTTCTATATAATTCGATATAAGCCTAGATAATGGGAGATAAGGAGAAATAATGGGAGATAAGTCGAGATAAGGCTCGATAATGGGAGAGTTAAGCCTAAATAATCGAAATTATGTAGAGATAACGGGAGATAAGGGAAAATATTGAGAGATAAGGGGAAATAATGGGAGATATTTTATTACGTTGGGTAAATTAAGGAATAAGCAGTGACGATAGTGGAGAATCAAGTCCACGCGAGCGGAGCCGCGGGCCCGGCTAGTCTATTCAAATCCAATCTTCCTATGTGTTTAAAAAAAGTATTTGACAGATGCATACTCCCCGTTCTTACATACGGAGCCAATACTCTCACAATGACGAAGAAAAACATCAATAAAATATGTGTCATGCAACGAAAGATGGAGAGGTCAATGTTAGACGTTACTCTTAGAGATCACAACCCAAATCACATTATCAGGAAGAGAACGGGGGTACAAGGCGCAGTCAAATTCATTCTACGTCTTAAATGAAACTGGGCTGGGAGTGTTGCTAGGTTTAAGGATTGGCGATGGACAAAGAGAATCATAGAGTGGCGACCAAGATCCGAAGTCTATCAGAGTAGAGGTAGACCATCAAGTCAGTGGATTGATGATTTGAAAAGGGTGGCTGGAAATTGAGTACAAGGGGAACAGAAAAAAGTGGCAAGACTTAAGGGAGACTTTCCAGCAGTGAAAGACAGACTGAAAGCTGATAATGATAATTTTAAAAATTATAACAATTTACAAATTTAATTGCAGTCACTTTACCGACTTTTTAAACAAAATTTAGTTCATATATATTTTCTTTAAAAAATTCCTATAATATGTTTTTCCTTTTAACAGTACCCAAAGTACCATGTCCATTTTTTTTAAATAGTACTAATTATCACCTGTGGTTTTTAAAAGTAATTATATGTAATTATTTTACCAATATCTAAGGAATATAAATAACCTAAAAGTGTTTTTAATTAAGATTTATAGAGTTCGAACATTCAAAATATGTATGTACATAAAAGTTGACATGTAAACTTGAATAGCATTTCACTCTTCTATAATATATATAAAGCAACGTCTCTCTGTCTGTCTGACTGTCCGTTAGTGAGTTTATCACTGGAAACCGACTTATCCGATTGACATGCTTCTTTTTTCAAACATACATATGTTCTTTGGCCAGGTTATAGGATATATTTTATTACGTCAGGTAACTTAAGGAATAAGCAGTGACGATAGTAGTGAATCAAGTCGGAACAAAGTTTGCCGCTATCGCGTTCTCTTGCACTGTCTAAACCATTAAATATGGAACAATATCATGTAGCAAAGAATAAAATATATATACAATGTAACGTCTCTCTGTCTGTCTGTCCGTCCGTCCGTCCGTTAGCGCGCTTATCACTGGAAAACCACTTATTCGATTTAAGTGCTTTTTTTTTTAAAACATACATACGAGTATATTCTCTGGCCAGGTTATAAGATATATTTTATTACGTTAGGTAACTTAAGGAATACGCAGTAACGATAATAAACCATTAAATATGGAACAATATAGTGTACCAAAGAATATAATATATAAAATGCAACGTCTCTCTGTCTGTTTGTCTGTCCGTTAGTGCGCTTATCGCTGGAAAATCACTTATCCGATTTACGTGCTTTTTTTTTTAAACATACATATGTTCTCTGGTCAGGTTAGGTAACTTAAGAATAAGCAGTGACGATAGTAGTGAATCAAGTCGGAAAAAAGTTTGCCGCTATCGCGTTCTCTTGCACTGCCTAAACCATTAAATATGGAACAATATCATGTAGCAAAGAATATAATATATATACAATGTAACGTCTCTCTGTCTGTCTGTCTGTCCGTTCGTCCGTCCGTTAGTGTACTTATCACTGGAAAACTACTTATCCGATTTAAGTGCTTTTTTTTTTTAAACATACATATATTCTCTGACCAGGTTATAAGATATATCTTATTACGTTAGGTAACTTAAGGAATAAGCAGTAACGATAATAAACCATTAAATATGGAACAATATCGTGTAGCAAAGAATATAATATATACAATGCAACGTATCTCTGTCTATTTGTCTGTCCGTTAGTGCGCTTATCACTGGAAAACCACTTATCCGATTTACGTGCTTCTTTTTTTTTAAACATACATATGTTCTCTCGCCAGGTTATAGGATATATTTTAATACGTTAGGTAACTTAAGGAATAAGCAGTGATGATAGTAGTGAATCAAGTCGGAAGAAAGTTTGCCGCTTATCGCGTGCTCTTGCACTGCCTAAACCATTAAATACGGAACAATATCATGTAGCAAAGAATATAATATATATACAATGTAAGGTCTCTCTGTCTGTCTGTCTGTCTGTCCGTCCGTCCGTCCATCCGTTAGCGCGCTTATCACTGGAAAACCACTTATCCGATTTAAGTGCTTTTTTTTAAACATACATATATTCTCTGGCCAGGTTATAAGATATATTTTATTACGTTAGGTAACTTAAGAAATAAGCAGTGTCCATAATAGTGAATCAAGTCGGAAAAAAGTTTGCCGCTATCGTGTTCTCTTGCAATACACTACCTAAACCATTAAATATGGAACAATATCGTGTAGCAAAGAATATAATATATAAAATGCAACGTCTCTCTGTCTGTCCGTTAGTGCGCTTATGACTTGAGAACCACTTATCCGATTTACATGTTTTTTTTTTTTTAATTCATACATTTGTTCTCTGGCCAGGTTATCTATAATTTTCTATAATATATATAAAATGCAATGTCTCCCTGCTTGTATGTCTGTCTGTCCGTTAGTGCGCTTATCACTCGAGAACCACTTATCGGATTTACGTGCTTTTTTTTAAAGCACATATGTTCTCTAGCCAGGTTATAGGATATATTTTATTACGTTAGGTAACATAAGGAATAGGCAGTGACGATAATAGTGAATCAAGTCGGAAAAAAAGTTTGCCGCTAGCGCGTTCTCATGCAATACGCTGCCTTAACCATTAAATTTGGAACAATATTATGTAGCAAAGAATATAATATATATATATATATATATATATATATATATATATATATATATATATATATATGTATATATATGTATATATATATATATATATATATATATATATATATATATATATATATATATATATATATAAAATGCAACGTCTCTCTATCTGTCGTTTAGTGAGCTTATCACTCGGGAACCACTTATCCGATTCACGTGTTTTTTTTTTTTTTTAATCATACATATGCTCTCTGGCCAGGTTATATAATAATAATAATAGTAATCTATATAATATATATAAAACGTAACGTCTCTCTGTCTGCCTGTCTGTTCGTTAGTGCGCTTATGAATCAAGAGACACTTATCCGATTTAAGTCAACGCGAGCGGAGCCGCGAGCACGGCTAGTTACGTATATTTAAAATTAAATCGTTTTTATAAACACCTTGTTTCTGTACGTCGCAATGCAACAAGTTTTTAATTTCTGCTGTGTAATTAAAAACGTTTCAATTATTGGGTGCTGTAATTTAGAACATTACATTTTTTAATTGAAAAATTCCAGAAATATTTTGAATTTCTGTTTTAGTTCAATATTAATATTATTAAAAATAGCTTTTACCATTGTTTTGCTAATGTTCAGCTATCTAGTATTTGTAGCGTTTATTTTTACAGTTTTTCTTTCCTTATGGGGTTACGCCACCTTGGCGCCAGGAAAAATAGGCATAAAATATTTTTTTTCTGACGCAACTATTGTATATATAATACTAGGCGTACCCGCGACTTCGCTCGCGTGGACTTGATTCACTATTAACGTCACTGCTTATTCCTTATGTCACCTAATGTAATAAAATATTCCTATAACCTGGCCAGAGAACATATGTATGTTTTAAAAAAAAGGACGTAAATCGGATAAGTGATTCTCGAGTGATAAGCGCATTAACGGACAAATATACAGACAGAGAGACGTTGCATTATATATATATATATATATATATATATATATATATATATATATATATATTCCAGAAGATTATAGATAGAGAACAAATGAATGAATTAAAAAAAAAACATGTAAGTGGGATAAGTGGTTCTCAAGTCATGAGCACACTAACGGACAGACAGAGAAACAGCGAGATGTTGTATATATTATGTTCTTTGCTACGTGATATTGTTCCATATTTAATGGTTTAGGCAGTGTATTGCAAGAGAACGCGATAGCGGCAAACTTTTTTCCGACTTGATTCACTATTATCGACACTGCTTATTCCTTATGTTACCTAACGTAATAAAATATATCCTATAACCTGGCTAGAGAACATATGTATGTATGCACGTAAATCGGATAAGTGCTTCTCAAGTGATTAGCGCACTAACGGACAGACAGACAAGTAGACAGAGAGACGTTGCATTTTATATATATTATAGGTAAAAGATCATAGATAACCTGGCTAGAGAACAAATGTATGAATTTAAAAAAACACGTAAATCGGATAAGTGGTTCTCAAGTGATAAGCGCACTAACGGACAGACAGACAGATGTTGCATTATATATATATATATATATATATATATATATATATATATTCTTTGTTACATGATACTGTTCCATATTTAATGGTTTAGGCAATGTATTGCAAGAGAACGCGCTAGCGACAAACTTTTTTTTTCCGACTTAATTCACTATTATCGTCATTGCTTATTCCTTATATTACCTAACGTAATAAAATATACCCTATAACCTGGCCAGAGAACATATGTATGTTTTTTAAAAAAAAAACACGTAAATCATATAAGTGGTTCTCCAATGATAAGCGCACTAACGGACAGGCAGACAAAGAGACGTTGCATTTTATACATATGATAGAAGATTATATAGATAACCTGGCCAGAGAACAAATGTATGAATTAAAAAAAAAAAACACGTAAATCGGATAAGTGGTTCTCGAGTGATAAGCGCACTAACGGACAGACAAACAGAGAGATGTTGCATTTTACATATAATATAGATATTCTTTGCAACATGATATTGTTCCATATTTAATGGTTTAGGCAGTGTATGCAAGAGAACGCGCTAGCGACTTGATTCATTATTAGCGTCACTGCTTATTCCTTATGTTACCTAACGTAATAAAATATAGCCTATAACCTGGCCAGAGAACATATGTTTGTTTTAAAAAAAGCACGTAAATCGGATAAGTTGTTTTCCAGTGAAAAGCGCACTAACGGTCAGACAGACAGACAGAGTGACGTTGCATTTTATATATATTATAGATAATTTTTATTTTTCACAAATACATTATAATATTAACAACAAACTAAAAGAAAATATATTAAAAAAATTAAAAAATACAAACATATGAACTATCCTGTAGGACTCTCTTTTGAAAATCCTTGCCACCGGTAGAATTTTTTTCTGTCAGGAATCGTCTAAAAACTAAACAAATCATTTTTGTTGTTAAAAAAGGTCATAGCTAAGTGGCCATATATGGAAAAAAAATTTAAAATTTTCTTTGTAAAAGTGACTCGGATTTTTCACAAAAATTTTGAATACTCCACACAAGTTTTTCCATTGTAAGTCACTATATTCAAAGAATGAACTTATCATCTTCATCACGTGTTCACCTTTCGTAGCAATTTTTAGTACTTTACAAAACAGAAACGCTTCGTTGATGTCCTCCAAGTGAATATATCTCCCGAAAACGAATAACTGAGAACATGAATTAACGTTGGTAGACTCGTCAAGTTGAAAAGATAAGACATGGAGATGACTTTATCTGTCTTTTTCTATCATGTCTGAAACTCGTCGCTGAATTGTGTTCTTGGACAAGGATATAATACGCATTTTAATCTCACTCGCTTCTCCAAGAATTACCTTAACCTACTCTAATAAACAGGGTTTGATGAGAGTTTTTGCAATTGTATGGGGTTTTTTATTTTTTGCAATTTCTAGAGCATTTTCGTATGATGCCTGAACTACAGCTTGGCTTTGTTGTTGAAACGTCCCAGTAAAATCTAACTTTTGTTTTTTCAAGGCAACCTCATGTCCTTTAAAAAAGTCCAAGTTTTTTGTAATATGTTCGGAATGTTTTGTTTCTATGTGATGTTTGAGCTTTGAGGGTTTCATAGTTCATTTTTCAAACTCATCTAAGAACAACATTGCATAAAACACACTGTGGCTTCTCTGTGCCGTTGTTAATAACAGTTAAAAATCCAAATTTTAAATAGTTCTCCAAATATTTTCTTTTGTTCTCCATGACGTTGATATACGGAAAATAAAATACTTCAAAATAATTTTAAAAATGTTTAAAAAATTTTAATTAACATTATGTGATATTTTTTGTTTACCAAAACAATAAATAAGAGAAGAGTCTGTTTCTATGCGTGCCTATCGAAGACGAATTGTGACGAGCTATCCTAGTATTGTCCCATTTTTCCGATCAAACATGACACTAACTAACAACGAACAATTCATATACAAACGACAAAAAGAACACTGTAACGATTTAACACTAGGTAACAAGTTTACTGAGTGCGACAATTTATCTGTACACTTATATTACATTGGAAAGTTTAAACTCACCGCTGAATAACTGAAGATTGTCCCCTACGGCTCTGCTCGTTGCTTATATATCAGTTGGTAGTACTTTCTCGATTATTCTCAGCTCGGCGGAACGTCAAGCTGTCCGTCTCGAAACTTCTCTCCTTTACACGTTTCTTCTAAAGGAAACGGAGTGTCGCGACCGCTGCGGACTACCTGGCTAGCTTGCCCCAGTCGGATTTCGTCAAGTATAAGGAGAGGTGCGTGCGCCAGCCGTCAACTGATTACGTCGCATATCTCGTGTGTTGTCAAGCATAAATAAATTATTAACATTTTAAAAATTTAATTTTGGTTTTTAAAATTAATATCCGGCAACCCCTCGAAAAAGCAAAGGCGACCCCCTTGTGAGTCGCGACCCACCGGTTGGGAACCGATGCATACACGAATGCGTTGCAATTGTACCTGTATATGAAGTTGAGGTACATAGTTAATTAATGAATAGTTTTTATGTCTTTCTCGGAGAATATAAAAAATTATGTTATTTTGTCTAGTCCTAATGTTCTCAACGTTGTTGTAATGTGATTACTGAGTGTCCCAAAAAGGTACTGTACGAGTATATTGGCGAGAAAGGTGCTGGACAAATAACTTTTAACTTTTTTTGCACATTTTACATAAGAGAAGAAGCATGGCACCTAACCGCTATGATTGAGTATCTTAACAGCCACTTGGATAACTGCTTCTTGTTTTCTCCTTTTTAGTTAACTTCAACCAGAGGAAAATTCGGTCTTTTGCACATTAAATGAACAATTAAGGAGGAGGTTAAACGACTCACGATTAATTCTTATATTCCGGTTAGTCGTTGCCTCGGCAAATTATAGATTGTACACGTACAGAGCGGGGCCTATTCAATCACGTGTTAAATAAGTGCATCTGCTCTTTGCTATTTAATGTGTAGTGGCGATATGAAACTTGAAGCAAATCAATCAGATGATTCAATACGTAATTTGGTTGCATGCATCATAACAGTACTTAAAAAAATTAATAATAATACCTGACACTTAACATACACTTATACTCACGATTATTCGTTGATATGTTATTTTATTTTGTACCGGGTTGCTACAGCTACAAATTGTTAATTACCAGAATATTTGAACGTTGGCAATGTAGTACTTTAAGCATGTTTAAAGGAACCTTATTTTTGTACACCAAGTTGAAATTAAAATGCGTTTCTATGCGTTTCTTGTAATAAATCAATACCTTGTTGTCGCTGTTTCCTTTATTACCTATTTATATGGTACGAGAGTCGCCTTTTAAGTTTTTACAAACGGCCACTCGATGGCGCTGTTGAGATATGACATTACCATCGTTGTAAAATTTGACATTTGTTATTGTTAAAGCAGTTGCAGCCTAGAAATTATCTGGGTAGTCTGTTTATAGTGAGCGTTTAAAAAAAACAGTTTTGTGAACAAATTGCATGATTTTTTACGATTTTAGTAAGGGCCTAACTTTACAATAATGCCTCGAAATATCCACAAGTGTCATAGTTGCCTCAAAAAGTTTTCCCATAATATTCGCCTCAGGCCGCCAAGTGACACATTAAAAAATCAATATCAGCCATATTGCCTCTGGCGTGAGGCCGTGCGATGGCATGACATTACTTGACACTTGTCAACGTTGAGGTCCAGGCCATTGGATTTACACCACATAGTGAAGGAATTAAGATCGTCCACCAAAAAGCGACAATCCCTTAAAGAGCTCACAATTTTATAAATCCTGTAGTCATCTGCAAAAAATAAGAAAGGACACTCCAAGCAAGTAGCCACATCATTAATAAAAATGTTAAATAAAAGAGGACACAAATGACTGCCCTGGGGCACGACCGAGGTCACAGCAAAATCTTCAGAGACTGCACCCACTATACGAACAGACTGAATCCTTCCGGACAGATAACACTGGAGCCATCTCAACAAACAACCTCCAATACCAAAAGAGCTTAATTTAGCGCATAGAATACCAATGTCGACCGTATCGAAAGCCCTGGATAAGCCTGTATAAATTGTGTCCGCCTGTAAGTGATTTTCAAGAGCGCTCGTAACAAAATGAGTAACACACATTAAATTGGTGTTCGCTGACCTAGCACTGCAGAAACCGTGCTGATGCCGGGTCAAACCAAAAGTGACCCTTACCTTTATTTCATTAGTCATAATGTTTTCGAATAATTTGGGTAAATCTCATTTGGCATTTTCAAGTGCTCCCGCTGCTGCTCGATACTGTGTTCTTGCTGCTGCTGCCGCTCGAAGCTAACTGAGAAACCGACGTGTGGTCGCCATCTTTTATAAGTCGGCGTCTACGCAGAATCTGAAAATGCCAAATGAGATTTTGGCGAAACGTCGTGCAGATTCATTGTTAGACGAACGGATTGAAACCCGGAATTTTAATGTATTACATTCCACCATCCGTGAAAACCTCTATGGTAACATACATATATAGAGTACAATCCCGATTATCCGAATCGCGATTATCTGAAATCCGGCTTATCCGAAACAAACTGTTAAAAAGCAAATTTTATCCCATTAAACGAAAAAATCCTCATTATTCGAAACAGACGATGAGTGGTTTCCTTAACGTGTCGGGGTCTCCCCGACGTCTAGAATTTCACCGCTGTCTAGGTTTTGGTTAGTCAACGAGTGCTATAAGTTACTCATTACGTCTATTATTATCACAGAGGTAATAGTTTCGGTTTAATAGATATTTTACAAAATGGAGCGTCATAATAATAAGCGTAACGTGTTGTTATTACCTTAAAAGAGAAACTTGAAGCAATTCAACGTTTAGATAATGGTGAACTTCTTAAAAATATAGCGAAGGATTTAGGTGTAGCTGTGAGTACTGTTTGAGAGTGGAGAAAAAATCGCGAAAAACTTGAAAAATGGTGTAGTGTTTTGTCATCGCCCACACAGGCACTAAAAAGTATGAAAAGCGATGAATACCAAAAAGTGGATGATTCTTTATTTTTATGGTTTACACAGAATCGAGAACGTGGAATACCAATTTTAGGAACAATTTTAAAACATAAGGCAGTGAGTTTAAGCGAAGAGTTGCCGGTTATTGAAGCGCCTGTAAATTTTTCTGCAAGTGACGGATGGCTAGACAGGTGGAAAAAAAGACATGGTGTACGTCAACTGAAAGTTTGTAGAGAAAGATTGTCGGCTGATGTATATGTTGCAAAAAAATTTGCAGAGAATTTTGAGCAGCTTATAAACGAACATGGTTTACAACCAGACCAAATCTATAATTGTGATGAAACAGGCTTGAACTACAAAATGTTTCCGTCAAATACCTTAGCTTCAAAAACGGAAGCTGGAGCACCTGGTTACAAACGTAACAAAGAACGCAGTAATGCTTCTGGAAGACACAAATTCCCATTATTATGTAGAGTCAGCAAATCCACGAACCTTTAAGAATATTCGTCGCAATGCTTTTCCTGTTTTGTATAAGAATCAAAACAATGCCTGGATAAAGACTGGTTTTTTGGAGATTTTGTTCCTAAAGTGGAACTTTTTTTTAAAAGAACATGGATATCCTAGAAAATGTATTCTGTTACTAGATAACGCCCCCACTCACCCAAGTGCGGAGCAACGTGAAAGTGGGAAAATAAAAGCAATGCTTCTGCCTCCTGCTCTAACTTCTCTCATTCAGCCTATGGATCAGGGTGTACTGGAAAATTTAAAACGCAGTTACAGACGTTTGTTATTGGAGCATATTTTAGAAGAAGTAGATGAAGGTGGCAATCTTACTGATTGTCTAAAAAAGATAAATTTGAAAAATGTTATATATTGGATAGCTTCAGCCTGGAATCAAGTAAAGAGTAGTACTCTGGAAAAATCTTGGTCAAAATTGATTCCACACAGGCAGAAAACAGAAGATAATGAAAGTTTACATCAAATTATTACAAGAATATCAGGATATGAGAGTGTTACGGAAACCGATGTTTGTGAATGGTTAAACAGTGATAGTGTGGAAGATAAAATGACTGACCAAGAATTAATTAAAAGTATATGCAAAAATGCTAATAAAATAGACAGTGATGATGATGATAACGAAGTAGAAGCCACTGACAATATTCCAGTAAAAATGTCACATTCAGAAGAATAGAGGCCCTAGAAAACGCTAAACTTATGTAGAACAACAAGAAAATGCAACCGCCGCGGACGTCTTGCTTATTAAACGTTGGAGAGACATTGCAGCCAAAAACAGAACTAACGCAAAACGAGTGCAGTCAAAAATCACCTCATTTTTAAGACATTAAAGTTAAGAATGAAACTGTTTTATTTTCGATTTTCCGTACATAACACATGGGCTGAAAAGTCCCGGGCCTAACAAAGAAAACACGTTTTTTTTGGTTCAAAATTAGCTTTATTCATCAACGTAATCTCCATCAAGAGCAACGCAATCATTCCAGCGCCGCTCTAACATTTCAATACCACTTTTGTAGAACGATTTATCTTTTGCCTCAAAATAGGCCTCAGTTTCAGCGATAACCTCTTCATTCGTGCGAAATTTCTTACCGGCGAGCATTTTTTTCAGGTCTGCGAACAGCCAGTAGTCGCTGGGAGCCAAATCTGGCGAATACGGTGGATGTGGGAGCAATTCGAAGTTCAATTCATGTAGTTTTGCCATTGTTTTGATTGACTTGTGACACGGTGCGTTGTCTTGATGAAACACAATTTTTTTCTTTGCCATATGCGGTCGTTTCTTTGCAATTTCGGCCTTCAAACGCTCCAATAACGCTATATAATATTCACTGTTGATGGTATTTCCTTTCTCAAGATAGTCGATGAATATTACACCACGCACATCCCAAAATACCGAGGCCATAACCTTTCCAGCCGATTGTTGTGCTTTCGGGCGCTTTGGACGAGGTTCACCAGTTGCTGTCCACTCAGATGACGATCGTTTTGATTCCGGAGTGAAGTGATGGATCCATGTTTCATCCATTGTCACATATCGACGCAAAAATTCCGGTTTGTTACGTTTAAACATGGCCAAACACTGCTCAGAATCATCAACACGTTCTTGTTTTTGATCAACAGTGAGCAAACGCGGCACCCACTTTGAACAGAGCTTTCTCATAGTCAAATGCTCATGCAATATAAAGCCAACACGTTCTTTTGATATCTTTACGATGTCAGCTAACTCACGCAACTTCACTTTTCGATCATTCAAAACGATTTTATGGATTTTTTTGATGTTTTCTGGTGTTACCGCCTCATTTGGACGTCCACTGCGTTCTGCATCATCGGTGTCTCTACGACCACGTTTGAAGTCAGCAAACCAACGTTTTATTGTTGCGACTCTGATGGAGCGGAGTCCCCATAACACTTTTCAAGCCATTGCTTCGCTTGAACGGTATTTTTTCCCATCAAGAAGCAGTGTAAAATTAAAACACGAAATTGTTTTTGATCCATTGTTTTGAAAATAACAAAAGTAGCGTCACTCTTAGCACAATAACTCACAAACTAATGAATAGAATATCATGAAATTTTAACAGCTGTCTTTTAAAGGTTAGTATTAACTGAAAAAAAGGTGACTGCAATAAAACTAGCGCCATCTATGTGTTAGGCCCGGGACTTTTCAGCCCATGTGTTATACATAAAATAAGTAAACTAATTGTTCTATTCTTTGTTTTAATAAATACCTATGTACGTAATCGTATAAATGATTTTAGGTTATCCGAAATCACTTTGGTCCATATTATTTCGGATAAACGAGATTCTAGTATATATATATATATATATATATATATATATATATATATATATATATCTATATCTATATCTATATCTATATATATATATATATATATATATATATATATATATATATATATATATATATATCATACATATTATATGTATTTTCTAGATGGTAGATGTCCAGATCCCACCAGCATCGCCCGGTGTGATACCATCGCATCGGCTTAGGCTGCGTGAAGTTGCTTAACGTTTCGTGGCTGTGCCGATGTCCCGGACTGTGGGACCAAATAGCATGATGAGGCACCTGGATACAAAAAATTCCGGAGGTAAAATAGCCCCCCGTTCGGATCTCCGGGTGGGGGCTGGTTCAGGGGCGTCGACATGCAGAGAACAGAATTTCAAAATGGATTTTTGCAACATACGAGGTTTAAATTCGAACATAAATTCAGTGCACCAACACCTGCAATCAAATAAACCTCATGTACTCGCTCTCTGTGAAACTAAGGTCAGTTCATCGACCAGCACAGTAAACTATCTTTATCCTGGGTACGATTTCTATTTCCGATTTAGGCGTAACTTTGGAATCTGTCTTTATGTCAGAAGCGACCTCTCTTGCCAACGAGAAGGGGCTCTGGAGCCCCCAAACTTTGATGTTATGTGGTTAAAAATAGCGACTCAACCAACCACAAGGTTCGTCTGTATCCTCTATCGACCACCAAGTGACACAAACTTTAGAACACTTTTCGCTTCTCTTGCAGACACCATAGATCATTTACAAATTAACTATCCAAATGTCGAAATTGCCATCCTGGGCGACTTTAATGTCCACAACATCAACTGGCTTAAATATTCAAATACTACCGACGAACAAGGTCGTGAAGCCGAATCATTTTCAATCAGTTGTGGCTTGACTCAGCTTATTGATGAACCAACACGGATTCCTGATCGAGACGGAGAGTTCGTCAATCTTCTTGATCTGTTTTTAACCACGAATCCGGAGATTTACACGGTCAGCGTAAATCCGCCGTTAGGTTCTTCCGACCATAAACTACTTTCGACATCGAGTATTCTGCCAATCAGTGACAGAGAGGTGCCCAAACCGCGCAAGTTTTGGCACTACAAATCTGCTAAATGGGAAGATCTTCGAACTTTCCCTTGGTTGGACGTTTGTTTTCGATCCGACGACCCATCTGACTGCGCCAGGGAGGTTTCCGATGTTATTTTGGCCGGTATGGAGGCTTACATCCCTTTTTCGAAGAAATGCCCTTCCAACGGCAAGCCTTGGTTTGACCTAAAATGCAAAGAAGCTGTTGCTTCTAAACATCTTGCATACCGACAGTGGCGTGAAGATCCTAACACCATAAATCGTAACATCTTTGTTCGTGCCAGGAATAGATGCAAAGAAATTATCGACGAAACCAAGGAGGTACACAATCAACGGATTAGAAACAAACTTCTCGCTTGTCCCGGCAATTCCAGGTCCTTTTGGTCAGTCGCTAAGGCAGTTAGTCAAAATTTCACCAAATCCACCATACTACCACTCACACGGCCAGATAATTCTATTGCAACGACACCTGTTGAGAAAGCGAACTCGTTGGCTGAACTCTTTGCTTCACATTCTACTGTCGATTTCCAAGGAAAAACACCACCTACTATTCCCATAGTGCAGTCAAGGATGCCCGATATTGTCTTCAGACAGCGTATCATAAAACGTATTTTGATGAAGCTAGACACCAAAAAGGCTTCAGGCGCTGACGGAATACCTGCCATAGTTCTCAAGACTTTTAAACCTATCCTACAGAAAGGGAATATTTCCTTCCTGCTGGAAATGTGCCACAGTTCAGCCGATACCTAAAAAAGGCAAGAAAACCTTGCCAAATAACTACCGACCAATCGCACTACTCTCAATAATATCGAAAGTCATGGAAAAGGCTATCAATCAGCATCTTCTAAAATATCTTGAAGGATTCAACATTATTAGTGATCACCAATATGGCTTTCGTAAAAATAGATCAACAGGAGATCTTCTGACTTATGTAACACATGTTTGGAACAACGCAATTGAACACTTTGGAGAATCTCGAGCGGTTGCTCTTGACATATCCAAGGCATTTGACCGTGTTTGGCACGATGGGCTGTTGGCTAAGCTACGTTCTTATGGTATGTCTGAAAAGTTCTGTTTGTGGCTCTCATGTTTCCTCAGAGAGCGTTCTTTACGAGTGGCAGTCGACGGATTTCTTTCTAACACCTTCACTATCAACGCCGGTGTGCCCCAAGGTTCCATACTGTCTCCTACTCTCTTCCTCATTTATATTAACGATCTGATGGAAAAGACCGAGAATCCAATCTACAGCTTTGCAGATGACAGTACACTTATCTCTTCATTCACTTTGAACGCTCGGACATCGACTACTCAGACGAATATCCGCAGATAGCAGGAAGTCATTCAACTTAACAAAGACCTGGAAGAAATTCTATCTTGGGGTGACAGTAACCAAGTGGAATTTAACGCTACAAAAACCCAGGCGGCAGTTTTTTCTAAAAAAGTTAACGTTGCAGAACCCGACATAGTTATGTCGGGGCACTCCATCCCTCTAACATCGTCACTCAATCTGTTAGGCGTTAATTTGGGAGTAAATATGTCCTGGCATGAACATGTTGCAGGCATAGCAAGGAGAGCTTTTCAAAAGTTGGGAATATTGTTTCGAACCAGAAAGCTTTACACACCACAACAACTGTTAATTCTTTACAAAGCTCAAATTCGACCAACTATGGAATACTGCTCCCATGTTTGGAGCTCCGCTCCCAAACATACACTGCATTTGTTGGATTATATCCAGAGAAGAGCTATTCGTCTGATTGGACACCCGGAACTGACCGACGGCCTTGATTCGCTGGAACATCGAAGAACGGTTGGCGACTTGAGCCTATTCTACAAGTACTTTCATGGAAAGTGTTCGAAGGATGTGGCCCGTTTAA
Organism: Pachyrhynchus sulphureomaculatus; assembly: GCA_019049505.1. Lineage (NCBI taxonomy): Eukaryota > Metazoa > Arthropoda > Insecta > Coleoptera > Curculionidae > Pachyrhynchus > Pachyrhynchus sulphureomaculatus. Next base: position 221,120,268 of record CM032447.1, on the reverse strand, counting down.
TTCCTCCCAGAGCAGTGCATATTAGAAGTACACGTCGCGCTAATATTTCACATCCGTATGAGGTTCAGCTTGTTACTCCTCGTACAACGCTTTTCAAACAGTCTTTTATATGGAGAACATCATACCTTTGGAATAGTGTGCCCAGGACTGTGTTTCCCATCGAGTACAAGCGATTCAAGAACAACGTGAATCGCTTTCTCCGCACACGTGTCGCTCCTGTAGCGCTTTAGGGACTTCCCTGTAGCACGTGTGCTAGACCCATAAAAAAAAAAAAAAAATGTACTCTTTTTAAAGTTTTCTTATTAATTGAGTACCATAACATTTGTTGATACTAAAAAAGGTGAGCGCCCTAAATAGCAGACGCCGCCGAGACCGGACCCTGCTTTAGGGCCCAAAAAACGTCGATCAAAATGGACTGTCATTTAACCATATAAGATCAATAAATTTAGTTTGTTCTTAATAAAATAAGAGGGAACCTGCCGCCAGCACCGAAGGACGAAGCTGGACCCGGGTTTTCCAGCCAAAAACGGTCCATTTTCGAGTTTTTGAATAAATAAGACCTGGCCTTAATTACTAATTAATTATTTAATTAATAAAATATCACGAGGGCAGACGCGTCGCTTGTGCCCGGACAAGCCAAGGCATTTTCAAAGTTCACAAGAAAAAATCGACCAAATTGACCATTTTCATATGTAACAGAATACGTGCACTTCGGAACTAGTCCCAATAAACAAAATCGTTCGGCTCCATTGCTATGGGCCCAATTAGACCCAAATCGGTACACATATTTGTTTGTAATACCAGCTTTTGGCATCGAAATAAAAATTTCCGGTTTCTACAGGCATAATTACGTTCGAAAAGGGTTAATTTCCTATTTTCTATGAAATATTATGCTGATAGACGCAAGAAATTCATATGGTAAGTACTTTTAACATTTTTTTTTGTACATTTTTAATATAGAAAATATGCTGGAAAATGTTTCTTTTTTTAATACACTGTAAAAAACTTTAGATGAATTTTAAAGTATTTACTTAAAATTAAGTATTTTGTAAATTTTTCAAGCTACAATTTAAAAGCATTTTATTTGAAAATTCTAGTAAACGCTTCAAAAATCTAGCATGAAGTTCTCAAAAAGGAAAAAGCTTAGTGTGCCATGGGTGTGCAGTTTATTGATTCCAGATGAAAAACAGGATTTCTGTCGTCGTTTGTAACTGTAGTTGAAATGTAGATCGATCATTACAGTCTGGAGACTAAATGGCAATTAAAACAGTGGGTTTGTCGAAGGTGCCACATTGAGGACTATATACTTTTTATTTGTCAGATCACATTTGAAATATGCTTCTACAGTATGATTACCCTTTTACAGGATTCATATAAACAGCATTGAGTCTATTCAGGAAAAGTTTTTGCGTCTCTGCCATGCAAGAGTTGGAGATCGGACGGAAGATATACACCTAACCTTATTGGAGGAAGAAGAATCGTCAGCGATTTGTGCTTTTTAATACAATTTTAAATGAACTAGTTCACCGTCCATCTTTGTTCTCTCAAGTCCAGACAGACAGAATGATTTCTTTCACTTTGACTTTCCACGAACAAACTATGGGCCTACGGTCCACTGATGAGAATTTTAAATTTCTTGAATGAATACCCCGTCCCTCGATTCATTGGAAGTTCATTGCATTCTTTTAAGGGAGAAGTGTTACGAGGGCCGGCTTTTAAGTTTTTACGAACGACCATTAGATGGCGCTATCGAGATGTGACATTACCATTGTTGTAAAATTTGACATTTGTTATTGTTAAAACAGTGGCAGCTCAGAAATTGGCTGAGTAGTTTGTTTATAGTGAGCGTGCACAGTTTAGTAAAGGTCTAACTCGACAACAATGCGTCCAATCGCTTCGTTCCACTTTTGGTAATGAATCATCATCAGAAAAGACTGTTTACAATTGGTTTTCAGAATTTCGTCATGGTTGTGCTTCCGTCAGCGATAAATTTCGTGAAAGTCGACCAAAATCGGTTGTTATTCCAAAAAACATCGATCCTGTGCGGAAGATGATTGAAGATTATCGACATGTGAGTTATCGTGAGATAGAGGCATATCAAAGACTACAATATATACGATTTTGCATGAACATTTAGCTGTAAAAAAGCTCTGTTGTCGTTGGATTCCGCATAGTTCGACCGTATACGATATCGTAACAGGAGACGAAACTTGGATATACTGTTTGGGTATTCCAAGATGAACTGAATCCAACGTTCGCGAAGCAGTTCCAAGAAAATGATTTCTTGTTTCTTTGGTTATACTGAACATTTTGCAACCACTGTTTTAGAGAATCAAAGAACATTTAATGCTGAATGATATACAACAATTTGTTTGTCAGAAGTCATCGATGAACAATAAAACAATTTGTAACAAAAAAAAAATTCTTTCATTGTTTTTGTAAAAATTTAAAAAGTAGCCCTCGTTTGCCTTGTCTAGTGTTTTGATTGATCTTCTGTCATATTTTATATATATTTTGAAAAAAGGGTAATTTTCTTACTCACTTTTGTTATCAAATATTTATTATAATTTCAATGTGGTTTTTCCATGTACTGTCAAACAAACAAATAAATAAATAATAAATGCATAAAGGCTCTCTATCTCCAAAGAAGGTGAAAAATCAGTCGTCTTCGAAGGAATTAATGGAAAGGTTTATAAAAGGACCACTTGAAGGAAGCCATTACAGAAAAAACGTCCGAATTCATGGAGAACCAAGACACTGCACAACTGCAGGATCCAAAAAGCTTGCACAATTTGACCCATTATTGAAAACTGTTGGTTTACCGAGCTACATCACTCATCCTATAGTCCTGATTTAATGCCCTGCGACTTCTTTATGTTCAAACAGCTGAAAAAAGACCTCAGGGGCAGAATTTTTTTGGGGTGGAATAAAACAATTCAAGATACGCTGAATTAAGTGTATTAGTGTAAACAGTAGTTACGTAGAAAAATATTTTTTAAAGCTCCTTCATAGCTAAAGAGATAGATACATAAATTAAGAAAAACATATTCGTACTGAGACTATAATATTTTAATTTTTTTGTTATACTCAAATTATGTCAATAGTTCTTAAACGATACTTTAATCCAGGTGTATTATTTGAATATAATTTAAGAGGTGATATAATAGATAGAAATAAAATTATCACATGTCCTACAATAAAGTTTTGTAATGTTGCTAGGTTAAAATTAAATTGCTCGTAATATTTTACAAACTTGAGAGAGATTTTTATATTTCAAAACTTTACTATGATTAACAAAATTCTTTATACCTAAAAGATCTATCTTTCTACTCCGAACATAGAACAGCTGAGAAAAATTAACTTGAAACCAACTATAAAGTCCATAGTTCTACAGAAATACCACAGTAGAAAACAATTTGTAAAAATATCACCACTGGGATGGCATCAGCGACTCTCCTCTATTCTTTGAATTATACTAGATTTATGTATTACTCGCTGTATTTACCAGGTGTACAAGTATGAAATGCAGATTTTTTTTCTAAACAAACATGTTAAAATGAATGATAAAAAGTGCTTTATTCAAAGTATGCTCCATCGCTTGTTATACATTTTTCCCATCTTTAGGGCAATTTGTGAATACCACGCCAGTAAAAATCTTCCCCTTTTGCTGCGAACCATTCATCGAGCAATTTTTTCACATCTTCGTATGAACCAAAGCGCTGCTCAGGAAGTGCGTGACCCATCGATGCAAACAAGTGGTAATCGGAAGGAGCCAAGTTTGGTGAGTAAACCGCATGGGGTAGAACTTCCCAGCTGAGTGCTTCCAACGTGTTGCGAACTGGTTTTACCGTATGTGATGGAGCATTGTCATGAAGAAAAATGACTTTGTGTTGCCTCTTTCGGTATTCTGGCCTTTTTTCAAGCAGCGAAGGGTTCAAATCGGTCAATTTTTGTTTGTAACGTTTGGTATTAACCGTTTCCCCAGGTTTTAACAGCTCATAATAGACCACGCCCCTCTGGTCCCACCAAACACAGAGCATCGTCTTTCTGCCAAAGCGATTCGGTCTTGCGGTCGATATGAATGGTGCTCCTGGGTCTACCCATGATTTTTTAGGCTTGGTATTCTCAAAATAAAACCACTTTTCAGCCCCTGTAACTATACGATGCAAAAACGACTTCCTTTTGTTCCGAGCGAGCAAAATGTCACACGTGTTTTTGCGCTTTTCCATTTGCCTGTCGTTCAACTCATGTGGTACCCATCTATCGGCATCTGAATCTTTCCCATCTCTCGTAGCCGATTGAAAACAGCTGGTTGACTAACGCCCAATTGCTCGGCGAGTTGTTTTTGTGTTTGCGAATCATCTTCGTCCAATAATGCTTGCAATTCCACATCTTCGTATTTTTTTGGCGGTTTTCCACGTTCCTTGTCTGCAACATCGAAGACACCACTTTTGAAACGCCGAAACCATCGTTCACACGTATCTTGCGATGGAGCATGTTCACCATAAGCTTCTCGAAGTAATCGGTATGATTCAACAGCAGTTTTCTTCAAATGAAAACAAAAAATTAATGCTGTCCGCGAATGATCTTTGTTCGGTATAAATTTCGACATATTGAACACAACAACACAACACTCCGCATACACTTTTCCAGTTTAACACTCGTGCGCGTTGTTGATGATACAACAAAATGGCGCAGTGTCAAATCGTTATAGCACAAACTGCATTGGTGCACCATCTGTTGTCTGAAATCCGCATTTCATACTTGTACACCTGGTAAAGTAAAGTCGATGCGGTTCGCATCATCGACGCCGAGGGTCAATTTCGGCGCTAGTCCGTCGTCAACGAAGGTAAATAGCTATAAATCAATTCGCCCAACCTGAGCATATATTCGCACTTGATAAATCCTCTCTGTATGAACTATTTAATATTTTTTAATAATTCTTATATTAACAACGCGCAATTTACAGCTTAGAGCAAAATTTCGCAATTAATAACTACTTAAGCCATTTTAGGTAAAAAAAAAATTCTAATAAGCATTCTTTTTTTTGAGATCAAGATTTATACGTGAATTTGCAGTAACAAATTGTTTGTTTTGGGGTTCTAATTAAGTAGTCTTAATTGAGTGTTTCATACCGAACCGCTAATATCACCTTTCGGTTGGTGAATTTGAACTTGGTTTGACGACAAGCATTTTGACTTTTTCTGGAAAGAAGTCCTGAAAATTCCTAAAAATTTCTTAAAATATCATAAAACTGACGTAATCCTTACAAAAAGTTGTTTCTTTTGTGCGAGAAGTAATCCATAATGACGTGCCTGACCACGAGTCGCTTGGCCTATTATGGTCACTATTAAAAATATATGTAAAATAATATAGAAAATCATAAAGTAAAAGCTAGCTTCATTTTCCATGGAATTTTATATAAATATTTAGTTTTACCGAGAAAACATACGAGGATTGATTGAAAAGTTTGCGGCCCCACCAAAAAATAATTATAATATTTAATTAATAAGTTCATACTTTCTTTGGTTAACACAGTGTAAAATTTTGTTGCTGTAAAATTTGTGGTTTTTAGGTTAGAACGAGTTTAATGAGACCAAGTGCAGCGTCTTTGGGAAAATGGAAAAAAAATAAATAACGCGTGGTCATCAAGATTAACACCAAAAGAGATCCACGATGATATGAAAACAATACTAGGTGAATCTGCTCCGTCATATACCACTGTGAAAAAATGGGTTGCAGAATTTAAACGGACGAGAGAGCATCGAAGATGACCCTCGCTCCGGCCGGCCCACGACGTTTACGATTGAAGAAAACATCGGCAAAGTGTGTGATCTCATATTGAAAGACCGTAGATTAACTATCAGGGAGATTTCAGACACTATAGGCATCTCGTATGAACGAACACAAAATATCATTGCCAACGAAGGGATTTTCTAAGGTTTCGGCTAGGTGGGTCCTCAGATTGCTTTCAGTCGAACAAAAACGAAATCGACTCACGATTTCTCGCGACTGTTTAGAGATGTTGGAGGCTGATCCGCAAGATTTTCTTAACAGATTTGTGACAATGGATGAAACTTGGGTTCACCACTATATTCCAAAGTCAAAAACACAATCCGAGTAGTGGAAAAAATCTGATAAACCCATCCCAAAGAAAGCGAAGGCAATTCTGTCGGCTGGAAAAATTATGGCGTGAGTCTTTTGGGATGCCAAAGGTATTATTATGGTGGACTACCTTCCGAAAGGCGAAATAATAAACTTGATTTACTATTGCACCCTTTTGCGTCGTTTACGTCAAAGAATTAAAGAAAAACGCCCAGGATTACTGAGAAAGAAAGTTTTCATCCATCAGGACAACGCTCGCGTTCACACGTCTGTTGAGTCTATGGCTCAAATTCGTGATTGTGGTTTCGAATTGCTGCCCCACCCGGCTTATTCCCCTGATTTGGCACCTTCGGACTTTCATCTGTTTCCAAATCTAAAAAAAAATACCTCGTTGGCTAGAAATTTTTATCAAATGAAGAAGTCGAAGCTGCAGTTAACCAGTATTTTGAAAACCTTGAGGAATCTTTTTTTTTCAAACAGTTGTGGAAACTTTGGGAAGCAGGTGGAAGAAGTGCATAGAGCTAGGTGGAGATTACGTCGGAAAATAAAAATATTTTTGTACGTATTTTATTTTGTTTTCTTGAACAGGCCGCGAACTTTTCAATTCATCCTCATATCTTAGAGTTACGGGGTAACGTGATTATTACTTAAACTTGATTAAAATTATATGAATTTATGATATTTGAATGCTTTTTGTGTATCTTTCCACAATATTATGTAATACTTATATAAAATATTTATATGTTTGGAACAATGCAACTGATACTGTAGAGAATCTCGAGCAGTTGCTCTTGATAAATCCAAGGCATTCGACCGCGTTTGGCACGACAGATTGTTGGTCAAACTACGCTCTTCTGGAGTATCTGAAAAATTCTTTTTATAGATCTCAAATTTCCTCAAAGAGCGTTCTTTACGAGTGGCAATCGACGGGTTTCTTTCTAACACCTTCACTATCAACGCCGGTGTGTCCCAGGGTTCCATACTGTCTCCTACTCTCTTGCTCATTTACATTAACGATCTGCCGGAAAAGACTAGGAACGCAGGTGACAGTATACCTATCTCATCATTCACTTTGAATGCTCGAACATCGACTGCTCATGCAAATATCCGCAAACAGCAGGAGGTCGTTCAACTTAACAAAGAAAGCTTCTCAAAAGCTGGGAATATTATTTCGAACTAGAAACCTTTACACTCGACAACAACTGTTAATTCTGTATAAAGCTCAAATTCGACCAACGATGGAATACTGCTCCCATGTTTGAGGCTCTGCTCCCAAACATATACTTCGTTCTATTGAGAAGAGAGCTGTTCGCCTGATTAGAGACATGGAACTGGCCAGCAACTTTGATTAATTGGAACATCGAAGAACGGAAGGCGATTTGAGTCAATTCTACAAGTATTTCCATGGAAAGTTCTATGGATGTAGCCCGGTTAATTCCTTCCAAAGCTGTACATGCTAGCAATACACGTCGCGCTAATACTTCACATCCGTATGAAGTTCAGCTTGTTACCCCTCGTACAATCCTAATCAAGCAGTCTATTGTATGAAGAACTTCATTCCTTTGGAATAATTTGCCCAGGACTGTGTTTCCGACCGAGTACAATTTACAGCAATTTAAGACCAACGTTTTTTCCGCACAATTGTCGCTTCTGTAGCGCTTTAGGTATTTCCCTGCAGCAAGTGTGCTAGGTCCATAAAAAAAATATCAGCCTATAATCTATTGCACCTGCGCAGAGCTATTTTTTTTGACGTTGTTTAAGGTCATCGACGATTCTTTAGTCTTGGTGGTGCTGATGGGAGTTAAAGGATGGCGACATGTTAAAATATTTGCTCAGACATTTACTTCTTAAGAAGTTTTTTTCGATTTTTATTTAACGTCTAACGTAATTTAAATTATTAGTTGTGGTTTATGTAGTTATGTCTGCAATACAAATGGTGGATTATACTTTAAGAGAAAAAATAGGTCGAAAGTTAATCGGAATAAGGTTAGTTATCCACCTTTTTATCTCATTCGTGATGCTAATTTTAGTATTTTTATTTTGAAATCGTACGCTGGAAAAATTTAAAAGATTTGGTTGAGCGCATTGACATAGGTAAGATTTACATACGTTTGTGTGTGGCTTTTGTGAAGAATTTTATGTTAATAAAGAATTTCACCGTCATTTTTAGTTTACTCTAATTTTCTCATTCTTTGTTCGGTCTCATAATAAAAGGCAATTTACATATTTAAAATATAAAATATTCCTGTAAATAATGGAATTTTATATAAATATGCGGAATAAGTTTAAAATCGAGGCTAGTCCAAAATTTGAGTACGTTCCAAGAGTATGGTATAGGTATGTAGATAATGTATTGGTAATTCTCGATACAAAAAACTGATCAAGTGCAAGTCGGACTTGTGCAATTAGTGTTTCGTACCACAATAGCTTTTAAAATAAGAAATTTTGTTATGGAGGTATAAAATGATCAGTGACTTCAGAAAACACACCCCAAATGAGTTTTCAAAAATCAGTATTTATAATTAGGACACAAACTTGTTTGTGATGGCTAAAAAAACTTTTTACGACGTGAACTTCTATATCATTAGGAAAATTGCCTATAAAGGTTCTATCTCTAGTAGAACTAGTATCTTTTATCATTTGTATAACACAGTGTTATTCAAATAGGTGGATAGACTATTATGAACACATTCCAAAATTTTTTTTTATTGTTATCAAAAGTAATACATTCGTGATAATTTTCATTCAATCTACACCAAAGATGTCAAACTCAATTTTGCAGAGGGCCATATATTAAATTTAGAATGTGTAGGCGGGCCAGATTTAAATAAAAAAAATGTACTGAATTATTATAACATTTTATTTATTTAATTATATAGTATATAATATTCTTCTTTCTGTGTGACACATTGCGATCGCGGGCCTTATTGATACGTCCCGGGGGCCGGATGCGGCCCGCGGGCCGTATCTTTGACATCCCTGATCTACACCTTATGGAGAACATTTCAGAATTTTTCTGGAATTTTTTAATTAGTACTCTTAGAGATATGGTGGAGGGGGAGGCAGTGATTTTTGTTAATTTTTTAAAATAACATAAAAAAACTCACTCGATGACCTTTTTTTATTTCCGATTTCGCTCCCCAAAACTAATCCCTTAAGTCAAAATTTAACTTTCAAAACTACACAGTTGTAATAAGGATATCAATTTCTATATTTGTGACGAATTTCAACTTTCTATGTCAATTAGTTTCGGAGAAAATCGGCTGTGGCAGACAGACAGACAGATACCAAAGTATTCCGTTTTTCAATTTTCGTACGGAACACTAAAACTTAAATCTAGATGATTTTATTTCGAAATTAAATAGTCGATATTTAGATTTACATGTAACAATAAATTAATTAATAAGTTAAAAAAAACTATAATCTGATAAAGAATTTTGGAAATATTTCTTTTGAAGTATAGTTCCACCATTTGCACGGTAAACATAACTACATAAAGCACGGATAATAATTTAAATTAAGTTAGTAATTATAGTAAGAAATAAAATAAAATAAAAAGTTAATGTTATCATTGATCAACTTCTAACGTCACCAGCAAGACTAATCACTTAAATTCCTTCGCAGGCGACAACGGCCTTCAAGAGAAGGCATAGTGGAGGTGTAAATACAAAGTGCAAAGCGTTTACATCGATTATTTATATATTATTCCCTGATTTAGACATTTTATAGTGTAAATATTACATATTTTTATTTAAAGTTACACTAATATAGAGATACATGTAAAATAATTTGTGGTTATTAAATGTACGCACAAGTTTGGATAGTGGATACGACGTTTGTGTGTATTGAGTGTGATATTGAGTTACGTGTAAGGCGGTAGAAATTCTAAACATTTATTCTAGTATGCAATAATTATATACCAGGCGTCTCATTTAACTTGAAAAATACGAATAACTCAAAAAAAAGCTTTGCTAAAAAAAATGTTTCGAATAAAAGTTCAAAGGGAAACATACAATGGTAGTAGGAGATTTGACCTTGAGTGGTGTTTTCAAGGTCAACTCAATTTTTTTAAATAGAAATCAATAAATTTTTTATAGATTCGTATTCTACATGAAAAAATAAGAAATTTTTGTTGGAAACAAATTTTTTCAAAATGTCAAAATTTTTATGATAGCAAAAAAGAAAACGACTATGTCTAAACATATTTAAGTGACTAATTAATATTTTTAGAGCAACTGAAATTTATCTTCTTTTTTCACTGAATATCTTAAAAGTTGATGGTTTTTGTGTCAAAAATTTAGAAATTGTTTTCTTTTTTGCTGAGTACCACAAAAAATTGACATTAAAAAAAAGTGTTTCCAACAAAAGTTTCTTATTTCTTTATGTGGAGACGAATCTGTAAAAAAATATATTGGTTTCTATTTAAAAAAATTGAGTTGGCACTGATTTGACCTTGAACACGCCGCTTAGGGTTAAATTTCTTACTAAAGTAAGTCCCAAGATATAAGATCCTGTCTTTTTGCTTTTTCAATGGGGCAATAAACGACTCTATTGAGGTTTTGTGAATAGTTGCCAGGTATTACGATAAAAGCATTTTTATTTTACCTGCTTTGTATACCGCCCTCACTTGCACCTGCAATCATATTGGATCAATTTTTACCTATATATTTACTACCTGGCAACCCAGTTTGGAGTCCTTTATGTATTTGATAATATAGACCTAATGATCACAGGTCCCCATTAAGATTCGAAATATTCTTTTATTTTTAGTTTTATTTACAACTTAATACGTAACGGTTCTATTTTAATTATGTGGCGTCCGTGGGAAAGTTGCAATAGTGACTATCGCAAGAGAAAACATTTATCACTTGACGCTAAACAAATAGTGAAAAATGTTTACGATAGTTTGGTAAAAAGAAATTTGAATAAACAAAGTGCTTTGCAAGAAACCAGTGAACTAACAAAAACCCCAATTTCTACCATTAAGGGTATTGTAGTAAAACCATCACTCAGGAATAGGAAAAAACGGAAAGATTTTCAAATGCATCATATAGACCATCGTGAAAAAGACGTCATCAGGAGAAAAATATATTCTATGTATGAAAAGCAGTTGGTGCCGACACTAGACAAAATAAAATTAAGATTGGTGCAGGACGGGACCAATATACATTGTGGCCGATCAACCCTTCACAGAATTATCTTAAGAATGGGATACACGTCCCGAAAAATCAACAAAAGGTAAGTAGTGATGGAGTCACAAAGATTACGAATCTTGCGACATACTTATTTACAAGAAATTAAAAAGTATCAATCAGAGAATTGGCCAATAACTTACCTTGAGGAAACATGGTTCGATACACATAACACTGTGCAAAAAGGGTGGGTCGACAGCAGTACAAAATGTCACGCTAAAGCACCTTCAAATAAAGGTAAACGAATAACCATTTTGCATGCTGAGTCTGAAAAGGGCTGGGTTTCAAATTGTCTACTGCAAAAAACATAGAAGATTCTAGTTTGGACTATCACGAAGACACGACCGCAGAAGTTTTTGAAAATTGGTTTCAAAATTCCCTTTTGCCAAATGTTCCCGAACAGAGTGTTATAGTTATGGACAATGCAAGTTACCATAGTCGCCTACTAAATAAGGTTCCTAATGCAGCCAATACCAAATCGGAAATACAGGAATATATGTTAGGAAATGACATTTATTTTGACTTTGGTTATAAAAAAGTGATCTTTTGGAAGTTGTGAAAGACTATAAATTGAAAAAGAAATATGTTTGTGATAGTATGGCTGAGAAAATGGGACACACTGTTTTGCGGATTCCTTCGTATTATTGTGTGTTTAATCCAATTGAACATATTTGGCATCAAGTTAAATCAAAAATAAGGGCACAAAATGTTTCCCCTACTTTACTACTTTAAGCGTGTGGTTGAATTAGTAAAAAAAGTTATAAATGATATACCTTGTAAAAGCTGGAAGAATTCCATTCAGCACGTTGTTAAAGTTGAAGATTCATATATTTATGTAGATAATATAAAACCACTGATAATTACCTCAGCTGATGACAGTGACAGTTAAATCGAATTAGGCTTAAGTTAAAATATATTTTTATTTATACAATATGTCCCCTCTTGTAAACTGTATATTTGTACTTCTTACCCATTTGTTTTTTCATGCATCTATAAATAAACATCTCCAAAAACACATATAATTTTATTTATTTGCTTTAATGAATAATATTCTTAAGTCCATCTCTGCAACCTATCATAAACAAAAGGTCAGAATTTTTATATTGCCCACTTAAAACGGCAAAAATCGGGATCTTATATTTTGGGACAGGCGATATAATTTTTATTTAACATTAATTTCTACAATGTAATTAAATGCATAAATAAATAACTTTTTACAGAAGAAAAAAAAACTAAAATATTTCAATTAAACTATTTAGATTAACCTAATAAATAATTTAAACGAGCACAAGTAATAACTCTTAATACCTTATTAAGTTTGAAGACAGGAAAGAAATTATTAAATACCTTTTTTATGTTTATTGTACCATGACACATGTTAATATTGGAATATTAATACAAGTTTATTAGGTATAAATTATAACAACTTATCTATAATTTTCTGCCGTGATTATCATCTTAAATTTTAATTCTATTGTTAACTTTGTAAACCCGCTTCTGCCAGTGGCGGATTTAAGGAGAGGGAGCAAGTGGAGCATTAGTCCTCTACCCTGATCAAGACGAACTCGAGGTAAAGATAAGTACTTGGTTGTTACTTATATTTCAGAATATTTAGTTATTTTTGTTTCAGTGTTTTCAAATTCCCAAATATTTATCATAGCCCAGTCACCGGGGGTTTTGAGCTCTCATTAAATGTTAAAAGGCTGTATTCTGGCACACAGGTAGTTTTTTGGACGTAGAATACGATAAAAAAAGTTTGCTGAAGTTTGATGTGCGCTAAGCTCACAAAATCTAAAATAAAATATAAAATTCGGTTTTTCGGTAATACATCATACCAAATTCACCATACTACCACTCACACGGCCAGATTAATTCTATTGCAACGATACCTGTTGAGGAAGCGAACTTGTTGGCTGAACTCTTTGCTTCACATTCTACTGTCTATTTTCAAGGAAAAACACCACCTACTATTCCCATAGTGCAGTCAGGGATGCCCGATATTGTCTTCAGGCAGCGTATCATAAAACGTATTTTAAATAAGCTAGACACCAAAAAGGCTTCTGGCGCTGACGGAATACCTGCCATAGTTCTCAAAAACTGTGCGAGGGAACTAACGTCAGTTTTCTGTAGACTTTTCAACCTATCCTACAGAAGGGAAATATTTCCTTCCTGCTGGAAATATGCCACAGTTCAGCTGTTACCTAAAAAAGCAAGAAGACCTTGCCAAATAACTACCGACCAGTCGCACTGCTTTTCATAATAACGAAAGTCTTGGAACAGGCTATCAATCAGCATCTTCTAAAATATCTTGAAGGATTCAACATTTTTAGCGCTCACCAATATGGCTTTCGTAAACATAGATCAACAGGAGATCTTCTGATTTATGTAACACATGTTTGGAACAACGCAATTGAACACTCTGAAGAATCTCGAGCGGTTGCTCTTGACATATCCAAGGCATTTGACCGTGTTTGGCACGATGGACTGTTGGCTAAGCTACGCTCTTCTGGTATGTCTGAAAAGTTCTGTTCGTGGCTCTCATGTTTCCTCAGAGAGCGTTCTTTACGAGTGGCAGTCGACGAATTTCTTTCTAATACCTTCACTATCAACGCCGGTGTGCCCCAAGGCTCTATCCTGTCTCCTACCCTCTTTCTCACTTACATTAACGATCTGCTGGAAAAGACCGGGAATCCAATCTACAGTTTTGCAGATGACAGTACGCTTATCTCTTCATTCACTTTGAACGCTCATACATAAGCTACTCAGGCAAATATCCGCAGACAGCAGGAAGTCATTCAACTTAACAAAGTCCTGGAAGAAATCCTATCTTCGGGCGACAGTAACCAAATAAAATTTGATCCGTATGAGGTTCAGCTAGTAAGTCCTCGTATAACACTTTTCAAGCAGTCTTTTATATGGAGAACATCATCCCTTTGGAATAAGCTGCCCAGGACTGTGTTTCCCACCGAGTACAATTTACAGCGATTTAAGAACAACGTAAATCGCTTTTTCCGCACACATGTCGCTCCTGTAGCGCTTTAGGGACTTCCTTGCAGCACGTGTGCTAGACCCATAAAAAAAACGTCGTTATTACTTATGTTTTCAAAATATTTAGTTCTTTTTGTTTCAGTGTTTTCAAATTCCCAAATATCTCATTAAATGTTAAAAGGCTGCACTTTGGCACACAGGTAGTTTTTTAGACGTAGAATACAATAAAAAAAGTTTGCTAAAGTTTGATATGCGCTAAGCCCACAAAATCCAAAATAAAATATAAAATTCGGTTTTTCGGTAATATCTCGAAAAATAAAAAAAAACTTGCTTGCTTAAGAGCATCACGTGAAAGAGCGGAAAAGTTTACAAAAAAATACTATATAGATTTTTTTCCAGATGTTTTTTTAGCGTGAGAATTTATTAAAAATTCGAATAGGTGATTCAAAAAGTGTAGTGCGCCAAACAGGTTGATTTGTGCACTGTTCGAAGGTTAATGGATATTACTTGTTTTTTAGAGTGTAAAAAAAAATAAAAGATAGCTTTTTGAAGAGGCGACCATCAGCTTTCCGATGATACTAATAGTTTTTATTTTTGTTGCTTTATAATTTGTAAAACTTAAAACGAAGTTTTTGTTTGCATGATTTTAACGGGCATACAGTAAATTACAAATATTTAATAAAATATAGTATTGAAAAAAAGTCCTTTTGCATATATCATTATTATACCCTAAGTTTCAATATAAGAATAATTAAAATACCCACATTGTCTGTGTTATTTAAAAATTTAGTTTTAAAATATAAAAATTTGCCTACTGTAGTGTGCCACCGGCGATTTTACGTTCAAAGCAGTACGAAATCGAAAAAAAAAGTCGGACTTTTTTTTTTTAGTTATAGTTAAAAGTATACTTGATATTAGAAAATTATTCAAAACTTCTCTTTTCTTGTAATTTTGCTCTTTAAAAAGTGTTCATGACAAACGTATTTTTTGGTTATTATTAATCATACAACTTAAACTTAAAATAAAAAAATATTTAAAGGTGGGAAATGAAAGATAAAAGTCTAAGCTTTAAGTACAAAGGATTTGTATTTCATTTAAACAACCAGGTACAAATAAACCAGTTGTTGATGACACAAAAATTCTAAATTACTAGAAGAAATTAATGAATTACGTACTCTCTGGCCGTCACATTGGATCTGCCATTTTGAATTTTTCAAATTTGTCATCGGATTCTTAATCAACATCCCGAAAAACCTCTTAATAGCCAATCTCAAAATATTTAGCTGTATACACAAACGTTAATTTAATCATAAATAAGGTTGGAAGCAGTGGATTCCCACTACAAGTAAAGGGGTTAAACCAGCCATTTTATTTATTTATTTTATTTGAACCAGACTCATTACAATTCAATACAAAATATGCAATACCTATAAAGATAACACAAGTTATCTGCACAATAGGACTGGTGGACAAAAATCCTTAAGAACTATACACAATTATAATAAACTATACTAAAATACATAAACTTAAATTTAAAAAAAATATAAAATGAAAATTTATTGGTTGCTCAACAGTGGCAGTAGATACAGAAAAATTCAGAAAACAAAAAGCAAAAACAACAAAAAAAAAACGTACTTTCCATTAATTATATTGTGGCCACACTTATATCCGATGAGCCAATCCAACCTTTAAACCTTTTTTCAGAGTCTTACCTCTTAATTCTAAACTTTTCAGTTCCCCGGGCAGTTTGTTAAACACCTTCATAGCAGTAATCTTACTGCTCTTAAATTTTATTCTTTTATTTATCTTTGGCAATAAAAGGTTTTTGTTTCTAGTCTTACTATGATATTCTGCGTGTTCCTTTCGCATATCTGCATAATAAAGCAACAATGACTCTAATGTAAACATCTGTGAGATATTTAATGGGACAGAATAATTAGTTTGTTTTTTCAAGATTATCCTTAAGATCCTATTTTGCAAATTCTGCAACCGAATCCCAACATTATCATATGCTCCACCCCACGCAATCAATCCATAAGAGCAAATGCTATGGAAAAGAGCATAATAAATCGTTAATAGAGTCCCCGTCGACATAGTTCTTGATAATTTAGCAAATACAAATAGCAGATATTTCGTTCTTTTCACTACATTCTCAACATGCTTATCCCATCTCATATGGCAATCAAACACAATGCCCAAATATTTACAGAATTCAACCCTTTTTACTCTATTGTGATTAATATTAATAGTTACATCACTCGGAATGCTATCACGATACACACCAAAAGTCATGAAGACTGTTTTTGAAATATTCAAAGATAACTGATTTAATGCTAACCATGTGCTTACTGTTTTTAAAAGATCATTCATTTTATTTTGGGTTTTATCCCAAGTTTCTTCAGTGCTTATAATGGCTGTATCATCCGCATATGACATCACAGACTGCTTTTCCAAAATTTCAAGCATGTCATTTATGTACAGCAGGAGGTCGTTCAACTTAACAAAGACCTGGAAGAAATTCTATCTTGGGGTGACAGTAACCAAGTGGAATTTAACGCTACAAAAACCCAAGCGGCAGTTTTTTCTAAAAAAGTTAACGTTGCTGAACCCGACATAGTTATGTCGGGGCACTCCATTCCCCTAGCATCGTCGCTCAATTTGTTGGGCGTTAGTTTGGGAGCAAATATGTCTTGGCATGAACATGTTGCAGGCATAGCAAGGAGAGCTTCTCAAAAATTGGGAATATTATTTAGAACCAGAAAGCTTTACACCCCACAGCAACTGTTAATTCTTTACAAAGCCCAAATTCGACCAACTATGGAATACTGCTCCCACGTTTGGGGCTCCGCACCCAAACATACACTGCATTTGTTGGATTCTGTTCAGAGAAGAGCGGTCCGTCTGATTGGGGACCCGGAATTGACCGGCGGCCTTGATTCGCTGGAACATCGAAGAACGGTTGGCGACTTGAGTCTGTTCTACAAGTATTTTCATGGAAGGTGTTCGAAGGATGTAGCCCGCTTAATTCCTCCCAAAGCGGTGCATGTTAGAAATACACGTCGCGCTGGTGCTTCGCATCCGTATGAGGTTCAGCATGTTACTCCGCGTACGACGCTTTTCAAGCAATCTTTTATATGGAGAACGTCATCCCTTTGGAATAATTTGCCCAGCGCTGTGATTCCCACCGAGTACAATTTACAGCGATTCAAGAACAACGTGAATCGCTTTTTTTTTTTTTCCGCACTCGTGCCGCTCCTGGAGCGCTTTAGGGACTTCCCTGCAGCACGTGTGCTAGACCAATAAAAAAAAATAATAATAAAAAATAAAATAAATAATAGAGGTCCAAGGATTGTTCCTTGTGGGACTCCACATGTAATTTGTTTAGGGGCACTGACAGTACTTGCTATTTTGACAGTCTGTATCCTATTATTTAAATAACTTCTAAGTAAGTCATGAGCCATACCTCTAATACCGTAATGATATAGTTTTTTTAAAAGAATTCCATGGTTCACTGTGTCAAAAGCTTTAGATAAGTCCAAAAATGTTACAATTATTGGAATATTTAGGTCTAAATTATTATAAATTGTATTACTCAAGAAATTTAAAGCATCTTTAGTTCCTTTATCCTTGACAAAACCATATTGGTGTTCTGATATTAATTTGTTTTTCTTAATAAAGTTGTATAAGCGAGAGTGTATGATTTTTTCGAAAAATTTTTTTTTAAATATAGTAAACCCAAAAAAAATAATCTATATATTAATTTTTTTTGTAATATTTCCCGTTCTTTCGCGTGGTGTTATTAGTTTTTCGATATGTTTTTTATTTTTCGAGATATTTGCGAAAAACCGAATTTTTCATTTTATTTTCGATTTTGTATGCTTAGCACACACTTTAGAGCAGCAAACTTTTTTGTATCCTATTCTACGTCCAAAAAACTACCTGTATGCTAAAATGCATTAATAAAAAACTAGTGGATAATGTGTGGAAATTTAAAAATATCGTTTTTTTTTTCGAGAAATGAAGCACATTTGAAAAAAAAAAAAAACATTTTATACCTAAAAATTTCACGAAAAATTGTTTATAAAAAAGGAAGTTCATAACTTATCGCAAAACCCGTACGTTATCCCCTAGTTCTTGATATATATTAATAAACACTTTTTGGTTTTTTATTCTAGGTTGAAATCTACGGGAGCAATTGTTTCGCCCGTTTCAGGCCTCGCATAAAAAGTGCGTTGTCATCTTGGATTCTGAATTTTTGATTCTGGATTTTGAATTAAAAAGATAGAAAAAATATTTTTGTACACTTAATTATTTGTTTAATAAAGTACTTCAAACAAATTTTCGACTACTTTCATTAGTCTTGAAAAAAATTCCCGAAATTAGCCTGTTTTCCTGGGACCTGGAGTGTCCTTACCCCTTAAGTTGCATTCGGTTTTTCATTTATTATTATTAAGTGATTACACCTATATTTCTCTTTAGGAAAGCAGATCAATAATCCTTCATTATGTAAAGATATTTATTGCCAGTCTCACATTTAACACGATATATAAAGAGCGTTCCCTCTAACCGCCATCCCTGAAATGAACATATAATATATACGAAGTAAACACTCGAACATCCTCCGCCACCCCTTTAATTTCTTATGGGTTTTATGAAAAATAATTATGCTCATAAATTGTTCATATATCTCTATTATCTCAGTCAAACACCAAGAAAAATTCTCACAATGTTATTGAAAGTTAATAAAATTTATTGACCCCTTCCACCTCATCCTTAAAAATGCCCTAAAACATTTTTATTATATATGAGGCTCGTTTTCCAAGTAAGTACAATTTTAATATTTTAAAAAAACACCAGGCCATTTTGTTTAACAATTTGATTTTTACATGAAAGTCCGGATCTTAATCGACTTTGCATCATAATTTCCACCCATATCAAGGCATTTTTCGTATCGTAAGACCAGCTTTTGTACTCCATAGAGATCTGCCGCCTGATTTGCTAACCACTGCAGAACGGCCGTTTTGACGTCGTCGTCGGTGTCGTTGTACTGACACTTCTTTAAGTACAGGAACAAATGGTAGTCACTGGGCGCTAGGTTATGGCTATACGGGGGACGATCAAGTTGTGCTTAGCAATATGACGTGATGCTATCTTGGATTCGATGAGCCACGTGTGGCCGCGCATTGTAGTGAAGCAAAACAATCATTCTACTGAGTATGCTACGCCTTTTGTGTTAAGTTGCACGACGCAGGTTATTTAAGGTCTCACAATATGTTTCAGTATTTACTGTGTCCCCTGAGATAAAAAATTCACAAGCAACACACCCTTGCCTATGCACACAATGCACATCATTTTTCGGGCTAAAATTATTTGCTTGAACTTCACTTTATTGGGTGATGTTCACGGTTTCGTCACCAGGGACACTTTGGCATAAAAACGGTTCACCTTCGGCACTGTACGTCCCGAAGAAAGTGAAAGCTCTGGTTAGAGGACTCGTTTTGTGCACCTCATTTAGCATTTTTGGTACTCAGCGTGACCATAACTTCCGATAATTTAAGCGTTTTGTCACAATTTCATAGATACCCTCCTTGAAACTTGAGGCATCACATTAGATAATGATAAAATCGTAAAGCGTCTGTTTTCTCGAGCTGTTTCATCAACTTTCTGTACCAGGTTATCATTAATGACGAACCTTCGACTACTTTGTCCCTCATCGTGCAGCACGTTTATACGGCCATTTTTCAATGCTCTAACCCATTTTCTTACCATATAATCGCTCATAGCATTTTCGCCATTCACTTTACTAATATGCCGACGAATTTCGGTCGCTTTTAAGTCCTTTGCAATTAGGAAACGAATTACAGCGCTTATTTCACAATCCGCGGCATTTTCAATGGTCTGAGGTGATTTCAATACACACAAACAAACGTAAACTTCAATCCAATATTCAATATCTTTATTACCTTACTAGTTAGCTACAAATGCTATTACTATTATACATAATTGACTAAGAGAGACGTGAATGTACATATTGAATCTTAAGATATATGTATACATGTCAGGGATCTAAATAACTTAGCCTAGGTAAGGTTTTTATATAAATAATTGAGACGCTTAAGATTTTTGAACTTTTGAAGATATTACATGAACATAACAACTAACTTAAGCTAATCCAGTGGTAGGAGGTCCGATGGCCTTGGAAGACGAAGTCGGGCATGGCGTGGGGGGAGGTAAGTGATCCTAACTGTGAGGTTGGGGTGATACGTGGCTTTGTCCAGAAATTCCTGCAGGAAGTTGCGCACGAATTCCCGGATTGTGGATGTCTCTATAATGCTGGGTGTTGCGGATGAACCATGGGGCTTTGGCGATGATACGGACGTTTTGGACAGTCTGGAGGGTGGAGCTGTCGATACGTGACATTTGGCACCATGCTGGGCTGGAGTAGATCAATCCAGCTCGTGTGATCATCTTGTAAGTTGTCAACTTGTTGCGAGTTGACGGGTTACTGAACGGGTACAGCTCGTCGAGGAGTTGGTTTGCTTTCTTGTCGGAGGAGGCGACTTGGTCCTTTCATACTAGCTTCTTGTCGTAGTGGAGGCCCATATACTTGATGCTGCACGTAAGCTCGGACAAATTCTTACGTAATGGTGTCTGTAGCCAGCCAATAGAAGCAGGTACTCAGCGCACATACGTGAAACGGCGACCGCAACGCTACACTGGCGATATTTCAAGACAAAGACAAAAATTTTACTAGTTGTATCTATATTAAGTTTGACCTTAATATCTGATCTCGTCTCAGGATTATCGTGCAAACAGACAGGCAGACTATATTTTTCGTGGTCTAGAGACCCTGAAATGTGAAGAAATGCAAAAATCTCGGTTGGCAAGGAAAATAAAAATAATAAAATGTAATTTTTTTTTAAACGTTGGCATTTTGGAATAGAGTGATAAATTAGATGCCACAGAACCGAAATGAAATTCTGCAATAATTCCAAAAGGGTATTTCTCGTTTATTATTCAATTTTTGTATACGTACATATTTGATGAAATTCTTTATTCAAGTGGGATCTAAAAAGGTAAATTTCGGTTGGTTTACTTTCACTTCCAAATTAGATTAATTTAAAAGCGAAACCTTTTTAATGGATAAGCCTGTAAATGTTATTTACCTAAAATGTACCCATCTTTCTAAAAAGCTATTCAGGCCGTAACAACGTCCAACTTACCTTTCCCGGTATTACACAAGTTTGCTCTATAAGGCAATTAGTAAGTTTGTTTATCTTTATAGGGGATGAGTCTTATCAGGGTTGGTTAACCGTGGTTAGCAATTAACGTTAAGCTACAATTGGAGCATTTGTGCTCAAAAGGCAAAGGACAAACTAGTACGTTGTAGGTTAATGCTTTTTAACATTTTGATTTATTTCTTTTTTCTAAAACTATTTAATAATACTGTAACCGTGGCCTTTCCTTTACTTTTAATAAATACTTTATTTATTAAATAGAAGCCGTTACTTGCACCTTATGTATATCTTAATTTTTGAGAATGGATTGGGTAGATATTAATACTAAGAGAGAGCGAAATCAAGATATAAGCTAGCCCGTTTTTTTTCTGGAGAGATGTGGATAAGACATAATTTTTGTACGTCTTTTAAACATGGGGTCTATAGTTGTTTAAAGCTTAGTTGTATTGTTTTGGGCACCATTCATTTTAGAATAAAAGAAATCTAAGTTCAGCTCAAATAACCGGTCAAGTGCAAGTTGAACTTGCACAATTAGTGTTCCGTACGTTGATTGCTTTTAAAATAAAAAATTTTGTTACGGAGGTATAAAATGATCAGTGACTTCACAAAACACACCCCAAATGAGTTTTCAACAAAGTTTGTTTCCAATCTTTAATGAAAACTGATGACCTTGAAATTTCTGTTTTTTTTATATACCAGAAAAATCACCAAAGGTAATGCACTCGTGATAATTTTCGTTCAATCAACACTCCGTGGAGAATATTCCAGAATATTTTCAAAATTTTTTGTTAAGTACTTTTCGAGATAAGGTGGGGGGACAGCGATTTTTCGCGATTTTTTAAAAATCATACAAAGAAAAGTGCGCGCAAGTATTACATTATATATATATTTTTTACTCGTGTTTTCACAAACTTTCATTTGACACCACACTCGATGACCTAGTAAAAATTTTTTTTTTCACTTCCGATTTCACCCCCCCAAAACTATCAATCAACTCCTATATTAGTACCAAATTTCAACTTTCTATGTCAAATAGTTTCGGAGAAAATCGGGTGTGACAGACAGACAGACGGACAGACAGACAGGCACCGAAGTGATCTTATAACGGAACACTAAAAATGAAAACATACTGAAGGGTTATTTAGATGTTGATATAACATTGAATTGGGTACAACCTTTACGTCCTGTAAGATAGAGCAGGAGTTCAGTGAAACACTACGAACAAAAAAGTATATTAACAAAATAAAAAATTCTTACATTTAGTACAATCTTAAAATTACATAGACTAAATAAAAAACCCTTTATACTATGAGAGTGCACACATTTGCAGAGAGTCTTTAAATTAAAATTATGAAGATTTTATCAAATGGCTTTAAAAGACACGATATAAAAAGTTTGTTTTTGATTCGCTTCCTGTGAAACCGACTTCTGGATCACACGTGTTACGTAGTCGTTGGAAACACACGTTGTAGAGAGGAAGTGAGATATTTAAACTGTGTACTAATGACTTACTGCTTGGCCTCTCCTCGTGGGTTTTCCATCAACTGCTTGGCCTCTCCTGGTGAGATTCTCATTAAAATATTGCCTTACACACTAGTCCCCCATTCTCACTTGGTTAATTGATTACTCCTTGACCCGAAATGCCTTCGGATGAGTAGAATATTTTTGGAACGGGAAAAGGCCTCAGACTTGAGGTCTGAAAACGGCACCCACTCGGTGATAAAAAACGCTTCACTCTATGAAGAACAAACCATCACTCTCTGTTGGAGGAAAAAGCCCACTACGGCCTGACGGAGGAAAAAAAGCCCCTAAAAATTTCGAAATGGCCGGTTATATACCTTTTGCCCCTTCTTATTCTCCTTTCTTCGAAGTGAAGTCTTCGAAATGTACTGGTTCACTTCAGGAAGGCAAAATGAGACAGGAGTGTTAAACTCGCAACTTGATAGACAAGGACCGATGATGCTCGTCTTATAATCCAGACACACTACTGGTTGACCAAATATAAAAAAGGTAATAAAATTTAAATTCACTGCTTAACTTAAATTAGCAATTGCTACATGATTTAATGAAAGAAAACGGTGTTGTAAAATGATCTTAAAATCTAAGAAAAAATAAATTTTACAATACATTCATTTTTATATATCCAAAACAATGTGTTATAAAATCTATATTCAAACACTAAAAATGTAATACTTATATCTAATTATAAACCAATAACTTTAATATCAAACTTTGCGAAAATAATGGAAACAGTAATTAAACAAAAATTTCTTCGTTTCTTAGAAAAGTATAAACTAATCTTAGATAGTTCGGTTTCAGAGATTCTTCTGTTGTAATTTTGTTTTCTTATTAACTTGAGGCAAATAGACAAATGGGTAATAGAATCATTCAAGGCAAATACTGAAGATATCAGGAGAGATAGAGACGATCACGGATGAGGAATTCGCAAATCGAATCATGGAAGAAGAATCCACTATTTGCAGAAAAAGGCAAACAACGAAGATATCAGGGGGGATAAGGAAGATTGTGAATGAGGAATTGTCAAAACGAATCATGGAAGAAGAATACACTATTTGCAGAACAAGGCAAAAAGAATGAAACAATTTGAGCAAATGAAAGATGCCTAAAAGTGTTATCAGAACTAGCTAGCTAACTAACTAATGCAATACTATTCATCGTCGAGGAAAAGGAGTTTGGTGAAAATTAAATATAATAAGATATAAGTAATAATATATAATAAATAATATATAATATACTAGCAGTGCCTGCGGCCCCGCTCGCGTGGACTTGATTCACTATTATCATCACTGCTTATTTCCTATGTTACCTAATGTAATATAGAACATAATGTATTTTAGAAAAAAACACGTAAATCGGATAAGTGGTTCTTGAGTGCTAAGCGCACTAACGGACAGACAGATAGAGAGACGTTGCGTTTTATATATATATATATATATATATATATATATATATATATATATATATATATATATATATATTATAGATTTTTATTGATAAATATTAAGTTAAGATTTAAAAAAAAAAAAAACACATAAATCGGATAAGTGGTTCTCGAATGATAGGCGCACTAACGGACAGACAGACAGAGAGACGTTGCATTATATATATATATATATATATATATATATATATATATATATATAAATATATATATATAAATATATATATATATATATATATATATATATATATATATATATATATATATATAATATTGTATTATTTGTTACGTAATAAAATATATCCTATAACATGGCCAAAGAACATATGTATAAATCTAAAAAAAAAACACGTAAATTGGATAAGTGGTTCTCGAGTGATAAAGCGCACTAACGGACAGACAGACAGAGACACGTTGCATTTTATATATATTGTAGATTATAGATTATTATAATCATTATTGCTATATAACTTGGAAAGAGAACATATGTAGGAATACAATAAAAAAAACACGTAAATCGGATAAGTGGTCTTCGAGTGATAAGCGCACTAACGAACAGACAGACAGAGAGACGTTGTATTTTATATATATATATATATATATATATATATATATATATATATCTATATATATATATATATATATATATAAATATATATATATATTATATTCTTTGCTGCATGATATTGTTCCATATTTAATGGTTTAGGCAGTGTATTGCAAGAGAACGCGTTAGCGGCAAACTCTTTTCCGACTTGATTCACTATTATCGTCACTGCTTATTGTGTTACCTAACGTAATAAAATATATCCTATGTTACCTAACGCAATAAAATATATCCTATGTTACCTAACGTAGTAAAATATATCCTATAACCTGGCCATACATATGACATATGTATGTTTAAAAAAAAAGCACGTTAAATTGAATAAGTGGTTCTTAAGTGATAAGCGCGCTTTACTGACAGACAGACAGACAGAGAGACGTTGCATTTTATATAAATTATAGAAGATTATAGATAACCTGGCCAGAGAACGAATCTATGAACTAAAAAAAAAAACACGTAAATCAGGTAACTGGTTCTCGAGTGATAAGCGCACTAACGGGCAAACAGACAGACAGAGAGACGTTGCATTATATATATATATATAATATATATATATATATATATATATAATATATATATATATATATATATATATATATGATATATATATATATATTTATATATATATATATATATATATATATATATATATATATTATATTTATATTCTTTGCTGCATTGTTCCATATTTAGTGGTTTAGGCAGTGGATTGCAAGAGAACGCGCTAGCGGCAAACTTTTTTCCGACTTGATTCACTATTATCGTCACTGCTTATTCCTTATATTACCTACCGTAATAAAATATAGCCTATAACCTGGCCAGAGAACATATGTATGTTTTTAAAAAAAAAAGCACGTAAATTGGGTAAGTGGTTCTCGAGTGATAAGCGCACTAACGGACAGACAGAGAGACGTTTGCATTTTTATATACATATATTATATATATAATATATTATAAGAAAACTTGGTGCGGGAGCTGCCAAAGAAGATGGTAGGTTGTGGCCACCAATCCTAGATTTGCACAAATATAATGTTTAAATTGTACTTTATTAGTCCATGATTTCTTTCTTAATAAGTTTGGGGGTTATTTGTTAATAATGACGTAGCCAGATTAAGAGGCAGAGGGCGTATGGATACAAAGAGCGTTTTTTAAGGAAAAAAAGAAAACACTAAAAGCTAAGCTGCTTATAGAGGAGGATGCCAATTGACAAACTAGAGGGTACCAACATATATCACCAATTAAAAAATCGATTGCCGAAGTGGGAGATTTTGAAATTGTGAAAACGTAAACCACATTTGAAAATCAATGATGAGGTTGAAAGTTTTTTTACAGAAAAAAAGAATTCTGCTCAACAAAGGAATACTGAAGACTTACACCTTTTTTTAAAATCGTTGACGATGGAAAGGTAGGGGTAAGTTTTTGCAAAAAAAAACTCTTTCTTACCTTGTTTCTTAGGAGGTGCTATTTTTTACAATCACAGGAGCTGAGGAACATCATCATTGGCTACGCACATGCAGTTTTAGATGTTATATTACCATAAAGTAATTATTATATTACAAGGTAACAATGAACAATTAATATTTATTGTTAGTTTAGGACACGTATCTAATTTATACACAAGAAGAATTATATTAAGGTTAGTATATTAATAACCAAGCTTCTCGGTAAATGAATATAAAAAATCTTTCCAGGTAACAATATTTATTTTGTAATTCTTATTTAAATATTTAAATTAATTTCCTCCACGAATAGTAATTATTATAATTATTAAAGTGATAATTTATTTAAATATATTACCTAAGATTTTTATGAGAAATTTTATAAATTGCCATCTAATAAAATATAGAAATAGTAATTGATTTTGTAATAGATATATGTAATTGATACTTATATGATAGTAAGTAGGAGATTATCTGTTTATGTGCCAATATTGATATCCATAATTAAAATATACATTAGGAATACCTGTAAATAATTTTAAGTTTTTTGTTTTTTACGTCATACATAAGCCGGTAAGAATTTATACATAAATTGATTGCATTTGATATTCCTGTAGCGTGTTAGAAAATTTTCTAGCGTCTTTCGATTGATGTCTCTACAGTTTAACAGAACATTTAAATGCTTGAGAATTTTCATTCCGTGCCTTCTGTCGTGATGAAGTAATTCTAAAAGTTACCATCACGACTTTCAAGAATATGAAAACAAAAATAGACAAGAACAAACAACAAAAAGACAAATGTAGTGGGAATTTATGCACCTGAAAATTGTAAACCAGAAAAAGACAGGGAACAATTCTATGAAGAACTCCAAAAAATGATAGATGAGATACCAATCAACGAAACAATAATAATAATGGGTGACTATAATGCAATAGTTGGAAATGAGGTAATACCAGGAGTTAAACAGAGATTTAATGAAAACATCAAAAATGACAACGGGGAGCTTATGATAAATTTCTACGCTACAAACGAGTTGAGAATAAATAATACATACTTTGACCATAAGGAGCAATATAAATATACATTCGAGAACATTACAGGTAACAGATCAATAATAGATTATGTCCTAACAAACAGAGAAATAATGTACATCCACGCCATATATTAGACGTAAGAAGCTTGACATCACCAAACGTAGGAAGTAATCATAATTTAGTTATGCGTAAACTAAGGTGGAATATAAGAAACACAAAGCAACACCAAAATAAGGAACTGGAAACAAAGATAAGAATAGAAAATCTATAAGAAGAATCGACGAGAGACCTGTACCAGAGAAGACTGAGAGAAAAATGCAGAATAAATCAAATAAGTGACCATGATAACATAAATGACGGTTGGTTAAAAATAAAAACAAATGTATTAGAAGCTGCATATGAGGCATTACGGAGTAAAATTGTACATTTTTTTTTTTTTATGGGTCTAGCACACGTGCTGCAGGGAAGTCCCTAAAGCGCTCCAGGAGCGGCACGTGTGCGGAAAAAGCGATTCACGTTGTTCTTGAATCGCTGTAAATTGTACTCGGTGGGAAACACAGTGCTGGGCAAATTATTCCAAAGGGATGACGCTCTCCATATAAAAGACTGCTTGAAAAGCGTTGTACGCGGAGTAACAAGCTGAAGCTCATACGGATGAGAAGCACCAGCGCGACGTGTATTTCTAACATGCACCGCTTTTTGGGAGGAATTAAGCGGGCTACATCCTTCGAGCACTTTCCATGAAAATACTTGTAGAACAGACTCAAAGTCGCCAATCGTTCTTCGATGTTCCAGCGAATCACAGGCCGCCGGTCAATTCCCGGTCCCCAATCAGACGGACCGCTCTTCTCTGAACAGAATCCAACAAATGCAGTGTATGTTTTGGGAGCGGAGCCCCAAAACGTGGGAGCAGTATTCCATAGTTGGTCGAATTTGAGCTTTGTAAAGAAATGAACAGTTGTTGTGGGGTGTAAAGCTTTCTGGTTCTAAATAATATTCCCAACTTTTGAGAAGCTCTCCTTGCTATGCCTGCAACATGTTCATGCCAGGACATATTTGCTCCGAAACTAACGCCCAACAAATTGAGCGACGATGCTAGGGGAATGGACTGCCCCGACAAAACTATGTCGGGTTCAGCAACGTTAACTTTTTTAGAAAAAACTGCCGCCTGGGTTTTTTGTAGCGTTAAGTTCCACTTGGTTACTGTCACCCCAAGATAGAATTTCTTCCGATCTTTGTTAAGTTGAACGACCTCCTGCTGTCTGCGGATATTCGCCTGAGCAGCCGATGTCCGAGCGTTCAAGGTGAATCAAGAGACAAGCGTACTGTCATCTGCAAAGCTGTAGATTGGATTCCCTGTCTTTTCCAGCAGATCGTTAATGTAAATAAGAAAGAGAGTAGGAGACAGTATGGAACCCTGGGGCACACCGGCGTTGATAGTGAAGGTGTTAGAAAGAAATCCGTCGACCGCCACTCGTAAAGAACGCTCTCTGAGGAAACATGAGAGCCACAAACAGAACCTTTCAGACATACCATAAGAGCGTAACTTAGCCAACAGTCATCGTGCCAAACACGGTCGAATGCCTTGGATATGTCAAGAGCAACCGCTCGAGATTCTCCAAAGTGTTCAATTGCGTTGTTCCAAACATGCGTTACATAAGTCAGAAGATCTCCTGTTGATCTATGTTTACGAAAACCATATTGGTGATAGCTAATAATATTGAATCGTTCAAGATATTTTAGAAGATGTTCATTGATAACCTTTTCCATAACTTTCGATATCATTGAAAGCAGTGCGACTGGTCGGTAGTTATTTGGCAAGGTCTTCTTGCCTTTTTTAGGTATCGGCTGAACCGTGGCACATGGCAACATAAAAATAAAAAATAGAGAACAAAAACACAATGGTTCAGTGCAGATATTAAAGAGAAATGACGTGAAAAAATGAAAGTTATCTGAAGTAAGGTCAATCAGGACAGATGAAGCCTACCAAAGATATAAAAGAATACGAACAGAAATCCACGAGTTAGTAAGAAGAATAAAAACGGAATACTAGGAGAGATACACAAAAAAATTAGAATCAGACTTCTATGGTCAACAAAAACAAATTTGGAGAATCATAAGACAGCAGAGAACTGAGATGAAAGAACTAATAGAGTATACATACGTGAAGAAAGGAACGTGGGTAATATATCTTACATAATTATATAAAAGGGAACAGAGTATCACACTGCCACAAACACTAAAGACAACGATAAACGAAGGAACATATATAACGGAAGAAGACATAATAGAAGCACTGAAAAAATTAAAAAAACCGTAAATCTCCAGGCGAAGACCAAATAGCTAATGAACTCCTAAAATATGGGGGACACTCTCTGGTTAAGCAACTCCAGACACTTAT
>CM032447.1:220986341-221090202 GCA_019049505.1 Pachyrhynchus sulphureomaculatus | reverse complement strand
TAGGTACAAAACTGATGGAGTCCTAGAACAATTTATTTGAAAATTAGTTAAAATGCAATATTTTTATAGTTATTGAACATAAAGAACCCCGCACTAATCTTATGGAAATTGAATCCCGGTCAAATCGGCTGAAAATGTAGTATGTTATGCTTTGAGCCATTCGGATTAAAAGTCTCCATGGGCATAAAGTCCAAAAATGGAGAGATTATGTTATTTTCTATTTCCAATAGAACACTAAGTCTATCACAGAAGGTTGTAAAATTGCCATTAGGAGAACGATAACAAGTCAAAATATACACCCTCATATTAAAAATGTAGATTATACGCACTATTCCACAAATCTCAAAGTCTCTCTCCACACACTCTGTCCTGTCTAAATTTATTGGTTCCGCATTCACATTACGATGGGCCCAGATACCAACCCCCCCTCCACCTTTTTGGTTAGATCTGCAAAAACTTGCACTGACTATTTGTCTTGGCGGCACGTCGTGTTTGTGGAGTTTTGGTAGTTCAGCCACGGAGGGAAGGGTTCAGTTTTGCATAATTTTGATCGCAGTGTTGGTTCAATCGATGAGTTCTTAATTAATTGGGATGTTTTTCGCAGAATGCTCGACGCTGGATTTTGTGAAAGTTTTTTTATAAGTGGCTGGATCTAAGAGATATTCAATTCATCAATCACTTCAGGAAGTTAATACCTGGAGCACACGTCCTCAACTCCCGAAAAGAATCCACATTAATTCGAATAGTGTTTATTTTTGGCCATATAACTTTCACCATTCTTTCTTAACAATCTCCTTAGAGTTATTGAAAATAAAGTATAACTTGTCCTACCCTAATTAAATCCAGAAAAGGGCCAAAAGTTGGTAAAAAATAAACGCTATTGGAAAGTAAGATCAAATTGATTCAAAATAATTATTATATTCGTAATTATTAACTCAAAAACAGAAAATTTCGTTAGAATGGCCAAAATGGCCAATATTCGAAAGTAGGAGAGAAATCGGTCAAAATAATATATCTATAATATATATAAAATGCAACGTCTCTCTGTCTGTCTGTCTGTCTGTCTGTCCGTTAGTGCGCTTATCACGGGAGAACTACTTATCCGATTTACGTACTTTTTTTTTAAAAACATACATATGTTCTCTGGTTATAGGCTATATTTTATTACAATAGGTAGCATAAGGAATGAGCAGTGACGATAATAGTGAATGAAGTCGGAAAAAAGTTTGCCGCTAGCGCGTTCCCTTGCAATATACAGCTTAAACCATTAAATATTTAACAATATTATGTAGCAGAGAATATCTACAATCTATATATATATATATATATATATATATATATATATATATATATATATAAAATGCAATGTCCCTCTGTCTATCTGTCTGCCCATTAGTGCGTTTATCACGCGAGAACCACTTATCCGATTTACGTGTCTTTTTTTAAATTCATACATATATTCTTTGGTCAGGTTATATATTAATAATAATAATCGATATATATATATATATATATATATATATATATATATATATATAAAATGCAACATCTGTCTGTCTGTCCGTTAATGAGCTTATCCCTCGAGAACCACTTATACGATTTACGTGATTTTTTTAAACTCATACATATGTTCTCTGACCAGGTTATAGATATATATTTTATTACATCTATAATATATATAAAATCTATAATATATAAAAATGCAACGTCTCTCTGTCTGTCTGTCTGTCCGTTAGTGCGCTTATCACTGGAGAACCACTTATCCGATTTACGCACTTTTTTTTTAAAACATACATATATTCTCTAGCCAGGTTATAGGCTACATTTTATTACGATAGGTAACATAACGAATGAGCAGTGACGATAATAGTGAATGGAGTCGGAAAAAAGTTTGCCGCTAGCGCGTTCCTTTGCAATATACAGCCTAAACCATTAAATATGGAACAATATTATGTAGCAGAGAATATCTATAATCTATAATCTATAATATGTATAAAATGAAATGTCTCTCTGTCTGTCTGTCTGTCCATTAGTGCGTTTATATCACGCGCGAACCGCTTATCCGATTTACGTGTCTTTTTTTAAATTCATACATATATTATTTCGGCCAGGTTATATAATCATATTAAGCTATATCTATAATATATATAAAATGCAACGTCTGTCTGTTTGTCTATCTGTCCGTTAGTGCGTTTATCCCTCGAGAACCACTTATCCGATATACGTAATTTTTTAAATTCGTATATATGTTCTCTGACCAGGTTATAGATATATATTTTATTACATCTATGATATATATATATATATATATATATATATATATATATATATATATATATATATATATGTATAAATATATATATATATATATATATATATATATATATATATATATATATATATATGTATATATATATATATATATATATATATATATATATATATATATATATATATATATATATATATATATAATATATATATATATATATATATATACATCCATATAAAATGCAACGCATCTCTGTATGTCTGTCCGTTAAGGTGCTTATCTCTGGAGAACCACTTATCCGATTTACGTACTTTTTTTTTAAAACATACATATGTTCTCTGGCCAGGTTATCTATAATCTTCTATCTATAATATATACAAAATGCAACGTCTCTCTGCCTGTCTGTCCGTGAGTGCACTTATGACTGGAGAACCACTTACCCCGATGTACGTGTTTCTTTTTTAAAACCTACATATGTTCTCTGGCCAGGTTATCTATCTATAATATATAAAATGCAACGTCTCTCTGTCTGTCTATCTGTCTCTCTGTCCGTTAGTGCGTTACGTGCTTTTTTTTAAAACACACATATGTTCTCTGGCCAAGTTATATGATATATTTTATTGCGTTAGGTAACATAAAGAATAAGCAGTGACGATAATAGTGAATCAAGTCGGAAAAAAGGTTACCGTTAGCGCGTTCTCTTGCAATACACTGCCTAAACCATTAAATATGGAACAATATCATGTTGCAAAGAATATAATGTATATAAAATGCAACGTCTCTCTGTCTGTCTGCCCGTTAGTGCGCTTATCACTTGAGAACCACTTATTCGATTTACGTGTTTTTTATAAATTTATACATAGTTCTATATAATTCGATATAAATCTAGAAAATGGGAGCTAAGTATAAATAATGGGAGATGAGGAGAAATAATGGGAGATGAGGAGAAAATAATGGGAGATAAGCGGAGATAAGTCTAGATAATGGGAGTTATGGTGAGATAATGGGAGATAAGGAGAAATAATGGGAGATAAGAAGAAATAATGACAGATATTTTATATTTACTTTTGGTAACATAAGGAATAAGCAGTGACAATAATAGTGAATCAAGTCTACGCGAGCGGAGCCGCGGGCACGGCTAGTAATATTTATAACTAGCAACCCAAAAAACATATAATCCCGTTGGAATTTTTCGTAAAATCATGTTGTAGCCAAATAAGTCCTTAAAAAACGCAAATATAACATTTGTACAACGCGTACAACGCTTTTCAAGCAGTCTTTTATATGGAGAACATCATCCCTTTGGAATAATTTGCCCAGGGCTGTGTTTCCCACCGAGTACAATTTACAGCGATTCAAGAATAACGTGAATCGTTTTTCCCGCACGCATGCCGCTCCTGGAGCGTTTTAGGGACTTACCTGTAGCACGTGTGCTAGACCCATAAAAGCGGTTTTTTTAAGAATGCCACGCTCGATAATTCCTAATCTATCAATTTTTGGCCTTTGTGTCTATGGAGACTTTTGATCAGAATGTCTTGAAAAGTAATATACTAAATTTTTCAACCGATTTAACTGGGATCCAATTTCCATAAGATTAGTGTGGAGTTTTTTTATCAACGGTTTAGCTACATTTGAGAAGTACTTGATATCTTATAAGTTCGGAAGAAGAACTAGGAGACTAATTTAAAAAAGAAGTTGTTCTTACCCTGAATTTATTTGAAGAGATAAGTCGAAATAAATTTCATAGCTGCACGTCTTGGACTTAAAACTAGCAATGTTCTACTCGTATATGCCAGTAAACGTATATATTAACAGTTATTAATACTGTAATTAGTGTCATAAAAAATAATAAAAACGGTATTGCACTCTGAAATTATTTTTTCTTCGACTAAGTGAATTTACCTAATAAACAAATGTCAAGCTCTATTAACTCATGTCGCATATCATCTTGTTCTAACAAACTGGGTGCAGTTGCCTGTTTATTTCTCAAGTTCAAACAAATAAAAACGGCAACGTTTAAAATTAAAGGGCGTAGCGAGTTCCTACAAAAAAACAGATAAAATAGGAAAGGGTTTACTACGCTTATTTACATCTAAACGTGATCCAGGGTTAACAGAAAGGACAACTGAAAACGATGAGTTGCAATTAGATTGAATATAAGTATGGAGAGATTTCTAAAATTTAAAATATTGGGTGTTTCATCGGCTCTCGTAATATTCCAGTAGTAGTCCATTTCAATAAAGTGCAAAATTTTAGCTAATAAAGAAGAAAGTCAATAACATTGTATTTGTAAGAAACAACTGAATATCTTCTTAATTTGCACTTTAATAGGTTATACATACAGTAATACCCCGCTTTACGCGAGGGATACGTTCCGAAAAAAATCGCGTTAACTGAAATTCGCGTATATCGAGGTTTATGATTAAACATAGTCAAAATTTAATACAAAAAAATACAAATCATTTTAATCAATCACTTTAATTCTAAGAACACTTTATGCAATACATACTCTTATTTTTTACGGAAAAATACATCTATTGTCTTTTGGGTAACGTTTTATTTACGTTCTTGTAAAATACGTTCATAACACCCAACACTGTTTTTAATTGTTTGACACACGGTCAAGACACGGTCATCATTATTGTCTATACTCTGCAATATGTCCAAACCTGAATAAATTTTTGAAAGTGCATTTTGTATTTCCCCTGAAGATAAAACTTTCTCTTCTACTTGTTCTTCCTCATCGTAGATAGGATTATTCTGTAACTCGATCAGATCTTCATTGCTAATAGGATCGTCGTGCGTTGCTACAAGTTCTACGAGATCTTCTACCGTGACATCTTCAAGTTCAGACCCCTCAATCATTGCAGCAATGTCTTCAAGCACTTGTCTCTGCATCTGGACAATTCTTCTAGGTGCTTCCACTACATCTGGCCAAAGATTACGCCACACCCCATTCATACAACTCATTTTAACTTCCTTCCAAGCCTCTTCTATGTTGTGAATAGACTTCATAATGTTGTATGACTTCCACCACTCTCGCATAGACTGTCTTCCTTCCCCGTCAGTTTCATGAATTAGTTGGCTAAAAGTGCGGCGATGGTAATAAGCTTTGAAGTTTGCTATTGCTCCCTGGTCCATAGGTTGTAATATTGACGTAGTGTTTGGTGGAAGGAACTTTACGTACACTTTTAAGTCTCTGGGCGTATCAAGTGAGGTTGGATGTCCTGGGGCATTGTCTAAGAGTAATATAACTTTAGGTTCAAGCCCATTTCTGTCACAGTATGATTTGACAGATGGGCAAAAACTATTAGAATACCATTCTTGAAAAATTTCCCGTGTAACCCACGCCTTTCTGTTTGATCGCCACACAACTGGTAGACTTGTCTTGTCTGTGCCTCGCATTGCACGGGGTGTTTCTGAATGGTACACTAGTAAAGGTTTCAGTTTGAAATCACCAGTGGCATTACCACCCAGCAGAAGTGTTAGTCGATCTTTCGCAGCTTTGAAACCACTGGCTTGAACGTTCTTCCTTAGAAATGAATGTTCGAGATGGCATTTTTTTCCAGTAAAGTGCGGTCTCATCAACATTGAAGATGAGACAAGCAGGAATTTTCTCTCGTCTAACGAAGTCTTGAAACTTGTCTGGAAACTCAGCTGCAGCTTGAATGTCCGCGCTGGCCGCCTCGCCTGTTTTATGTGGATATTGTGAAGATTAGAACGCTGCTTGAACCGATGGAACCAGCCTCTGCTGGCAGCAAAAGTCGGAGTGGCACTCCCTTCTCCTTCTTTTGTTTTCAGCATCTCATACAAAGATTTTGCTTTTGTGCATATGAGATCTTGACTTAGTGGTGTGTTCTTCTTATTCAAATCTTCGATCCAGACTGACAGTAATTTCTCCATTCTTTCTAAGATAGATGATCTCGAACGAGAAAGTTTTGTTGCACTTATAGGTGTTGAACCTTCGCTGGAGATTTTAATTTTTTCCCGATTTTTATAAATCGTTCTCACAGTCGATTCTGAGAGTCCAAAATCTCTCCCAACAATTGTTGCTTTGCCTCCATTTTCCATTCTTCTTAACACTTTCATCTTCAATTCCAAAGTGACGCTTTTACGCTCTTTTTCCTTTACAGGCGGCATTTTTAACGTAGGGTTAAATTATGTATGTATGTATCTCCAATAAATATTAAAAACAAAACTGCCAGCCGACCGAACTAACATTACGGAACAAATGAACACACGAAACGAACGAGGAAATCCCCATAGAACAAAGTCGAAGGACAGGGAATTCCCAATTCTTCAAAGAGAATATTCAGAGAAAGCGGGGATCCCCCCGCGACCATAGAGAAGTTAATGACTACATGAGCGCGAAATTTGAAATTCGCGTTATAGTGAAACCGCGCGTAACGGGGGTCGCGCTAAGCGGGGTATTACTGTATATGACCCCATATAATCTGCTATTAAAATTAAGAAATATAAATGACAATACCGGTATGCATTCCCAACAGGTTTTACTAGAGATCGCGTGCGATCATTTAGATTTTTAGCGGCGCAGTCTGCATGTGGGACACGGTCATTTCTTTGCTTAAGAGTATCGTTTGGACAGTTTATATTGAAACGTTTACCATTGTCATACAAGACAAGAATCGCTCATGTATGATAATATGTTTGTCAGGAAAAAGTATGAGAAGGAAAGAACAAAAAAT
This sequence comes from Pachyrhynchus sulphureomaculatus, assembly GCA_019049505.1. NCBI lineage: Eukaryota > Metazoa > Arthropoda > Insecta > Coleoptera > Curculionidae > Pachyrhynchus > Pachyrhynchus sulphureomaculatus. The sequence continues at coordinate 221,083,224 of CM032447.1, read as the reverse complement.
CTAATTTTACTTTTGTCTCGAGCTTAATAAGAGTTCTGGATCTGTTTTACCTTTTATGAAGCATAAAATCTTATCCGGCAGGGGGCTATTTGTAGATTATAGCCTAAAATGAAGCAATTCAAAAAATCAGGAAAATATTTCCGTTAATACGAAATTTAAAAAGAAATTAAGCAAATAGCACCATGGATACACGTAAATTAAGCATTTTAAGATATATAATTTTAGTATACAGTTGATATTAAAATAAAAATAAGCAAAAAGGACCTTTCTTTAAGTAAAAAAAAAGCCCAAGTAAGTACTTAACATAATAATTAATTTTAAGTAAAAATTTAGATTAATTTAGAATCTTTTAAGCATTTTTCTAATGCTTAAACTCAAAACTTTCACCACCGTTAATTGAGGCTTATAGTCTACTAAAGTCAAAACCATAAATCATATTTTTTTTTGCTAAAAATTATAAATGAAAAATATGCCGAAAGAAAATGTTAAAATTTCCAATAAATTTCTTTCAGTTTTCAAGAAAAACATTATGCTTTATAGTTTTAATCTTAGTAGACTATAAGCCCCACAAATTGATGCGAGCCAAATTTGGAATTTTTCTTTTGCTTAGGAAACATTCTAAAAAAAAAAACTAATTTTTATATACTCAGGGCATGCAAGAGGTAAAACAGTGGTTTATGGAATTTTTTTACTGGAGAAAGAAACAATTTTGTTTCTTTCTCTCATCTTTTAAATTTCTCCAAAAGTAAAAAAAAAATATTAAAAAAAAAGCATAATAGCGTGACGATGTTGTTAAATACATACAATTCTTGCTGTACCGCATAAACTGTGGTCAAATTGTGGTCAAACCTGTATATGTTATAATAAGAGACGCAGAGGATTTAAATTGTTGGAAATTGCTTTAAAAACTCTTAAGACCTGGTTGAAATATTTTCCAGTGTTTTTAACTTGTCCTTGCCGAACTCATTGCAGTTTCTGCTGATTTGGCGGGAAACAATGTTATGAATTACATACTCGGTCTAGTCTTTTTTTGTGCCTGGGGTAAAGAGGTTAGGTCGGTCGTGGTTAGGCCCGTCAGCAAAATCGGCTGTTTCGAGCGGGTCTTTAATTCAAATTACACAGAAAAGGGCTACAGTCATTTACCTAGTATTTCTCTCGCAAATATAGGTTGTAACAGTCATCGTCCCACTGATTTACATCGTGTGTTTATTAAGATTGGAAATGTTAAAAAAAAAACATTATATTTAGTTTCGTCGACACTCTGAAAAAGAATATACATGGATATGTATGACAATAAATAAATAGGTTTAAAATTTGTTTATTCCTCCCAACGAAAACCAGAAAAAAATTCTTACAAGACTCTTGAAACTGTATAAAAACTGGTCGATCGTCACCCTCTTTACCTCCTTGTAATATTGCTCCAAAATTATAGGTGGCGTAGCCAGGTTTAGAAGCGGGGGGCATGTGGAAACAAAGGGCGTTTCTTTAAGGAAAAAAAAAGAATACTAAGGGCGTGAAAGGTTAAATGAGGGGCATAAAACTGGGGAGGGGGGGCGAAACTAAGCCCAAGATGCTAACTACCAACCATAATGAGGCATCAGCGTTAAAGTTTCTGGTGGGTTACAAAAAGAAAAGATAATTGTAATTAAAGAAAATTCTGACAAGTCATGGAATATGTATCCATTATGATCATAGTTTTAAACAAATTTTCAGCAACAAGAACTTCCTTATCGCAGTGTATTGGGATCAAAAAATCATGTTGTAAGTTGATTTTATGGAGCCACGAACAACGATCAATGCAAATGCATACTGTGAGACGTTCACAAGACTCCGAAGAGCAATCTAAAATAAACGAAGATACAGGCTCATTTCAGGTGTTGTCGTCTTTCATGACAATGTTCGATCCCGTAATTTTGCACAAACAAAGGACTTCTGGCAAGATTGAAATTCGAAGTATTTGATCACGCCCTTATAACCCAGACTTACCACCAAGTGATTTCTATCTTTTCACACTGCTTAAACGAGGAGCTCAGAATACTATAGAGACCTGGTTCGACACTAGGAGGCAACTGTTTTATTTCTATATTATATAATTGGAGCATAGTCATTTACTGTCATAGAAGGAGTTAATCACAAGCAGAAAATATTGGACAAAATTCCAACGCTGTCTTATGCAAAAAATACCTTATCCCGGGTCAGTATAGCGCCGCTAAAAACCTGAATAGTGAATGGTAGTAAACTACGTACCGGTGTTGTCACTTATATTTGTTAATTTTAATAGATGGTTATGGGTTTTTTATATATAACTTATTAAAGTTCAGATTTAGAATATTTTCAGCTGTTTCTTATGTTTAACATATATTATTTACTTTCTTCTCTATTAGCTAAAATTATGCACGATTCGAGTTTTAATAATATAACGAACGCCTGTGAACCATTGAAAATTTTAAATTTTAGAAGTCGAAAAACACTTAGTAAGTCCACTGTTAATGTTGGATCGTGTTTAGATGTAAACAAGCGAAGCCTTGATGGAAACTCGACTATCGTTGTGGAAAAATTTAGATATATCTATTTTAGGCCGTGTAGGAACGCCGACGCGCCGAAATTGCTATTCGCGATGCTTTCACGTGCTTGAATGTTTACATTTTGGCGAAAAAAATCGCGGAAATTATGTTTAACAAAAGATAAACGTAAGCCCGATTTCTGCCTGGAAATATTTTTGTGTTTATTTTGTTCTATCGTTTTAGTCCAGCATGTAGTTTGTAGGATACGTATATAACAATGTTACGAGTTTATTATTGATAAAAATAATAACAAAATAAAATGGAGTAAGTTCTACGGAATTTATTACAGGCACCATCTTGGCTGGTTGCAGGGCCATTGCTAGGAAGAAAGGGAGGACAAGAAGACATTGCTTCATCTTGGTAAATATGTTTCCATCCTAATAAATTAATCTTATTTTAATGTGCCTAATTGTGATTATTGGTAAAAATTGTTCATTTTGGCACACACTCAGTAGACATTACCATAGATTCAACTATACCTTAATTCTTTAACTGCTGAAAAGCTCTGCCTGGTTTTTATGTGACGTCATCAATTATGTAGAACCTGAACACTTTTAAGAGCCTTAATTTATAACTTTTGCAAAAGTGAAGATATTTAGTAAATAGTAATGAACAAAAAACTGCCCACCAAATGATCTTAAAGTACGTCGAAATGGAAAGATTTTTTTTTTTTGAAAATGTTGCCCAACCGAATAGCACCATTTCCTTGAATCAAATACAGCACATGGCAGCGAAACTAAAAAACAGAAAAGCCCCGGGCATGGACGAAATTAAGAACGAAATGATCAAATATGGAGGTGATAAATTACTAGAAGAATTACAGATTTTCTTTAACAAAATACTCACAGCCAAGATTATACCATCCGAATGGAAAGAAAGCATCTTGATACCAATTTTTAAAAAAGGAAGGAGAAAGGACAAATCCAAAAAACTATCGAGGTATCAGCTTAATGAGTGCGGTACTAAAATTGTTCACTAAAATTTTAGCAGAAGAAATAATGTTAACCGGAATCTGTGAAGAACAGCAAGGGTTCAGAAAGAACAGGTCTACTATAGACGCCATATTTATATTCTGCCAAATTACCGCAAAAGTCATAGAGTTTAATAAGATAGCCTTTATGTGTTTCATTGATCTTACCCAGCATTCGATAGGGTACGGTTAACTGATGTCATAACCCTACTACAAAAAAGGGGAATTCACCCGAATATAATAAAAACTATCGAAGAGTTGAACATCAACAACTACACATATGTAAGAGTGGCAAATAAATTAAGCAATAAAATACCTATGACAACCGGAATCAGACAAGGAGATAGCCTAAGCCCAATCTTATTTAAAATCATAATGGATGAAATAATAAACGAAGTAAAGAAAACTGGGAGAGGATATCGATTGGGAGACAAAGAAATAAAAATAATATGCTACGCCGATGATGCAGTAATCATATCAGAAGACGAAGATAACTTACAGAGACTCCTACATAAGTTCCAACAAACAGCAAAAGTGTTTAATATGCAATATCTGTAAAGAAAACAAAATCCCTTACAATATCTAAAGAACCGAAAAGATGCAAACTCGCGATTTATGATCAGAGTGTAGAACAAGTGATGTCCCTCAGATAACAAGTACCAGGAACCTTAAGGAGGAAGTAAAAACTCAAACAACAAAGGCATCATTAATATCAGGATACTTAAGAGATATAATTTGGAAAAACAAATATATGAGCACCAGGAGCAAAGTAAGAATATACAAAACATGCGTCAGACCGATCATGACGTACGCGATAGAAACTAGAGCGGAGATCACAATAACAAAACGACTCCTAAGAACAACAGAAATGCGAACACTTAGATCGATAACAGGACATACCTTATTTGACCGGAAGAGATGTGAAAAAATAAGGGAAATGTGTGAAATACAGGATGTGGTGAGATGGGTAAGGAATAGGAGAAGAGAATGGAGAGACCATGTGGACAGAATGCCAAATGACCGGTTGGCTAAGGTTGCAAAAGAGAAGCGACCAAACACACCTCGACCGCTTGGAAGACCACCAATAAGATGGTATGAGAGCTGGTCTTCATCATCGCAATTGTTTTTAGGAAACCTTTGAAGTGAACACAGGACATGGTCCTAATGTAGGAAGAAGAAATGGAAAGATAATCAATGTTAACTCAGAACAACCAGAGATAACAGATTTGAACTGACTGAACACTAAAAGCTACGAAAAACAATGAAACACCAGGACCTGACGGAGTATTAACAGAATTAATGAAAGAAGGAGGAGACTTGGTGGTAGGTGCTGAAACTCTTATTCAATAAATGTCTAGAAGAAGAGAAGAAAATTAAAACACAGCCTAAGTTAGACAATTACCGTCCAATATCATTATTTTCACAAATATACAAATTGTTTACCAAAATAATAATTAATAGATTGGAAAACAAGCTGGAATTAAACCCATCGGTAGAATAGACTGGCTTCAGGAAGAGTTTTAGTACTCATCTCTTAACTATTACAACTTTAATAGAGAAAGCAACAGAATATAATCGTAAAGTCGTACCTGGTATTTATAGATTATCAAAAGGCTTTTGATAGTAACGAGAGCTGGGCCGTCGGAAGACTTTGGTATAACAGCAGAATAGATTATACACAGCTCATAAGAACAATTTATAACAAGGCTCAAATGACTTAAATATGTAAAGGAACATCTACCTAGGGCAAATAATAAATAGTATTCCTTTGAAACTAAGAAAGATGTTATTCGATCAATGCATTCTACCCATTCCCACCTACGTGGCCCAGACATGGACATTGATGAAGAAGATGATGAACCAACTGAGTAAAACACAGAAAGCAATGAAACGCCAGATGCTGAATATAAGATTACAAGGCAGAATCAGAAACGAACAGAAGGTAGACTTTGTACACTACTAAATAGCCATGAGAGCGACATATGCACAGAAGTAGCAATTCACGTTGGCGTTGAATACATGCAAGTTGTTCTTGATCGGAATAATAGTCTTGAGCAGTTAATTCCAAAGCGATGAGGATCCTGATATCAAAGAGGTCTTAATGACGGCGGTACAAGAAGTGACAAGCTGAACTGCATGACGTAGTAAATTAGCGCGACCAATATTTATAGAATGTACCTCTCTGGGAGATATCAAGAGGGTTATCAAACATTTCCCATGAAAGTGTTTAAAGCATAGACACAAGCCACGAAATTTTCTTCGGTGTTCCCAACAACCAAGGTTTCTGCTGATCTCTGAGTCCCCAATTATGGAAAGGGCTCTCGTCTAGATAGAATCTAACAAATGCAAAATAAATTTTGGTGCAAAACGTATAACATAGAGGCAGAAGTCCATCGATAGTCGACTTGGAGCTTTCTATAAAATTGCAGGGTAAATTGCATTTAAAAGTACGAATATCACAGACTGATGCATTCGTTACCAAAACTCGGGTATAAAATTATTGGATTCATGAAAAAGTGGTGACGTTAATTATTGGCTGTGCAGTTAAAATATAATTCAAACATATAATTGTCACAATCAAAAAACAATCTTCCAAAATTGCCTAAAAATACTTATATTATTCAATAATGTATACTACCATTTAATAATAAGCTAAAAATATCGTGATTATGGGAATCAAATATATTTTCGTTATAAAACATTTCTTAAATATGTTCCAAAAATTATTATACTAGAAGGTCTAGCCGGATAAGGTACTAAAATTGGCCCTTAAAATAAATGTAAGTATATACAACTTGTAGGTATTGTTGAAAAAAGCCCATCCAGAAATTTTCAGATCTGCGAATCACTCCTGTCAGCCATAACCTCAAAATTAGTGTTTTTTGTTTTAATTTGTCTCGTACTTCTTCCGCTGTTGGCCGTTTGATTCGAAATTTGAGGAGGTAGTAGGTAATAGTTAGTACTCTAACCTGATTTTTTTTTGGCACGAAATTCAAAAAAAAAATTAAAAATTTTGATAGAAAAATTAAAAATTTTGATGGAAAAATCCATATAATTGAAAAGTATATACCGTGCAGATATATGTCACAAACATGCCTGTCAAATTTCAGAACGATCGGAGTACGGGCCGTAAAGTTATGTCCTAAGTATAATTCTCTTTAATTCTATCAAATTTGTCATTTTCTCAGCTTCAATTGATATGACAACATTTCTCCCATATATACTCAATATAAAATGCATTAAATAAATAAATATACCTAATTATACAGTAATAACTTTTTTTCTATTTTTTTAAGCATATATTTATGTGATGTGTACAAGTGCATATGTACGTGTGTGTGATTGTCATTATTGGAAAAATAAAATTTTAATAAGAAAAACAACGCTCAAATAATAAGATTTGTCATATCAATTCAAAATATTTATTAAAATTAATTCTGTTTTACGGAAAGTACTCTCAGAAATTCCTTTCGGGAGAGTTTTTTTACTGTTATAAAGAAAATAAAGGTGGTTCGGTTTACATGAAGTCCACAAAACTACTGTGAACCTTCATATTGATGTAGAAGAATTTGCAATTATAATGAAAGAAGTTCTGTCTCAAGAGGAAAGTTTGAAAAGCATTTTACAAGAAGGCGATCTTTGTATTATCACTCGGATTTCGAGACATTAAACAAGATCTAGAAGATTTAAAATATAAAGTGTTAATGACTGCTCTCCAAAGGGCAATGTTCCCAGCTGACAGCCGAAGAATCTAATTATTCTAGATTGGTAACAAAACTACGATGGGAGTTGAAGTCGTTCATAGTATAATTGAGCAGAAGATTACTACAAAATAAGCTGGAAAATAAGATGCTTGCAATCGTCGGTTTGTATGGGAGAACAGCATGTTTTTTGAATAATACGTTTGGGAAGAGATTGAATTCCGACATTCATAATGCTGATGAAATCGTCAATCAAATGTTATTACGTCAGTCAGTATGGAACACCTTAGCTGAAGAAGTTAAACTGTTGATGAAATATCGGACTTTCCTGAGATGACGGAAGAAGAATTAAAAATCTTCTTTTCCGGCACGTATCAATTAGGTCAGGCAATTTCTTACTTAGCTGAGATGCTAGATGAGGACAATATTCTTCATTTGCAATATATTAAACTGAAAACCTCATCCTCAAATTCTTAGTAGCATCAAGGCACATTTCAAGAAAAATTTACAAGTGCTTTATAGAGTACGAACCTAATGGAATTAGCTATAATGTAATCATTCGATATTGCTGTGATTGTGCGAACTATTGGCTGTTGTTCTCATATAGCAGCCATTGTTTATTATTCATCCCATGGAAGGTACAAAGACAAAATAGTCAGACTCCAACAAGTATTAACTGATATATTTCGACATGATGAGATGGAAATTGTGATAAATATTGACAGTGATGAAGATTAAATAATTATTACTATATTTGTAAGGTTGAAAAATATTACTAAGTATACTACTTTTATAAAAGTCTATTTTTTCAGCATGATTTTTTGAAGGTAAAATTTTTTTCTTGATATTACAAAAAATGATAATCGATCCTGCGTTAATAAATGTTTTGAACTGATATGACGAATCTTATTATTTGAGCATTGTTTTTCTTATTAAAATTTTGTGTCTCCAATAATGAAGCCCATACACACGCATATATGCACTGACACACATAAATATATGCTTAAAAACATGGAGAAAAAGTTATTACTGTAAAATTAGCTATATTTATTTATTTAATGCTTTTTATATTGAGTATATATGGGGGAAATATTGATTTTATGTATTTGTTACCGTAAAAAATCTTCAAATTTCAGTTTTCATATTAATTGAAGCTGAAAATAACCGGTCAAGTGCAAGTTGAACTTGCACAATTAGTGTTCCGTACGTTGATCGTTTTTAAAATAAAAAATTTTGTTACGGTGGTATAAAATGATCAGTGACTTCACAAAACACACCCCAAAGGAGTTTTCATCAAAGTTTGTTTCCCAGCTTTATTGAAAACTAATGACCTTGAAATTTTTGTTTTTTTATGTACCAAATAAATTATTAAAGGTAATGCACTCGTGATAATTTTCGTTCAATCTACACCCCGTGGAAAATATTTTAGAATTTTTTCAAAATTTGTTGATCAGTACTTTTCGAGATAAGGCGGGGGGGCAGTGATTTTTCGCGATTTTTTAAAAATAATACAAACAAAAGTGAGCCCAAGTATTACATTATATATATATATATATATATATATATATATATATATATATATATATATATATATATATATATATATAAGGGTGATTCATTTAGAGGTACTTTTTGTGATGGGGATTTAATTGCAGATTGCGCATGCGTCGTGTCAACTGAAGTGGCATTCCTGTTCAGTAGTGTTTGACAATTCATAATGGAAAGACTTAGCCCGGCACAGCGTCTACAAATTGTTCAACTTTATTACGAAAATGGGCGTTCTACGAGGAATGTGTATCGGGCGCTTAGAGCAACTTATGGTCCACATAATCGGCCTACCGAACGCACAATTCGCTCTACCATCAATGAGTTTGAGACCCAATTTTCATTATTGGATAATGCTCGACCGAATAGACCACATCCAGCACGTAGTGAAGAAAATATAGGGGCGGTAGCGGAGAGTGTACGCGAAGACCGTGAAGTGTCGATCATCGCCGTTCTCAACAGCTTGGCCTGTCATATTCAACAACTTGGCGTATTTTACGTAAGGATTTTTCTTTAAAAGCATACAAAATTCAACTAGTGCAACAACTGAAGCCGACCGACCTTCCGAATCGTTTTCCGTTTTAGTCGTTGGGCTCTTGACAAGCTTGCAGAAGACCCACTGTTTTCGAGAAAAATTTTGTTCACCGATGAGGCCCATTTTTGGCTTAATGGGTTCGTGAATAAACAAAATGCCCGTATTTGGGGTGATGAACAACCTGAAGAGGTTCAAGAGCTGCCATTAAATCCAGAAAAAACAACTGTTTGGTGTGGTTTATGGGCCGGTGGAATAATCGGTCCATATTTCTTCAAAACAGAGGCCGGCCGGAATGTTACTGTGAATGATGACCGTTATCGCGCCATGATAACAGACTATTTGATGCCAGAAATTGAAGCCCGTGGTCTCGACGAAATTTGGTTCCAACAAGATGGCGCCACTTGCCATACAGCCCGTGAAACCATGGCTTTACTGCGAGAGCAATTCGGCGAACAGATCATTTCACGCTTTGGACCAGTGAATTGGCCGGCTAGATCATGTGACATCACACCTCTTGACTTTTTCCTTTGGGGCTATGTAAAGTCCAAAGTCTACATGGATAAGCCAGCTACAATTGAGGCATTGGAGGCCAATATTACTCGAGTCATTGGCCAAATACCACTCGAAATACTCACACGCGTCATTGAAAATTGGAACTTCAGAATGGACGTTGTTAACCGTAGTCGCGGACAACATTTGAAAGAAATTATCTTTAAGAAATAATTGTAAAGAATGGTTCTTTTATATAATAATAAAGATTATAAAATAAAATTGTTTTTATTCATTTTTTTTATCTAAAAAAAAAGTACCTCTAAATGAATCACCCTTTATATATATATATATATATATATATATATATATATATATATATATATATATATATATATATATATATTACTCGTGTTTTCACAAGCTTTCATTTGACATCACACTCGATGACCTAGTAAAAATTTTTTACTTCCGATTTCACCCCCCAAAATTAACCCCTCAGTCAAAATTTAACTTTTAAAACTACACGGCTCTGATGAGGCCATCAATTTCTATATTATTACCAAATTTCAACTTTCTATGACAAATAGTTTCGCAGAAAATCGGGTGTGACAGACAGCGAAGTCATCTTATAAGTGTTCCGTACGGAACACTAAAAAGACAAACTTAATAGAATTAAAGAGAATTATACTTAGACAGCCGAAAAATGAGAGTCTTTAGGTTGGTTCGTTGGTATTGTGGGTATAACTTTGCGGCCCGTATTCCTATCGTTTGACAGTCATGTTTGTGACATATATCTACACATATCGTGTGAGTTTCGTACTTACATTGTATATACAAAATATATTTCCATCAAAATTTTTAACATTTTCATAAAATTTTTTATTTTTTTTTGAATTTTGCGCCAAAAAAAACTCAGTTTGGAGTACTAACTATTACCTACTACCCTCTCAAATTTCGAGTTAAACGGCCAAAAGCTGTAGGAGTACGAGGCAATAAAAAAAATACACTCTACACTCATTTTGAAGTTATGGCTGACAGGAGTGAGTTGGAGGTCTGAAAATTTCAGGATGGGCTTTTCTCAGCAATACCTACAAGATGTATATACTTACAGTGCATTTGTCTTAAGGGCCGATTTTAAGATTTTATTCGGCTCGACCCTTTATTTAACACAGTTATATCTAACTTAAGCTGTTTAGATATGACCGAAAAAAACAGAAGAAAAAATAACTATTTACAGATCTGCCTTTATCTGCCTAAATCTAATTGTATTTGTAAAAAATTTCTCTATTTACATACGAATAAAGAGTTTTTATACTTTAAATTTTTAGCATAAAAAGGTAGAAATGAAACCAAAAGTAGTGACGTCATGAATTCGAATAAGAACCGGTGCCGTGAGACTATATCCGAGCAGAACTAGTTTTACAATGTAACTGGAACAACAGCTTTTATCGTAATAGTTGGCAATTCTGTGAATTTTGTCGGTCATCGATTTTTTTAAGAAATTCAAAGTTCCTCAGGAATAAATAGCTAGGAGTTTTATTACTTTGTACGCTTAAAAATTAATAGTAAACTTTATGATATCTTTGATTGTGTTAGTCGATACTTGTTGGAAATTCATAATAAGATTATATAAAAAAAAATAACACTATGTTTTAATTTCCAATATATTTAAAGTCACTTGACAATTGTTTCACTATGCAATGGCTTCTTCAGAAGTAAATAAGAAAGAAAAATATTTGGTAGTAATCCTGGTTATATAGTGCTTAAAACTATCCTTAATTACCTAAGATTATGCTAATCATTTTATTGTATTATTTACAGACAGAATTATTTTAAGAATGCAAATCTGTGGTACTATTTTCGAGAACTAATAAAGATTAAGTAAGGGTGAATGGTTTAAGTGTACCTGTTCGTTTAATAATTGATTGGAGTTTTTCCGTTTGTTAATTTCAAGACATTCAAGGAAATTTAATTTTTTAGATTTATTTTCTACATGTAGGATTTTTAGCGTATCATCAAAATTATGGGATTCGTTTATTATATGGGTTGCGTAATGTGAATTGTTCTTATTTTTTAAATAACTATGTTTATGTTCTTTAATGCAAGTTTCAAAAGATCTACCAGTTTGTCCAACGTAGGTTTTAGTACAAGATCCACAATTTAATAGATAAACTCCTGATTTTAAGGATTTCTTAGATTTGGTTTTGTTATTCAAAATTATACTCCCTAAGGAATTACTGGTTTTGAATGCTATTTTATTGTTCTTTTTTATTAAATGTTTGGAAATTGTTCTAGTTATTTTCCCTGTGTATGTGAGTGTACTAAATTTTCCTTTTTTGTCATTAATTGTGGGAAAAATTAGAGAGATTGCTTGTTTAAAGGATTATCTATAATGTTGGGGTCATATCCATTATTAATTGCTATTTGTTTGATTATGTTGAATTCTTTGTTAAAATTAGTTTTAGTCATAGGGATATGTAACAATCTATGTATGAAAGAGTTAAAAGCTGCCATTTTGTGAGGATAAGGGTGGGATGAACTATTGTGTATGACTGTGTCAGTATGTGAAGGTTTGTGAAAAATCGAGAAATCGTGTTTATTGTTCACTTTTGATATAGATATGTCTAAGAAATTTATAGAGTTATTGGTTTCTAATTCTATGGTAAATTTAATGCAAATTATTTAGGAAGTTAAGGAGGATTGCTAGTTGTCTATCTGTTCCCGTGAAACAGGAAATGATATCGTCAACATATCTAAACCAGTAAAGAATATTTTTGCTTACCGCATTTTGATGAATTTTTAGTTCTAAATGATTCATGAACATTTCCGCTAATAAAGGGCTTAAAGGATTACCCATTATTAGACCTTCTTTAGATGTATAAAAGTTATCGTTAAATTCAAAATAGTTTTGATCCAAGCACGTCATGAGTAAATCTAAAATATCCCATTTAATAATTTCGTTTACTTTATTCTTGATTAAGAGCTTATCTACTAATTTTATGACTTCATGTGGTGGGATACTAGGAAATAGGTAGATCTTTTGAAACTCGCATTAAAGAACATAAACATAGTTATTTAAAAAATAAGAACAATTCACATTACGCAACCCATATAATAAATGAATCCCATAATTTTGATGATACGCTAAAAATCCTACATGTAGAAAATAAAACTAAAAAATTAAATTTCCTTGAATGTCTTGAAATTGACAAACGGAAAAACTCCAATCAATTATTAAACGAACCGGTAGACTTACACCATTCACTCTTACTTAATCTTTATTGGTTCTCGGAAATAGTACCACAGATTTGCATTCTTAAAATAATTCTGTCTGTTAATAATATAATAAAATGATTAGCATAATCTTAGGTAATTAAGGATAGTTTTAAGCACTATATAACCAGGATTACTATCAAATATTTTTCTTTCTTATTTACTTCCGAAGAAGTCATTGTATGGTGAAACAATTGTCAAGTGACTTTAAATATATTGGAAATTAAAACATAGTGTTGTTTTTTATATAATTTTAACTTTATGATACTTATTTTATGCAGAAAGTGCATTTTCCTTTCTCCGGAATTTACGTTATGTTTTGTGTGCTACCGGATCTACCCTCTAGTTAAAAAAAGGATTTTTTGAGGATATCATGTCATTAATGAAACTATAATAAAAGTTTTTGAGCCTTTGAGTAATATGAGTTCATTTTAATTCTTGAACCAACGGTATCTGATTTAGGAGCCGACTTATAGTAAATCTTTACGACGAAAGCGTTATATTGAACTCTTTGGCACAAGATCTGGGTTAAGCTATTTTCCTCTCTCGTCTATTAAATTCGCTCATTAGGCTAAACAATTTTAAACTTATAAACTAATCTCTATTTTATAAAAATTTACCCTTAAACTATTTTATTTCCAAGCCCTAAAAATGCGTAATAATGAAATCATCATATGTAGATTAATAATACTTCAAATAAATTTTTTTTACAACATTGTTACGAGCAGCAACAAAAACACCAAATTTTTTATGGCTAATTTATTTAAAATTAAGCATTATAACAGGAAATAATCGAATTGTTATATGTTATTACATAATTAGCCAAACTTTAACTTAACTGGTTATATCCAGTCTACAAGGCAAACAACTGTAATTATAAAAGATACATAGGACATGTTCTTAAATATGTTAAAAATTGATTAATAATAATAATTTTTAATGTTTTATCATTCAAATCAATTCAAAATTATGTCAATCAATAAAATTTACACACTAGTTGCCAATGAAATTAATTAACTAATTGTTAAATGTTATATGAATTTCATAACTTCTAACTATGCATGCCTTAATAATTTGGTATACACTCGCCAATTTTGACTGCTCTGGCTACCTATGTATTTGGGAGAAAAAAACACCGTACCAGAACACATTTTTAAATAGTCTTAAGATAAGTTTTCAGTATAGTACTCTCATATAGGCTATATTTAGTGCAATGACTTATTTATTGAGTACTTCTTCTTCTTCGTAAGTCACAATTTCTCCACTGCAGGACATATGACTTTTCAAGTTTCTTCCAGTTGTCTTTTTTCTGTACAAGATGGAGTCATCTACTAATTGTTGTCAATTTGATATCATCACTCCATTCCTTGGTCTTTCGACATTTTGGCTGTTCTCCCATGGTTTCCATTTAAGGAATCTTGTTGTCCACTTACCATCATTCTTTCTAGCCACATGCCCCATCCATTGCCACTTTAATTTTGCCACTCTTTAACTAACATCTGTAATTCTTGGTGTTCGTTTGATATTCTAATGTATTCTCGTAAACTTCTTCTTCTAACAGCCCTTCACAATCCACTCCTGGACATAGGCCTCCCCCATATTCTTCCATAGTCTTTTGTCCTGTGCTATCTGATGCCATTTATTCCCCACATTGTTTTTCAGGTCATCTAGCCAGCGTAATTGAGGTCTGCCAACACTGCGGTTATGAAGGCGAGGTCTCCACTGTACAATACGCCTTGTCCATCTTGAATCGTCCTGTCGTGCAACATGGCCCACCCAGTTCCACTTCAATTGAGCAATGTGAGTTTAGACTTATTCTTAACATCATTCGTTCAATAGCCCTTTGTGTTGTTCTGAGTTTGTTGGTTGATCTAATGGTGAGCGTCATGGTTTCCATCCCGTATGTCATTACTGGTAATCTGCAGATGTTAAACACTTTTCTTTTTAAATTTATCGGAATTTTCTCATTTCTTAAAATATGTGTCAGTTAGCCTATGGCTGCCCATGTTAACCGAACACGTCTACTTATCTCGGCAGTTTGATTTTCTTTGCCTAATTTGATATTGTGACCTAGGTATATATATTCCTCGACATTTTCAATAACTTGTTCTCCTATATGTGCATCTACCTCATCCTTTGTCATGATTTTAGTTTTATTCATGTTTATTGTTAGTCCAATTTTTACGGATTCTTCTTGAAGTTCTTTTAACATAGTCTGTAGTTCCGTTATGTTTTGGCTAATAAGTACAATGTCGTCCGCAAAGCGCAGATGGCTTAGGTACCTACCATCTATCTTGATCCCCTTTTCATCCCAATTCAGTTTTTTAAAAACATCCTCCAATGCGAGTGTAAATAGCTTTGGGGAAATGGTATCTCCCTGTCTGACTCCTTTTTTGATTGCAATTTTGTTTGTTTTAATGTCTTCTGCAATGTTAACTGTTATTGTCGCGTTATCATATATATTTTTACGAAGCTAAAGTCGATTCTTGCATTGTTCATGGCTTTAAAAACAGCCCACAGTTCCACTGAATCGAAAGCCTTATTGTAATCAACGAATGTGAGATGTAACGTTTCGAATATTCATTGCATTTTTCTATTAGTGTACAAATTGTCTGTATATGTTCTATTGTGCTATAATGTTTCCGGAATCCAGCCTGCTCTGGAGGTTGGTAAGTATCTAATTTGTTTATGAGTCTGTTTGTTATAATCTTGGTTAGAAGTTTGTATGGGTGGCAGAATAAACTTATAGGCCGGTAATTATCAAGTTTTAATTTATCACCTTTTTTGTATAATAGGATTACTTCGGCATTTCGCCATTCATCCGGTATTTGTCCTTCCATCAGGCATTTATTGAGGAGTATCGTCAGTGCTTCTATAGCAATGACATCGCCAAATTTTATCATTTCTTTTTTCACACCATCGTTTCCGGGTGTTCTACCATTCTTCATTTGTGATAAGGCTAATTCTACCCCGCATATGGTAATGTCAGGAAAATCTTCTGAGCCAACGTTTAAAATGGTTTCGTCATCCACTTTCACTTGTTTTGTATTACTTTCTGCGTATAATGTACTATAGAACTTCTCAGTAATTGCTATCAGATCCTCTCTATCTTCTTTGATGGCGCCATTTAGGTCTTTTAATTGATGTGTCCGAGGACGTCCCATGTTGTTAACTGTTCTAAGAATTTTCATGTTTTTATTGCTTTCGACTGTCGATTTTATCATCATTGTATTATAGTGTCGTAAGTCATCTCTTAAATTCCTCTTTATAACTTTGTTTAGTTCAATATATTCTGGTGTACCTTTATCTAATTTTCTTCTCTTGTCATAAGTTCTTTAGTCTCCCTTCTTACCTTTGAATTTTTCTTTCTGTTGGTACTGCATATCTTTTTTGCAACTGTTTTTATATCAGTTTATTTCAGTTTCTAGGGCATCAACGTCCATTTTATTCAATGTTTCTTTACTAGATAGTTTTTTGTTTAGTTCATTTTGATATCTTTCCAAATTTTCCTGGATTATTTCTGGCATCGGGCATCGTTGTTGTTTAATTAATTTACTTCGTTCTATTTTGGTTTTTATCTCTATTTTCGCTCTTATTAGTATGTGGTCGCTGCCAGTATCAAAATGATTTAGGACTGTTACATCTTTTACTATATGTTTTCGATTCGTTAAAATATAGTCAATTTCATTTTTTACAGTTGAATCTGGGCTTCTCCAAGTCCAACGTCTCTTTGCTTGCTTCTGAAAGAAGGAATTCATGCAGCATATCTTTTCCTTTTGAAGATAATCAGTCATCTTTTTTCCACGTTCATTTATAGTACCGCGTCCGAATTTTCAAACATATTGGCTCATATTATTCGTTGGTAATCCTAATTTGGCATTGAAATCACCTATGATAAGTTTATGTTGTGCCTTTTCCGTTTTAATGCTTTTGAAATATCGTCATAACCACCTTCGATTTCATCATCAGGTGCAGTACTTGTAGGAGCATAGACTTGCACTATTTGAATCTTATAGCGTTTTGACAGTTTCATCGTTATATATATAACTCGATGTGATATTGATTTCATTTTAGTAACAAGATGTTTCATGTTTTTATGGGTCATTATGGGTGGGTATTTTATGGGTCAGTTTTTTATTAATACTTTAATAGATGTTTTTAACGTTCATGCCCCCCTAAAGCGTATACGTATAACTAAGAAATTTGCACCATGGTTAACAGATAATATTCGATTTTTAATATCTTTGAGAAATAATGCACACTCTAAGTGGCGTAGGACTAAAAATGTGGCTCATTACAATTATTACAAATCTCTTAGAAATTATACTACCTTGGCATGTCGTAGAGAGAAAAAAGCCTACTTTTCCCAAAAACTTAATACCGGTGGAGTTAATAAAATTTGGAGGGAACTCGATATGTTAAATCTTAGAAAAGGAAAACCGGATATTCCTTCATCACTTTCCGATCCTGATAATATAAATGACTATTTTATTAATGGAATCGCTAAGCTGAGTCCAAACCCTGAACAGATTAATTGGTATCAAAACAATAAAAAGCCTGGGGTAGAAAATTTTGATTTTCATATAGTTGCTGAAGAGGATGTGATTAAACTGTTGTATTCCATAAAGACTAATACGGTGGGCGTTGACGGGTTAAGTATAAAGCTTTTGCTTCTTGCCACTCCATATATAGTACCCTTTATTACACATATAGTGAACTGTTGTCTGCTCTCGGGTGAGTTTCCTGATCATTGGAAACATGCGATTGTTACACCTTTGCCTAAAGTTGCATGCCCAAATCAGTACAAAGACTTAAGGCCCATAAGTGTTCTTCCCTTCCTCTCTAAGATTTTGGAACGGTTCATGGAGTCACAACTCCGTGGCCACACTGATAAATTCTCCATTTTGCCCAAATTTCAATCGGGATTTAGACCAGCTGTGAGACAGCCCTTTTGGAAGTAATTGATGACTCAGGGGCATCGATGGAGGGTGCTTAGCAGTTTTGACCCTCATTGATTTTTCTAAGGCCTTTGATACAATAAGTCACAGCCTTCTTTGTTCTATACTAACATATATTGGTCTCAGTAACAACAGTTTGAAATTATTGCAAAGTTTTTTAAGTAATCGAAGTCAATCAGTGCGAGTCGCCGGTATTGAGTCGAGACCTTTACCAATCACCTGTGGTGTCCCACAAGGTTCCATTTTGGGACCTCTATTATTTTCAATTTACACTTCACAACTAATACATCGGGTGAGGTATTGCAAGGTACACTTGTACGCCGACGATACGCAGCTTTATCACATATGTCGTCCTATCGAGATTCACAGATGCGTCAGAGAAATCAATGATGATCTGGTGGGGCTAGTTTCTGCTGCCAGTGACCACTCCCTATCAATTAATACAAAAAAAAGTACAGTCATGGTTTTTGGTACTCAGAGGCTCAGAAGCGGTTGCTTACCACATATTAATATTAAAATCAACGGGGAAGTGTTACGGATTGATGACAAATGTAGAAATTTGGGCCTTACTATGGACTACAATTTGAGATACAGATCGCATGTGAGCATAGTTATACGTCGGGCGTACTTTAATTTGAAGATGATTTACAATTCTAGGGACTATTTAAATCAAAAATTGAAAACTATATTGTGTGAGTCTCTGGTATTGTCCAGATTAAATTTTTGTGATACTATATATGGATTTTCAATAGACTCATCCGATAGACGACGTATCCAAGTTCTTCAAAATTCATGTTTGCGCCTAATATTTGGTATTCGTAAAAGGAATCACATAACACACAAATTGTTTGAACTGGGATGGTTAAATATGAATGATAGACGTTGTTTACATGCGGCTTGTTTATTCCACAAAATTGTCTTAACGGGTGTTCCCTCCTACCTACATAGAAAAATTACCTTTAGATCAGATGTTCATAATTTGAATGTCCGTTTTCGAGGTCGCCTTACGCCTCCGGCTCACAAAACTGAAAAATTTAGATCGTCCTTCTCTTTTCAAATAGCTAAGATTTATAACTCAATTCCAGAAAATATAAAACTATTAGATCCTAGGTCATTCAAGGCGGCGTATAGGAGGATTTTGTTAAATATATAAAGATATAGTACTTATTTATGTAAATTTTCCTTCAGAAAGGAATATCACTAGCTCTTGAGTGTATCTGTGCTCTGTATGAATTCTATTGTTTATCTCGGATATGTTGGGGTGACTCGCCTGTCTGTTTTACAATTTAATTTATATCAAGGTTTTTTTTTTTTTTGTTTGCTCTAGTTGTGTCATGAGCCATTCTCTATTTTCTTTGTCTTTTTTTTCCTTTTTTCCTAACACTTACAACATTACACAGTTTTATTAAGATACTAGCACAGTTTAATAGATAAATATTGTATTCAATAAACTTTAGTATTAGGATGCTTAAGGTAAAGAACAGGGGGAATGTTTGTACCTTTATGGACTTACATTCCCAGCTGACCTTCGGCATTTTCCAATTTAATGTAGCATTTTGTTTATTTAGTTTATGATGTTTTGTTTTCTCTTTCATAATTGGAAATAAAGACCATATTTATTTATTTATTTATTATTGCTATTCCACCTATATGTGGGTTTTCCTCTTTATTGTTTTGATAAAGGAGGTGTCCAGATTTCAATGTAGTACACTTTTCTCCTTGTAGACTTGTTTCACATAGGTCTAGGATGTTCCACCTAATGTGGGATAATTCATCTTCCAATTCTTCAAGATGCTCGTATGTACTTAATGTTCGAGTGTTGTATGTGGCAACATAGTATTTGTATTTTGGTGTTTTTCTTGTTGGGTTATGGGATAACGAATTTTTGCCTCCCCCAGACCTTAAAGGTGTGGGATTCGCCATGCACTGATCCACCCACCTGGGGTACGCATCCATTTGTTTTAAAATCCGTCATGATGAGGGGTTTTTAGCTTCTCGTAAACTAACTCCTAGCATCTAAATTTTCATGGCCTGTTGAGTACATTGGAATCGACAAAGACTATTTCTTATACGGGATATAGTTTCCACCTCATGGGTCCTTACTGGAAATAGTGGAATGAACCCAGTTTTTTAAATGCAGTTCAACTCAGACTAATTCGTCTTGGTATTTTCGATGTTTGATTGTCCTTATCTAATCTAATTTTATGTCCCATACATGCTCGTTCACTCTCTCAATTTTTCAGTACCGATCTTAATTTTTGTATTTTGTGGGCTTATACGAGGCTGGTTTGAAAAGTCCGTGCAAAGTCCGAGAGATGGCACCACCGGCGCGTATCGAGGTCATGTTTAGTTAGTAGCATCTCTTGAATGAACGCACACCAAGTTTCAGCCATATTGGTCTATTTCTTTGTGTTTGGCATTCGTGTGAATCAAGGAAGTCGAGTGATTTTCAAGAAATGGACGAAAAAGAATTTCGTGTGGTGATTAAACATTACTTTATGAAAGGCAAAACGCCTCAGGAGACTAAAGAGAAGTTTGATAAACATTATGGTGACTCTGCACCTTCGATTAGAACAGTTTATAAGTGGTTTCAAAATTTTCGGACTGGCCATATGGGCACAAGTGACGCTGAACGTTCTGGACGGCCTGTGGAGGTTACGACTCCAGAAATCATTGATCAAATCCATGATATGGTGATGGATGACAGAAGAGTTAAGGTGCGTGAGATTGCTAGTGCTGTGGGCATGTCGACTGAACGGGTACATAATATTTTGCATAAACATTTGGACATGAGAAAGCTATCCGCAAGATGGGTGCCGCGATTGCTCACGCTTGACCAAAAACGGAATCGTGTGAAGTGTTGCAAGGATGGTTTGCAGCTGTTCCAGAAGAATCCGGAGGACTTTAAGCGTCGTTTCGTCACTGTGGATGAAACATGGATACATTACTATACTCCTGAGACCAAACAACAATCTAAACAATGGGTTACCAAGGGGGAATCTGCACCAAAAAAGGCGAAGACCGTTCCTTCGGCCGGAAAGGTTATGGCGACTGTCTTTTGGGATTCGCAAGGGATAATCCTCATCGACTATCTGGAAAAGGGTAAAACTATTACAGGTGAATATTATTCATCGTTATTGGACCGTTTGAAAACCGAGCTGCAAGAAAAAACGCCCGCGATTGACCCACAAGAAAGTCCTTTTCCATCACGACAACGCACCAGCACCTCAGCAGTTGTGGTCGCAAAATTAATGGAAATAGGATTCCAACTCGTTTCACATCCCCCCTATTCTCCAGACTTGGCTCCCTCGGACTACTATTTGTTCCCCAATTTGAAGAAATGGCTGGCGTGACAAAGATTTTATTCAAACGAGGAGGTGATTGCAGACACTAATGGATATTTTGCAGACTTGGACAAATCCTATTATTCGGAAGGGATCAACAAACTAGAACATCGTTGGACGAAGTGTATAAGCCTAAAAAGAGACTATGTCGAAAAATAAAAAAGGTTTACCCCAAACACATAAGTAGTTTTTATTCTTGCACGGACTTTTCAAACCAGCCTCGTACATACCATCGATTTTAATTCCTCTCTCCATCCACTCAAAAGACTTTTAAACACATCCTCCAAGGCGAGGGTAAATGATTTTGGTGAAATTGTATTGGCCTGTCTAACACCTTTCTTGATCTTATGGTATGGGTTCTGTTTTTTTGATCTTCATCTAATTTAATCGTTAATGTCACATTTTCATATATGAATTTGAGAAGTTCGGTATATATTCGAATGAGCTAAGGGTTGTATAATTACTCAGTATTCCAGGGAGTCGAAAGCACTCCTATAATCGATGAAAGCTAGGTGGAAGTTAATATTATACTTGATCGCTTTTTCGATTAAAAGGCAGAGCGTCTGGATATGATTTATTGTTCTGAATCTCTTGCAAAAGCCTGCCTGTTCGACTGGTTGTTTGTTAGACATACGTGAGTATTATACCCAGGTAAAAATAATGCCCCAACTTACCCAACATCCTGTGTATTTAGTTGACCCAAGTGCAGAATAGCTAAATATTAAAATGCTACTCCGCGTTAAAAAAAGTCCGTTAAATGCAAATGCACAGAGCACATAAAATTGGAGATTTACTGCATTTGAAATACCTCCATAACTATTAATTTTGATAACTTTGCACCACCTCGTTTCATAGATTTTCATCAGTGGCGTGTGCAAGTTTTTAGTACATGGTAAATGTATATTTTAGCCAATGAGAAGAAAGTAAATAATATGATATTCAACAACTAAAAATTTTCTACATTCGTATTTTATTGAGTTGTATATAACGTTTTTTTTATGGGTCTAACACAGGTGCTGCAGGGAAGTCCCTAAAGCGCTCCAGGAACGGCATGTGTGCGGAAAAACGATTCACGTTGTTCTTGAATTGCTGTAAATCGTACTCGGTGGAAAACACAGCCCTGGGCAAATTATTCCAAAGGGATGATGTTCTTGATATAAAAGACTGCTTGAAAGCGTTGTACGTGGAGTAAGCTAAACCTCATACGGATGTGAAGTATTAGCGCGACGTGTATTTCTAACATGCACCGCTCTGGGAGAAATTAAGCGGGCTACATCCTTCGAACACTTTCCATGAAAATACTTGTAGAACAGACTCAAGTCGCCAACTCTTCGACGTTTCAGTGGATCAAGGCCTCCGGTCAGTTCCGGGTCTCCAACCAGACGAACAGCTCTTCTCTGAACAGAATTCAACAAATGGGAGCGGAATCCCAAACATGGGAGCAGTATTCCATACTTGGTCGAATTTGAGCTTTGTAAAGAATTAACAGTTGTTGTGGAGTGTAAAGCTTTCTGGTTCGAAATAATATTCCC
The DNA here is from genome assembly GCA_019049505.1 of Pachyrhynchus sulphureomaculatus. Lineage (NCBI taxonomy): Eukaryota > Metazoa > Arthropoda > Insecta > Coleoptera > Curculionidae > Pachyrhynchus > Pachyrhynchus sulphureomaculatus. The sequence continues at coordinate 221,060,310 of CM032447.1, read as the reverse complement.
AACTTTTGAGAAGCTCTCTTTGCTATGGCTGCAACATGTTCATGCCAGGACATATTTGCTCCCAAACTAAAGCCCAACAAATTGAGTGACGATGCTAGGGGAATGGAGTGCTCCGACATAACTATGTCGGGTTCAGCAACGTTAACTTTTTTAGAAAAAACTGACGCCTGGGTTTTTGTAGCGTTACCATAAATTCCACTTGGTTACTGTCACCCCAAGATAGAATTTCTTCCAGGTCTTTGTTAAGTTGAACGACCTCCTGCTGTCTGCGGATATTCGCCTGGGTAGCCCATGTCTGAGCGTTCAAAGTGAATGAAGAGATAAGCGTACTGTCATCTGCAAAGCTGTAGATTGGATTCCCGGTCTTTTCCAGCATATCGTTAATGTAAATGAGAAAGAGAATAGGACACAGTATGGAGCCTTGGGGCACACCGGCGTTGATAGTGAAGGTGTTAGAAAGAAATCCGTTGACCGCCACTCGTAAAGAACGCTCTCTAAGGAAACATGAGAGCCACAAACAGAACTTTGCAGACATACCATAAGAGCGTAGCTTAGCCAACAGTCCATCGTGTCAAACACGGTCGAATGCCTTGGATATGTCAAGAGCAACCGTTCGAGATTCTCCAAAGTGTTCAATTGCGTTTTTTTTATACAACCAGCTATTATAATGAACATTATTCACACGAAGCTGTACAAAAAATGTAAGAAAGTTGGTAGATATAGTCAGTTTGGATACAAAGGGGGTTCTGGAACGTGAGGAGTCAACTTCAGTCTCCCAATGCTGGTTCAGAATTGCCTAGACCAGAGACAAGATGTATTCGTGTGTTTCATAGACTACGAGAAGGCGCTTGACAACGTTACGGATGACCTCTTCATAAAATACCTATTGCGGACATATCTTTGTAACAAAAACCTCAGCCTACAACTCAGGTACCGGTTGGCTAAGTGCTATGTTTGGTCCATTCTATTGTATCGTGTTGAAACATATGTATGAATTAAAACAAAACACATAAATCGGATAAGTGGTCCTCGAGTAATAGGCGCACTAACGGAGAGACAAATACACGTTGCGTTTTATAATGCTTATTCCTTATGTTACCTAACGTAATAAAATATATCCTATAACCCGGCCAGAGAACATATGTATTTAAAAAAAAAACACGTAAATCGGATAAGTGGTTCTTGAGTGCTAAGCGCACTAACGGACAGACAGACAGAGAGACGTTGAGTTTTATATATATTATAGATTTTTTTGATAAATATTAAGTTAAGAATTAAAAAAAAAAAACACGTAAATCCGATAAGTGGTTCTCGAAAGTTAAGCACACTAACGGACAGACAAACAGATAGAGAGACGTTGCGTTTTATACACAGCTTAAATGATGCAGTCGCTATAAGAAAAGACTAACTGGTCTCAGTGCCTCTTTATTTATTTGGAAAAAAACAACTTATTGAAATTAAATTAGTAAAGAGTCTTCTAAAAAAGTATGAATTACTTTTTGTCTTAAATATGCCTTATTTAATTAATAATAAATAATTAATCAAATCATACGCAATTTTAACGTCACAGCTTAAATGATGCAAAATAACAACAGGGGTCAAAACTTATCTCATTTTGAAATTTACGAAGGCGGCGTTGCTTTGATTTCTTAGTGCAATTGTTTTTTATTTAGTTTGACATTTTTTCATTCAATAAAACGAAATTGTTTAAGAATGGGTCATCGAACTACAATTTCTGAGAGAAATGTAATTATTACTCATTACAGGAATGGATACAGCCAAAGAGACATAGCCAAAATGGTAAATAAATGTCCGTCAACTGTTCAGTATATCATCGAACGTTACCAGAATGAAAATAGAGTCGAGAATAAGTCAAGGTTGGCTCCAAATAAGATCTTCAATGAACGTGAAGAAAGGTGGATTTTAAGAGAGGTATCAAATAATCCAAAAAAAAGTGCGCCAAAGTTGTGCGCCGAGGTAGAAAGACAGTTTGGAAAAAGGTTTAACCCCGAAACAGTTCGACGGATCTTGCGAAATAATAATTTACATGGTCCAACTGCTAGAAATAAGCCTTTCATTAGCCAAAGAAATAGACGCGTGAGATTGGAATTTGCCAGAGAGCATATCAATAAAGACTTGAACTTCTGGAATTCAGTAATATTTGCTGATGAGACCAAAATAAACTAATATGGGTCCGATGGAAAAATATCAGTGTGGAGAAAACCTAACGAAGAATTAAAATTGAAAAATATGAAAGCTACGTTAAAGCACGGTGGAGGTGGAGAGTTATGGGGCTATATGTCATCTGCAGGAGTAGGTAACATGCATTTCGTCGAAGGGAATATGAACCAATATGTGTACTTGAATATACTAAGGCAGCATCTCGTCGCTAGTGCCCAAAAATTAGATATTGAAAACAATTATCGGTTCTATCACGACAATGATCCAAAGCACACGTCATTTCGAGTCCGCAGTTGGTTGCTTTATAACTGTCCATATGTTATTAAAACACCAGCCCAGTCACCAGACTTAAACGTAATTGAAAATTTGTGGCTGACATTAAAAAATAAAGTAAATAGTGCCCCAATATCAAATAAAACTGAATTAAAAGTAAAAATTACTGAAGCATGGAACACTATTTCCCCGGAGTATACTAGAAAGTTAGTCGAATCAATGTCCAGAAGATTACAAGCCGTTATTGACAATGAGGGAGGCCCGACCAAATATTAGCAGGCTTATTTCAAATTCTACAGTTTTTGGTATATTGAATTTTGCATCATTTAAGCTGTGATGTTAAAATCGCATATAATTTAATTAATTATTTATTGTTATTTAAGTAAGGCATATTTAAGACAAAAAGTAATTCATACTTTTTTAGAAGACTCTTTACTAATTTAATTTCAATAAGTTGTTTTTTTTTTCAAATAAATAGAGAAGCACTGAGACCAGTTAATCTTTTCTTATAGCGACTGCATCATTTAAGCTGTGAGTCACTGTATATTATATAGATTATTTTGACTGGTATGTTCTTCTTCTTTCTCACATTTGGTCAATGTGGTTCCATCTTTGGCTGACGTGCCTAAGCCAAACCAGCATAAATGCTATTACCATTGTGTATTAAGGAATGACCTGACAAGGTTACATGTTTTCAAAATCACTGACTTCTGAATGTTTTTGTCTAACATATGTTTGTGTTGAGTCCTAATTGTACTAAGTGTGGTATGAATGTTATTGGTGTAAGGCCTGTGGCTGATATGATGAGGGGACAATAACGACTTTTTCTTGTTTCCATAGCCTTTTTAATTCTGTTGCAAGGTCTGTGTATTTGGAGATTTTTCGTTTTCATCTTTTCCTGTTGTAATTGGATGTGACGGTGTGTGTCTGCTGGGTGGTCTGCCCGTGATAAGTCGAGAGGTGTGTAGTGTTTATCTGCTTTCACTGTTGTTGTGTGGAGGCTGGTTTGCTTGCTGTGAAAGAATTTCTTAAGAGCTTCTTAAGCAATTTCCTGTATTTGGCAAATTAAGAACGTATAAGGATGTGAATGTTTTCTATGTCTGTTTGTGACCATTTGATGATACCAAATGAATATGTAAGTATAGGTATAGCGAACGTGTTGATGGCTTTAGTGAGATAGTTGAGTTTTGTTTGTAAAAGTTTCGTGAGTCTGTTTTTGAATTCGGTTCTGTGCTCTGTTTTGATGTGAGTGTTGTTGATTTTAGTGCTTTATTGGAAGCCTAGATATTTGTATGTTTCTTTGTCGAGCATGTTATCGAGTGTTTCGTTGTTGATGGTGTCTGTGTCATGGTGGCCCTTCCATTTTCCTTTGTTGATGTGGAGCACTTTGCATTTACTTATACCAAATTTCATATTGATATCTAAGTTGAATATTTCTGTAATTTTGAGCTGTGTTTTTACAGCGTAGAGTTTTATGTCATCCATATATAGGAGGTGGTTTATTTTATGTGGCTTCACTTTTTGGCGTCTAATGTTGAAGCCATGCTCTGTTCTGTTTAGTGTATTTGAGAGTGAATTGAGACAGAGGCAAAATCATAAAGCGCTGAGCGAGTCTCCCTGAAATATACCCCGTCTGATGTACAGCTCCTCTGTTTGGATGCGTTCGGTCTGTGTTTCTAGGCGTATTTTGGTTTTCCATATTTTCATAATTTGCGCTAGAAAGATTATTATTATTAGATTATTATTATTATATAATCTGGCCAGAGAACATATGTATGAATTAAAAAAAAACACGTAAATCGGATAAGTGGTTCTAACGGACAGACAGACAAAGAGACGTTGCATGTTATATATTATAGATATTCTTTGCTACATGATATTGTTCCATATTTAATGGTTAAGCAGTATATTCCAAGAGAACGCGCTAGCGGCAAACTTTTTTTCGACTTGATTCAGTATTATAGTCACTGCTTATTCCTTATGTTACGTAACGTAATAAAATATAGCCTATAACCTGGCCATGCATGTTTTTTTAAAAAAAAGCACGTAAATCGGATAAGTGGTTTTCCAGTGATAAGTGCACTAACGGACAGACAGACAGACAAAGAGATGTTGCATTTTATATAGATTATATATATATATATATATATATATATATATATATATATATATATATATATATATATATATATATATATAATTACTAGCCGGGCCCGCGGCTCCGCTCGCGTGGATTTGATTCACTACTATCGTCACTGCTTATTCCTTATGTTACCCAACGTAATAAAATATCTCCCATTATATCCCCTTATCTCCCAATATTTCTCCTTATCTCCCATTATCTCTACATAATTTCCATTATCTAGGCTTATTTCTGCTCATCTCCTATTATTTCTCCTTGTCTCCCATTATTTCTCCTTATCTCCCATTATCTCACCTTATCTCCCATTATCTAGGCTTATCTCGACTTATGTCCCAATATTTCTTCTTATCTCCCACTATTTCTCCTTCTCTCCCATTATCTCACCACAACTCCCATTATCTAGACTTATGTCTACTTATCTCCCATTATTTCTCTTTATCTCCCATTATTTCTCTTTATCTCCCATTATTTATACTTATCTCCCATTATCACACCTTATCTCCCATTATCGAGGCTTATCTCGACTTATCTTCCATTATTTCTCCTTATCTCCCATTATTTCTCCTTGTCTCCCCGTTATCTTACCTTATCTCCCATTATCTAGGCGTATATCGAATTATATAGAACATATGTATAAATTTATAAAAACACGTAAATCCGATAAGTGGTCCTCAAGTGATAAGCGCCCTAACGGACAGACAGTCAGACAGAGAGACGATGCATTTTATATATATTTTATTCTTTGCTACATGATATTGTACCATATTTAATGCTTCAGGCAGTGTATTGCAAGAGAACGCGCTAGCGGCAAACTTTTCTCCGACTTGATTCACTATTATCGTCACTGCTTATTCTTTATGTCACCTAACGTAATAAAATATATCCTATAACCTGGCTAGAGAACATATGTATGTTTAAAAAAAAAAAGCACGTAAATCGGATAAGTGGTTCTCCAGCGCACTACACACAGACAGAGAGACGTTGCATTTTATATATATATATATATATATATTACAGATATTCTTTGCTATATGATATCGTTCCATATTTAATGGTTTAGCATGTTTAAAAAAAGCACGTAAATCGGAAAAGTGGTTATCCAGTGATAAGCGCACAAACGGACAAACAGGCAGAGAGATGTTGCATTTTATATATATTATAGATATCCTTTGCCACATGATATTGTTCCATATTTAGTGGTTTAGGCAGTGTATTGCAAGAGAACGTGCTAGCGGCAAACTTTTTTCCGATTTGATTCACTACTATCGTTACTGGTTATTCGCATGTTACCTAACGTAATAAAATATAGTCTATAACCGGGCCAGAGAATATATGTATGTTTAAAAAAAACACGTAAATCGGATAAGTGGTTCTCCATTGATAAGCGCACTAACGGGCAGACAGACCGACAGACAGAGAGACCTTGCATTTTATATATATTATAGATCTAGATTATTATTAATAATATAACCTGACCAAAGAATATATGAATGAATTTAAAAAAAGACACATAAATCGAATAAGTGGTTCTCACGTGATAAACGCACTAATGGACAGACAGACAAACAGAGAGACATTGCATTTTATATATATTATAGATTATAGATATTCTCTGTTACATAATATTGTTCCATATTTAATGGTGTAGGTTGTGTATTGCAAGAGAACGCGCTAGCGGCAAACTTTTTTCCGACTTCATTCACTATTATCGTCACTGCTCATTCCTTATGCTATCTATCGTAATAAAATAGAGCCTATAACTTGGCCGGAAAACATATGTCTGTTTAAAAAAAAAGGACGTAAATCGGATAAGTGGTTCTCCAGTGATAAGCGCACTAATGGACAGACAGACAGACAGACAGAGATACGTTTTATTTTATATTATAGATGTAATAAAATATATATCTATAACCTGGTCAGAGAACATACGTATGAATTTAAAAAATCACGTAAATCGGATAAGTGGTTCTCGAGGGATAAGCGTACTCACGGACAGACAGACAGACAAAGAAACGTTGCATTATACTCGTATATATTATAGATATAGATTATTATTATTATTATATAACCTGGCCAAAGAATATATGTATGAATTAAAAAAAAAACACGTAAATTGGATAAGTGGTTTTCACGTGATAAACGCACTAATGGACAGATAGACAGACAGAGAGACATTGCATTTTATATATATTATAGACTATAGATTATAGATATTCTCTGCTACATAATATTGTTCCATATTTAATGGTTTATTCTGTGTATTGCAAGGGAACGCGTTAGCGGCAAACTTTTTTCCGACTTCATTCACTATTTTACGTCACTGCTCATTCCTTATGCCACCTATCGTAATAAAATATAGCCTATAACCTGGCCAGAGAACATATGTATGTTTTAAAAAAAAAAGTATGTAAATCGGATAAGTGGTTCTCCCGTGATAAGCGCACTAACGGACAGATAGACAGACAGACAGACAGACAGACAGACAGACAGACAGAGAGACGTTGCATTTTATATATTATATATATATATATATATATATATATATATATATATATAATATATATATATATATATATATATATATATATATATATATATATATATATATATATATATATATATATATATATATATATATATATATATATATATACGAGGCTGGTTTGAAAAGTCCGTGCAAAAATAAAAACTACTTATATGTTTGGGGTAAACCTTTTTTATTTTTCGACATAGTCTCCTTTTAGGCTTATACACTTCGTCCAACGATGTTCTAGTTTGTTGATCCCTTCCGAATAATAGGATTTGTCCAAGTCTGCAAAATATCCATTAGTGTCTGCAATCACCTCCTCGTTTGAATAAAATCTTTGTCCCGCCAGCCCTTTCTTCAAATTGGGGAACAAATAGTAGTCCGAGGGAGCCAAGTCTGGAGAATAGGGGGGATGTGAAACGAGTTGGAATCCTATTTCCATTAATTTTGCGACCACAACTGCTGAGGTGTGTGCTGGTGCGTTGTCGTGATGGAAAAGGACTTTCTTGTGGGACAATCGCGGGCGTTTTTCTTGCAGCTTGGTTTTCAAACGGTCCAATAACGATGAATAATATTCACCTGTAATAGTTTTACCCTTTTCCAGATAGTCGATGAAGATTATCCCTTGCGAATCCCAAAAGACAGTCGCCATAACCTTTCCGGCCGAAGGAACGGTCTTCGCCTTTTTTGGTGCAGATTCCCCCTTGGTAACCCATTGTTTAGATTGTTGTTTGGTCTCAGGAGTATAGTAATGTATCCGTGTTTCATCCACAGTGACGAAACGACGCTTAAAGTCCTCCGGATTCTTCTGGAACAGCTGCAAACCATCCTTGCAACACTTCACACGATTCCGTTTTTGGTCAAGCGTGAGCAATCGCGGCACCCATCTTGCGGATAGCTTTCTCATGTCCAAATGTTTATGCAAAATATTATGTACCCGTTCAGTCGAGATGCCCACAGCACTAGCAATCTCACGCACCTTAACTCTTCTGCCATCCATCACCATATCATGGATTTGATCAATGATTTCTGGAGTCGTAACCTCCACAGGCCGTCCAGAACGTTCAGCGTCACTTGTGCCCATATGGACAGTCCGAAAATTTTTGAAACCACTTATAAACTGTTCTAATCGAAGGTGCAGAGTCACCATAATGTTTATCAAGCTTCTCTTTAGTCTCCTGAGGCGTTTTGGCTTTCATAAAGTAATGTTTAATCACCACACGAAATTCTTTTTCGTCCATTTCTTGAAAATCACTCGACTTCCTTGATTCATACGAATGCCAAACACAAAGAAATAGACCAATATGGCTGAAACTTGGTGTGCGTTCATTCAAGAGACGCTACTAACTAAACATGACCTCGATACGCGCCGGTGGTGCCATCTCTCGGACTTTGCACGGACTTTTCAAACCATATATATATATATATATATATATATATATATATATATATATATATATATATATATATATCTATATATATAAGTTTGACGTGCCTTGCTTACAAACCGACATGTGTGACTACGAATAAAAGCATACACCGTGAAACCTACACGTTATGCACCCAATAATAATAAACTAAAAAGTTAATATAGGAAAATTTATATGTGGTTATTTTCATCGAAACTAAAATAAATTTAATACCAGAAGACATGTTCATTCGGAAAATTTTATAACTTCCTCAATAAATCTATTGGATCGTTAGTCGTGTGTTGATGTGTGAAAATAGCAAAAACTTATTGCGGATTGTAAACATTTGTTATCAGAGCCGTTAATCGATGATAAGGTTATTACTCTTAATTGCTCTTTAATTTTAATCGACAACCGTACGGATCTAGACGTTTATGCGGTTAATCTACCTTTTCGATCGCCTTTTCATGTTCCATGTGTTTCGATATTTTTCCAGACACAAAAAAGAATAGACCAAGTATGTCATTGATAACATCGTTTCCACCAAATCAGTGATCCATTAAAACCTGCAACAAGTGCGCTAAGAGTAAATAAACACTGGACAGAATTCCAACGCTATCTTATGAAAAAAATGATCTTATCCCACGTCCGTGCAAAGCCACTTAAAACCTGAATGATCTCACGTGGTCTGCTAGTAAAACTTATTGGAAATGCGTGCTCATGTTGTCACTTATATTTATTAGTTTTAACATCGTTTCCACCAAATCAGTGATCCATTAAAACCTGCAACGAGTGCGCTAAGAGTAAATAAACACTGGACAGAATTCCAAAGCTATCTTATGAAAAAAATGATCTTATCCCACGTCCGTGCAAAGCCACTTAAAACCTGAATGATCTCACGTGGTCTGCTAGTAAAACTTATTGAAAATGCGTGCTCATGTCGTCACTTATATTTATTAGTTTTAACAGGTTACATGTTGTTATATATAAAGTATATAACATATAATAAAACAAGGGTAAAAATTGAAAAATTCAAGATAAATTAAAAACTATTAGAAATAGGCATATGATATATTTAATAAAAGTTGGAGGGTTTTGTAAAATATATCAGAAAAAATAATAATATACAGGATGTGCCATTTAAAAAATTTGAGATTTTTCAATATATAATAGTCGAAATGTATAAATAAACACTGGACAGAATTCCAACGCCATCTTATGAAAAAAATGATCTTATCCCACGTCCGTGCAAAGCCACTTAAAACCTGAATGATCTCACGTGGTCTGCTAGTAAAACTTATTGGAAATGCGTGCTCATGTTGTCACTTATATTTATTAGTTTTAACATCGTTTCCACCAAATCAGTGATCCATTAAAACCTGCAACGAGTGCGCTAAGAGTAAATAAACACTGGACAGAATTCCAACGCTATCTTATGAAAAAATGATCTTATCCCACGTCCGTGCAAAGCTACCTAAAACCTGAATGATCTCACGTGGTCTGCTAGTAAAACTTATTGGAAATGCGTGCTCATGTTGTCACTTATATTTATTAGTTTTAAACAGGTTACATGTTGTTATATATAAAGTATATAACAACATATAATAAAACAAGGGTAAAAATTGAAAAATTCAAGATAAATTAAAAACTATTAGAAATAGGCATATGATATATTTAATAAAAGTTGGAGGGTTTTGTAAAATCTATCAGAAAAAATAATAATATACAGGGTGTGCCATTTAAAAAATTTTGAGATTTTTCAATATATAATAGTCGAAATGTATAAATAAACACTGGACAGAATTCCAACGCCATCTTATGAAAAAAATGATCTTATCCCACGTCCGTGCAAAGCCACTTAAAACCTGAATGATCTCACGTGGTCTACTAGTAAAACTTATTGAAAATGCGTGCTCATGTTGTCACTTATATTTATTAGTTTTAACATCGTTTCCACCAAATCAGTGATCCATTAAAACCTGCAACGAGTGCGCTAAGAGTAAATAAACACTGGACAGAATTCCAACGCTATCTTATGAAAAAAATGATCTTATCCCACGTCCGTGCAAAGCCACTTAAAACCTGAATGATCTCATGTGGTCTGCTAGTAAAACTTATTGGAAATACGTGCCCATGTTGTCACTTATATTTATTAGTTTTAACAGGTTACATGTTGTTATATATAAAGATATATAATAAAACAAGGGTAAAAATTGAAAAATTCAAGATAAATTAAAAACTATTAGAAATAGGCATATGATATATTTAATAAAAGTTGGAGGGTTTTGTAAAATCTATCAGAAAAAATAATAATATACAGGGTGTGCCATTTAAAAAATTTGAGATTTTTCAATATATAATAGTCGAAATGTATAAATTTATTTTGAACACCCTATAACATCTAATTTAAATTTCTTTACATATATCATTTTTTTCATCTCTATAGAATGCTCGTACCAATTATGAGTATTAAATCTTCAGAAACAATGGTGCTACTGGCAATTTTTTACAAAACTGTAAACTAGTATTTTTTTAAAAAAATTGAAATATTAGAAAAACTGCTAGGTTTAGGTATATAACATTATTAATTAAAAAGTTATAAAATTTTATGCAGAATTTAAAAATGAATTAGAAAATAGGATGTTCCATTAAAAAAAAACATATGTTATATCGGCCACACTTTTTTGAAATATCCTGTATTCCGTGTGACCGATATAACATATGTTATATCGGCCACACTTTTTTGAAATATCCAACATTCCCTAAAACTATTGTATTTAACATTTTTTCGTCATTTCCGAAATAAATGAGATAATGAACTTTACTCTATCGTTGACTCACCCTGTACAGTGTACCATGATAATCGAAGAAAACGTTGGGTAGAGCGATTTTGTCGTAGTTTTTTAAATCTTGATTAATTTTCCAAGCAACATTTTGAATATCGTTGACTCCTATGCATGTATCATTCTAAACTCTCATGTCTCATCACCAGTTACGAGGCTGATTTTTAAAACAAGTATCGTTTTGATATAAAGTCGTTTTTTTTTTTCTTTTCTTTTCTACATGAACGCCCAGATTTTAATCTACTTTTCAACATAATTTTTACCTACAATATATTAAAAAACTGCCGCCTGATTTGCTAACGACTGCAGCGTGGCAACTTGAGGAAAGACATTAGATAATGATGAAATCGTAAAGCGTCTGTTTTCTCGAACTTTTTTTATCAACTTTCCGCATCAAGTCATCATTAATGAGTAACGGTCGCCCACTTCGCCCCTCATCTGATACGGTTGTACGGACATCTTTAAATGCTCTAACCCATTTTGTTATCATTCCATCGCTCATAGCATTTTCGCCGTATACTTCACTATTCTGCTGATGAATTTCGGACGCTTTCACGTCTCTTGTATGTAAGAAACGAATTACAGCGCTTATTTCACAATCCGTAGAATTTTCAATGATCTGAGGCATTTTGGACACGCACAAACAAAGGTAAACTCGGATGAATGCTTCCATAATGGCTTCTGTACCGAGCCAATAGATGCAGGTACACAGCGCGCATGTGCGGAACGGCGACCGCAACGTTGCAGCAACTACGAGTATATTTCAAAACAGTATTTACTTAAAAAAACCCGCCTCTTATAATAAGTTGCAAGAAGGTTAGGTCACTAATGACGCACGAAATATCTTCAGCAACAAGTGTTCAATACTAACTTTGCACAAAAATTCAGTTTTTCTGGAACAAACAAAACGCAGGCTGAGAACGAACACGTAAGATATGGCCGCTTAAACTCCTTCTTTTTTACACTTGAACAACGATAATCCAGCACCACTTCCTATAAATACTGCGGGGCTTTTTTTGAATGGTTTATACCATTCATAAGGTATTTATAGATATAACTTACCAAAGACCTTTTGTATATATAAACTAGTGCTTAAAACAAAATCCTATCTTTTTCTTATCCTTAACCAAATAACTATAAAATAATTACAAAAATCTTTAAAATTTGATCCTTCCATGAAATTACTTTTAAACTTACAAAAATAATATGATAATTTTTATAGTAAAATTAAAGAAATTGATCACAAATATTGGAATCCCGAGCGATTTGGATTCGATATTTGGAATGAATGTTGGAATCCCTAGAGGTTTAGATTCGCTAAGTTGGATTTTGTTAGAATCCCGAGCGACTTGGACTCGTTGAGTTTGAATTTAAACACTATTAACTATTGATACTAATATATTTTAAGTGGTTTAACGATACTTGTTGAAACAATCAATAATAAAGAGAAAATAGAAAATGCAGAGAGATTGTTGGTAACGTGACTAGTTTCTCGAGTAAATATTCTTATTAATGTTCGCGAAAATTGATTATGCTTTGAGCGTCACGAATAATGATTCTACTTTGAGTGCTCGAGCAAAGTCAATAGTAACTATTTTTCTTTGAGGTCGTGAGCAAAGTCAAGAGTAACTGTTTTTCTTTGAGGTCGACGAAACCACTGCTTCTGGCCGCTTTTATACTGTGCCTTAATAAACATGAAAACAAAGCAATTACATTAATCAATACTTACCTAAAACGTATTCACATGGTAAGAGACAAAGTTTCCTGAATTAGATAAAATAACATGCGTTACAGAAGCTATTAAGTTTAATTGGTTTCGAGATAAAAACCTCTAAATTGATTATTTGGAAATATGATGAAAGTCGTTTAAAAAGATATAAAAGTTAATCTATAATATATATAAAATACAACGTCTCTCTGTCTGTCTGTCCGTTAGTGCGCTTATCACTGGAAAACCACTTATCCGATTTACGTACTTTTTTTTTAAAACATACATATGTTCTCTGGCCAGGTTATAGGCTATATTTTATTACGATAGGTAGCATAAGGAATGAGCAGTGACGTAAAATAGTGAATGATGTCGGAAATAAGTTTGCCGCTAGCGCGTTTCCTTGCAATACACAGCCTAAACCATTAAATATGGAACAATATTATGTAGCAGAGAATATCTATAATCTATAATATATATATAAAATACAATGTCTCTCTGTCTGTCTGCCTGTCCATTAGTGCGTTTATCACGCGAGAACCACTTATCCGATTTACGTGTCTTTTTTTTAAATTCATACATATATTCTTTAGCCAGGTTATATAATACCTATACCTATAATATATATAAAATGCAACTTCTCTCTGTCTGTCCGTTAGTGCGCTTATTCCTCGAGAACCACTTATCCGATTTGCGTGATTTTTTAAATTCATACATATGTTCTCTGACCAGGTTACAGATATATATTTTATTACATCTATAATATATATAAAATGCATCGTATCTCTGTCTGTTTGTCTGTCTGTCTGTCCGTTAGTGCGCTTATCACTCAAGAACCACTTATCCGATTTACGTGTTTTTTTTAATTCATACATATGTTCTCTAGCCAGGTTATATAATAATAATAATGATCTATATAATATATATAAAACGCAACGTCTCTACATGTTTTTTTTTTTTATAAAATACAAAGGGAATAAACAGAGACAAAATGCTAATATGTAGGAAAAATTATGGAAATTTAGCAGAAAGGCTGAATAGATGGGCGGAATACTTTAAAGAAACATTAAATGAAGATAAAAAATGAGGAGTTGAATGAGAAATAGGAAGCAAAATTAACTGAAGGGCAGGAAGGAAAAAATAAGAGAAATACTCAGAACCCAAAAAAAAATTAAGGCCCCGGGTGGAAATTGTATAACAGTAGAAATGATAAGAGCTGGAGGAGTAGATCTGGAAAATGAAATATGCTGGTTGGTGCAAGAAATATGGGAAACAGAAAAGATGCCAGTGAGCTGGAGAGAGTCGCTCATTTGTCCAATATACAAAAAAGGAGAAAAAACTATATGTGCTAATTATATATCAATAGCCTTACTGGATGTTGTGTACAAGATAGTAGTGGTGACTATCAAATACAGACTAGAAGAGAAAGCCGAGTCTATTCTGGGAGAGTACCAATAGTTCGGTTATAGACCAGATATTTTCGATTAAGCAAAACCAAGTTAATACCTTAGAACAAAATTTGGCACTACACTTGGTCTTTGTGGATTTCAGAGAAGCATATGACTCTGTAGAGAAAGATAATAGAAGAACTTAAAATTCCAAGTAAATTGATTCGCATGATGAGAATGACCCTGAATGACACAGAAAATAGAGTGTTGGTTGAGGGCAAAGTATCAGACAAGTTTAAGGTGAAGAGAGGATTAAGACGGGGGGGATCCCGTGTCGACATGTCTATTTAATTTGGTACTAGAGAAGATTATCCGAGAGTCAGAAATAAAAACAAATGGAACGATATACCAACAAACCTGCCAATGCTTGGCCTATGCTGATGATGTAGCAGTGATTGCAAGAGCAAAAGAGAACCTCAAAAAAGCCATAAGTGGGATAGAAGAAAGGGGAAGGATGAGAGGACTAAAGATAAATGAGGAAAAAACAAAATACATGGAAATTACAAAGAAGAAGGATAATAAAAACAACAAAAGTTTAGATATAATAAACAACTTAGGGAAAAGATATATGTTTGAAAAAGTAGACAAATTTAATTATCTGGAATAACACTAACAGAGAGTGGACAAGAAAGGACGGAGATATAAGAAAGAATAGCGAAAGGACAGATATGTTTGGGGGCAATGAATCCAATATTGAACTCAAAGACTGTCCAAGAAAAGCAAAAGAAAACATATATGCGACAGTTGTCAGACCCACGGTGACATATAGATGCGAAACGTGGAAACTGAATGCAAGAGAAAAGGAGACGTTGGAGGTGTGGGAAAGGAAAGCTTTGAGAAGAATCTATGAATGAAGAAAAGAAGAGGGACTGTGGAGAAAAAGAACAAACTACGAATTAAAATGCCTATATACTTTACCCCTTATAAGCCAAATCATAAGAAGCCAGCGATTAAAATGGTTGGGACACGTAGCAATGATGAAGGAAGAAAGACAGGCAAAGCAAGCCCTAATAAGAGGAGTGGTTGGAAGAAGAGGCAAGGGTAGACCTCTATCTACAGGGATTCAGGCAGTAAAGCAAGATCTGGAGTTGATGGGAATCCCGCACTGGGAAAAACTAACAGGAGACAAAAAGAAGTGGAGACGAGCATGCAACCAAGCCATGGGCCTCTAAGGCCTCTCGAGCTATATAATAATATAAACATAACGAATAAGCAGTGACGATAAAGGTAAATCAAGTCCACGCGAGCGGAGCCGCGGGCACGGCTAGTAAATTGATATAATCGAAAGATGAGTTTAGTTACGTACGCATTTATGCAGGGTCTGGCAAAAAGAAACTTATTTATATAACACTACTGATATAGCATGACAAATAGTTTATCACTCTATAACGTTGGTTCACAACCGGTGGGTCGCGACCCACAAAGGGGTCGCCTTGGCTTTTTTGGGTGGACTGGTTATCAATTTTAAAAACCAAAATTAAATTTTAAAATGGTGTTAAAAAGCTAATAATTTATTTACTCGTAGGCTTGGCAACACACACGAGATATACGACATAATCAGTGGACGGCTGGCGCACGCACCTCAACCGCGACTTAAACTTTCGATTATAAATATAAGTGTACATAAATTGTCGCGCTCAGTAAACTTGTTACCTAGTGTTAAATCGGTACAGCGTTCTTTTTGTGGTTTGTTTATGAATAGTTCGTTGTTTAGTGTCTTGTTTGATTCGGAAAACGGTACAATACTAAGACAGCCCGTCATAATTCGTCTCCGATAGGCACGCCTAGAAACAGACTCTTTTAATATTTATTCAAAATTTTTTAAACATTTTTTTAAACTATTTTGCAGTATTTTATTTTCCGGTCATGGAGAAAAAAAGAAAATATTTGAAGAACTATTTAAAATTTGGATTTTCAACTCTTATTAATAACGGCATAGAGAAAGCCACAGTGTGTTTTATGCAATACTCTTCTTAGTGCTGAATCTATGAAACCCTCAAAGCTCAAACGTTATTTAAAAACAAATCATTCCGAACATATTGCAAAAGACTTTTAAACGACATAAGGCTGCTTTGAAAAAACAAAAAAAACAAAGATTTTAGTGGGATGTTTCAAGAACAAAGCCAAACTGTAGTTCAGCCATCATATGAAATTGCTCTGGAAATTTCAAAAAATAAAAAACCCCATACAACTTCAGAAACCCTCATCGAACCCTGTTAATTAAAGTCGGTTAAGCTGATTCTTGGAGAAGCGAGTGAGATTAAAATGCCTAATATATCCTTGTCCAACAACACAATTCGGAGACGTATTTCAGACATGTCCATAGACGTGATGGAACAAATTTTATTTGAAACAAAGGTATCTTCTGTCTTTTCCTTTCAACTTGACGAGTCTACCGATGTTAGTTCATGTTCCCAGTTACTCGTATTCGTGAAATATATATTATTTACGTGAAGAACATCAAAGAAGAGTTTCTGTTTTGTAAAGCACTAAAAACTACTACGAAAGGTGAAGACGTCATGAAGATGATAAGTTCATTCTTTGAAAGTAATGACTTAAAATGGAAAAACTAGTGTGGAGTATGTACCGATGGAGCATTAGCCATGCTTGGATTGAGGTCGGGCTTTCAGTCAAAAGTTAAAGAGCCTGCACCCCAAGCAAAGGGACCGCACTGCATGATTTACCGATTTGCCCTTGTTACCAAGACTCTTCTAAAGCCTTTGCAAGACTCTTTGGTGCTCTCAATACTCATCTGTTCAAGGAACTATGCAAAAACATGAACTCTGATCACGAAGTTCTTCTTTTTTACACTGCTGTTCGTTGGTTATGAATAGGAAATGTTGTTGGCCGAGTCTTTGAACTGAAAAACGAATAAAACAGTTCTTTAGATAGGAAAGGAAAACATGAGTTTATGACACACTTTAATGATGAGACCTGGATTAAAAAAGTAGCTTATTTATCTCATATAGTACGGGAGGTAGCACTGCGGTACCGACACAATCATTTCATCCCGTTTGATTCGTATTGCAAATTGTTCATCTTGGATAGTAATTTGATTATCTAAGCGTCAGCTGCTCTAGTAGTGATGGAGCTGGTCGTGAGAAAATGAACAACATGTAAAAAAAAATTTCCAAAAGTCATTTCAATTCACCTAAAAATTTGCACATTTGATGTTTAAATGATAACAATAATAAAAAAAAATAGTCAGTTGCGTGAGTAATGGGGGATTATACGTCAGTCATTTGTATAAAAAAAAATGATGTAAAGTCATTTAAAAATCCAATGAAATTTTTACATTTCCCTCATAATATAATTAAAATGATAAAAACAACCTATTCTTGCAATGGGGGTAAGACTGTCAGCTGAGGGATTATAGATGCTCAGCGGGCATTCAGTCTAACTATTGTACAGTTCAATCAACGATCATTTTTATTAAATACTAGCCGTGCCCGCGGTTGTGCTCGCGTGGACTTGATTCACTATTATCGTCACTGCTTATTCCTTATGTTACCTAACGTAATAAAATATATCCTATAACCTGGCCAGAGAGCGCACTAACGCAGAAATAGACAGACAGAGAGAATTTGCATTATATATATTTATATATAATATATATATATATATATATATATAATATATATATATATATATATATATATATATATATATATATATATATATACATATATATATATATATATATATATATATATATATATATATATATATATATATATATATATATATATATTTATAGAAGATAACCTGACCAGAGTGAATGTATGAATTAAAAAAAAAAAACAAGTAAGTCGGATAAGTGGTTCTCAAGTCATGAGCGCACTAACGGACAGACAGACAAACAGAGAGATGTTGCATATATTATGTTTTTTTTGCTACATGATATTGTTTCATATTTAATGATTTAGACAGTGTATGGCAAGAGAAACGCGCTAGCGGTAAACTTTTTTCGGATTTGATTCACTATTATCGATACTGCGTATTCCTTATGTTAACTAACGTAATAAAATATATTCTATAACCTGGCTAGAGTATGTATGCACGTAAATCGGATAAGTTGTTCTCGAGTGATTAGCGCACTAACGGACAGACAGACAGGCAGACAGAAAGACGTTGCATTTTATATATATTATAGGCAGAAGATTATAGATAATCTGGCCAGAGAACAAATGTATGAATTAAGAAAAAACACGTAAATCGGATACGTGGTTCTCCAGTGATAAAGGCACTAACGGACACACAGACAGGCAGAGAAATGTTGCATTTTATATATATTAGATTTTTTGCTATATGATACTGTTCCATATTTAATGGTTTAGGCAGTGTATTGCAAGAGAAGGCGCTAGCGACAAACTTTTTTCCGATCTGATTCACTATTGATTCACTATTGTCGTCATTGCTTATTCCTTATGTTACCTAACGTAATAAAATATATCTTATAAACCTGCCCAGAGAACATATGAATGTTTTTTTAAAAAAAAGCATGTAAATTGGATAAGTGGTTCTCCAGTGATAAGCGCACTAACGGACAGACCGACAGACAGACAGCGAGACGTTGCATTTTATATAGATTATAGATAACCTGGCCAGAGAATATATGTATGTTTTAAAAAAAAGCATGTAAATCGGATAAGTGGTTCTTCAGTGATAAGCGCACTAACGGACAGACAGACAGACAGAGAGACGTTGCATTTTATATATATTATAGAAGATTATAGATAACCTGGCCAGAGAACATAATGTATAAATTTTAAAAAAAAAAAAAACACGCAAATCTGATAAGTAGTTCCCGAGTGATAAGCGCACTAGCGGACAGACAGACAGATAGACAGACAGAGAGACGTTGCATTTTATATATATTATAGATATCAACTAACCTATCTATTATAAAAATTTCAAGTGGCTTGAAATCGATTTAAGTAACATATCATGGTTTTAATTGACTTTTTATATTGGACGTGTTGTATAATGCAATCAAACGAACTAACTATCAATCTTTACCCCTTCATGTCGGTAGATGACGATTATTTTTATGAAATTATCATCTAAACTATCAATTATAAAAATTTCAAGTGGCCTAAAATTAATTTGAGGGGTAAGGAAACGCACAATATTCACTTCAGAGATAATATCCAGGCGTTTGTATTAAAGCTGCAAAACTGGTGCCGTAAAGTAAATCTTGGAAACTTTACCATGTTTGAACATCTTTGCACCAAGACTGAAGAATCGGAGACGAGAATTGTAGATAATCTAAGAGAGGAAATTAATAATCACCTTCAAGCCATTGAATCTGATTGAATCTGAAATACACTCCTGAACAAAATTAACGCAACAATATATTAAATCATACAAATCTCTATAATGAATTAATTTTAATAATTTTTTATGAACATTGGTTACACTAAAAGTTAGAAAAAACTTATTCGGATACTTTAAAAGTAAATTAGCTACCAAATTTCTCTATAAAAATTCGAATTAAACTGGGACACTAGTAGCGTGTGTTGCCTCCTCTACTTCGGATGACAGCGTTTATGCGCCTAGGCATGCTTCTAATTAAATTTTGGATAAAATCTTGAGGAATTTGCTCCCATTCTGTGATAACTGCATTTTCAAGTTCCCTCAGGTTTCTAGGTGCAGGTATATGACGTTTCACATTTTTCTTACGGTGATCCCATACATGTTCTATCGGATTCAGATCCGGGCTTTTTGGTGGCCATTGCATAATCGGTATATCAACTTGATTAAGATAATCGAGTACCTCCCCAGCCACGTGAGGTCGAGCGTTGTCTTGCATAAACAGGAAATTGGGCCCCACAAAATGATCGAAAGGCATTACATGTTCTATTACAATATTCTCAAGATAGTAGTCAGCATTCATGGATCTCGTACTGACAGGAACTAACTCTGTGTGTGCATCAAAGCAGATGCCACCCCAAAACATAACAGAGCCACCGCCGAATGGAATCCTCTCCTGGTCTTCGCCATACTCGCTCACGACCATCTGGATGTTTTAGACTAACCCTAGTTTCATCTGTGAAGAAAACTTGTTTCCAATCATCCACAGACCAGTTTTCGTGATTTCGAGCAAAACGTAACCTGGCAACTCTGTTCTCTCTAGTAAGCAAGGGCGCAGGGGCTGGTCTCCTACTGTTTAATCCAGCTTCGTTTAACCGTTTTCTAACTGTTTTAGAAGAAATTGTGACATTGCGAACAGCTTCGAGTTCGTTTCTTATTATAGAACTAGTGACAGTCCTGTTTCTTAAAGCATATTGTCTTATAAAACGTTCATCTAGGTCGCTAGTGCATCATTTTCGCCCTTGCCCTAGCCTTCTAGCATAAGTTCCTACTTCATTCAAGCGTCTTACCATACGACTTATTGTGGAACGATGTTTGCCTAACAAATTGGCAACATAACTCTGACAATATCCCTCGTCCAATAAAACTGACGCTCGCACTACCTCGTGTTCAGTTAAATTCCTTGTTCGATTCATTTTTCTAATTCTTCGGGGTCAAAAATAAAACAGTCTACCACAAAAACGTGATTTCTTTCAGGAAAAATTGTTACCTCAATTTTCGTGTGCTAATCCTAAAGTTTCCAGGCTTTCTTTCCAAATATTAGTGCCATTTGCTTCTACTTATCTCTGCGAAAGTGGATTTTTAACTCTTCTACCGATCATGACAAAAGCCAGGAATAAGCTGGATGTTCAAGATGACATGAAATTGGCCTTGACAAAAACTCAACCAAGAATTATAACACTTGCAACAAATGCAAACTCAATCATCACATTAATACAGTAATACCCCGCTTAGCGCGACCCCCCGTTACGCGCGGTTTCACTATAACGCGAATTTCAAATTTCGCGCTCATGTAGTCATTAACTTCTCTATGGTCGCGGGGGGATCCCCGCTTTCTCTGAATATTCTCTTTGAAGAATTGGGAATTCCCTGTCCTTCGACTTTGTTCTATGGGGATTTCCTCGTTCGTTTCGTGTGTTCATTTGTTCCGTAATGTTAGTTCGGTCGGCTGGCAGTTTTGTTTTAATATTTATTGGAGATACATACATACATAATTTAACCCTACGTTAAAAATGCCGCCTGTAAAGAAAAAAGAGCGTAAAAGCGTCACTTTGGAATTGAAGATGAAAGTGTTAAGAAGAATGGAAAATGGAGGCAAAGCAACAATTGTTGGGAGAGATTTTGGACTCTCAGAATCGACTGTGAGAACGATTTATAAAAATCGGGAAAAAATTAAAATCTCCAGCGAAGGTTCAACACCTATAAGTGCAACAAAACTTTCTCGTTCGAGATCATCTATCTTAGAAAGAATGGAGAAATTACTGTCAGTCTGGATCGAAGATTTGAATAAGAAGAACACACCACTAAGTCAAGATCTCATATGCACAAAAGCAAAATCTTTGTATGAGATGCTGAAAACAAAAGAAGGAGAAGGGAGTGCCACTCCGACTTTTGCTGCCAGCAGAGGCTGGTTCCATCGGTTCAAGCAGCGTTCTAATCTTCACAATATCCACATAACAGGCGAGGCGGCCAGCGCGGACATTCAAGCTGCAGCTGAGTTTCCAGACAAGTTTCAAGACTTCGTTAGACGAGAGAAAATTCCTGCTTGTCTCATCTTCAATGTTGATGAGACCGCACTTTACTGGAAAAAAATGCCATCTCGAACATTCATTTCTAAGGAAGAACGTCAAGCCAGTGGTTTCAAAGCTGCGAAAGATCGACTAACACTTCTGCTGGGTGGTAATGCCACTGGTGATTTCAAACTGAAACCTTTACTAGTGTACCATTCAGAAACACCCCGTGCAATGCGAGGCACAGACAAGACAAGTCTACCAGTTGTGTGGCGATCAAACAGAAAGGCGTGGGTTACACGGGAAATTTTTCAAGAATGGTATTCTAATAGTTTTTGCCCATCAGTCAAATCATACTGTGACAGAAATGGGCTTGAACCTAAAGTTATATTACTCTTAGACAATGCCCCAGGACATCCAACCTCACTTGATACGCCCAGAGACTTAAAAGTGTACGTAAAGTTCCTTCCACCAAACACTACGTCAATATTACAACCTATGGACCAGGGAGCAATAGCAAACTTCAAAGCTTATTACCATCGCCGCACTTTTAGCCAACTAATTCATGAAACTGACGGGGAAGGAAGACAGTCTATGCGAGAGTGGTGGAAGTCATACAACATTATGAAGTCTATTCACAAAATAGAAGAGGCTTGGAAGGAAGTTAAAATGAGTTGTATGAATGGGGTGTGGCGTAATCTTTGGCCAGATGTAGTGGAAGCACCTAGAAGAATTGTCCAGATGCAGAGACAAGTGCTTGAAGACATTGCTGCAATGATTGAGGGGTCTGAACTTGAAGATGTCACGGTAGAAGATCTCGTAGAACTTGTAGCAACGCACGACGATCCTATTAGCAATGAAGATCTGATCGAGTTACAGAATAATCCTATCTACGATGAGGAAGAACAAGTAGAAGAGAAAGTTTTATCTTCAGGGGAAATACAAAATGCACTTTCAAAAATTTATTCAGGTTTGGACATATTGCAGAGTATAGACAATAATGATGACCGTGTCTTGACCGTGTGTCAAACAATTAAAAACAGTGTTGGGTGTTATGAACGTATTTTACAAGAACGTAAACAAAACGTTACCCAAAAGACAATAGATGTATTTTTCCGTAAAAAATAAGAGTATGTATTGCATAAAGTGTTCTTAGAATTAAAGTGATTGATTAAAATGATTTGTATTTTTTTGTATTAAATTTTGACTATGTTTAATCATAAACCTCGATATACGCGAATTTCAGTTAACGCGATTTTTTTCGGAACGTATCCCTCGCGTAAAGCGGGGTATTACTGTATAATTAATACTTTATAAAAAATATTACTGTTAAGTCCTAAAATATATTTCTTAACTCTTTTTTTTTGTTTTATTGATCCAATATGGCGGATGGGAAAAGGGGGTCGCGAACATTTTTAAAAAATCTAAAAAGGGTCGCGATTAATAAAGGTTGGGAACCACTGCTCTATAAAATACATTTCTAACAATTTAAATCAAAGCAATTTCGTGACGTGTCATTATGTTATCAACGAAATCATTACGATTACATTCGGTCGGTTCGATTGGATGTTCCTGTTGCTATGCGGATTCACCAAACCGACCTACCCTTCCATTGTAAATGTGAATGGCACAGGGTAGCAATTCAAAATGCATGTGATGTGGGTCGATGGCGCGGGCTGGGAAGGTGCTAAAATATCGATACATTATTGTAGTGTCGATAATGTTTTTATATATATAATAATCTTAATGTTAAGATTTACCAAATAACTGCAACATTTCTTTATCTTTTTCATCTTCTTTCTCAACTGGTAGGTAAAATTGTCTGTTTATTACCGTCCACATATCATACATAAGAGAGATTGTCGTTCAAATGTAGTCGTGGTCGACTTATGGTTCTACCCACTACCAATGACTCTATTATGATTCTATTCATTTTATCTTCTGCTATTCCATCTATATATTTGTACCATTTCATCATTCTGTTTAAAACCCAGTCACTTGTTAGTGTTCCGTACGGAACACTTATAAGATGACTTCGGTGTCTGTCTGTCTGTCCGTCTATCTGTCTGTCTGTCACACCCGATTTTCTCCGAAACTATTTGTCATAGAAAGTTGAAATTTGGTAATAATATAGGAATTGATGGCCTCATCAGAGCTGTGTAGTTTTGAAAGGTAAATTTTGACTTAAGGGGTTAGTTTTGGGGGGTGAAATCGGTAGTGAAAAAAAAAATTTACTAGGTCATCGAGTGTGGTGTCAAATGAAAGCTTGTGAAAACACGAGTAAAAAATATATGTATATATATATATATATATATATATATATATATATATATATATATATATATATATAATTTAATCCTTGGGCTCACTTTCCTTTGTATTATTGTCCTCCCACCTTATCTCGAAAAGTACTGATCAAAAAATTTTGAAAAAAATTCTGTAATATTCTCTACGTGGTGTAGATTGAACGAAAATTATCACGAGTGCATTACCTTTAATAATTTATTTGGTATAGATGGCAGTATTGGTATAACAACTAAAAACGAAAAGAATCGTATTTTTAGAAGTTACCAAAAGTGTTCTTCGTATTTGCTGAACCATCCCAAGACGCGTTTCGCCGTATCACGGCTCATCAGCTGGGCTAGGTCCACCAAATACGAGAAACACATCTTTAGTCCTTTATCCAAGTAACTAACGGAAAACTATAACAAATAGATGCTTATACTGCACTCTGTCGGCGACTTACTAAGTCTATTCAAGCAGAGCGGCACAGCACGGCTGGCACTTATTGCAGAAACGCACCTTTCTTGAGCTTACTGCTCAAAGGCATAGATGGCAGTATTGGTATAACAACTAAAAACGGAAACAATCGTATTTTTAGAAGTTACCAAAAGTGTTCTTCGTATTTGCTGAACCATTCCAAGACGCGTTTCGCCGTATTGCGGCTCATCAGCTGGGCTAGGTTGGTAACTTCTAAAAATACGATTCTTTTCGTTTTTAGTTGTTATACCAATACTGCCATCTATGCCTTCGAGCAGTAAGCTCAAGAAAGGTGCGTTTCTGCAATAAGTGCCAACCGTGCTGTGCCGCTCTGCTTGAAAAGACTTAGTAAGTCGCCGACAGAGTGCAGTATAAGCATCTATTTGTTATAGTTTTCCGTTAGTTACTTGGATAAAGGACTAAAGATGTGTTCTCGTATTTGCTGAACCTAGCCCATCTGATGAGCCGTGATACGGCGAAACGCGTCTTGGGATGGTTCAGCAAATACGAAGAATACTTTTGGTAACTCCTAAAAATACGATTCTTTTCGTTTTTAGTTGTTATACCAATACTGCCATCTATGCCTTCGAGCAGTAAGCTCAAGAAAGGTGCGTTTCTACAATAAGTGCCAGCCGTGCTGTGCCCCTCTGCTTGAATAGAGTTAGTAAGTCGCCGACAGAGTGCAGTATAAGCATCTGTTTGTTATAGTTTTCCGCTATTTATTGGGTATATAAAAAAAAACAAAAATTTCAAGGTCATCAGTATTCAGTAAAGATTGGAAACAAACTTGGTTGAAAACTCCTTTGGGGTGTGTTTTGTGAAGTCACTGATCATTTTATACCACCGTAACATTTTTTTTTATTTTAAAAGCAATCAACGTACGGAACACTAATTGTGCAATTTCAACTTGCACTTGACCGGTTATATTATTTATTTTGAAATCCGCCAACTATTTTTTTACTGCGCAAGTATAATTCGATCCCTAGTTTGACCTTTGACATTTAAACAATTGAAAACTCCGACATGTTTTAGGCACAAAGCTGATTACTTTGTTATTCCCATATATATCTTTGAGCTTGCTTTATTACACCGCTATTTCCTCTTTCCTAGATTTCTTCTTTTCTGTCAATCGTTCCATATACCATATTGTTACTTTTTTCTCAATTCAGTACCCGTTTACATTTCTACTCAATTTATTTTCGTTATTCTTCTGTATTACTATCTCTCGAATAGAATGGAAATTGGAAAAAATTTATTTTTAACATATCGATAATAATAATAACAGTCACAGAATTTGTATATAGTTTATTTCTACATGAAAAGAAAAGTCTCGAGATTTTTGAAGAAAAAACAATGTTTTTCTAAAATAAGCCTTAGTTTGATCGAAATCTCTTTCCCTGGAGCCACGTTTTCAAATTTCTTCTTCTTCTTTCATATATGGTTACCCATATAGGTAGACAGTTGCCTGTTTTTATCCTCTTAAGCCTCTTCTGATGGTGATGTCCAACATTTTCGCCATCGTTTCTGTGGTCTTCCTTGTGTTCGTTTACCCACTGGTTTGTTAGCTTTTGCACATTTGGCTAGTCTAGTGTTGTCCATTCTATCGACGTGTTTATTCCATTCCTTTTTCCTTTGTCATACAACTTTCGCACGTGAAATTTCCATTTGTTCACAAAACTGTTTTTTTAAACGTTCACTATAAACAAACTACCAATTTCTGAGCTGTCACTGTTTTCACAATAACAACTGTCAAATTTTACCACAATGGTAATGTCACATCACTGCCATTTAGTGGTAGTTAGTAAAAACTTAAAAGGCAGCCCCCGTAAAGGTTAGACAAAAGGTGAAAAATTGCATTTAACAAATTTCAGGTTTTTAATTCAAGAAGATGATAGCAGACATATACTTTCTAGTACCCCTAACGTTATCACTTACTGTAACGTAACCGGTTCCCTTTAACGTCAATACATGCCTATGGTACAAAGGATCAGCAGTTAAATACGCTTACTGCCTCTTTCTTTACGTCTCTGCTTTCACTATAGGCTTATTTGTTTTATCTTCAAATTTAGTCGTGTTACTATAGATGATTTATTTGTTTTCCCTCTCTCGTTTACTTCTCAGGGAAGATGTATGATAGATGGCCAACGGTTAGCTGACAATCAGAAAAAACCGATCTTTACCACCTCAACACTGTTACAACGGGGTTTTAACAGCAAGAATTGACATTTGTAATAAACTAATTGAAAAATCTCGTCCACATACAAGTCTATGTTTCGAGAACATTTTTTGTCACCACTGTATTCTTTGGTGTGTTAACAACGGCGCAATTACCTTAGTAAGTTGTCCAATCGCCTCCTGCATCAATAACCGCCTGGCATCTTCGAGGCATGCTGTCGACGAGATTTTCTGCATACTCTGCAAATTTTCGAATCTCGCGAGATAACTGAGTCAATGTCCTCAGCGTCTTTCCTCTGGGCTTTCTCTTTACAAGAGAGCAAACGTTTTCAATTGGGTTGGCAACCGATGATTGTGAGGGCCACTTTAGTATCTTATCGTGGGTCCAAGCGAGCTGCTTCACGACGTGTTTTTCCCCAGCAAAGGTTTTTCAACGTGCTTCGAAATATGACATCATGAGCAAAAAGGTGTTGTCGAATGGTCTCATGGGACACATTCAAACCCGATTTTCTTAATTTTGCCGCTCCTTGACGCAGCGTCAATTTCGTGTCCCGTGAAAACAAAGACACGATTCGTTTTTCGATTTGTGGAGTGACTTTGCCTACCGAGCCACGTTTTCGCAAATCTTCGAGATTTTTCGTTTCGTTAAAATGATTTACTTACTTCTACACAAACGACACCGACTTTTTAATATATTTAGCGGACGCGGAATGTGTCATTTTAGGTCCCTTTGTATGGGAACAAAGAAAGACTGCCTCGAACCGAAGCGCAAACGAGTGACTCATTTTGAATTTTACGTGATTTCGACGAAAGTTCGGAATCTACTGATACTTTTACTAAAATGCGTCGTAGACAAAGCTTTCCTTAACCGCTTTTTTGTGTCGAATCGCTAGAATCGCATCTACCAAAAATGAATTATCGCGGATACGTCTTACTTGACAAACTGTATGTAAAATAGAGTAGCGTGAAAAAATTATGAAAATTACAGAGGATGATATTGTTCTTCTAGTGGTTACGGTTGTAAATATCGCGGACACTTGAAAAACTCTCAAATCCACTTTTAAATTACAGTGCCACCTCGATAATCCGGATCTCCATTAAACCGGATTCTTTAATAATCCGGACAAACATTTCTATTGCATTGTGTACTTTATAATCCGGATTTGATAGTACTAGGTAATCTGGATCTGTGTTTTTAGACATCTACTTAATTTAAACTACATGGGAAAACTGAAATCGATAGTGAGGGGATTCCCCTAACTTCCAGTCTAATACATCTGGGATTCACACAAACTGTAGGTGCCTTTGATTTGCCTACAACGCATCGCGTATCGCGTCTAAAGGTTAAGGACTTTGTAGTTGTTTGTTTATTGTCACAAGTACAACATACCTACGTTCTATTTTACTTTATGTGGTTCATATAAGTATGTAAACGTTTTTTCGTATATGTACCTACATATTAAAATGCCTTCTAAAAGAAAACATATTACACTAACAATAAAACAAAAGTCCGATATATTAGAAAGACTGGTTCTTGGTGAAAGCGGAAAAGTGTTGGCAAATGAATACGGAGTAGGGACATCCACAATTTCGGATATAAAAAAAAAGCAAGGGAAAATCAAAAGGTATGTATATATGATTTATTTTAAAGATAATTTTGGACACTCACTATGGACGTGTAACTTCTTTTAGATTTATTTCCAAATGTGATTCCGGTCCTGGCGTCAGAAAAACCTTACGAAAAGCCGAATATCCAGAAATGGAAACTCGTTTATATACATGGTTTGGTATGCAACGATCAAGGCACGTCCCAATTTCCTACCAAATTTTATCAGGCAAAGCAAAACAGTTTTACACTGAAACCTACGGGAATGATAATTTTAGAGCTAGCAGAGGCTGGATCTCTAACTTCAGAAAAAGACGTGGTCTGCGTGCATTAAAAGTTTGTGGCGAAAAACTATCCAATGATGAAAATGCCGACGATCCTTTCCTAACTTTATTCGCAGATAAGATAAAAGAATTAAACCTTGGACCTACTCAAATATACAATGCAGATGAATCAGCTCTGTATTGGAAAATGTTGCCTGAAAAAACGCTGGTTCGTTCTCAGGAAAAGACCGCACCAGGACAAAAAATAAACAAAGAACGCGTTACCTTTCTAGCATATTGCAATGTTGATGGATCACAAAAATTAAAGTTGTTAGTGATAGGAAAGGCAAAAAATCCGAGGGCTTTTAAAAATGTGAACATACCTGTTGAGTACAAATCATCTGCCAAAGCATGGATGACTACAGCAATTTTCTTAGACTCGTCAAGTCAAAAGTCATTTAAGAAGTCCCAACTTGCCTGAAAGAGCCCTGCTAATCGTTGATAACGCTTTGAGCCATGGAACTATAGAAGAGCTGACTAGTGAGGTGTTTTCAACATTATTTCTTTCAC
Source organism: Pachyrhynchus sulphureomaculatus (assembly GCA_019049505.1). Classification (NCBI taxonomy): domain Eukaryota; kingdom Metazoa; phylum Arthropoda; class Insecta; order Coleoptera; family Curculionidae; genus Pachyrhynchus; species Pachyrhynchus sulphureomaculatus. Next base: position 221,030,800 of record CM032447.1, on the reverse strand, counting down.
CAAATTGTACTGCACTCTTGAAGCCTATGGACCAGAATGCAATCAGATCGACAAAATTATTTTATCGGAAAAGTCTTTTAGCCCATATTTTATCAAATAATGAAGAGAACCTTGTTGGGTTATTACAAAGCATTAACCTAAAAGATGCTGTATGTCTACTATGCAATTCATGGGAAAAAGTCTCCCCTGAAGTCTTGAAAAAGTGCTGGCACAAAATTATGGCTTATGTGGCAGATACCAACCCAGACACTGAATATGATGCTGAAGTGTGTGCATGAGATGGGCAGAAGAAAATGATATCCCTCTAAGTGATGTTCTTGTACTTCAAAGATTAACAGAAATTGCTTTTATGATGAACCAGAGAAGGGTCAAACAAACAAAAATTACAAATTTTTTTACAAAATAAGATAAAACTTGATAAGATATGCTTCTTTTTTAAATATTATTCTATGTATGTACTATTTTTTAGTTGTTTCGTATTAAATGATTCGTTTTTTAATATAAATAATGTCCTGTTTCAGTAATCCGAATTATTTACTAATTCGGATCACCGCGGTTTTAATTAGTCCGGATTATGGAGTTCGCACTGTAACCAATTCTAGTAGAAATTGTATCGATACTATCTTTCATCTCTACTTAATAACAGCAACGTTGCACTTTCACTTTCGCCGGTTGATGTGCGCTTCCTTTGTTTGCAAGACTTACCGGCTGCACTCGACCTAACACAATTCGATGATTCAATGAGTTTGCTGTATATTTTTATTTGAATGTTCATAAATGCCGAGTCAGGGTAATTTCATAGTAGAGAGTTAATTTGGCTTTGTTGATCATCTTGTTTTTTAGAAGAGTTGTTAATGTATTAAAAATAATAGCAAAGAAAGTTGACCATTTTTTGGGATTCCCTCATAAATAATTAAGGTGAACTAAAAATTACTTATGAGACATATATTATTGCTGGGAAGGCATGTACACTTCATGCCATTAAATCTGTATTGCATCAAAATACTTTTTATTGAAAAAGAATTAACAAAACTTTAAAAGGGAAATAGCCCTGTCACCAGGGGTTTTAAGCTCTCATTAAATGTTAACAGGTTGCATTTTGGCACACAGGTAGTTTTTTAGACGTAAAATGCGATAAAAAAAAGTTTGCCAAAGTTTGATGTACGCTGAGCCCACAAAATCCAAAATAAAATCAAAAGTTCGGTTTTTCGGTAATATCTTGAAAAATAAAAAAAAAACAGTCAAGTGCAAGTTGAACTTGCGCAATTAGTATTCCGTACGTTTTTGATTGCGGAGGTATAAAATGATCATTGACTTCACAAAACACCCTAAATGAGTTTTCAACAAAGTTTGTTTCCGATTTTTATTGAAAACTGATGACCTTAAATTTTTTTTTATATACCAGATAAATTATTAAAGATTGTTGCTCAATCTACACCCCGCGTAGAATATTCCAGAATTTTTTCAAAATTTTTTGATCAGTACTTTTTGAGATAAGTGACAGCAATTTTTCGCGATTTTTTAAAAATAAGTGTGAGCAAGTATTACATTATATATATTTTTGTTGTTTTTACAAGCTTTCTTTTGACACCCCATTCGATGACCTAGTAAAAATTTAATTTTAAAACTACACGGATCTGATGAGGCCATCAATTCCTATATTAGTACCAAATTTCAACTTTCTATGTCAAATAGTTTCGGAGAAAATCGGGTGTGACAGACGGACAGACACCGAAGCCATCTTATAAGTGTTCTGTACGAAACACTAAAAAAATATATCGAAAAACTAATAGCATCACGTGAAAGAGCGGGAAATTTTATAAAAAAGTAGTCTATAGACTTTTTTTCCAATTTTTTTATTAGCGTGAGAATTTTTTCCAAAAGTGTAGCACGCCAAACAGATTGGTTATTCGATATTACTTGTTTTCAGAGTGTAAAAAAAAAAAATTAAAAGATGGCTTTTTGAAGAGAAGACTTTCAGCTTTCCGATGATATTAACGCTTTTTATTTTTATTGCTTTATAATTTGTAAAACTTACAACGAAATTTTTGTTTGCACGATTTTAACGGGCATACAATAAATTACAAATATTTACTAAAATATAGTATTGAAAAAAAATTCTTGTGCATACATCATTTATTATACCTTAAGATTCAATATAAGAATGATTAAAAAGACCCACATTGTCGGTGTTATTTAAAAATTGGGTTTTAAAATATGAAAATTTGGCTGCTGTAGTGTGCCGCCGGCAATTTTATGTTCAAAGCAATAGGAAATGGTCAAAAAAGTCTGACATTTTTTTTTTTAGTTACAGTCAAAAGTATACTTGATATTAGAGAATTATTAAAAACTTAAAAACACTTTCTCTTTTTCTGTGATTTTCTGTCTCATGGTGGTACTTCCATTGGCCTTTGTTGATGTGGAGCACTTTGCATTTACTTATACCAAATTCCATATTGACATCTAAGGTGAATATTTCTGTGATTTTGAGGAGTTCTTTCAGCTGTGTTTTTGTGGCTGCGTAGAGTTTTATGTCGTCCATATATAGGAGGTGGTTTATTTTATGTTGATTCACTTTTTGGTGTCTGATATTGAAGCCATGCTCTGTTCTGTTTAGTATATTTGAGAGTGGATTGAGACAGAGGGAAAACCATAGAGCGCTGACCGAGTCTCCCTGAATTATACCCCGTCTGATGTACAGCTCTTCTGTTTGGATGCGTTCGGTTTGTGTTTCTAGGCGTATTTTGGTTTTCCATGTTTTCATAATTTGCGCTAGAAATTGCCTGAGGTGTTGGATGATTTTATAAATTTCTAGGGCTCTGATTAACCAGCTGTGGGGTATGGAGTCGAAGGCTTTTTTATAGTCTATGTAACCGATGTGAAGGTTTCTGTGTTCTTTTCTGGTTTGTCCCATAATCACGCTATCTATGATCAGCTGCTCTTTGCATCCTCGACTATTTTTCCTGCATCCCTTCTGCTCTTCTTCTTAAAGAAGCCTTCTTCATAAACGTATCTTTTGCTTATTATTAATCATACAATTTAAACTTAAAATAATAAAAAAATATATTTAAAGGTGGGAAATGAAAGATAAAAGTCTAAGCTTTAAGTTTAAAGTATTTATATCTGACTTAAGCATTCAGGTACAAGAAAAACACAAAAATTCTAAATTACTCGAAGGAATTTTGTTAATGCCGATCGGAAAAGAAAACGCACGTGCAGCGCCACCAGCCTAATCTGTTTTCTGTCATCGCACAGTCATCTGTGCGGCGCTCACATAGTTTGTATACTATATATTATGAAATAAACTTTTAAACGAAAAATAATTAACTTTTAATTAAAAATTAAGTGCTGGTTGCTGTTTTGTATTTATACAATTATTATTAAATATATTCGTTTTTTATATAAATAAATATATTTTCATTTATTTTTTTATATACACTGACTGCCATTTTGGATCACTCATTTTGAATTTTTTAAATTTGTCCTCAGATTCATAATCAGCACCCCAAAAATCCTTAGTAGACACTTTAAAAAGAAAATTGGAAAATTAAATGATTACGTACTCTTTGGCCGCCATATTGGATCGGCTATTTTGAATTTTTTAAATCTGTCACCGGATTCTTAATCAGCACCCCGAGAGACCTCCTAATAGCTAATTTCAAAATATTTGGCGGTATACAGAAACGTTAAATTAAACATAAATGAGGTTGGAAGTATGATTCCCACTACAATTGAATTGGTTAAACCAGTCATTTTATTTTAAATATATATTTTTTTTAAATTACGGTAAAACTAAAAAAGCGTTAAATTTCCCATTCTTTCACGAGATGCTATTAGTTTTTCGATATCTTGTTTAATTTTCGACATATTTGCGAAAACCCGATTTTTTAATTTTATTTTTAGAGCAGCAAACTTTTTTTATCGTGTTCTACCGTCCAAAAAACTACTTATATGCCAAATTGCAGTCTGTTAACATTTAATGAGAGCTTTTTGTCAACATTTGCCTCTGACGACTGGGTTAAAAGTTATAAATATAAAAAATTTCAAGAGGTTGTTTTTTTGAGTGTTCCGTACGGAACACTTATAGGATCACTTCGGTGTCTGTCTGTCCGTCTGTTACACCCCGATTTTCTCCGAAACTAGTTGACGGAGAAAGTTTGAAATTTGGTACTAATATAGAAATTGATGGCCCCATCAGAGCCGCGTAGTTTTGAAAGTTAAATTTTGACTTTAGGGGTTAGTTTTGAAGGGTGAAATCGGAAGTGAAAAAAATTTTTTTTTTACTAGGTGATCGAGTGGGTGTCAAATGTCTATCTCGAAAAGTACTGATCCAAAAATTTTTAAAAAATTCTGGAATATTCTCCACGGGGTGTAGATTGAACGAAAATTATCACGAGTACATAACCTTTAATAACACAGGGGAACAGCTGTTTTGGTGTCGAGGTTTTTTGAGCTGATTCTATATCAATTTGATGTCCTGAATTCAAATAACGTATTCATTTGTACCTAGGAGCTCAAATTTTTAAGATATACAATTTTAGAGAAATATAAGTTACATTATTGTAACTCAAATCCGTAAGTGTAGTAAACAAAAGTAGATACGAAATTTTTATTTTAGTTATACAAAAATACAATATTATGTCGTACTTACAAACAAAAAAAAACATTGAAGAAATGAAATAGTCACTCAACACTTGGAAAGTTTCTTTTCCGCGACATTCTTGAATGTTTTTTTAAACAGTCCCTTTTTAAACTCCAGCAGTAATCTGCCATCATGTGCATGTCCCATCTTCCTTGGTAGCGGTCCTCCATAACTTTAATATCTTGGTGAAATCTTTCACCTTGTTCCTCACTCATGTCTCCTAAATTTTCTGGAAAACGGTCTAAGTGGCTGTGTAAATAGTGTATTTTAATACTCATATTGCACCCTAAGGATTTGAAACTATTAAGCATCTTGTTAACCATTTCAACATAGTTTTGAGCTTTATGTTTGCCTAGAAAATTTTCTACAACTGCAACAAATGATGTCCAAGCTTCTCGTTCAACTTGATTCATTGAATTTATGAAGGCAGGATCCTTAATTAATTGTCTTATTTGTGGGCCGTCAAATATCCCTACTTTGAGTTTTTCTGTGCTCAACTGATGCATTTTTACCCCTATATATGCAAAACAAGACCCATTCTTATCAAGAGCCTTTACAAATTGCTTCATTAAGCCCAACTTTATATGTAACGGAGGAAGTATGATTTTTTCTCTTTCAACCAAAGCATCGTTAATGACATTCTTTTCCCCAACGTCCATGTTTTCTCTCTGAGGCCAATCTTTTCTAACCCAGTGGTGTGTTTTGTCCCTACTATCCCAGAGGCACAAGAAACACGGATATTTCGTGTAACCACTTTGCTGCCCAAGAAGAAAGTTTACCATTTTTAAGTCTACACAAATCATCCATTGATGTTCGTAATACTTTATCTTCTGCAAGACCAAAGCTATGGTATTATATTCTTCTTTCAGTTTCGTTGAGTGAGCTAGTGGTATTGAACCATATTTATTCCCATTATGTAGAAGGACACATTTTAAACTTCGCTTTGAACTGTCAATAAATAGGCGCCAATCATCTGGAATATATTCAGAAAGTCCCATTTCTTTCATGAGTCCCTAATTTCGTGACAAAATACAAGATTGTCTTCTTGAGAAAAGAATGGTAGCAGATCTTTTTCTCTTGTACGGTAAAAGGTAATGTTGGTTCCTTGTTCCAGTAAATTTTTGTCGTTCAACCTAGAAGCCAGTACTTCAGAAGCTTTTTTCGATAAATTGAGATCCCTGGTGAGATCATTTAATTCATTTTGATTGAAGCGTTGAGGAACTGATGACGTCCCCTCATAGTCACTGTTAGTTTCATTAGCATCAGAACTTTTATTAGCGTCAGAAGAGCGATCAGAGGGAAAATATTCGTCATCAGAGATATGTGGTAGCTGATGAAATGTTGGAATCGGTATTTCATCTGAGTGCGGGATAGGGCGTATTGCCGAGTCTAAATTGGGATAAGTCCACTTACTGCGGTTATTTCGATTGATTCCATTAGTATTTACTAAACAGAAATAACAATCATTGAAGTGGTTTTTTGGTTCTCTCCAAACCATTGGTACGCCGAATTTTAGACATTTTCTTTTCCCGGTAGTCCACTGCCGTAAATGCTCTGTACAAGTTTTACATACGAGATGCGGGGCCCACGTTTTGTCCTGATCACCAAGCTTAACTCCAAAGTATCCAAGATACGCTCGCTTTACAAAGTCAGTAATAGTTTGTCTGTTTTGTTGAAACATGTATTCTCCGCATATATAGCAAAACACATCAGGTTGATTTACACAACTTCTTCTTGAACTGGAACCTGAACTCATTTTAATTCTGTTCAATAACACAAAAACACTCTTTTCTTAACATAAAATAACACGCGAATTCGATCTACTCTCATTAGTAAGAACGCACAAACTGACGAGACTTACCCGAGTTAGGTGATTAAAAGGGTCAGTTCAGGTACCTGATAGGCAATGGTTCCACTATTTATAGATTTACCTGGAATTTACTCAATTACAGACTGACAATAAAACCATTGTACCTACATTAATGAATATATAATAATTTTAGAACTCTCATAAATGAATATACTGAATAAAAACCACATTGGTAGATAAGTTGATGTATCTAAAAAAGTAGAGCTGATAGAGAAAAACGGATTGCATGTATAGATTTAGCGTCCCAAATATAGTTAAAATCAGCTCTAAAATCCCAGGCATCAAAACAAAAATATTTTTTTGTTGCCCTGTGTAATCTATATGGTATATAAAAACAAATAAAAATTTTCAGTTTTCAGTAAAGATCGGAAACAAACTTTGTTGAAAAACTCATTTGGAGTGTTTTGTGAAGTCACTGATCACTTTATACTTCCGTAACAAAAATTTTTATTTCAGAAGCAATCAACGTACGGAACACTAGTTGCGCAAGTTCAACTTGCAGTTGACCGGTTATTTTATGGGCCTAGGACACGTGCCGCAGGGAAATCCCTAAAGCACTACAGGAGCGACACGTGTGCGAAAAAAGCGCTATTCACGTTGGTCTTGAATCGCTGTAAATTGTACTTGGCCGGTAACACAGTCCTGGGCAAATTATTCCAAAAGGATGAGGTTCTCCATATAAAAGACTTCTTGAAAAGGGTTGTACGAGGAGTAACAAGTTGAACCTTATACGGATGTGAAGTATTAGTGCGACGTGTATTTCTAGCATGCACCGGTCTGGGAGCAATTAAGCGGGCTACATCCATCGAACACTTTCGATGTAAATGCTTGTAGAATACACTCAAGTCGCTAACTGTTTTTCGATGTTCCAATGGATTAAGGTTGCTGACCTGTTCCGGGTCTCCAATCGGGCGAACACCCCTCTTTTGAATAGAGTCCAACAAATGCAGTGTATGTTTGGGAGCAGAGCCCCAAACATGGGAGCAATGTCCCTTCGTTGGTCAAATTTGAGCTTCGTACAGAATTAACAGTTGTTGTGGAGTCTAAAGTTTTTAGTTCGAAACAATATTCCCAGCTTTTGGGACGCTCTCTTGCCAGGCTTGCAACATGTTCATGTCAAGACATATTTGCTCCCAAATTAACGATCAGCAAATTGAGTGACGATGCTAGAGGAATGGAGTACTCCGACATAACTATGGTAGGTTCAGCAACGTTAACTTTTGTAGAAAAAACTGCCGCCTGGGTTTTTGTAGCGTTAAATGCTATTTGGTTACAGTCACACCAAGATAAAATTTCTTCCAGGTTTTTGTTAAGTTCCTGCTGTCTGGATATTTGCATAAGTAGCCGATGTTCGAGAGTTCAAAGTGAATGATTGAATTCCTGGTAGGAGACAGTATGGAGCTCTGGGGCACATCGGCGTTGATAGTGAAGGTGTTAGAAAGAAATTCGTCGACTGCTACTCGTAAAAAACACTTTTTAGATATACCAGAAGAGCGTAGCTTAGCTAACAATCTGTCGTGCCAAACACGGTCGAATGCCTTGGATATACCAAGAGCAACCGCTCGAGATTTTCCAAAGTGTTCAATTGCGTCATTCCAAACATGTGTTACATAAGTTAGAAGATCTCCTGTTGATCTATGTTTACGAAAGCTATATTGATGGTCGATAATAATGGTTGTTATATAGCTTCTGTATAAAAGTTATTTGGTAAATTGATTTACTTTAGAAAGCACTATAATCTCAGACAAGCAAAGAAGAGAGCAGAAGAGAAACAGAAAAAAATATTAACAGGCCAGGCCCGCCCAACAACTGGTTTATAAAGATCTTTGTTTAGTATATCTAGTTTCTTCTGTAACAAAATTTACATCGCAATGTAGATAAAAGCTGTGAAATGTAAAACTACGCAATTTCAATTTTTAAATCACTGATTAATTATGTCATATCGTGTACCGATGGTACTGAATATTACATTCTGGCGACACATTACAAATGTGTAAATAGGTGTTCCATGTATATTCAGTAGTGGTACATTGTTCTCACCAAATTTCTGCAGGCCTTTCAAGCTGCATGCATATTCATATTCATATTTTAAAAACCTATCGACTTATTTCAACGAAATTAAACATCTAGATGATATAACTAAGTAATAAATGAAAACAGATGATCTAGACCAGGGGTGCTCAAAGGGTCGATCGCGATCGACAAGTCGATCGCGAGTGCTTTTTGAGTCGATCTCGAGAAAAAATTCCGATATAGAACTATTCACAGATTTTGTTTTAGGTAACTAAAACAAAATGTAATGAATAAACTACTAAAATTTATTCGATCCACAATTAGGCCAGAATAACCCCCTCCTCACTTTCTTTTATTGTAATAACCCCCCTGCTAGCGGCAAAAGCGGCTTTATCAAAGGAACTCGCGGTAGTTGTCAAAGAAAAGCCACGTTTTTGATTCCTGCCGATTTTTCTAGAAACTTCGGGCGGCAGTGTTTGACGGGAACATTCGAGACTTCGTTCGCGCCGATATAAATGTTGCGCCTGCAGGAATAGGGGTCAGTCTGAGTTGTAACTTGAAGGCGATACATCGATACAAAGTTTATTAATAAATAGTCCAAAATGAGTGCGGCGAAGAAAAGTAAAACTTATCATTTTAATAACGATTGGGAGGAAGAATTTTTCTTTTATATGGTAAAGGATAAGTGCATTTGTCTCATTTGCCGTGCGTCAATTGCAATACCTAAGCGTGGGAACTTAGAGAGGCATCATAAAACGGTTCACAAAAACTATGAAAAGGATTTTCCGTCACAGAGTGAATTAAGAAAACGAAAAGTACAAACCATGTTCACAAGACCAGCCAAACAATCAAAAGCTGCAACGATCGCGTCATTTAAAATATCTCATATATTGGCGAAACACAAGAAACTATTTGATGATGGATTGGTTGTGAAGAAAGCATTTATTGAAGCGGGTGAGACTTTATTTGGAGATTTTAAAAATAAAACAGAGATTATGTCTGCTATTAGAGAACTTCAGTTATCTCGTCCGACTGTCATAAGGCGTGTTGAAGTCATGAGTCAGGACATGGCAGATAAACTAAAACATGATATCATGGAATGTACATACTTTTCTTTACAGTTCGACGAATCCACCGATATGACAGACACTGCCCAGCTGTGCATTTTTATTCGAATGGTATTCAATGACATGTCGGCTAAGGAAGAGTTTTTTGACAATGATTCCTCTGAAAGGAAAGACCCGTGGCGAAGATATATATGACGTTTTCTTCAATTTTGTAACAAACTACCAGCTACCAATATATAAACTAGTGTGCATTACAACCGATGGAGCACCAGCAATGACGGGAAACAAAAAACGGTTTTGTGGCATTGTGTCGAGCTAATGATGATTTCCCTTCATTTTTCTCCTTCCATTGCATTATACATCAACAAGTTTTGTGTTCAAAAGTTCTAAACATGGAGGAGATTATGGGCATTGCAATAAAAATTGTGAATTCTATCCGTGCACGTAACTTACAACGACGGCTCTTTAAATTGCAGTTGGAAGATAGTGAGTCAGCTGAACCCACTGGTTTAGATCTTCACACGGAGGTGAGGTGGTTGAGTCGCGGAAAATTCCTAGAAAGGTTTCAAGAATTATTGCCCGACATAATAGCTTTTCTGGACGAAAGAGGTGATGACACTCAGATGCTGAAAAAACGGAAAATGGCTGACTGATTTGGCATTTTTGACAGACATCACAACGCATCTAAACACCATTAATTTGGAGCTTCAAGGTAAAGGAAAAACTATTATTGAGATGATTAGCGCAATAAACGCATTCAAAAGTAAATTGCAACTTATGATAGATCAACTGAAAAGAAAGGATCTGAAAAATTTTCCGTCTTTGAAAGCAAGGATTCCTCAGTTGAATTATGATATTTATGAGGCAGAATTATCAAATATTTGGGGCCAATTCAAAATACGTTTTTATGATTTCAGTAAATTGACAAATATCGCATCATTTATGAGTTATTCTTTTTCGTGTAAAAAACATTGAGGAATTAGCTACTGAAATAGCAAGTCAGTTTAACATGGACTCATGTTCTGTTGAAAATAAGTTAGTGCAGATTATATCAGATATACATCTCAAAGCCACAGCATCTGATACAAAATTCTGGTGTTTTATATCTGAAGATAAATATCCGAATCTAAGGCAAATCGCCCTTCAACTGACGGCAATGTTTGGGTCAACTTACTTGTGCGAGTCTGCATTTTCTGAAATGAAGATAATTAAGTCAAAATATCGCAATCGACTAACTGACGAACATATGTCATCATGCTTGCGATTAGCACTCGGTAATTACGTACCATCTTATGAAAAGTATGCTGAGGACATGCAGTCCCACGCTGCAACATCTAAAGTCACTCTTTAGTTAAGTTTAGACACTAGAACTCGTTTGTTTTGTAAGAACCAATAAACTCGCAATTTTGAATAATTATGAGTTTTTTCATTGACATTTTAGAGCAGACCTACACTTACCTTGACTGAAAAAAATGCATATTGTGCGGAAAACTAATATCTATGCCACGATACACCCTACCCAGACGACAATCCTGCATCACACTTACTTGCAGCCTCTCAGAGTCGATCGATCATAGTCTAACAATATTGAGGTAGATCGCCAGCAGTTCAAGTTTGAGCACCCCTGATCTAGACTAACAACGTTTTTTACCCAAATGGAGAAAGCCTAGTCGCCAGGGGTTTCGAGCTCTCATTAAATGTTAACAGGATGTATTTTGGCACATAGTAGTTACATCATTGTTGTAAAAATGTAACCAAAATTAATGTTAAAAAAGTCTCCATACACTTAAGAACTGCATTGAAAAAAAACACATTATAATCAGCCGCATTTTATCAAGCCATCTATTGCTCGCTAAACTGAAAACAAATGAATAATTTTCGGTCATACTTTATAATCTGTCACTTGTTGCTAGTAATTGTACCGTGGGTTTTCAAAGTAGTATTAAAAATGAGCGAAATTTCATTTCAAGTTTGAAAGATCATAACTGATTTGTGGAAAGATGGAAAATCGTACAGAAATATTGGAAAAATTGGAAAAAAAGTCATATGCTACTGTTCCCTACAATGTAAACAGTATAAATCAACGGGTTCCTATTAAATTCGACCACGCTCCGGTCGTCCCAAGAAACTGACTCCACGGGGCACCAAATTTAAAAGAAGAAGTACGGAAACTATTTTCGAAAAATGTTTGTTCACAGACAGTGAGAAATTGTTTACACAGGGCAGGCTATAAGGGGTGTGCAGCCAGGAAGAAAAATTTCGGAAGCTAATCGTAAAAAGCGGTTAGCTTTGGTAGGGGATACGTTACTAAGCTTCCTGAATTTTGGGAATCCGTAATCTTTAGTGATGAAACTAAAATTAACATTCGATATTAAAAACATTTGTTTCACAGTGAAACAAGGGGGTGGCAGTGTTCTGCTTTGGGGATGCATGTCCGCTGGAGGGGTTGAAAATTTACATTTTATTAATGGTACCATGGATCAGCATGTTTTTCTGAACATTTTGAGAGACAATTTAAGAGAAAATGTCCAAAAATTAGCACTCGAAAAAAGATACATTTTCCAACAGGACATAATGCAAACTTGGTGCGAGAATGGATGATCCATAATGTGCGGCAGCAGCTTCATACACCTCCACAGTCACCCGATGTTAACCCCATCGAGCAGTTATGGTAGGAACTTAAACGGCGGGTTCGCAAACATAATGTTTCAAATAGAGAAGAATTAAAAAACAGAATATTGAACAAATGGGAGAACATGCCAGCAGAAGTTACTAGAATGCTGGTTGCAAACATGACAAAAAGGTTACAGGAGATTATCAAGGTCAATGGCAGTCCCACTAAATATTAGTTTGAACGAAGTTGTTATTTTCCGTTAAAATCCGCAAACTATTATTGTTAATTGTTAAGTGTGTGAAGACTTTTTTGACATTAATTATGTTTACATTTTTATAACAATGGTGTAACTTATAAATAAAATGTTCCGTACTTGTTTTTAATATTAATCCTCGTTGGTTAAGTCTCAAATATTAATTTAAATATGTTTTCTCATAGTTCCAATAAATTAATTAAACATAACAGAAAAATAGTATAGAAAGCAGGTGGTGTAAGGAGATTTTTTGGACTGACTGTATATAGGAATTGATGACTCAATCAGAGCCTTATAATTTTGAAAGTTAAATTTTGACTTAAGGGGTTAGTTTTGGGGGATGAAAACGGAAGTGAAAAGAAAAATTGCCAGGCCATCGAGTAGGGTGTCAAATGAAAGCTTGTGAGAACATGAGTTCAAAAATATATATGATGTAATATTTATGCACACTTTTCTTTGTAATATACTAGCCGTGCCCGCGGCTTCGCTCGCGTGGACTTGATTCACTACTATCGTCACTGCTTATTCCTTATGTTACCCAACGTAATAAAATATCTCCCATTATTTATCCTTATCTCCCATTATTTATCCTTATCTCCCAATATTTCTCCTTATTTCCCATTATCTCTACATAATTTCCATCATCTAGGCTTATCTCTACTCATCTCCCATTATTTCTCCTTATCTCCCATTATTTCTCCTTATCTCCATTATCTCACCTTATTTTGCATTATCTAGGCTTATCTCGAGTTATCTCCCATTATTTTTCCTTATCTCCCTTTATTTCTCCTTATCTCCCATTATCTCACCATAACTCCCATTATCTAGACATATCTCTGCTTATCTCCCATTATCTCTCCTTGTCTCCCATTATTTCTCCTTATCTCCCATTATCTCACCTTATCTCCCCTTATCTAGGCTTATATCGAATTATATAGAACATATGTATAAATTTATAAAAACACGTAAATCGGATAAGTGGTTCTCGAGTGATAAGCGCACTAACGGACAGACAGACAGACAGAGAGACGTTGCATTTTATATATTGTATTCTTTGCTACTGATATTGTTCCGTATTTAATGCTTTAGGGAGTGTATTGCAAGAGAACGCGCTAACGGCAAACTTTTGTCCGACTTGATTCACTATTATCGTCACTGCTTTTTCCTTATGTCACCTAATAAAATATATCCTATAACCTGGCCAGAGAACATACGTATGTTTAAAAAAAAGCACGTAAATCGGATAAGTGGTTCTCCAGTGATAAGCACACTAACGGACGGACAGACAGACAGACGGACAGAGAGACATTGCATTTTATATATATTATAGATATTCTCTGCTACATAATATTGTTCCATATTTAATGGTTTGGACTGTGTATTGCAAGGAAAACGCGCTCGCGGCAAACTTTGTCCGACTTCATTTACTATTATTGTCACTGCTCGTTCCTTATGCTACCTATCGTAATAAAATATAGCCTATAACCTGGCCGGAGAACATATGTATGTTTAAAAAAAAAAAAGTACGAAAGTCGGATAAGTGGTTCTCCAGTGATAAGCGCACTAACGGACAGACAGACAGAGATACGTTGCATTTTATATATATTATAGATGTAATAAAATATATACCTATAACCTGGTCAGAGAACATATGTATGAATTTAAAAAATCACGTAAATCGGATAAGTGGTTCTCGAGGGATAAGCGCATTAACGGACAGACAGACAGACAGACAAACATTGCATTTTATATATATTATAGATATAGATTATTATTATTATTATATAACCTGGCCAAAGAATATATGTATGAATTTAAAAAAAGACAGGTAAATCGGATAAGTGGTTCCCGCGTGATAAACGTACTAATGGACAGACAGACAGACAGAGAGACATTGCATTTTATATATATTATAGATTATAGGTTACAGATATTCTTTGCTACATAATATTGTTCCATATTTAATGGTTTAGGCTGTGTATTGCAAAGGCACGTGCTAGCGGCAAACTTATTTCCGACATCATTCACTATTTCACGTCACTGCTCATTCCTTATGCTACCTATCGTAATAAAATATAGCCTATAACCTGGCCAGAGAACATATGTATGTTTTAAAAAAAAAAGTACGTAAATCGGATAAGTGGTTCTTCCGTGATAGGCACACTACCGGACAGACAGACAGACAGACAGACAGACAGACAGACAGACAGACAGACAGACAGACAGACAGAGAGACGTTGCATTTTATATATATTATAGATTAAAAAACTGGCCAAAAATCTCAGTCCTCTATCTCGAAAAGTACTAGTCAAAAAAAAATTTTGAAAAAATTCTGGAATAGTCTAAATAAAGTATAGATTGGGCGAAAATTATCATTAGTGCATTAAATTTGATAGTTTTTCTGGTATAAAAAACTATGTGGCATGACAGAACAGTGAAGGTTTGGAAAGTGAGGAATTCAATCGGAACTTAAAAATACAAAATATCAGTACGCATTCGGTGCAATCAGTAATATCATGACGACTGGTGACCAGTGGAGAGGTACCGAAAACAAAATAATTTTATTGTATACAATTATTTGTGTATAATTAAACAAATATTTAGGTAAAGTCCATTTGTTTGGAGTTGATAGCACACAACATGGGTTATAAACATTAAAATATCACAAACCATAAGCGTCCGAAATTTCTCTACCAATTATTTGCATTTTTAGTTTTAATCACCTTTATTTTCTATCTCTATACAACAGTGCGACCTTTTTCTAAAAAATATTGTATTACAAGCCTTCTAAACTTTGCAATAAGCTATGTAAATCAACGCATTTCAAAGTTTGTTTTAATGAGTAAATGATATGAAACTAAAAATCTTATTTGTATGATAAAGGCCTAAATGAGTACAATTAACAATTCTTAAGAACCAGAAATCTACAGTCTTATAAAGCTTAATGATAATAGGTACAGGTGCCTAAGTACCTAAGTATGCAATAAAAATATTCTGTGTAAGTATAAATATAAAGCAAAAACCTGTAATATGCTTAGTTCAAAATCAGAACAGCGATGACTTCAACTTTCATTTCTTTATTTTTAAGATAATTTTATTTATTAAACACTAAAAGCGGGTTACGCTCGGACGGCTATGCTACCGACGAACCCTCATTTACATTTTATGACTCTATTGTATAGCAGAGGTTTTCTTCTTTTAAAAATAATTCAAAACAGGTAGCAAAATCCAGTAAAATGTATAAGAAATCTCTTTTTTTTGGGCGCACCCCACATGTATTTGCATCTGCAATGAGATAATTCTGCTATCAACTCCAAACAAATACACTTTAGTAAATATGTGTTTTAAACTTTTACTACTAAATTCTATATTGAGCCAGATCCATTTATTGGCTATTAGGTAGCCAATTTTTATTTTAAAGGAAATCACGCTACGGAACACTAATTGCGCAAGTCCAACTTGCACTTAACCAGTTATTAAACTAAAAAATGGCAAACGATCGAGGTATTGGCTTTTGATGTGTGAAGTACTTTAATAACAAGTAAGATTACATATGTATTGTTTATATCCTCATACTTATTTATTATCGCGATCGTAGTACAGTCTGCCAACTAAGACAGAAACCGCTTGTATTCTCGAAAAAATGTGTTTCGAGAACATTTTTTGTCATCAGTGTATTCTTTGGTGTGCTAACAACGGCGCAATTACCTTAGTAAGTTGTCCAATTGCCTCCTGCATCAATAATTACCTGGCATCTTCGAGGCTGTCGACGAGATTTTCTACATACTTTGCAAATTTTTCGAATCTTACGAGACAACTGAGTTAAAGTCCTCAGAGTCTTTTCTTTGAGTTTTCTCTTTACAAGGCACCAAACGTTTTCAATAGGGTTGGCGTCTGGCAAACGTGAGGGTCACTCTAGTATCTTATCGTGGGCCCAAGAGAACCGCTTCGCGACCTGATTTTCGCCCCAGCAACGGTTTCTTCAACGTGCTTCGAAATTTAACATCATGACCACGAAAATGGTCTCATGGGACACATTCAAGCCCGATTTTCTTAATTTTGTGTCTCCTTGACGCGTCAATTTCGGGTGCCGTGAAAACAAAGACACGATTCGTTTTTCGACTTTCGGAGTGACTTCGTTTACCGAGCCACGTTTTGGCAAGTCGTCGACATTTTTCGTCTCGTTAAAACAATTTATTCATTTCTTCACAAACGATACCGACTTTTTAATATATTTAGCGGCCGCAGAATGGGTTATTTTAGGCCCCTTTGGATAGGAATAAAGACTGCCTCGAACTGACACGTAAACAAGTGACTTATTTTTTATTTCACATGATTTCGGCGAAAGTTCGGAATCGACTGATATTTTTACTAAAATGCGTCGTAGACAAAGGTTCCCTCTACCCATTTTTTGTTAAATACTAGAGTCGCATCTACCAAAAATGAATTATCGCGGACACGTTCTTACTCGACAGACTGCATATGAAATAAAATCTCGTCATGACGTTTCTCATCATATCAGGGTCAAAAATATCAATATTAACAAAGTTCTTTTAAAAACTAGTTCCTTTTGGCATTATAGACCTACAAAAAACACATAAATAATAAAAAAATCTATAAGAGAGGAACTCGTTGGAATTCTTCCTAAGGTGAAACGCTCATTTGTGAAGAGTAGACCCGCAGGCGAGTGTCATTACACGATGAAAAGAAGTGAAAAAAAAAGTTAGGCAATAGCCGGGATCAAAAAAGAACTGTGTAGAATCCTATATAAGGATACGGGTAAAAAGAAGTTCAGCTGAAAAGTATTACTATAGAATTTCTGTGGAGTTTTTTCGACAAAGAGGGTTAAAACAAAGGCCGAATAATATAAAACCTTTTTCTTGTCATCCATAATGAAAACAGCGTCCATAGTATATGTATTTGAAAAAAAAATAATAGTCTGCCTTTCTTAGATATTCTTGGTAGTCAAAAGTCAGAAATGACTTTGGGCTACCCAATATACAGAAAGCTCACTCATCTATAATATATATAGTTTCGGAGAAAATCGGATGTGACATACAGACAGACAGACAGATAGACAGACAGACAGACAGAAAGACAGACAGACAGACACCGAAGTGATCTTATAAGTGTCCGTTAGTGCGCTTATCACTCGAGAACCACTTATCCGATTTATGTGCTTTTTTTTTAAACATACATATGTTCTCTGTCCAGGTTATAGGATATATTTTATTACGTTAGGTAAATTAAGGAATAAGCAGTGATGATAATAGTGAATCAAGTCGGAAAAAAGTTTGCCGCTAGCGCGTTCTCTTGCAATACACCGCCTAAACCATTAAATATGGAACAATATCATGTAGCAAAAAATATAATATATAAAATGCAACGTCTCTCAGTCTGTCTGTCTGTCTGTCCGTTAGTGCGCTTATAACTTGAGAACCACTTATCCGATTTACACGTTTTTTTTAATTCATACATTTGTTCTCTGGCTAGGTTATCTATAATCTGTAATATATATATAAAATATAATATTTCTCTATCTGTCTGTTTGTCTATCTGTAAGTGTGCTTATCACTCGAGAACCACTTATCCGATTTACGTGCCTTTTTTTTAAACGCACATATGTTCTCTAGTCAGGTTATAGGATATATTTTATTACGCTAGGTAACATAAGAAATAAGCAATGACGATAATAGTGAATCAAGTCGGAAAAAAAGTTTGCCGCTAGCGCTCTCTCTCTTGCAATACACCGCCTAAACCATTAAATACACAGGTTTACAAATTTTTAATTTGGAAAAATACCAAGAACGCCACATGCCTAGATAAGTTAATTGGGACCTCCTGAACACGAAAAACGCTATAATTTTTTTTTTTTAAGTACCGTTTTTTAGATAACGGTACTTTTGTGTTTTTCGGTGTATGGTCCCACTCAAACCCTTATGGAGCCCAACCGAAAAGTCCGATCGAGATAAATGTCATACCGTTGGAAAGGCAACTAAATGCCTTTTCCGGCGGTATACTATAAATTTCTATGTGACAAGAAGTGGCTGAGTTATAACACCTCAAAGTTCAAAATTTGCCTATTTTTTACGTTTTTTTTTTTTATTTTCAAAATTTTTCATTTTTATTTGTTTTTTTTTTCTACGTTATTGTAAAGATCTGGAATGTTTTATTTTTTTACCAAGTAGTTTATTTAATAACCAACATTTTAAACGTAATTTGAAAAAAAAGGATGAAAAATAAAGTTTTTATTAAGGATTTTGTGGAACGACAATATTTTCATTTTCATTGCTCACACGCTATATTCGGCGTCCATCAGAATTTGAATCACTGTATACGTTGGTAGCCCTGACACACGCTATATTCGGCGTCCATCAGAATTTGAATCACTGTATACGTTGGTAGCCCTGACACACGCTATATTCGGCGTCCATCAGAATTTGAATCACTGTATACGTTGGTAGCCCTGACACACGCTATATTCGGCGTCCATCAGAATTTGAATCTGATCACAGTAAACAGTTTGGCTTTGTACGTGCAAAAAATAAAATGTGTTCAATCGATCCCAACGAATTTTGTTATGTTTGTGGAGTTGTTGTGAAAAAGAAATCACAGCATTTGATGCGAAAAATGAATACGAAAAATTTATCTGAAGCCTATAAGAAGTATTTCGGCTTTCGACCTGCGTCTCTGGACAAACCGTGGACACCGAATAATGCATGTAACAACTACCGAACAATATTAAATAAAATTGGTAAGGGTCAAGAGTGTTTCTTCACATTTGGAAAGCCAATGCAATGGAGAAACCCGATCAGTCATACAACAGATTGTTATTTCTGTTTAACGGAAAAGGCTGTCGGACGTAGAATTGAACTAGTTTATCCAGTTGTTAGCTCGGTGACGCTGCCAGTGCCGCACTCAGTATCGTGCCCCAAACCGCAGCTGATTGTAGCAGAGCCCACAAAAAAATACGAAAAAGAACAACAATAAGTGATTCATCAGATGAGTGCAGTGAATCAGAAATGCAATCAAATAAGAAACCCCATTTACTTACTCAGGCCGAGCTTAATGATTTGTGCCGAGATTTGTATTTGCCGAAATCGAAATCTGAATTACTTGCATCGCGATTGCAACAGTGGGGATATTGTGCTCCTGAGACACGTGTTACATATTACCGTGATCGTAGCAAACAACTTGCAGTTTTTTTCGCAAAAAAAAAAAAACGGGAAACTTTTGTTTTTGTGCCTACATACGTGGTCTTTTCAATGCTCTCCAACAAAGTTATGACCCAGTGGAATGGCGTCTTTTTCTGGATGGAGGCAAGGATAGTTTGAAGGCAGTCTTGCTTCATAAAGGGAATACGAAACCATCAATTCCAATCGGATATGGAAAATACATAAAGGAAACATATGCAGCAATGAAAGAACTTCTCGCTCTCATACAATATGACCAACATCAATGGAAAGTTTGCTCTGATTTTAAATTAGTTGCCATACTATCTGGATTGCAAGGGGGCAATACGAAGTTTCCCTGTTTTCTATGTCTATGGGACAGACGTGACCGTCAGAATCACTACATCCGAAAAGTTTGGCCCGAACGAAGTGGGCGTACGCACGGAGAGTACAATATTAAAAATGACCCACTCATTCCTCAGGAGAAGATAATACTTCCTCCACTACATATTAAGCTTGGGTTATTTACAAATATTGTGAAAACGTTGCCAAAAGACAGTCTTGCCATGAATTACCTTAAACAAAAATTTCCGAGAGCCACAGCGAGCAAAATTGAAGCTGGTATATTTGATGGACCTCAAATTCGGGCTCTGTACGGTGACCAAGCATTTAATGAGTGTTTAGGTCCAGCTCATTTGGAGGCATGGGAAGCATTCCAGGACATCGTTTACAACTTTTTGGGAAACTACAGAAGTCCTGATTACGCTGAGAAGATCGATACATTACTGCAAAAATTCAATGCCATTGGTAAGCGTTGAGTGAAAGCATGTATATCAAAAAGGCCGTTATCATTTGAAAATTATTTGAAATTTATTCTTTTTAACTTTTAGGTTCAAATATGACACCTAAACTACACTTTTTATTCAGTCATTTGGATATTTTCCCCATGAACTTGGGATCCGAAAGTGATGAGCAGGGTGAAAGATTTCACCAGGAAATGCAAGAAATCGAGAGACGTTACAAGGGCTGGTGGGATGAACAAATGATGGCAGACTATTGTTGGTTCCTCATTCGCGAAGATACATCCGAAAAAAAAACGGAAAAAATTCAAGTCACTCGTCATTTTAATTTAAATTTTTTTAATTTACGCCGAATATAGCGTGTGAGCAATGAAAATGAAAATATTGTCGTTCCACAAAATCCTTAATAAAAACTTTATTTTTCATCCTTTTTTTTTCAAATTACGTTTAAAATGTTGGTTATTAAATAAACTACTTGGTAAAAAAATAAAACATTCCAGATCTTTACAATAACGTAGAAAAAAAACCAAATAAAAATGAAAAATTTTGAAAAAAAAAACGTAAAAAATAGGCAAATTTTGAACTTTGAGGTGTTTTATAACTCAGCCACTTCTTGTCACATAGAAATTTATAGTATACCGCCGGAAAAGGCATTTAGTTGCCTTTCCAACGGTATGACATTTATCTCGATCGGACTTTTCGGTTGGGTTCCATAAGGGTTTGAGTGGGACCATACACCGAAAAACACAAAAGTACCGTTATCTAAAAAACGGTACTTAAAAAAAAAAAATTATAGCGTTTTTCGTGTTCAGGAGGTCCCAATTAACTTATCTAGGCATGTGGCATCTTGGTATTTTTTGGCTGTAAACCAGTGATATGAAACAATATCATCTAGTAAAGAATATAATATATAAAATAACTTGAGAACCACTTATCCGATTTACACGTTTTTTTTTTAATTCATACATTTGTTCTCTGGCTAGGTTATCTAAAATCTGTAATATATATAAAATACAACATCTCTCTATCTGCCTGTTTGTCTATCTGTATGTACGTGGCCAGGCCAAATATACTTAAATAAATTAATAAATAAGTATACCGACCTGCAGGATTGAACCCTCGACCTTCTGCATCATAAGCAAGCAAGGTACTACGCTACGAAGCCACAGGCAACCACTATGACTGTTGGTAACCGTGATTCTTGTAACGGTTGTGTTGAAAGCTTCAACCAGATGCACTGCGCAGTTGTTTATTGCAAGCTATCGTAAGTGATCGGTGTTACACATTTCGTAAAAACAGATAAACCGAGCATCAGACAGTGACAAAACATTTTTATTTAAAAAAGTAGATTGTAGCCCAAATAGAAACAGAATTGAAGAAAGTTTATGGGGATTCTGTACCAGCACTGAAGACCATTAATCGTGTTTGAGAACGTTGCAACGCAATCCGAAGGACTTCAGGTATTGTTTGGCGACTGTAGACAAAACGTAAATCCACCATTATATCCCGGAGACAAAACGACAATGAAATTTTATTGGTGGAAAAATGAAGGAAACTGTTTTTTGGGATATCATCATGATTAACCATTTGGAAAATAGTAACACAGTGACTGGCTCTTATTGCCTAACTTTCTTGGATAGTGGATAGTTTGCATAGTGAGTTGAAGCAGAAGCGACCAAGATTAGCTCGCAAAAAAGTGTTGCAAAATTTATTTATACAGTGTGTCACAAAAAGTTTTATACAAATGGAGAAAAAGTTTATCTTACATATTACAAAAAAAATTATTCTTGATAAAAAGTTCTGCATCATATGGAAATCCATAATCAAGCATCAAAAGTTTAAAATATTTGATGGTATACAGGGAAAATAAAAAATAATGATTATAATGAAGAGTAAAGTGTGTTTAAATTTAAATACAGAGCAAAATATTAATTGAGAATGTTAATAGGTACTAAAAAATTATGCTCACGTTTAAATTTGTGGTCTTCCTAGTCAAAAATTCAAAAAAACTCCAGTAAACACGTCAGTAATTGTTCGAATATTTATTGCATAAGAGAAAACGAAATCACTACCAATTTTAGGCTGAAAATAAATGAACATATCTTTGGAAATACCTAACAACTGTCAGTAAACTTAGTTCCTGTTAATATTTTTTATTTTCCATGTATACCATCAAATATTTTAAACTTTTGATGCTTGATTATAGATTTCCATGTGATGCAGAACAATTTTTCTTATAATATGTAAGATAAACTTTTTCTTCATTTGTATAAAACTTTTTGGAACACCCTGTATGTGTATATTATTTATTGGGTATTTATTATTATACACACAGGCCACACAGGCCAACGATAAAAAAACTTTTTTTTTTTAATAATTTTATCTGATTCCTATGTTGTTTGGTGTGCTGAGTTCGAAAAGGTTACGACTCCAGAAAATCATTGATGATAATAAAAAAGTCGTATCACCCACGAAACAATTTTTTCTTTTGGGATTTCACAAGGGATAATCACATTTTAATATTCAAAATGTAAAAATTTGAAGAAATGTTTTTTTTTATCATTCGAAAGTTATTAAGTCGGCAATAAAATCAGAATTTTATAAGGTTGGCAGTAAAATCAAATGTTATTAGGTTGGCAGTTCCGATAAATGTCACAGCTGTTTGTTTTCTTCCAGTTAATATAACCAGAATGGCATTGCAGTGTTTAACCCATGTGCTTTAATTCACACTCAAAGTATGGCTAAGCGTGGTTGCAAAAACTCTCCCAACACTTTTTGTTATATATGTGGTGAGTTTGTAGTTAAAGACATCAAAGAAACATTGCTGACTTTGTAAAAAAAGTATACTTTCGGTTCATGGAGTCACAACTCCGTGGCCACACGGTTCATGGACTGATAAATTCTCCATTTTGCCCAAATTTCAATCGGGATTTAGACCAGGTCATAGCTGTGAGACACCCCTTTTGGAAGTAATTGATGACATACTCAGGGGCATCGATGGAGGGTGCTTAGCAGTTTTGACCCTCATTGATTTTTCTAAGGCCTTTGATACAATAAGTCACAGCCTTCTTTGTTCTATACTAACATACATTGGTCTCAGTAACAACAGTTTGAAATTATTGCAAAGTTTTTTAAGTAATCGAAGTCAATCAGTGCGAGTCGCCGGTATTGAGTCGAGACCTTTACCAATCACCTGTGGTGTCCCACAAGGTTCCATCTTGTATGCCGACGATACGCAGCTTTATCACATATGTCGTCCTAACGAGATTCACAGATGCGTCAGAGAAATCAATGATTATCTGGTGGGGCTAGTTTCTGCTGCCAGTGACCACTCCTTATCAATTAATACAAAAAAAAAGTACAGTCATGGTTTTTGGTACTCAGAGGCTCAGAAGCAGTTGCTTACCACATATTAATATTAAAATCAACGGGGAAGTGTTACGGATTGATGACAAATGTAGAAATTTAGGCCTTACTATGGACTACAATTTGAGGTATAGATCGCATGTGAGCATAGTTATACGTAGGGCGTACTTTAATTTGAAGATGATTTACAATTCTAGGGACTATTTAAATCAAAAATTGAAAACTATATTGTGTGAGTCTCTGGTATTGTCCAGATTAAATTTTTGTGATGCTATATATGGATTTTCAATAGACTCATCCGATAGACGACGTATCCAAGTTCTTCAAAATTCATGTTTGCGTCTAATATTTGGTATTCGTAAAAGGAATCACATAACACACAAATTGTTTGAATTGGGATGGTTAAATATGAATGATAGACGTTGTTTGCATGCGGCTTGTTTATTCCACAAAATTGTCTTAACGGGCGTTCCCTCCTACCTACATAGAAAAATTACCTTTAGATCAGATGTTCATAATTTGAATGTCCGTTTTCGAGGTCGCCTTACGCCTCCGGCTCACAAAACTGAAAAATTTAGATCGTCCTTCTCTTTTCAAATAGCTAAGATTTATAACTCAATTCCAGAAAATATAAAACTATTAGTCCTAGGTCATTCAAGGCGGCGTATAGGAGGATTTTGTTAAATATATAAAGATATAGTACTTATTTATGTAAATTTTCCTTCAGAAAGGAATATCACTAGCTCTTGAGTGTATCTGTGCTCTATATGAATTCTATTGTTTATCTCGGATATGTTGGGGTGACTCGCCTGTCTGTTTAACAATTTAATTTATATCAAGGTTTTTTTTTTGTTTGCTCTAGTTGTGTCATGAGCCATTCTCTATTTTCTTTGTCTTTTTTTTTTCTTTTTTCCTAACACTTACAACATTACACAGTTTTATTAAGATACTAGCACAGTTTAATATATAAATATTGTATTCTATAAACTTTAGTATTAGGATGCTTAAGGTAAAGAACAAGGGGAATGTTTGTACCTTCGTGGTCTTACATTCCCAGCTGACCTTCGGCATTTTCCAATTTAATGTAGCATTTTGTTTATTTAGTTTATGATGTTTTATTTTGTCTTTCATAATTGGAAATAAAGACCATATTTATTTATTTATTTTTATTTTATTTACCATTATAGAACAAGAAATCAACAATTTGCTCAGTTTTTCAAGCAGGAAGAGGATTCGGTTTACTGCCATTATATTGATAGTCTAATGAACGAATTTGGCATTAAGTACAAGAAGGAAGATTGGAGGTTTTTTATAGACTCATCAAAAACTAGTTTAAAAGGTGTTCTGTTACACAACGGAAATACTTATGCTTCACTGCCTGGTGCTCATTCAGTCCATATGAAGGAAACTTACGAAAATCTTAACATGATTTTACAGAAAATTAACTCTTCAGCTCACGACTGGATGCTATGTGGAGATTTAAAAGTTGTCTTCATGATCCTTGGTCAACAAAAGAGATTTACAAAATTTCCATGTTTTATATATGAGTGGGACAGCAGGGCAAGCGATCAACATTGATCCAAAAAACAATGGCCCGTAAGAAAAACTTTAACACCTGGCGAAAAGAACATTTTGCATGAAACTTTAGTAGACCCAAAAAAGATTCTTCTACCACCACTACACATCAAGTTAGGCTTAATGAAACAATTTGTGAAACCTTTGCCTAAAGATGGTGAATGTTTTAAATATTTGTGTAAAAGATTTCCTCATTTATCAGAAGCCAAACTGAAAGAAGGGCCTGATATTCGTAAAATAATGTTCGCTTCCAACTTTGAAGCAAGGATGATTACAAAGGAAAAGGGGGCTTGGATATATTTAAAAAAGTTGTGACTAAGTTTTTGGGCAATGTGAAAGAACCTAACTATAAACTTATCGTAGCTAATATGATGGACAAGTTTAAAAATCTGGGTTGTCTGATGAGCCTTAAAGTCCACTTCTTGCACAACCATCTTGACTTTTTTCCTAAAAACTTAGGCGATGTGAGTGAAGAGCTGGGGGAATGGGTTCCATCAGGACATAAGGGAGATGGAGAAACGGTACCAGGGACGGTGGAATATCAACATGATGGGTGATTACTGTTGGTCACTTCATAGAGAACAACAAAATGCATCACATCGGAGAAAAAGCTATACAAGAAACTTCACAGAGAAAAGGGAAAGGAAATACAAAAAAATAAGCACCTAAAATATTCGCATTGAAGTGAAATATATTTATCGTGAGTAAAAATTGTAGCCTAACCAAATAAAAGTACGGTTTAAGTTTTTATTTTTTATGTATCGAATTTTCCCTATTTTGAAATTTAATCGATGTCATATTGTGAGAGAACTGTGGGTGATACAAAAAAACAGATACGGTTTCAGCACCCAAAAATACATAACACTTAGATGTATTGGTTTAAAAAGTTTTTACAAATATTTTTTTTGTTGGCCTGTGTAATCTTTTACCTAAAAATAATTTAAATCCAGTCCAGTGTTTAGACTGAAAAAAAATCGTGCGAAATGAGCAAACTCAGTAATACAAAAGTTCATACCGGGATCAAAACTGTAGCCTAGCACTAGCATTTATCTAGTTATATACGAGGGTTGTATGAGAAGACCTGGCCTCGGTCAGAGGTGGTGCTATTACTATTTAAAAAATTATGTTTTTCGTAAACATAACCTTTTACAAGAATCCTGTCAAATTTTCAAGTCGCTGCGTGATTTAGTTTGTGAGTGGCAGCCATGTAAATAAAACAACTTTTGTGATTTTACAATAGTGGAAAAAATTGAATATCGAGCAGTGATAAAATATTTGTTTTTGAAAAAGAAAACGAACGATGAGATAAAAGCGGAACTCAGCGAAGTTTACGAGGACTCTGCACATTCGTTATCGACCATAAAATATTGGAAAACCGAATTCAAACGCGGCCGTACAAGTATGTTTGATGAAGAACGTCCAGGTCATCCAAATGAGGCCACCACAACCGAAATGATTGAAAAAATCGATGATATAGTGATAAATGACCGGACAGTGAAAGTTCATGAGATTGCTGAGACTGTGGATAACTCAATTGAACGGATGCAGAACATTTTAACAACCTCATTTGGATATAAGAAAGCTTTCCGCAAAATGGGTGCCGCGATTGCATATAATTGACAACAAACACGCACATGTGTCAACTACAAAAGAATGTTTGACAATCTTAAAGGACAATGGGAATAATTTTTGATTCATAACTTTTGAGGAAACATGGATTCATCACAATACACCAGAGATCAAAGAACAGTCCAAACAGTGGGTTTTCCATGGTGAACCGGCGCCAAAGAAGGCCAAGGTGGCTTTATCGGCCAACAAAGTTAGGACCACAGTGTTTTGGAATGCACGCGACGTAATCCTCGTCGATTACCTTGAAAAGGGCAAAACGATTGTTGGAGAGTATTATGTCAACTTACTGGATCGTTTTAATCATGCTGTGAAAGAAAAACGTCTGCATTTGGAGAAGAAAAAAAAAATTCTTTTAAGACAATGCACGCGTGTACACTTGTGTTATCGCCATGATAAAATTCCGGATTGCTTTCGTATCCACTATATTCGCCAGATTTAGCCCCCAGCTATTATTTCCTATTTCCGAATATGAAAAAATGGTCCAGCGGAAAAGATTTCGCTCAAACGATGAGGTGATTTCTGAAACAAATGCCTATTTTGAAGGGTTGGAGAAATAGTTTTTAGATGGAAAACCAAAGATAGAGAAACGTTGGACTATGTGTATCGAGCTAAAATGTTGAAAAATTAAATAAATTTTACACATAAAAATATTTTTTCTTGTCAAGGCCATGTACTTATCATACAAACCTCGTATAAGGGATTAGATCCAACATGCTGTAGCAAGTTGGTAAAAATGATTGATTTACTTTTGGCCTGCATTGACAAATATATAGAGAGTTTATAAGACGTAAGCTTTTTCCGCGAACTCTATATCTTTATAACATTTGTCATTTATAGCGTTTTATGAGTCCCAAGTTTATAATTGGTATGCAAGTATGTTTATGCGTGGTAAGTCACACCTACTTTAAATGACTGTGGAAAAATTATGCATGCAGTGCACATCTGCAGCTGCATACGTATAAAAATACATAATGACACACACGTACGACAGGTAAAATAACCGGTCAAGTGCAAGTTGAACTTGCGCAATTAGTCTTCCGTACGTTGATTGCTTCTGAAATAAAAATTTTTGTTACGGAGGTATAAAATGATCAGTGACTTTACAAAACACACCACAAATGAGTTTTCAACAAAGTTTATTTCCAGTCTTTACTGAAAACTGATGACCTTGATTTTTTTTTTTTTTTTTATATATCAGATAAATTATTGAAGGTAATGCACTCGTGATGATTTTCGTTCAATGTACACCCCGTGGAGAATATTCCAGAATTTTTTTCAAAATTTTGGAACAATACTTTTCGAGATAGAGCGATGACAGCGATTTTTTCAAAATAATACAAAGAAAAGTGTGCGCATATAAGACATTATATATATTTTTGGACTCGTGTTTTTACAAGCTTTCATTTGACACCCCACTCGATGTCCTAGTAAAAATTTTCCCTCCCAAAACTCACCCCTTAAGTCAAAATTTAACTTTCAAAACTACACAGCTCTGATGAGGCCCTCAATTTCTATATTAATACCAAATTTCAACTTTCTAGGCCAAATATAGTTTCGGAGAAAATCGGGTGTGACAGACGGACAGACAGACAGACAGACAGACAGACACAAAAGTGATCTTATAAAGTGTTCCGTTCGGAACACTAAAAATTAAACAGTATTTTATTTTAGGGTGATGTTATTTATCTATAATATATATAAAATGCAACGTCTCTCTGTCTGTCTGTCTGTCTGTCCGTTAGTGCGCCTATCACTGAAAAACCTTATCCGATTTACGTACTTTTTTTTTTAAAACATACATATGTTCTCTGGCCAGGTTATAGGCTATATTTTATTACGATAGGTAGCATAAGGAATGAGCAGTGACGTAAAATAGTGAATGATGTCAGAAATAAGTTTGCCGCTAGCGCGTGCCTTTGCAATACACAGCCTAAACCATTAAATATGGAACAATATTATGTAGTAAAGAATATCTGTAATGTTAATCTATAATATATATAAAATGCAATGTCTCTCTGTTTGTCTGTCTGTCCATTAGTGCGTTTATCACGCGGGAACCACTTATCCGATTTACCTGTCTTTTTTTAAATTCTGCATTAGCCAGGTTATATAATAATAATAATAATCTATATCTATAATATATATAAAACGCAATGTTTGTCTGTCTGTCTGTCTGTCCGTTAATGCGCTTATCCCTCAAGAACCACTTATCCGATTTACGTGATTTTTTAAATTCATACATATGTTCTCTGACCAGGTTATAGGTATATATTTTATTACATCTATAATATATATAAAAATGCAACGTATTCGTCTGTCTGTCTGTCCGTTAGTGCGCTTATCACTGGAGAACCACTTATCCGATTTTCGTACTTTTTTTTTTTTAAAACATACATATGTTCTCCGGCCAGGTTATAGGCTATATTTTATTACGATAGGTAGCATAAGGAATGAGCAGTGACTATAATAGGAAATGAAGTCGGACAAAGTTTGCCGCTAGCGCGTTCTCTTGCAATACACAGTCCAAACCATTAAATATGGAACAATATTATGTAGGAGAGAATATCTATAATATATATAAAATGCAATGTCTCTCTGTCCGTCTGTCTGTCTGTCTGTCCGTCCGTTAGTGTGCTTATCACTGGAGAACTACTTATCCGATTTACGTGATTTTTTTTTAACCATACGTATGTTCTCTGGTCAGGTTATAGAATATATTTTATTAGGTGATATAAGAAATAAGCAGTGACGATAATAGTGAATTAAGTCGGAGAAAAGTTTGCCGCTAGCGCGTTCCTTGCAATACACTCCCTAAAGCATTAAATATGGAACAATATCATGTAGCAAAGAATACAATATATATAAAATTGCAACGTCTCTCTGTCTGTCTGTCTGTCCGTTAGTGCGCTTATCACTCGAGAACCACTTCTCCGATTTACGTGTTTTTATAAATTTATACATATGTTCTATATAATTCGATATAAGCCTAGATAATGGGAGATAAGGTGAGATAATGGGAGATAAGGAGAAATAATGGGAGATAAGTCGAGATAAGCCTCGAGAATGGGAGATAAGGTGAGATAATGGGAGATAAGTATAAATAATGGGAGATAAGGAGAGATAATGGGAGATAAGCAGAGATAAGTCTAGATAATGGGAGTTATGGTGAGATAATGGGAGATAAGGAGAAATAATGGAAGATAAGGAGAAATAATGGGAGATAAGTCGAGATAAGCCTAGATAATGGGAAATAAGGTGAGATAATGGGAGATAAGGAGAAATAATGGGAGATAAGGAGAAATAATGGAGATAAGGAAATAATGGGAGATGAGCAGAGATAAGCCTAGATAATGGAAATTATGTAGAGATAATGGGAAATAAGGAGAAATATTGGGAGATAAGGAGAAATAATGGGAGATATTTTATTACGTTGGGTAACATAAGGAATAAGCAGTGACGATAGTAGTGAATCAAGTCCACGCGAGCGGAGCCGCGGGCCCGGCTAGTTTATAATAAAGATATTATTGGATATAAAGACGACATTCATCTAGCAAAAGCTGCCGACAAGAAGTAGTGAAATAACACGTAGGCTGAAAAATTTTTGGTCTGACATATAGATGTCGCTCTTTTCAAAAAAACCATATGATTTTAGGAAGTACCAACCTTCAAACGATACGTGTCAAAATTTCATGACATTTCGACGATTAGTTTACAAATTACAGTGATTTTAGTGACGCTACTTTTGATATTTTTAAAACAATGGAAAAAATCGAATTTCGTGTGTTGATTAAACACTGTTTTTTGTTGGGAAAAAATACCGTTCAAGCAAAGCAATGGCTTGATAAGGGTTACGGGGACTCTGCCCCTGGAAAATCACTCATCATTTACTGGTATGCTGAATTTAAATGCAGTCGTACAGATACAAATGATGCTGAACGCCCAAATGAGGTGGTTAGATCGAAAACCTAAAAAAAATCACAAAATTGTTTTGGATGATCCTAACATGAAATTGCGTGAGATAGCTGACACCCTAAATATAATAAAAGAGTTGGTCATATTTTGCGCATGGAATAATTTTCGTTGACTTATACTGAGAAGGGAAAACCTATCAATCAAAGTTATTGGTGCGTTTGAAGGTAGAAATCGTAAAAAAACGGCCCCAAATGTACAAGAAAAAAGTGCTCTTTCATCAAGACAATGCACCGTGTCACAAGTTAAATGGTTACGATGGCACAATTGCATGAATTGAAGTTCGAATTGCTTCCTCATCCCCCGTATTCTCCAGATTTGGCAGCCCTCAAAAAAAGGCTCGCGGAAAAGAGATTTGGCTCCAATGAAAAAGGTATCGCCAAAACTGAGGTCTATTTTGAAGGCAAAGACAAATTCTTCTACAAGAAAGGTATAGAAATGTTAGAAAAGCGTTGGATTGATTCTATAGCTCTTAAAGGAGACTATATTGATGAATAATGTCGCATTTTGCAAAAAAAATGTGTTTTAAGTAGCAAGACAAAAAACTTTTCAGCCTATGTGTTAGATCTAGCAAAAACTGCCGACAAGAAGTAGTCAAATTTATAAAAACTAACAATGAAGGATAAATGAAAATATATTTATATTTTGTTTAATTAATCGAAATAATTAATTTTGCAAGTTGCGACTCATATTACATACAGTCTGTCAAGTAAGAACGTGTCCTCGATTATTCATTTTTGATAGATGCGATTCTAGCGATTCAACCAAAAATCGGTAGACGGAACATTTATCTACGACGCCAACGTATTTTAGTAAAAGTAT
Source organism: Pachyrhynchus sulphureomaculatus (assembly GCA_019049505.1). NCBI lineage: Eukaryota > Metazoa > Arthropoda > Insecta > Coleoptera > Curculionidae > Pachyrhynchus > Pachyrhynchus sulphureomaculatus. The sequence continues at coordinate 220,999,008 of CM032447.1, read as the reverse complement.
CAGTCAATTCCGAACTTTCGTCGAAATCAAGTAAAATTCAAAATGAGTCACTCGTTTGCGCGTCGTTTCGAGGCAGCCTTCTTTGTTCCCATCCAAAAGGGCTTAAAATGTGACATTCCGCAGCCGCTAAATATATTAAAAAGTCGGTATCATTTGTGAAGAAGTAGATAAACCGTTTTTACGAGACGAAAAATGTCAACGACTTACCAAAACGTGGCTCGGTAGGCAAAGTCATTCCGAAAGTCAAAAAACGAATCATGTCTTTGTTTTTACGGGACCCGAAATTGACGCTGCAACAAGGAGCGGCAAAATTAAGAAAATGAGGTTTGAATGTGTCCCATGAGACCATTTGACAATATCTTCGTGCTCAATATGACAAATTCCGAAGCACAATGAAGAAATCTTTGCTGGGCGAAAATCATGTCGTGAAGGGGCTCGCTTGGGAACACGATAAGATAGGGGAGCTAGGGGCTTGTTGTAACAGGGGTAACTAGTAACACGCAATTTTTACTGGGAATCTGAACTGTATAAACCCATATTTTTTGCTCAATATAATTCTTATGTCATTTGACATCACGTCGTCATAGCCAGTGTCCCGCCCGGCGGCGCAGCGTTACTTAACCAACGTGCTTCACGTTGGTTAAGTAACGTAAAATATGGATTTCGTAAGATTTGGCTTTTCGTGTTCATAAATAAATAATTTAAAACTTTTAGTTTTGCATATAGTTCCAAAATGTACTTAGTTTTAATATTCTTTAAAAAGTTTCATGTTTAGCGACATAATTTTATGAAATTTTTGTTAAATGTAGAAAATTCTGGTACGGGGCTTGTTGTAATAATATCTTGGGGCACATTGTAACATGTTATCCGGCATATAACCTTTCAATGCCGATAACTTTCAAGACGGTAACTTTGCACTATCCTATGTCACTGATCGTCCAAATCCTATTAAAATGACAGAATAATTTAACGTTGGACCTTGAAAATCCAGAATTATTACATTCTGTTCCCGAACTGGAGATAAGCACTTCTGAATTATACGTGACATTAAACTGCAAAAGAATCAACTCCAAGATGTTTTGTTCAGGTTTGGTGTTCCAAAGGCTCCACCGCGGAAACAAACAACGCATAGCAGACGCAAAAGAAAATCTACTGTTTTAACTGATACACCTGCAAAGGAAGCTTTAAGAAAAGTATATGAAGAAAAAATGACAAAGAGACAGAAAAAAAGATGGTAAAGATGGATCAAAAGGAAAAGGAAAGGGGAAAGGAAAGGGGAAAGGAAAAGGCAAGGGCAAATCAACAAAAAAGAAAGATGATAAAGAAAAAGTTGAAAAAAGAATTTTGAGAGTCTGATTCAGAACCTGAAACTACCATTGTCTAGTTTGCTATAAGCCTGTAGCAATTCTGATAAAGAGGAATGGGTAGAATGTATATCATGTAAAATGTGTGGCACATGTGAAATGTGTGATACTTTGATGAAGACTGAATTACGTATTATGTATCTTCTATTTTTCGACGGGCTGATTATTTTTTTAGATACTGATTATTTTTTTAGATACTTGTAGTGCGTTAAGTAAATGAATGTGAAACAATGTGCCATGTTGATTATAAATATAGTTTATCTAACTAAGAAATTAGTTAAACACTTAAATCTGTAATGTTGATGGTTTTTATAGAAGTATGTTTTAGTTCCACTGATGAAAACAATCTGTGTCATATTACAGATAATGTAAAATGTTTGATATGTTGGTTTGAAAAATAACAAAATTAAAGCTCAAATATGTATCAAAATTTACTTTATTTTTACTGTTACTACCTGCCCCATGGCTATTACATCTACCCCCTTAAAGACGAGGCAGTTGTACCAACGGTCTTTTTTTAACTAAATGTCTGGTCTGAAATATATATTAATAATTTTTGAAGTTACTCCTTCCTATATTAGAGGAATAGGTTATCGCCAGACGTTCTTTCTGTCGGACTATGTTAAAAATGCCCCGTGATAGTTCAGCATACAGATTTTTTATTTTGTTGATTAATAATTAAATTAAAAACAGCAATATTTTTTCTAAAAATTGTTACAAGCCCCTCGCTACTAGAGTGGTCCTTACAATCGCCGGACGCCAGCCCTATTGAAAACGTTTGGTCCCTTGTAAATAGAAAGCTCAGAGAAAAGACTCTGAGGACTTTAACTTAATTGTCTCGCGAGATTCAAAAAATTTGCAGCATACTTCGAAGAAGCCAGGCGATTATTGATGCAGGAGGCGATTGGACAACTTACTAAGATAATTTGGGCGTTGTTATCACACCAAAGAATACACTGATGGCAAAAAATGTTCTCGAAACACATTTTTTCAAGAATACGAGCGGCCACGTTCTTATTAAACAGACTGTATGAAGATTCTTAAATTATTCAAAATATATTTTATTCAATTACGTGCTAACCATCGCAATCTGATTGGGCGGTCGGTAATCGAATTGTCGACGATCTTTATCGGCGCTGATTGAGTTACAATCGCCAATTCATTTACATTACAAATTGCTGTTAAATTGCGGTCCTTTATTGTTAACCACTAAATTATTGGTCTGCTTAAAATTGAGGACATTACCCTTAATATTTCATTATTCATTTATTTTAAATTTAAAAAGGTATTAAAAAATTTACATATTTTGCAATGGCTAACCTAATATTTGTAAATATATATAAAAAAAAACTGTTGTCGAATAACACCACTGCGAAAAAATATATTTTCTTATAAGTATTGTTGGAAGTATTTCTTGTAATAAAAGATTAAACTTAGAACAAATTCTTTGTTGTGTACGTTTCGACGTAATTTTACCAACACATCAATAAAATGAGTGCGGTCAGTGACCGACAACGTGTAGGATATCACGCGAGTGTCGCGTTGTGAAATGTAAACCAGTTGACGCCCGTGGATAGGTAAAAAAAAACGAATAAAAGCGACACCAGAACGTGCGTTTTATTTATTGAAACGGCTTTTTTATGTTATTGTTAAGTATGCAATATTACAAAAACTACCGATTATTAGTGTACGTGAAATATTTCAGCTTTGATTAGTTAATATGTATATGTTATTTTCTTCGGCAAATAATTGTTCTTAAAAGCATTGTACTTAAAATATGGTTTATTTCTGTGGTTTTAGATGCTTTTTTAAACTAAGAAAAGTAAAAATCTTCAAATTTTATCTACAATCACAGATAAAATAAACTTCCAATGTGAATGGTGACCAACGGATAGGTACCGAGACAAAATAATTTTATTTTATTTGTTTATAATTAGACAAAATGGTGAAATATTAACATATCTACATCACAATTTATCTTTGCTTGATTGTAAATATTAAATGTTAAGTAACTTTTTTACTATACTCTATTTATTTGAAACTGATAGTAATAAAAATGCCAGTGGACTGACCGGCGGTCCTATAATAGAGGCGCGTTATCTATTTCAAGGTATTTTTCAGGCCACAATGCACTTTTGTAACGAAGTTTTATCGCCGATCAAATAATTTTATTTATATACCTTCTTGTTGCTCCAATTATAAATACATATTTAGAGCAGCATGCCCATGTGTCAAGCTAATTAGTGACAAGTCATTTAGAGTCTTAACAAAATATCTTCTCCAGCGAAACGCCAAAAGTTCTGGCAGCTAACTGATAATGAAAAGCGTATAGTTAAAAATGTATTTCACTACGTTAAAAACAATTAGAATTGTGATTTAAATGTGGACGATTGTGTGACAAAATATTCCTTAATGACCGGAGTTGCTAAAGTCACAGTTTACAGAATTTTAAGAAAAGAAAAGGAGGGGGATATAGACTCTCCAAAAAAGAGACTAAGCAGAAAAGAACTTCAGCTAACAGACATCACAAAACAAATAATACGGCGTACTGTCCATGACTTTTGGTTTTGTAGACGGATGAAGGTCTTTAAACATTTGTATCCAAGAAAACAGGAGATTATCACAAAGACACGAGATCCAATGTATTTGAAGATTGGTTTTTGAAAGTGATGCCACCAGACGGCCCTATTATTGTAATGGATAACGCAAGCTATCATTCTAAAAAATTCGAGTTCCAACCTTGGGTTGGCTGAAAAAAGGACATCCAATCTTGGAAGGGATTTTAACCTTGGGCTGGGTTGGCTGAAAAAGGACATCCAGTAATTTTAGATGACCTAGAAAAATATTTCATTTCCAAAAAACAGCATTATGAGAGAATTATTAGAATTTGTAAAGCTTAAAGTTCTCAGAAATATACACAGGTACACAAGTTTTGTTATGGATGAAATGGCAAAAAAACCTAATATTACTGTTTATCGGCTGTCGCCATATCATTGCCAGTTCAATCCGATAGAACTTATATGGGCATAGCAGACGCAAAAGAAAATCTACTGTTTTAACTGATACACCTGAAAAGTAAACTTTAAGAAAAGAATATGAAGAAAAAATGACAAAGAGTCAGAAAAAAGATGGTAAAGATGGATCAAAAGGAAAAGGAATGGGGGAAGGAAAAGGAAAAGGCAAGGGCAAATCAACAAAAAAGAAAGATGACAAAGAAAAAGGTGAAAAAAGAATTGTGAGGTCTGATTTAGAACCTGAAACTGAGGAGTGGCATTGTCTAGTTTGCTGTGAAGCCTATAACAATTCTGATAAAGAGGTTAAAGGTGAAGTTGCTAAGAACAATACGATCTATAAATTTGTAGATGTACAAAAACTTTTTCGGAATTCTATATTTAATCTTTCCACAGAAAATTGGCGAAAATGCGTCGAGCATGTTTGAGGGTGGAAGATATGGACTGTGGACATGACAGTGGATGTCATTGTTGAACCTTTAATTATACGTGTAAATTCAAATGAGTCGGACAGTAATAGTTTTTCAAGCATGTCGAAGATTGCTAATACTCTTTTTTTATTGTTGTTTGACTACCTCATTTTTTTTGATTAATAATGTTTTACTATAAAATGTTATTTTTTTCTAATAAATGTTTAAACATTATAAAATTGTTTCATTCATACTATTCGCAAATAATATGTATACATGCAGACGCATCACCACTGGCCAGAACTATTTCAGAAAATTTAGTCCCGAACAACAAAAAAGGGTCGTTTTCCTATTGTATTCAAACATAACAGATTTTGAAATAAATGTTACCAGGTGTACAAGTATGAAATGCATATTTTTAGACAACAGATGGTGCACCGATGCAGTTTATGCTATAAAGATTTGACACTGCGCCCATTTTGTGTCCTCAACAAGTGTTAGACGAGCACGATGATAAATTGGAAGAGTGTAAATGCATAGTGTATGTGGGGTTGGTTCAATATGTCGAAATTTATACCGAATAAAGAGCATTCACGGACAGCATTAATTTTTTGTTTTCATTTGAAAAAAACTGCTGTTGAATCATACCGAATTACTTCGAGAAGCTTATAGTGAACATACGTGTGTGAACGATGGTTTCGGCGTTTCAAAAGTGGTGACTTCGATGTTGCAGACAAGGAACGTGGCCAATCGCCAAAAAATACGAAGAACGATTTCGCAAACACAAAACGACTCGTCGAGCAATTGGGCCGTTGTTAGTCAACAAGCTGTTTCCAATCGGCTACCGACAGATATGGGAAGATTCAGAAGACCGATATATGGGTACCACATGAGTGGAAAGACAGGAAAATGGAAAAGCGCAAAAACATGTGTGACATTTTGCTGGCTCGGTATAAAAGGAAGTCGAAAAGTGGATTTATTTTGAGAATCCCAAGCGTAAAAAATCATGGGTAGAGCCAGGCGCACCATCCACATCGACCGCGGGACCGAATGGCTTTGTCTTAAAGACGATGCTCTGTGTTTGGTGAGACCAGAGGGGCGTGGTCTATTATGAGCAGTTAAAACCTGGGAAAACGGTTAATACTAAACGTTACCAACCACAATTGGCCAATTTGAACCGTTCGCTGCTTGAAAAAAAGAGCCAGAATACCGAAAGAGGCAACACAAAGTCATTTTTCTTCATGACAATGCTCACATACGGCAAAAGCCAATTCGCGACACGTTGGAAGCACTCAGCTGGGAAGTTCTACCCCATGCGGCTTACTCACCAGACTTGGCTCCTTCCGAATTACCAATTGTATTGCACTTGCACTGAAGCAGCGCTTTGGTTGGTACGAAGATGTGAAAAAATGGCTCGATGAATGGTTCGCAGCAAAAGGGGAAGATTTTTACTGGCGTGGTATTCACAAATTGCCCGAAAGATGGGAAAAATGTATAACAAGCGATGGAGCATACTTTGAATAAAGCACTTTTTATCATTCTTCCGAATTTAATATGTTTTTTTTTAGAAAAAAAATCCGCATTACATACTTGTACACCTGGTATTTTTAATTTTGTTAATTAATTTTTTATTTATTCCTTTTCTTGAGTTTAGGCCCTCAACAAATGAAAAACTAAGCGGTTGTCGTAAAAATATTTTTTATAGGGATTACCGCCCTCTTTCAATTTCCAAAAAAAATGTCCACTCCCTATAAGCCTTAATTTGTTTTTTACTACAAATATTTTAAAAATCAATTTTTGTGAGATTCCTGTTATTAGTGCCTTAATTAGTTCCCTTCAGTTACAGTGAAAGAGCTCATCGATACCTGTTACATTTGTCACTCGTCTCCCTATATGTTTCACTAATTGTCAGGAAAATACATGGCTTCGATTTCGTCAAAGTCACTTGTCGTATTCATTAAATGGTTCTGCGTTGTATCGATCACTTGTGTTGCTAACTGCTGAGAGCCCAAGAAATACTTATAAAAAAATGTTATCGCCGGAAAAACGAAAACTTGTCAGTACCACACGACATTAGACTTTCTCCTTGGTGAAATGTCTCGCATACATTTTCTTCGTAATCGGAAAATCGATTTCACGCCGAGTTTCAGTTGAGCCTGCCTACCGAGATGATTACGCGATGAAATTTAATTAGCTGGCTTGGGCCTACTATTTTAGGAACGGCCGAATTTCTCTTTTCAAACAATAGACTTAAGACTTGGAAATATGTAGATCATGCATCGATATACAGTGATAGGTAGAAAGTGTGCGACATAGGAGATTTTTCTTTAATATTAGATTTAAAGGAAAGCGAGTTGATAGGTGGATTCTGCATCGCTGAAACCCAAAAAATGGAAATCGCAGTGCCGATTGTCATTTGAATTTTATAAAAGTTTGAACCCCAAAAGTAATTCTGTTAAAATATCGAGAACATTTATTTAGGAAAAAATGTTTGTATATTTAATTTTATGGTAGTGTGCAAAATTTTAGATAGATTGGTCAAAAATTGTACTTTATTGGTTTTTGAGCAATAGAAATATATTTGTTAGATTGGCATAAGAATTTAGATATTTATTTTTTAGTGTTTCCGTACGGAACACACTTCCGTGTCTGTCCGTCTGCCTGTCCGTCTATCACATCCGATTCTCTCCGAAACTGTTTGACATAGAAAGTTGAAATTTGGCAATAATATAGGAATTGATGGCCTTAACAGAGCAATTGAACATTTTGGAGAATCTCGAGCGGTTGCTCTTGACATATCCAAGGCATTCGACCGTGTTTGGCACGATGAGCTGTTGGCTAAGGTACGCTCTTATAGTACGTCTGAAAAGTTCTGTTTGTGGCTCTCATGTTTCCTCAGAGAGCGTTCTTTACGAGTGACAGTTGACGGATTTCTTTCTAACACCTTCACTATCAACGCCAGTGTACCTCAAGGTTCCATACTGTCTCCCCTACTCTTTTTCTTATTTACATTAACGATCTGCTGAAAAAGACCGAAAATCCAATCTACAGCTTTGCAGATGACAGTACCTTATACCTTCATTCACTTTGAACGCTCGGACACCGGCTACTCAGACGAATATCCCCAGACAACAGGAAGTCATTCAATTTAATAAAGATCTGGAAGAAATTTTATCTTGGGGTGACAGTAACCAAGTGGAATTTAACTCTACAAAAACCCAGGCGGCAGTTTTTTCTAAAAAAGTTAACGTAGCTGAACCCGACATAGGTATGTCGGGGCACTTCATTCCTCTAAGATCGTCACTCAATTTGGTGGGCGTTAATTTGGGAGCAAATATGTCCTGGTACATGTTGCAGACATAGCAAGGAGAGCTTCTCAAAAGTTGGGAATATTATTTCGAACCACACACACACTAACAACTGTTAATTCTTTACAAAGCTCAAATTCGACCAACTATGGAATACTGCTCCCCCATGTTTGGGGCTCCGCTCCCAAACATTCACTGCATTTGTTGGATTCTATTCAGAGCTGTTCGTCTGATTGGAGACCCGGAACTGACCGGCGGCCTTGATTCGCTGGAAAATCGAAAGAACGGTTGGCGACTTGAGCCTATTCTACAAGTATTTTCATGGAAAGTGTTCGAAGAATGTGGCCCGCTTAATTCCTCCCAGAGCGGTGCATGTTAGAAGTACACGTCGCGCTAATACTTCACATCTGTATGAGGTTCAGCTTGTTACTCTTCGTACAACGCTTTTCAAGCAGTCTTTTATATGGAGAACATCATCCCTTTGGAATAATTTGCCCAGGACTGTGTTTCCCACAGTACAATTACAAAGATTCAAGAACAACGTGAATCGCTTTTTCCGCACACGTGTCGCTCCTGTAGCGCTTTAGGGACTTCTTCTCTGCAGCACGTGTGGCTAGACTCATAAAAAAAAAGTAGTTTTGAAAGTTAAACTTTGATTTAAGGGGTTAGTATTGAGGGGTGAAATCGGAAGTGAAAAAAAATTACCAGGTTATCGAGTGGAGTGTCAACTGAAAGCTTCTAAAAACATGAGTTCAAAAATATATACAGTGTATCCCAAAAAGTTTTATACAAATGGAGAACAAGTTTATCTTACATATTACAAAAAAGTTATTCTTGATAAAAAGTTGTGCATCACATGGAAATCCATAATCAAGCATAAAAAGTTTAAAGTACTTGATGGTATACAGGGAAAATAAAAAACAATGGTAAAACTTCGTTACGCGGGCTTTATAGAAAAAGGCTTTTTTTTTGGAATTGGCTTGAAATGGTCTAATTTTGAAAGACTTACGAGAAAATATCGGGAGAAGCCGTTTTTGCACTTTTTTTGGTAAATAAAAATTAACCTATATCACTGACAACTATTGATAACCACTGATCGAAACTGGCAGTTTTTTCGGTAGACTAGGCTCCGTTCACACTAATGGGTGAAATGTAGAGGCCAGCCTAATCTTTTCAAAAAATTATTAAATTTTGTTCAGTTATAATCGAATATATATATATATATGCGGGGGGGGGGGACTATATATATATATATATATATATATATATATATATATATATATATATATATATATAATCAATCGGTTTCATAACGTCTTCCGATGCCTAATTTTCACCCCTCCCGGTTTCTCCATCCCTCCTCCTCCAGATCTCTCTCTAGTACTTCCTTGTTGATTCCTGCTCTCCAGCTTTGGCGTGGTCTTCCTCGCTTTCTTTTTCCATGAGGGTTCCAATTCAAAATCTTTTTAGGTAGTCGGTCTTGTGACATTCTCTGTACATGTCCGTACCATACCAACTGTTGGGTTCTGATTTCGTCCACTATATCGTGCTTTATTTCTAAAGCTCGTCTTATCGTGTCATTTGGTATGCGGTCTTTTCTGGATTTTTGGCTGCTCGTCTCCAGAAATCCATTTCTGTAGCTTTTAGTATTTTTTTTCTGTTCTTTCCTTCAATGGCCACACCTGGGAGCTGTAAGTTATTATACTTTTCACTATTGAGTTGTAAATTCTCTTCTTATTTTCAATGGATATGTTATGTATAATCGAATCTTATCACAAAATTGTTTATTGTCATTTTTTTTTGGTAAAATTTCCGTACGTGGGCTTTTCAGAAAAAGGAAGATTTTTTTTTTGAAATAGGCTTAAAATAGCCTAAATTTGAAAAATGTATGAGAAAAAATCGGGAGGTAAGCGTTTTTGTTAACCTGAACTAACTGAAACTAACCTGAATTAAATAATCAGCAATTACAATACATTAAAAAATGAAAAAAAAATGTCCTACCTTAATGTGAAAAAGTGATATACGTACTATATTAGTGACCAGAGACCAAAGTTAGTTCAGGTTAGCAAAAACAGCCTGACCTCGATTTTTTCTCGTCAATCTTTTAAAATTAGACCATTTTAGGCCTATTCCAAAAAAAAATTGAACCTTTACATTTAGGAACACTGTTTATCTTAAATTTTTACTATAGCTAACTACAATTTTGAAACATTCTAATTATTTTAAGGGGATATACCTGGTCATCTGGGTCAAAAAATTCGGTTTTTGGATTCTTACACTTTCTTTTAGTATGATATCTTATAAATAGTTTCTGTAAGTTTCAAAAGAATCGGTTAAAATGGAAGTTGCCGTTGCGTAGAGTTTTCGGAGCAGGTAGTGAGCAGTTGCTCTCGGATCAGCCTTCGCCCACCTTATCTCGATTTTAATGTATTTCAAACTTTTTCTTTTATAATATAATACAAAGATTTTGTACAATTGTCCTTCTTAGAACGGACAAGGCATTCATATCTGCTATTCTAAGGTTTGAAACTGGGAGATGTTCAGTACCGTTGTGTAGTTCACTCGTAGAAGTTCACTCGTAGCAATTGAGTGTAGCAGTTATTAAAGTTAAATATAATGACAGCTACTGGAGTTCATCGTGGCAGAAACGCACATAACTACCTACACAGCTAAAATGGACGCAGAGTGAGTTGATCTGTCTGAGCGACAATTGCTACAAAGTACAAAATAACCGGTCAAATGCAAGTTGAACTTGCGCAATTAGTGTTCCGTACGTTGATTGCTTTTAAAATAAAAAATGTTGTAACGGAAGTATAAAATGATCAGTGAATTCACAAAACACACCCCAAATGAGTTTTCAACAAAGTTTATTTCCAATCTTTACTGAAAATTGATGACCTTGAAATTTCTGTTTTTTTATATACCAGATAAAATATTATTAAAGGTAATGCACTCGTAATAATTTTCGTTCAATCTACACCCCGTGGAGAAAATTCCAGAATTTTTTCAAAATATTTTGATAAGTACTTTTCGAGATAAGGCGGGTGGCCAGCGATTTTTCGCGATTTTTTAAAAATAATACAAAGAAAAGTGCGCGCGCAAGTATATACATATATAATATATATATATATTTTATATACTATATATATATATATATATATATATATATTTTATTCGTGTTTTCACAAGCTTTCATTGAAACCACACTCGATTACCTAGTAAAAAAAAATTTTTTTCACTTCCGATTTCACCTCCAAAACTAACCCCTTAAGTCAAAATTTAACTTTCAAAACTTCATGGCTCTGATGAGGCCATCAATTCCTATATTATTACCAAATTTCAACTTTCTACGACAAATAGTTTCGGAGAAAATCGGGTGTGACAGGCGGACGGACAGACAGACAGACACCGAAGTGATCGTACGGAACGCTAAAAAGCTATAATGCGTCATAGAGAAGAACAAATTAGTAATCTAGAAGCTCAAGATTGATTCTGTTGTAAACTAATTCTGATTTCAAATGATTCAGCTGCCACTAGTCGTACACATCGTAATGATCCTTAAAAAAAATTTTGATTTCAAATGATTCAGCTCCCAGTAATTGTACACACCGTAATGATCCATAAAAAAAGGGAGTCGCAGGAGAAAGGATGTAGCGCCGCCATTTTTTTAAATTCAAATTGAAAAAAACGATTTGTTCTTTTCGTGTTGTTTTCCACAAAGAAAATTTCACAGCAAAGTTCCTTATTGGTTGGAATTTTACTATGATTGTAAATGTAGCATAATCAACTCGGCGCATGCGCATACACGAACTGAGTTCCCCGAGCTGTTTCGATCAGTGGTTGTCAATAGCATAGTAGACTTTGGTACGCTTACGTATCAATGTTTATATGTAAAAAAAACCTTCAAAAACCACCTCCCACTGACGTTTTCTCGTAAGTCTTTCAAAATTGAACTATTTCAAGCGTATTCCAAAAAAACCCTTTTTCTGAAAAGCCCGCGTAACGAAGTTTTACCGAAACAATGATTTATAATGAAGAGTAAAGTGTGTTTAAATTTAAATACAGAGCAAAATATTAACTGAAAATTTTAATAGGAAAATTATGCTCACGGTTAGATTTATGGCCGTCCTAGTTAAAAATTCAAAAAAACTCCTGTAAACACATCAGTAATCGTTGGATTACGAGACTGGTTTGAAAAGTCCGTGCAAAAATAAAACTACTTATGTGTTTGGGGTAAACCTTTTTTATTTTTCGACATAGTCTCCTTTTAGGCTTATACACTTCGTCCAACGATGTTCTAGTTTGTTGATCCCTTCCGAATAATAGGATTTGTCCAAGTCTGCAAAATATCCATTAGTGTCTGCAATCACCTCCTCGTTTGAATAAAATCTTTGTCCTGCCAGCCATTTCTTCAAATTGGGGAACAAATAGTAGTCCGAGGGAGCCAAGTCTGGAGAATAGGGGGGATGTGAAACGAGTTGGAATCCTATTTCCATTAATTTTGCGACCACAACTGCTGAGGTGTGTGCTGGTGCGTTGTCGTGATGGAAAAGGACTTTCTCGTGGGCCAATCG
>CM032447.1:220969270-220986241 GCA_019049505.1 Pachyrhynchus sulphureomaculatus | reverse complement strand
AAAACCACAACTATCGTACGGACAAATATCGAATATTTTTTGCCCTATTTCTCGCGGCTTGAGGTTTATGCTTTTTAAAGGACACTAGCATCATAATTTATTGCAAAATATAAAGGAAAACAAGGACATTAATATTTATTAATGAACGGTAAATTTATTTCAATACTTTGAATGTTTTCGAGATTTGCTGATGTGCCATGTATACAATTAAACAAAACATACAACTGATTTGTAATATTTAACTAAGTATTTTTCTCCAAAAATTTAAAATCTAAAACTAAAGAACTAAATAAACGTAAAATAGGACTTGTTTTTTCCTAATCACTTATCACATACTTGTCGTAAATAACATAATGTACTTTACCTTTTCATAAAGTTGGCTATGGATAAAACAGAAGCTTATATTTGTATTGCCTCTTCAGTAAGGACGTCATTTAATTTTAATATGTGGCAATAATTATCAAAGCTCGCGAGATGCTGCTAGAATATTTAATGAAGGCATCCCAAGGAGCAGTCGTGCTCAACTGAGAGAAATTACTCCAATGTAAACTACCATGCGTACAATAAAAAATAGTTGAGGCGCAGTGCGCTCTTTCGCCCCGTCCTATATGCGCACAAATACAAAAATAATCCCACTGCGTCGTTTTTCGGATCTGGCAACGTTACATTCTTACTCTGATTGCGCACGAGTTGTTTATGTTGGGTTTTAATGTGTTGAAGTATTTTTCGAGGTTACGTTTATATTGGAGATTTTTAATACTGCATGAATGCAAATGACTTCGCGATTAAAGAACGGCAGATTTGTTAAAAAAAACTGGTGAAAAAATAAATATAGCATTAGCAAGTATGTCTGATGCAAAAAACAGGAAATTCAAAGAACAATCAAGGAAATAGTTCAATCTGAAATTCCTAATGAGGATAGTATAATTTCCGGCTGCAGTAATCTTTTAGATATGGAAAAATTGAATGGTTTTAAAAGGGAAGGGCTTCATTTAAAGTTCAAAATAAAATGTGACAACTAAACTAAATGTAATTTAGTAAATACTGGAGTGATAAGAAACCAAATCTCTGATATTAACTCATCCGTGATTCTAGGTAAGTCGTTAAAATTATATTCAGATTTATATGTAAGCAGTGCGACGTTGCCAAGTCGCGAACTTTTATGTTATGCGAGGAAAATTGAAAACGACCAAAAGCTCACTTTTATCATTTTTCAAAAACGAATACCGCTTGCTATAATTTTCTTTACAGAAAAATATTTGTTATATTTTTAATTAATGATTCTAAGTTTTTCAAAACAATTGTAAGAAAATTACCATTGTTATATAATAAAAACATCCGTTTCAACATAGGTGGGGGTAGGGTTCGTATGTTAAAAATGCAAATCTTAACAGCCGATATTTACAAAATTAGTGCCGTAAGGAGTATTGAAATTTTTTCTACGTATAAAGCACACTAATAAATATGTATATTCAAATTTGCGTAATAAAATCGTAACAAAATTTATTTTCTTGGGAATGTTCTTAAATATCTTTAGAGAATATGGTTCTGTAGGTAGCTGATACAATGTTCGTCATCACAGGCCTGTTACTAACGAAGAAGAGAGTTTTAATGCAATGTTATTGCCTGTCGACAATCCTCAAATGACGCTATCTGAATGACGTGAACAAGTTCAAATGACGGAGCGGTCGATCAAATGAGTTTTAATACAAAATAAATCCCGTGCTTACAGACCAAAATTTATTCACGTTTCACAAGAAAAGTATTATGATGCTCGATTAGATTTTTGTTCTTGGTTACATAGAAAGAAGGAAGAAGACATGCATTTTGACAGAATCATCCTTTTTTTTTCTGATGAGTCTACGTTTTCTTCTAACGGAGTTATTAGATCACAGAATTGCAGATGGTGGGTAGATGAAAATGTAAATTTAGCATTAGAAATTAAGTACCACTCTAAAGTCAACGTGAGGTACAGGATCGAATTTTTTTCTGACAAAGTATAATTTCGGAAAGCTACCTGCAATTCTTAAACACATAAATATTTAATTTTTTTACATGAAGGATTTGAAAACCAGTGGATTGAACATTATTTTGTTAATCCTGCCGTCTTAATACTACAAGAATAAAGTTTATCCTCAGAGTACTTTCAGAAATATTGAACATTTGGAAAATGGAATAAGGAAGTACGTAAACAGCATTACTCTGCACATGTTACGAAATATTAAAAGAAGCAACAATGGCAAACAATTCGGTGTATAGAAATGAGCCGTGGGCACGTCGAAATTTAAACTAGATAATGGTAGTTTATGGGTTTTTGTTTATTTAATTTGTGAAGTGTCTTCTAATTTATTTATTTTCGGTGCGCTGTATAGTCAAGGTCTTTGTTACTTCTACTAAATATTAACTCACTAGTTTTTTTTTCCTCTTTTTCAATAAAATTGTGACGCTATAGTCTCGTTAAAAAAAAACAAAAACCTTAAACTGGATGCTATAAAGTAAAAAACCGGTCAAGTGCAAGTTGAACTTGCACAATTAGTGTTCCGTACGTTGATTGTTTTTAAAATAAAAATTTTTGTTAGGGTGGTATAAAAATGATCAGTGACTTCACAAAACACACCCCAAATGAATTTTCAACAAAGTTTGTTTCCAATCTTTACTGAAAACTGGTGACCTTGAAATTTTGTTTTTTTTTTTATATATATACCAAATAAATTATTAAAGGCAATGCACTCGTGATAATTTTCGTTCAATCTATACTCCGTGGAGAATATTCCAGAATTTTTTCAAAATTTTTTGATCAGTATTTTTCGAGATAAGGTAGGGGACAGCGATTTTTTAAAAGTAATACGAAGAAAAGTGTGCGCAAATATTACATTATATATATATATATATATATATATATATATATATATATATATATATATATATATATATATATATATATATATATATATATATATATATATATATATATATATATATATATAATATATATATATTTATATTTTTTACTCGTGTTTTCACAAGCTTTCATTTGACACCACACTCGATGACTAAGTTGGGAATGTGGAATCTTTGGCACAATGATACTACTCAGTATATATCACCACTACACCAAACACTTTATTTTTGCACTCGACGCGCGTTTCGCTAACCATGTTAGCTTCATCAGGAGCGATGATTGACTGACTCGATGACCTAGTAAAAAAAATTTTTTTTTCACTTCCGATTTCACCCCTCAAAACGAACCTCTTAAGTCAAAATTTATGTTACGGTGGTATAAAATGATCAGTGACTTCACAAAACACACCCCAAATGAGTTTTCAACAAAGTTTGTTTCCAATCTTTACTGAAATCTGATGACCTTGAAATTTTTGTTTTTTTTATATACCATAAAAATTATTAAAGGTAATGCACTCGTGATAATTTTCGTTCAATCTACACCCCGTGGAGAATATTCCAGAATTTTTTGGAAATTTTTTGATAAGTACTTTTCAAGATAAGGCCCGGGACAGCGATTTTTCGCGAATTTTTAAAAATAATACAAAGAAAAGTGCGCGCAAGTATAATATTATATATATATATATATATATATATATATATATATATATTTTTTACTCGTGTTTTCACACGCTTTCATTTGACACCACACTCGATGACCTAGTAAAAAAATTTTTTTTTCACTTCCGACTTCACCCCCCAAAACTAACCCCTTAAGTCAAAATTTAATTCTCAAAACTACATGGCTCTGATGAGGCCATCAATTCCTATATTATTACCAAATTTCACCTTTCTATGTCAAATAGTTTCCGAGAAAATCGGGTGTGACAGACAGACAGACAGACAGACAGACACCGAAGTGATCTTATAAGTGTTCCGTACGGAACACTAAAAATATTCAATAATTGTCCGTGCGACGGTTGCGGTTTTATGAAAATCACCATTTTGCCAAATGTAGAGCTACAATATAACAGGTAGGCTGAAAAGTTTTTGTTCTAGCTATTTAAAACACATTTTTTTGCAAAATTCGACTTTATTCATCAACATAGGCTCCTTCAAGAGCGATACAATCAGTTCAACGCTTTTCTAACATTCCTACACCTTTCTTGTAGAAGGATTTGTCTTTGCCTTCAAAATAGGTCTCAGTTTCGTCGATATCTTCTTCATTGGAGCCATATATCTTTTCCGCGAGCATTTTTTTGAGGTCTGCAAATAAATAATAGTCGCTGGGAGCCAAATATGGAGAATACGGTGGATGAGGAAGCAATTCAAACTTCAATTCATGTAATTTTGCCATCGTAACCATTGACTTGTGACATTGTCTTGATAAAAAAGCACATTTTTCTTGTTCACTTGGGGCCGTTTCTTTGCGATTTCTGACTTCAAACGCACCAATAACTTTATGTAATATTCGCTATTGATGGTTTTTCTCTTCTGAGCATAGTCGATGAAAATTATTCCATGCGCATCTCAAAATATAGCGGCCAAAACCTTCCCAGCCGACTGTTGTGACTTTAGTCACTTCAGGCGACTTTCACCGGCTGCTGCCCACTCAGCTGACTACCGATTTGATTTCGGTGTATAGTGGTGGATCCATGTTTCATTCATTGTCACATATCGCATGAAAAAACCCTTTTTTTCGCTTAAACAAGTCCAAACAGCACTCAGAATCATCAACACGTTGTTGTTTTTGGTACACTGTGAGAAAACGCGGTACGAAGTTCGAACAGAGCTTTCTCACGCCCAAATGTTTATGCAAAATATGACCAACACGTTCTTTTGATATCTTTAGAGTATCAGCAATTTCACGCAATTTCAGTTTATAGTCATCCAAAACAATTTTGTGGATTTTTTTGATGTTTTCCGGTGTAACCACTTCATTTGGGCTTCCAGAGCGTTCAGCATACTAGTAAATGATGAATGATTTTCCAAGGGCAGAGTCCCTGTAACACTTTTCAAGCCATTGCTTCGCTTGAACGGTATTTTTTTCCCATCAAAAAACAATGTTTAATCAACACACGAAATTCGATTTTTTTCCATTGTTTTGAAAATATTAAAAGTAGCGTCACTAAAACCACTGTAACTTTTGACAGGTATCCTTTAAAGGTTGGTACTTCTTAAAAATCATATGGGTTTTTTGAAAAGGGCGACGTCTATGTGTTAGACCAAAAACTTTTCAGCCTACGTGTTAAGAGAAAAAGATGAAATGGCGCTTAATAAATTTGAAATATTCATACAGGTGACACTAATCTACAAATATATAATCTTAAAATACTGTTTCTATTAAATCCGATAAATGATTATGATAGTTTTTGTGGCTCATGTCCTACAAAATTCTACATTCAATTCTACTGCGTTAACTACAACTTACATTTAAAGTTATGACTTTGCGCTTAAAGCCGCTCTAAGATTGCGCGGCCTCTAAACGTCATTAAAAACATAAGTAATAGAGTGGGAATATTTTACAGTTGGTGAATGTTACATGCAAGCATTCGTAATAAATGAAAGACATTCATTTTGCAACTGTTTTTAATGATATAACGCTTTAAGTGGTTTAAACACAGACCCGGCCGTAAGAAGCGAAAATATACCTTAAGCCGCCAACACACGATCAAGTAAGTTGGTCTAACCAGTTTGTCATGCAAGTTGATCAAATAAGTTTGACGGTACAAGTTGATCCCACACGTTCAAGTAAAATGAACAGACGAACAAACTTCTCATCAGTGTGCTCCGGTTGCCAGTGAAGTGTGGACTACGCCGGACACTGTGATTTATTGTTGTATTATTATTTGTTGTTTTTATTGCATTTCCATGATGGATATAAACCACTTATCATATTTGTTTGGACTGTTTCCGAAAGAGAAGAAGGTTAAAAGGAAATCAAACAGATCAAAGTGGTGCAAAGGGTGTTTTTTTTATAGGTCTAGCACACGTGCTGCAGGGAAGTTTCTAAAGCGCTACAAGAGCGACATGTATGCGGAAAAAGCGACTCACGTTATTCTTGAATCGCTGTAAATTGTACTCGGTGGGAAACACAGTCCTGGGCAAATTATTCCAAAGGGATGATGTTTTCCATATAAAAGACTGTTTGAAAAGCGTTGTACGAGGAGTAACAAGCTGAGCCCCATATGGATGTGAAGTATTGGCGCGACGTGTATTTCTAACATGCATCGCTCTGGGAGGAATTAAGCGGACTACATCCTTCGCACACTTTCCATGAAAATACTTGTAGAATAGGCTCAAGTTGCCAACCGTTCTTCGATGTTCCAGCGAATCAAGGCCGCCGGTCAGTTCCGGGTCTCCAATCAGACGAACAGCAGCAGGTTATTTAAAAGAGGACATTATCGTCACATTAATTTATTGAACGAACTGAGGTGTGAGCGCCGAAACTGGCATAACTATATAAGGATAGACGAAGATACTTACTTGTTTCGCAAAAAATAAACAAAAAAAAAAATGACATAGCGAGAACTACAAGTTGGTGCGTTGGGTGGTTTGAAAGCTGGATAACGTTCTACACGATCAAACTTACTTGTCAAGCCTGTCTTCCAATAACTTTTCAGACAAATCCAGAAAACCGTCCAAATCGTCATCAAACCATCCAACTCACCAATTTCGCGCCTACACACTCAAACTTACTAGACAAGCCAAGTTGGACTAACTTACTTGATCGTGTGTACGGGCCATTAAATATAGTTAATGTCCATTATGTTAGTACATAATCCAGTATTCTGGTTTACATCTGCTATAGTAGTCCTATACAGTTTCTCATCTGGTGCAATTTTCATGGCTAACTAATCCGAGATTCAGTGATGAATATTTACTCGTGCTGGGCCCTATGGAGATTAACTGATGGAGACTGAGAATTCTGGTCTTATGTAATGCTAATGTTAAAAAAGATGGTTTTTATTTTATTATATATATATATATATATATATATATATATATATATATATATATTATATATATATATACAGTCAATCCAAAAAGTCTCCATACACCACCTGCTTTCTATATTATTTTTCTGTTATGTTTAACTAATTATGGAACCATGAGAAAACATGATTAGATTAATATTTGAAACTTATAAAAACAACTATGGAACATTTTATTTAGAAGTTACATCATTGTCATAAAAATGTAAGCAAAATTAATGTCAAAAAAGTCTCCATACACTCAAGAACTGCACTAAAAAAAAACACGTTATAATCAGTTGCATTTTATCAAACTGTCTATTGCTTGCTAAACTGAAAACAAATGAATAATTTTCGGCCATACTTTATCATCTGTCACTTGTTGCTAGTAATTTTGTAGTGGGTTTTTAAAGTAATATTAAAAATGAGCGAGAGAAATTGTGATATTCCATTTCAAGTTCGAAAGATTATAATTGATTTGTGGAAAGATGGAAAATCGTACAAAAATATAGGAAAAAATTGTCAAAAAGTCGCATGCTATTGTTCAGTACATTGTAAACCAATATAAATCAACGGGTTCCACGCTCCGGTCGTCCCAAGAAACTGACTCCACGTGAAGAGGCCAGTATTGTTAGACAAATAATTATAGATCTCAAGAAAAGTGCACCAAATTTAAAAGAAGAAGTACGGGAACGATTTTCGAAAAATATTTGTTCACAAACAGTGAGAAATTGTTTACACAGGGCAGGCTATAAGGGGTGTGCAGCCAGGAAGAAGCCGTTAATTTCGAAAGCTAATCACAAAAAGCAGTTAGCTTTTGCTAGGGAATACGTTACTAAATCTCCTGAATTTTGGGAATCCGTAATCTTTAGTGATGAAACTAAAATTAACCTTTTTGGGTCTGATGGCAGAACTAAAGTTTGGAGAAAGAAGAATCCCGCATCCGATATTAAGAACATTTGTTCCACGGTGAGACAAGGGGGTGGCAGGGTTCTGCTTTGGGGATACATGTCCGTTGGAGGGGTTGGAAATTCACATTTTATTAATGGTACCATGGATCAGCATGTTTATCTGAACATTTAGAGAGACAATATAAGAGAAAATGTCCAAAAATTAGCACTCGAAAAAGATACAATTTCCAACAGGACAATGATCCGAAACATACCGCAAACTTGGTGCGAGAATGGATGATACATAATGTGCTGCGACAGCAGCTTCATACACCTCCGCAATCACCCAATGTTAACCACATAGAGCATTTATGGGAGGAACTGATGTTCGCAACATAATGATTTAAATAGAGAAGAATTAGAAAATAGAATATTGAAGGAATAGGAGAACATGCCAGCAGAAGTTACTAGCAAGCATGAGAAAAGGTTACAGGAGATTATCAAGGCCAATGGCTGTCTCACGTAATATTAGTTTAAACGAAGTTGTTATTTTCCGTTAAACTACGTCAAACTATTATTGGTAATTATTAGAGACCGGATTATATGCAACATAAAAATCTTGAAATATGCATGCAAATATGCATGAAAAATGCTTAAAATATGCATGAAAAGGGTCAAAATATGCAATATTAAATAATAATAAAAATAGTAATTTTTAGTTATTTATTTCAAAATCAGCATAAAATTAACATGTTTAAATTTAATTAACAATTATTTAACATTTTTAAAAATTATTTAACATTTGTATTCTTGTACACGTAAACAATAAGGTATTGTTCCAAATGTTAGGTAGTAAGATTGTGTCTTCGATCACTTAAAATATTTTTATAAGTGGAAAAAGACCATTCCACATCCACTGAGGTAACTGGGCAGTATTTGAATTTGGGTGCTATGTTAGCACTTATTGTTTCTGGTAAAAGTTCACCCGTCTCATTAATAAAACTATCAATTTGACACAAAGGTTCAAAGCCTGGGTTATTGCACAAAATGTTTTCAAACTTTTCTTTAACTCTACGCGGGAATACATCTGGCAATGTGGAGTTTATTTGACGGATTTTATTCATTAGCTGGTCAACGCCAAACCTCGAGTTTCAAGCTTTTTAATACCCGCAGGTATGTGGGAAAAGTGAGTGCTAATCAAAGCTATGTTTTTTTTTTAATATCAGAATCGTTAAATGCTTTCTTGGATTGACGAACTGCCATAGCCTCTGCACTATCAAAGTCCCGGCGATAAGATCGGTTCCAGACGGCGACATTAACAATACCCTGAGCAATTCAATTGTCTAGTAATACCGAGAAATATTGTAAATATAGAGAAAATATGCATCATTAATAGATTTTGGGTAAAATATGCAATAATCTGTGAGAATGGTCTACATATGCAAATATGCAAATGCATATAATCCGGTCTCTAGTAATTATTAAGTGTATTTGACATTAATTTTGTTTACATTTTTATAACAATGATGTAACTTCTAAATAAAATGTTCCGTAGTTGTTTTTAATACTAATCCTCGTTGGTTATGTTTCAAATATTAATTTAAACATGTTTTCTCATAGTTCCCGTTAATTAAGTAAACGTAACAGAAAAATAGTATAGAAAGCAAGTAATGTATGGAGACTTTTTGGACTGACTGTGTATATATATATATATATATATATATATATATATATATATATATATATATATATATATATATATATATATATATACGAGGCTGGTTTGAAAAGTCCGTGCAAAAATAAAAACTACTTATGTGTTTGGGGTAAACCTTTTTTGTTTTTCGACATAGTCTCCTTTTAGGCTTATACACTTCGTCCAACGATGTTCTAGTTTGTTGATCCCTTCCGAATAATAGGATTTGTCCAAGTCTGCAAAATATCCATTAGTGTCTGCAATCACCTCCTCGTTTGAATAAAATCGTTGTCCCGCCAGCCATTTCTTCAAATTGGGGAACAAATTGTAGTCCGAGGGAGCCAAGTCTGGAGAATAGGGGGGATGTGAAACGAGTTGGAATCCTATTTCCATTAATTTTGCGACCACAACTGCTGAGGTGTGTGCTGGTGCGTTGTCGTGATGGAAAAGGACTTTCTTGTGGGCCAATCGCGGGCGTTTTTCTTGCAGCTCGGTTTTCAAACGGTCCAATAACGATGAATAATATTCACCTGTAATAGTTTTACCCTTTTCCAGATAGTCGATGAGGATTATCCCTTGCGAATCCCAAAAGACAGTCGCCATAACCTTTCCGGCCGAAGGAACGGTCTTCGCCTTTTTTGGTGCAGATTCCCCCTTGGTAACCCATTGTTTAGATTGTTGTTTGGTCTCAGGAGTATAGTAATGTATCCATGTTTCATCCACAGTGACGAAACGACGCTTAAAGTCCTCCGGATTCTTCTGGAACAGCTGCAAACCATCCTTGCAACTCTTCACACGATTCCGTTTTTGGTCAAGCGTGAGCAATCGCGGCACCCATCTTGCGGATAGCTTTCTCATGTCTAAATGTTTATGCAAAATATTATATACCCGTTTAGTCGAGATGCCCACAGCACTAGCAATCTCACGCACCTTAACTCTTCTGTCATCCATCACCACATGGATTTGATCAATGATTTCTGGAGTCGTAACCTCCACCGGCCGTCCAGAACGTTCAGCGTCACTTGTGCCCATATGGCCAGTCCGAAAATTTTGAAACCACTTATAAACTATTCTAATCGAAGGTGCAGAGTCACCATAATGTTTATCAAGCTTCTCTTTAGTCTCCTGAGGCGTTTTGCCTTTCATAAAGTAATGTTTAATCACCACACGAAATTCTTTTTCGTCCATTTCTTGAAAATCACTCGACTTCCTTGATTCACACGAATGCCAAACACAAAGAAATAGACCAATATGGCTGAAACTTGGTGTGCGTTCATTCAAGAGATGCTACTAACTAAACATGACCTCGATACGCGCCGGTGGTACCATCTCTCGGACTTTGCACGGACTTTTCAAACCAGCCTCGTATATGTATATATATATATATATATATATATATATATATATATATATATATATATATATATATATATATATATATATATATATAAATATATATATATATATATATATATATATATATATATATATATATATATATATATATATATATATATATATATATATATATATATAGATATATATATATATATATATATATATATATATATATATATATATATATATATATATATATATATATATATATCCTCCTCAAAACAAGGAGAGTTTTGAGGTTGCAGGCGCGGAGGATTGGCCAAAAAATTAACTACTTTTGTTTAATATCAAGCTTTCGAATATGGATTTTATTCTTCCTCAAGATATCTGAAATCACATTGTCCCTATAAGTATAATTTTACAATCAAAAAAGTAAAAAAAAAAAACATACAAAACGATGAGTTCAATCGTGTAATACATGTCGCCCTAAACAATGGTTTCGAATCTTAAGACTAAAAACTGCACAGCATTTTGTTATTTATTTTCTGATTAATCAACTGACTAAAGAAAAGAAAATATAAAGTTGTTTTCCATCCTTTATTTTCCCTGTTCACTAAGAGGAAACATCCCACTGGAAAGAATCATATTTTGTTTCTGTATTATGGCGGGAAATCTATAGTATTGAACGGAAGAAAAGGGTTATATGTGAGAAATGTCAAGCGTCAGGATTGAAGAGGTTTCTTTTAAATAGTTCCTAAAACGCGTTTAACGCCAATGCGGCTGAAGGTAACGGAATCGTAAACAAGTAAGAGAGTACCAGGAAATTATGACCCACTGAATCAAGACGAGGAACTGCGAGGGTGGAAAATGTTGAAGGATGGAAATTGCAAAAACTTGAAGATTACGATCGAATATCAGCGAAATAGGGGTATTCAAAGGGAGTCTAATGCTCTGCAAGAGAGCATGAAGATATGCCTCTTCTACAATCACTTTTATGTGAAATAATACGTCCTTTGAGGCTTCTAGAGGTTTGACCGACATAGGAAAGGTCACAGTCTGAACAAGGAAGGCTGTAAACAACGTTGCATTTCTGTTCAGTTCTAACAGGAGTTTTTAGTTTGGAAATAAAGGAAACTAAGATTGTTGTGAAGTTTCTTTGCAAATTTTATATTGTGATCTTTGAAAACATTAACCAAACGTGGAGTAAGGTCTTTATAATACGGAAGGGTTCTAAAAATGATCTCATGATTATTGACAAGTTCGTTATTAGGTGGAGATGGGTTATTTTCATTAAATGGAAGAGGAGTAGAAAAAAGAAGTCTGTGAATCAACTTAGGGGGGTATGAGTTTTCGATGAAGAGGGTTTTGAGTTCATTTAAACTATCTTTTTTTAGAAAAGAGGGGTGTGTTAGTCTTCGAACTCTGGATCCCATTGCTGACAAAATATTCAGTTTCATTTTAGTTGGATGGTTTGAATTAAAATTTACATATCTGCCGCTACTAACAGGTTTCCTATACCATCTGGAAAGAATCTTATTGTCGTCGTTACGAGTTAAAACCATGTCTAAGAATGGAATCGACCTGTTCACCTCTACTTCGATAGTAAACTGTAAGTACTCATTGCCTTGATTAAAGATTCTGAGAGTGTCTTGGATCGATCATGTTACGGGGAACAGAAAGTATGAGATCGTCCACGTATCTTTTTAAGAAAGGTAGGGAAAAGGGGAGTTTCGTTATGCAACTCGAGATTAAGTTATTCAAGACAAAACTACTGATGATCGGATATACGGCCACCCATGGGTGTACCAAACACTTGCTTATAAAACCTATCGTTGAACACAAAGAAAGTTGAGTCGAAGGTGAACTCAAGTAATTTCATAAAGGATGGTCGATCTAAAGTTGTATGTTGTTCAATGTAGTTCCAATTATCCATAACGCTAGACTTTGCCAAGTTAAGAGGGAGGTTGGTGAAAAGAGATACCATGTCTAAACTGATAAGGATGTAGTCTTGAGGTAGTTGGAATTCATTAATAAATGAGCTGAAGGCGAAAGAGTCCTCCGCGACTGCAACCTCAAAACTCTCCTTTCTTCTTAGTAGCCAGTCAAAAGAAAAGTTACATCTGTTATATATATATATATATATATATATATATATATATATATATATATATATATATACACAGTGTGTCCCAAAAAGTTTTATACAAATGGAGAAAAAGTTAACTTACATATTACAAAAAAAATTATACCTGATAAAAAGTTCTGTATCATATGGAAATCCATAATCAAGCATTAAAATTTTAAAATATTTGATGTATACAGGGAAAATAAAAATAATGATTTGTAATGAAGCGTAAAGTGTGTTTAAATTTAAAAACAGAGCATTAAATTGAATTGATAAATAGGAACTAAAAAATTATGCACATGTTTAGATTTGTGGCCTTCTTAGTTAAAAATTCAAAAAAAACTCCAGTAAACACGTCAGTAAAATATTTAAATAAAAGAAACAAATATCTTTTAGGAAATACCTTTGGAAATACCTAACTGTCAATAAATTTCAAAGTTGACGTTTAGAAAGGGACGGTGGATACATTGAAGCACTTGTGCAATAAAGTTAGAATTAATCCGTATGTTTAGTTGTTATGTTATGTACGTAGTAATTAAGTAATGTTGCAATTTCAAAATAAAATGATATTAGTACAAATTTATTATGGATGTAATTGTTGCAAAGCAGATAAAAAAAAGTTATAAAATTTATGACAAAATTATGATACAATCAAAATCAGTGCACTAGTTTTTATTTAATTTCGTTTTCCTTTATTCAATAATTAATCCGACAATTACTGACGTGTTTACTGGAATACTCTATGGAAACGGGATTGGAAAACTGGTGTCAGTTCACTCAAGCATTTTTTGAATACTATACTAGGTATTTCATCAGGGCCAGAAGCGTTTTTGATGTCTAGCTTAATTAAAATACGTTTTATGACATAGTATTATCTGGCCGTGTAAGTAGTCATATAGTGGATTTAGTAAAATGTTGGCCTTAGCGACCGAGCAAAAAGATTTGGAATTGTTCGGGCAGTCGATTATTTCTTCTCATCTTTTTCGATTACGAACGAAGATGTTACAATTTACAACGTTAGGAATTTGAAGCCATTGTTGGTGGGTAAAATGCTTAGAAGTAACAGCTTCTTTGGGTTTTCGATAGTACTAAGGCTTGCCGTTGGAAGATTATTTCTTTGAAAAAGGAATATAAGCTTCCACGCCAGCCAAAATGACATCGGAAATCCTTAGTGCAGTCAGGTGAATCGTCATATCTGACACAAACGTCTTACGAAGGGAAAGAAAAAAAAGATGGACACTTGTAAAAGGCTCTGTTAATTCGCATCTGTCTTGAAAATCGCTAGTTTCCGCTAGAAAACTGTCAGCGAAAAATTCCTAATCTATAAATTCTACAGAACTGGGAGTTTTTTGAATTTAAAAAAATAAATTAATGGGGGACTGCGACCCCAAGCTAATTTGGGGAATTTTTTTCAAGACTATAATAAAAGCAATGGAAAATTTATTTGAAGTACTTTATTAAAGAAATAAGTGTACAAAAATATTTTTTTTTATCTTTTTAATTCAACTCCGAAATCATAAAAATAATGCAAGGTGTTAGACAGGGATTCTCTCACTACTTTTGTCCAATCTTTATTCTGATGCCGTATTTAATGAGGCCATCAATTGAAGTACACTGCACAATATACGGTATGCTGATGATACTGTTCTATTAGCAAATAATATCAAAGATCTCCAGGAACTGATCAATCAAGTCGTAACAGCCAGCGAAAGATTTGGATTAAATATGAATATAAGAAAAACCAAGTGGATGGTAATAACAAGGGAAAATCTACCACGAGAATCCCTCGAAATCAGAAAAAACACCATACAACAGATCTACACATTTAAATATTTGGGAACCAATATAAATGACAAGTGGGACATAAGAAAGGAAATATATTCTCGAATTGAACAGGCCCGAGTAACATATATGAATATGAATAAATTTTTCCACCGCCCAAATTCTGAATGAGAATGATGAGAGCGTGTCTATTCTCCGTGCTATCGTATGGATGTGAGTGCTGGACCTATGACCCTGGCTCAGAGAAACAATTGTAATCTTTTGAAATGTGCATTTATAGACGCCACAGAAGTACTGGAAAGAATGAACAAAATGAGAAAATTACTAACAACCATAAAAGAAGAAAAACTCAGTACTTCGGACACATTATGAGAGGCCCAAAGTACGAATTGCTGCGTCTAATTATTGAAGGGCAAACGATCGATCGGAAGACAACAGAGTTCTTAGCTGAAGGACATGAGAAGGTGGTTTGGATGTGCTTCGAGCGATATTTTTCGAGCAGCAGTGTCTAAAGTTCGTTTAGCTATATGGATCGTCTACCTTCGTGAGGAAACGGTATCATAAGAAGAAGAATTCAAAATAGCTGCTTGAGAATCTGTACCTTTTATGTGAGTCCTGAAACGGGCGATACGATTGCTCCCGTAGACTTCAACCTAGAACAAAAAAACCAAAAAGTTTTCATTAATGTATGTCAAAAATTAGTGGATAACGTAGGGAAATTTGAAAATATCGTTTTTTCTAAAAATGTTCATTTTTCGCTAAAAAATTTCACGAAAAATTGTTTATAAAAAAGGAAGTTTATAACTTATCGCAAAAACCCGCAAAAATCCACTAGTTTTTGACATATTTTAATAAATTTTTTTTTAGTTTTTTGTTCTAGTTTGAAATCTACGGAACCAATCGTTTCGCTCGTTTCAGGTCTCGCATAAAAGGTGCCTTGTCGTCTTGGATCCTAAAGCGGCCATTTTGAATTTAAAAAATTTTAAAAAAATATTTTGTACACTTAAATATCCGTTTAATAAACTACTTCAAATAAATTTTCGACTGCTTTTATTATACTCTTGAAAAAAATTCGGGAAATTAGCGTTTTTTCCTAGGACCTGGAGTGGCCTTACCACTTAAGTAATTTTGATTTCAATCATATAAAATGAAGCATATGCATTCTAAATCTTATAAAAGATCTAACGATTGAGGATTTTCTATTATAAGGCTAATCATTAACATATTGTCTATTTTCTCCTTTAATGATGATAATTTTCTACTTTGCATTTTTTGTGACTTTATTGTTCTTTATCTCTCAGTATATTTCCAATAATTCTTCAGTAATATTATCATCTCAGCTGCCTCCACTAATCGTTGTGTCTTAAATCTGCCAAACATCGATGTTCTTGTAGTGGTTTTATAGATGTTCCAGTTCTAATAAGCTTTTTTCGACATATTGCAGTATTTAAGCATCCTGCTACCTTATTAGTCTTTCTATGAAGTTCTTGGACTTATCCTATTATGTCTCTGTAGTTAAATAGTGATAAGGAAGGTAGAATAGTCACCGACATGCTGGAATCATTGACGTTTGCAAAAATTACTG
The DNA here is from genome assembly GCA_019049505.1 of Pachyrhynchus sulphureomaculatus. Taxonomy (NCBI): domain Eukaryota; kingdom Metazoa; phylum Arthropoda; class Insecta; order Coleoptera; family Curculionidae; genus Pachyrhynchus; species Pachyrhynchus sulphureomaculatus. The sequence goes on along the minus strand of CM032447.1, from coordinate 220,969,911 downwards.
TAAAGAACTTTATGTGTTTTCTAACTCGTGGGCGACTGCATTGTCGACAACGAAGCTGCAGAGGAACAAGAGCCATATATTCTTAAATCTGAAGTCAGGAAGGCTATTTAAAGTTAAAGAACAGAAAAGCAGGCAGGTGTTGACGAGATAAATGGAGATAATAAGGATGATGGGAGAAACGCCGTCACTATTCTACATCAATTGTGTAATGTGGTATGGAAGAATGAAAGATGGATGAAAGATTGGTGTAAAGTTGCATTTATACCCTTGCATATCACACGCTGCTAAGGTGTTTTCTCAGTCTATTTAATAAGTTTTCTTTTTAAATGAAAGACCAAAAGCAACTATGAATTAAATGCAGCAAATTATAATGGTTAATTGGACGCAGATCACAGCTAACTAACTACAAAACAAGCTTTTAGTTTACAAGGCAATTTTGAAACCCATCTGGAACTACGGCGCCAAACTCTGGGCTACTGCATCCAAGTCTAACATTGAAATTTTTGAAAGATTTCAAGCAAAAGTTCTTCGCTCTGTTACGGATGTGCTTTGGTATACACCAAACCAATTCATTGCACGAGATCTTGCAGTCAAATCAGTTAAAGAAGAAATAGGTCACCATTCCAAAAAATATAAAAATA
>CM032447.1:220853653-220969170 GCA_019049505.1 Pachyrhynchus sulphureomaculatus | reverse complement strand
ACAAAAATATTTTTTTTTTATCTTTTTTAATTCAACTCCGAAATCATAAAAATAACGCAAGGTGTTAGACAGGGATTCTCTCACTACTTTTGTCCAATCTTTATTCTGATGCCGTATTTAATGAGGCCATCAATTGAAGTACACTGCACAATATACGGTATGCTGATGATACTGTTCTATTAGCAAATAATATCAAAGATCTCCAGGAAAAAACTGATCAATCAAGTCGTAACAGCCAGCGAAAGATTTGGATTAAATATGAATATAAGAAAAACCAAGTGGATGGTAATAACAAGGGAAAATCTACCACGAGAATCCCTCGAAATCAGAAAAAACACCATACAACAGATCTACACATTTAAATATTTGGGAACCAATATAAATGACAAGTGGGACACAAGAAAGGAAATATATTCTCGAATTGAACAGGCCCGAGTAACATATATGAATATGAATAAATTTTTCCACCGCCCAAATTCTGAATGAGAATGATGAGAGCGTGTCTATTCTCCGTGCTATCGTATGGATGTGAGTGCTGGACCTATGACCCTGGCTCAGAGAAACAATTGTAATCTTTTGAAATGTGCATTTATAGACGCCACAGAAGTACTGGAAAGAATGAACAAAATGAGGAAATTACTAACAACCATAAAAGAAGAAAAACTCAGTACTTCGGACATATTATGAGAGGCCCAAAGTACGAATTGCTGCGTCTAATTATTGAAGGGCAAACGATCGATCGGAAGACAACAGAATTCTTAGCTGAAGGACATGAGAAGGTGGTTTGGATGTGCTTCGAGCGATATTTTTCGAGCAGCAGTGTCTAAAGTTCGTTTTAGCTATATGGATCGTCTACCTTCGTGACGGTATCGTAAGAAGAAGAATTCAAAATAGCTGCTTGAGAATCTGTACCTTTTATGTGAGTCCTGAAACGGGCGATACGATTGCTCCGTAGACTTCAACCTAGAACAAAAAAAAACCAAAAAGTTTTCATTAATGTATGTCAAAAATTAGTGGATAACGTAGGGAAATTTGAAAATATCGTTTTTTCTAAAAATGTTCATTTTTCGCTAAAAAATTTCACGAAAAATTGTTTATAAAAAAGGAAGTTTATAACTTATCACAAAAACCCGTACATTATCCACTAGTTTTTGACATATTTTAATAAATTTTTTTTTAGTTTTTTGTTCTAGTTTGAAATCTACGGAACCAATCGTTTCGCTCGTTTCAGGTCTCGCATAAAAGGTGCCTTGTCGTCTTGGATCCTAAAGCGGCCATTTTGAATTTAAAAAATTTTAAAAAAATATTTTTGTACACTTAAATATCCGTTTAATAAACTACTTCAAATAAATTTTCGACTGCTTTTATTATACTCTTGAAAAAAATTCGGGAAATTAGCGTTTTTTCCTAGGACCCGGAGTGGCCTTACCACTTAACTAATTTTGATTTCAATCATATAAAATGAAGCATATGCATTCTAAATCTTATAAACTATTATAAAGCTAATCATTAACATATTTATTTCGTTAGTTAAAGATAGATTTCAACTAAATTAACGTCAAACAAGCAAATTGCAGAGACATCATCGGATATAATATATGGAGAAAACTGGAACAAAAGAGAGTAAACAGATCCGATTTTTATCGCGAAAGAACATTATATATAAAAGAATAAATAGGCAATTTTATTCGTTACGAAAAAAAGTATCTTGAAATTAAATTTAAATCCTACACAAAGCTAATACAAAGATCTAACGATTGAGGATTTTCGTGTCTTCTTTTTCTTCTTTTATGTAGGCAATTCTGTTTTTTTTTTATTTGGTTAGTCCTTTATGTGTTCGCTTCGTTTTTTACGATATCAGATTATGTTTTTTCTATCTAGTGATGTCTCTGTCTATCTTAACTACTCGGACATTTGCCATCTTATTTGTTACTTATTCCAGTCTATTTTCTCCTTTAATGATGATAATTTCTACTTTGCATTTTCTTGTGACTTTATTGTTCTTTATCTCTCAGTACATTTCCAATAATTCTCAGTAATATTATCATCTCAGCTGCCTCCACTAATCGTTGTGTCTTAAATCTGCCAAACCATCGATGTTCTTGTAGTGGTTTTATAGATGTTCCAGTTCTAATAAGCTTTTTTCGACATATTGCAGTATTTAAGCATCCTGCTACCTTATTAGTCTTTCTATGAAGTTCTTGACTTATCCTATTATGTCTCTGTAGTTAAATAGTGATAAGGAAGGTAGAATAGTCACCGACATGCCTGGAATCATTGACGTTTGCAAAAATTACTGTAAAGAACTTTATGTGTTCTAACTCGTGGGCGACTGCATTGTCGACAACGAAGCTGCAGAGGAACAAGAGCCATATATTCTTAAATCTGAAGTCAGGAAGGCTATTTAAAGGTTAAAGAACAGAAAAGCAGCAGGTACTGACAAGATAAATGGAGATAATAAGGATGATGGGAGAAACCGCCGTCACTATTCTACATCAATTGTGTAATGTGGTATGGAAGAATGAAAGATGGATGAAAGATTGGTGTAAAGTTGCATTTATACCCTTGCATATCACACGCTGCTAAGGTGTTTCTCTCAGCTATTTAATAAGTTTCTTTTTAAATGAAAGACCAAAAGCAACTATGAATTAAATGCAGCAAATTATAATGGTTTAATTGGACGCAGATCACAGCTAACACTACAAAACAAGCTTTTAGTTTACAAGGCAATTTTGAAACCCATCTGGAACTACGGCGCCAAACTCTGGGCTACTGCATCCAAGTCTAACATTGAAATTTTTGAAAGATTTCAAGCAAAAGTTCTTCGCTCTGTTACGGATGTGCTTTGGTATACACCAAACCAATTCATTGCACGAGATCTTGCAGTCAAATCAGTTAAAGAAGAAATAGGTCACCATTCCAAAAAATATAAAAATAGATTACAACATCACTCTAACAGTTTGACATATGACCTCATGCAACCATCCTAGCATCGTAGACTCGAGATCCATCCCCAGCGATCTTCCAACCAGATTCTAAGCCATGCAATTCCCGGAAACACAAATAATTTTGTTTTAAAATTAGTGAATAGCGAACATTGTCACAGGATAATTTTCAACATCACATTTTAGGTTTTTAAAATATTGTGTTTACTTATTGTATCTTTAGTGGTTACAGATTGTAAATAAATGGGAAGTTGAAATTAAAAAAAAAATGAGAGACTTGAGCCGACTTTAGGATTTTGTTTAATTTTGTATATTTATTATTATATTTTCTGTATTAAAAATTAATTACATATTGCTTGCATTTCTTGTGTTTTTCGTTTTGAAATCATTTCTTTTCTGAGCAGGTAGATACTAACTCTTAGGATTAAGAGAAGATACTCGTATCATTTCCCTTCGCACTTGGATCCGGCTTTTGCAGCAGAAACTTGGTCTTTCCAACGCATATTCTTTACCATGTGTTGTAATAGACAATCGGCTGCAATGTTCCGACTTTGAATTGCGGTGCTTCAATTTTAGTTATTGTAAATCTTCGAAATTCTGGTTTTTCAGGCCAAGACTATCATTCAGATAGCGACATCAAATTTGAACAGGGTTATAAAAAAGAACATTCTTTACCATATGTTGTAACAGACAATATGCGAGGAAAGTTTGTTTTTGAATAGAAATGTTTCAATTTTTTATTTATTTTAAAATTTTGATGTTCTCGGGTGAAATGCGAAGGCCTTAAGTCCAAAAAAAAATTCCTTTGCAGTTAGCGACATCGGATTTGAACAGGTTTATAAAAAGAACATTCTTTACCATGTGTCGTAAAGTGGGTCCAAGTATTTAAGGACGTTTCCTTACGATTATCTAGAAAATTTGAATATATATATTTATTAGTGTCCTTTATATGTAGAAAAAATTTCAGTACTCCTTACAGCACTAAATTTGTAAATATTGGCTGTTAACATACTAACTTTACCCCGACCTATGTTGAAACGGAAGTTGAGAATAAAGGACAATTGCCTTTTCTAGATATTTTAATTATTAATAATAATAATAGATTAGAATTTGATATCTATAGGAAGGACACAGTAACAGATAGATATATTCCTAATGATTCATTTCATTGCAAACACAAATTAGCCTCATTACATTTTCTAGTTCATCGTTTGGTCACTTTCTCTCTGAATAGAGCACACTTTCATAAAGAAAGGAATCGTATTAGAAATATAACTAGAGTTAATGGTTATGATGTCGACTTAGTAAATAAGCTAATAAATAGACATACATAAGTTTAGGTTTAATATTCAGAATTCCACCTTTTTTACACGCGAAGAAAATAACATGGTATGTCTCCATACCATATAATCCGAAATATAGCAAGGGACTCAATAAGGTATTTAATAAGGTAGGCCTCACCTTAGTCTATAAGTCATCAGACAATCTGAGGAATATCTTAGGAAATCCCAAAGATAAGATTCCTAATTGTAAGAAAAGTGGAATTTATGAAATTAGTTGTAATGATTGTGACAAAAAGTATGTTGGGCAAACTAAATGGTCAATTAAAACACGATTTAAAGAACATTTAGTACACTTAAAATACAGTAGAACAGAAAAGTCTAGCATTGCCGAACATGCCCTTAAAGCTTAAAATGTATTTGATAGGAGATTGTTGAACGCATACGAAAGTATGGAAATTATAAAATATAAAAGTAGTTTAAATAAAGACAGAGGGCCTATTCCTTATAGTCCCCTCTACTGGTTACTTGACCGGAACTGATGGCCTTGCCTACGCCATTAGTTCCGCCTGAGTAATTGAAGGGTTAGGCTAAGTATCAGTAGGGTAGGTTTGTAGTTTAGCTTTAGTTAATCATCGCTCCTGATGAAGCTAACATGGTTAGCGAAACGCGCGTCGAGTGCAAAAATAAAGTGTTTGGTATAGTGGTGATATATACTGAGTAGTATCATTGTGCCAAAGATTCCACATTCCCAACTTAGAAACGGATGTTTTATTATATAACAAAAATGGTAATTTTCTTACGATTGTCTTGAAAAACTTAGAATCATTAATTAAGAATACAACAATTATTTTTCTGCAAAGAAAATTATAGCAAGCGGTATTGTTTTTTTATAAAAAATATCGAAAGTGAGCTACTTTCAGTGTTCCTTGATAAATAAAAGTTCGCGACTTGGCAACGTCGCACTGCGCACAGTTGATTTTAATAAATGCGTGCAGCTCACAGATATAGAAAAAATATGGTTTATCGTAAATAAAAAGTCAATATTTATAACAAATCAAATATTTATTAGTATCCAACATAAATAAGTAGCATATTAATTAATATCAGAGACTTGGTGTCTTAACATTCCAATATTTACTTAATTACATTTAGTATAGTTGTCGAATTTTATTTTGAACTTTGAATGAAGCCTTTCCCTTTTAAAATCACTCAATTTTTTCATATTTAAAAGACTTCTGCAGTCGGTACATGTCAGATTTCTAGCTAACTCTCTCCATGAAACTTTACTATTCTCATCAGGAATTTTAAATTGAACTATTTTCTTGATTGTTGTTTGAATTTCCCGTTTTTTGCATCAGAGATACTTGCTAATGCTATATTTATTTTTTCAGCAGTTTTTTTTAACAAATCTGTCATTCTTTAATTGCGAAGTCATTATTTATGCACTATTAAAAATTTCCAATATAAACCTAACCTCGAAAAATATTCCAAAACATTAAAACCCAACATAAACAACGCGATCAGAGTACAGCCCGGTTTACACGAGGCCAGTAGACAGGCAAGGCAAGTGACCAAGTAACTTGCTACAAGTTACTTACCATGTGTGAACACTTACTTGCAGGCAAGTCAAGTTGCCTAACAAGCTGCCGAGCAAGGCAAGTAAAGTTGACCAACGTTCTACTTTTGAGGCAAGTCAGCTCCCCCCTCCACCACAAGCAAGTAACCTGCCCCTCTACTTGCCATGTGTAAACACTACTTTCTAGTTGTCAATAATCTTATCAGTGTTATCAGCCGGTTACTAAATAAATCGTGTTTATTTATTATTATAATTAATTTTTAAATATTTGGAATGATGAGACAACATGTAAGTTTGTTGAGCTGTATAAAGAACAAGAAGGTTTGTGGAATATGAACATTGCAACATACAAAATAAAAGGAACTAGGCAAAAAGCTTTGCTTGAAATTGTAAACAATATGGGGTTAGAAAAATTTTACAGTGCCTGTTGCAATTAAAAAAATCAAAGGTCTAAGAGCGACTTATAATCAGGAATTTTCTAAAATTGAGAAATCTGCTGCATCTGGTGCTGGAACTGATAATTTATACACACCACCAATGAAGTGGTTCAAGGCGATGTCTGAGATAATGAAAATAGGAGTTTTGAAGAGAGACACATTCAACAGTCAAGTAAGTATATTCAAAATTTATTTTATATTTTAGGTATATTTATAATAACATGTTAAATTCAGTGAACCATGCGGTCCTGCCATAAAAATCGTCCTTCATTCGCAAAATATTTCGTGTATGTTTCCCTGATCATTTTTGCTTCTCGGAAATGGTTGTTACTTCCAATACGCTCTATTCGTGGTAGTTCAACAATTTCTGATCTCCAACTGCCAGAAAAGATTTCACATGTATCAATGTCCTCCAAATCAATAGAGCCTCTCGGCATATGTACTGCCATACAATTTTTAGTCAACCAGTTGTATAAAACACAGGCTGCACGAACTATTTTGTCCACTGTTTCCACTTTACAGGCTATGGGTCTTTCGAATATTCTAAATCGACTAAACAAAATTCCAAAAGCGTTTTCTGACATCCTTCTACTTCTTGATAGTCTATAGTTGAAAATTTTTTGTTCATAAGACAAGTTATTTCCTGAATAAGGTTTCATTAAGTAAGTTTTTAATGGGAACGTATCATCACCAACAATTACTCCATTGTCTGGAAGTAATCCATTTTCGAGAGCCGTAAAGAGAGAGCACTTACGAAAAATCCCACCATCGGAGACTGCACCATTACTTCCTACATTAATATATGTAAATCGATAGTCGGGGCCTACTAAGGCCATCAAAACAATACTGTTCAATTTCTTATAGTTGAAAAATGTGCTTCCGCAGTTATTTGGAGCTCGTATTGTAATGTGCTTTCCATCAATAGCTCCGTAGCATTCGGGAAAATTCCACCTATTCTGAAAACCGTTCTGTAGCTGTTTCCACTCCAATTCTGTGTAAGGCATCTGAAAAAACAAAAAAACTTGTTACTTGGCTATTCTAGTTCTATACGACTTTTCCAGATTGACAGTGAGGACCTAGGGAGCTCATCTGTGGCATCTGTGGAGACAATTGATCGGGTGCAGAAAGTGAGCCACAAAAACGCCATATCATTTTGAATAATAATACTCCGTTTAGAAATAAGAGGTCAACCGTGCGTGGGGTAAGTGAAGCGGTTCGAGAGTTGAAGGACTTGAATGAATCAATTAATAAAGCAGAGCTCCCACAGCACGAGTGCGATGCTTTTGCAACACATATTGCACAGCAACTTAGAAAGCTCAGTACTTCTTCATGCATTCTCACACAAAGTGAAATTCAAAATATACTCACGAAATTTAGACTGCAGGACCGACAAAGCCAGCAAAACATTCAGCCTCAATCACCTTGTTACTCAACCACCACCCCGATTTCAGATTATTTGTCGTCCCATGGGTTCTCAAATTTTCAACCCAATAGTTATGCAAGCATTGTGACTGAAGCCCTCCATGATATGGATGATATTTGGACATAGGATATTGTGTTTTGTTAAATAGGATAAGCACTGTTTTGTTTTCTTTTAATATTATGTTTTTTTGTTTTTATGTAATATAATATATTAATAAATTTTTCTTACCTTAAATTTGTCTTGCAATTTTTTCTAAATGATATCGCACACCTTGAATGATGAATTTTGATATTGCAGGTTTTGATACACGAAAAAAATTTTGAAGAGATCTATAGCTATTTCCTGAGGCTAAAAATGATAGGGTAACTTCAAGTTTAATCCTTGACGGTATTGCGTCTCTCATCAAAGTATCTTCCCTTGCAACGAGATCGTGTAATGCGTCAAATGCTTCAGGAGGCATTCTCAAAAAACATCGATACTCAGTTGGATCTTCTTCACGCAATTCTTTTAAAAGGAGAGCTGATCCACCATGCGTGCTTTTCCTACCTATCCAATTTCTCATCCATACCCTCTTTTTTTTATTTGTCTCTTGTTTAACTAATAATTCGAATTCCTCTAAAAGACAAGAAAGCAATATTTGTGAAAAATGCTTAATAGTTTTTCGTAATATCTTCTTTCTCTCCATTGAACATCAAAAACAATTCACTACCTTGATACTTCACTTGCTCCTGAACAACTTTGTGTGTGAACACTACTTGCCCTCGCAACTTGCCTCAAATTAACTTGGAGCAAGGTACTTGCCTTGCCTATCTACGGGCCCAGTGTAAACCGGCCTTAAGACCGTAACGTTGTCAGTTCCGAAAAACGACGCAGTGGTATTATTTTTGTATTTCTGCGCATATGGTACGGGGCGAAAGAACGCACTGCATCTCAACTATTTTTTATTGTACGCATGGTAGTTTACATAGGAGGGATCTTTCTGTAAGTTGAGCATAACTGATGAGAGATGAGATAATTCATTTAGGCGTTGTGATGTTATGGATCTAGGGTAAGGTAATTTTAAATTTGTAAACGAGTAATAATAATATCCTGAATATTCCACTGTTTATTCTATACCAACCCCTCTTATTTCATTTAACCTACATAAGGGTTAACGGTAAATTATAAATATGATATAAGAGAGGCAGTTGGTTCCCGGCCCATATTTTTACATCGTCCTTGACCATGACCGAAAGAGGAGCACGTGCTTATTCCTCGGCAACGACAATGGCTTTTTGTCAACCCCTGTTTGCTGTTTCCCCGTTCCGCCCCCTCCTGCGGCCCGCCTTCGGTTCAAGGTCTCGAAAAGCCCCTCGAAATACGTACCAAGCAAAAATTTATATGTCTTCTAATTACAGGGTGAACCGGACATTTATTAAAACCACATATTGCTTTTATGAAGCCAATAAGTTTTTATTAGAAACGGTTTAATTAAAAGTTGTTTAAAAATATGTTGACTATTCACCGATGGCATGCATTATATTTAGTTTAGTTAGTAAGCAACAGCATAGCATTAAGATAATTTTTTAATGGCACCTTTTGTCTATATATTTAGATTCTCTAGTCTGTCCTAGACACATTCTATATAACAATAATTATATTTATAGTACTACAAGCATTGATAACTAGTTAACAAAAGCAAATTTTATTGTTTTTTTTTATGGGTCCAGCAAACGTGCTACAGGGAAGTCCCTAAAGCCCTCCAGGAGCGGCATGTGTGAGAAAGAAGCGATTCACGTTGTTCTTGAATCGCTGGAAATTGTACTCGGTGGGAAACACAGCCCTGGGCAAATTATACCAAAGGGATCATGTTCTCCAGATAAAAGACTGCTTGAAAAGCGTTGTACGCGGATTAACAAGCTGAACCCCATACGGATGTGAAGCGTTAGCGCGACTGACAGATTTTACAAAACCCTCCAACTTTTATTAAGTATGTCATATACCTATTTTTAATAGTTTTCGATTCATTTTGAGTTTTTCAATTTTTGCCCTTGTTTTTAATACACTTACGCTATAACATTATAGTTGCCAAAACAAAACAAAAATGTAGGCATTGTCAAATTTTGACTTGTCTTTTAAGCAAGCAAAAATAGTTTAATTTGTTGTAATAAGTGATAAAAGGTAATAGTTATGGATTTTCCTAAAAATTAATTAATTGATATGGTTTATATACTGGGCAAGGTGGGAAAAAATTGTCTTTTGGCGGTAAGGCTTTACGGAGCAAAGTACCCTAATAGACGTATACCATCTAGAAAATCTTTTCAGTGCTTAATGGAACGGTTTGATGGTAGTGATAGCGTTGAGTATACGAAACGGAAAGTAGTAAACCAGAATGCTACCAATGAGGAAAAATAAATGGAGATTTTACTTCATGTTGACACATCCCAATCAACGGATAATCGCACCACGAGAAAATACAAGTATCATCCCTTTCATAGGGAATTACACCAAGAACTTTAAGACCGAGATTTTGAACGACGAGTAAACTTTTGTACCACCATGAATGGAGCAATAGAGGCCGATCCAAATTTTTTATCCAAAATAATGTTTTCTGATGAAGCTACTTTTCGCAGTAATGGAGCAGTTAACAGCCATAACATGCATTATTATTCAACAGTTAATCCATTTTGGGTCCGGAAAGTTCAAAACCAAAAACATTGGTCGCCTAATGTATGGTGTGGAATATTAAATTTTTGAATTATTGGTCCATGTTTTTTTCCGCGAACCGCTTAATGGGCTTAGATATTTAAATTTTTTGTAAAACGAATTACCCCAGCTTCTTGAAGAAGTTGATAACTTCGAAAGGGAACAAATGTGGATTCAACAAGTCGGAGCTCCTGCTCATTACCACCAGAAAGTTCGGAAATTTTTAAACGATCGTTACCCACAAAAATGGATCGGTAAGGATGGATTCATTCAGTGGCCCCCTCGATCATGTGACTTAACACCTTTAAACTTCTTTTTGTCGGGCTACATTAAAGATCGTGAATCCCCCTACAACACCAGTAGATATGGAATATAGGATACGAGATGCGCGCAAGACAATAAAGCCCTTTATGCTATGGAAAGTGAAGGAAAATATAGTAAAACGACTAAACATGTGTATTCAAGTACACGGGAATATTTTGGAACATTTATTACATCATAATAATTAATCATTAGATAAGTTAAACTATATTAAAATTATTATTAACTATTTGTTTATATTTTCACAATAGCGTAAGTGTATTAAAAACAAGGGTAAAATTGAAAAATTCAAAATAAATCGAAAACTATTAGAAATACGAGGCTGGTTTGAAAAGTCCGTGCAAAAATAAAAACTACTTATGTGTTTGGGGTAAACCTTTTTTATTTTTCGACATAGTCTCCTTTTAGGCTTATACACTTCGTCCAACGATGTTCTAGTTTGTTGATCCCTTCCGAATAATAGGATTTGTCCAAGTCTGCAAAATATCCATTAGTGTCTGCAATCACCTCCTCGTTTGAATAAAATCTTTGTCCCGCCAGCCATTTCTTCAAATTGGGGAACAAATAGTAGTCCGAGGGAGCCAAGTCTGGAGAATAGGGGGATGTGAAACGAGTTGGAATCCTATTTCCATTAATTTTGCGACCACAACTGCTGAGGTGTGTGCTGGTGCGTTGTCGTGATGGAAAAGGACTTTCTTGTGGGCCAATCGCGGGCGTTTTTCTTGCAGCTCGGTTTTCAAACGGTCCAATAACGATGAATAATATTCACCTGTAATAGTTTTACCCTTTTCCAGATAGTCGATGAGGATTATCCCTTGCGAATCCCAAAAGACAGTCGCCATAACCTTTCCGGCCGAAGGAACGGTCTTCGCCTTTTTTGGTGCAGATTCCCCCTTGGTAACCCATTGTTTAGATTGTTGTTTGGTCTCAGGAGTATAGTAATGTATCCATGTTTCATCCACAGTGAAACGACGCTTAAAGTCCTTCGGATTCTTCTGGAACAGCTGCAAACCATCCTTGCAACACTTCACACGATTCCGTTTTTGGTCAAGCGTGAGCAATCGCGGCACCCATCTTGCGGATAGCTTTCTCATGTCCAAATGTTTATGCAAAATATTATGTACCCGTTCAGTCGAGATGCCCACAGCACTAGCAATCTCACGCACTTTAACTCTTCTGTCATCCATCACCATATCATGGATTTGATCAATGATTTCTGGAGTTGTAACCTCCACAGGCCGTCCAGAACGTTCAGCGTCACTTGTGCCCATATGGCCAGTCCGAAAATTTTGAAACCACTTATAAACTGTTCTAATCGAAGGTGCAGAGTCACCATAATGTTTATCAAGCTTCTCTTTAGTCTCCTGAGGCGTTTTGCCTTTCATAAAGTAATGTTTAATCACCACACGAAATTCTTTTTCGTCCATTTCTTGAAAATCACTCGACTTCCTTGATTCACACGAATGCCAAACACAAAGAAATAGACCAATATGGCTGAAACTTGGTGTGCGTTCATTCAAGAGATGCTACTAACTAAACATGACCCCGATACGCGCCGGTGGTGCCATCTTTCGGACTTTGCACGGACTTTTCAAACCAGCCTCGTAAGTATATGACATAGTTAATAAAAGTTGGAGGTTTTTGTAAAATCTTTCAGCAAAAATAATAATATACAGGGTGTGCCATTTAAAAAATTTGAGATTTTTCAATTTAAAATAGTTGAAATGTATAAATTTATTTTGAACACCCTGTAGCATCTAACTCAAATTTCTTTACATATATCTTTTTTTTAGCTCTATAGAACGCTCGTACCAATTATGAGGATTCCATCTTCAGAAACAATGACGCTACTGGCAATTTTTTACAAAACGGAAAACTAGTATTTTTTTTTTAAATTGAAATATTAGAAAAATTACTAGGTTTAGGTATATAACATTATTAATAAAAAAGTTATAAAATTTTACGCAGAATTTAAAAATAAATTAGAAAATAGGATGTTCCATTTAAAAAAACATATGTTATATCGGCCACACTTTTTTGAAGTACCCTGTATACTCAAAAATAATATTAAACTGTGCACCTTAACATTCCCTAAAACTATTGTATTAAACATTTTTTCGTCATTCCCGAAACAAATGAGATAATGAACTTTAATCTATCGTTGACTCACCCTGTACAAAGAAAATATTCAGCTGTTTCTTATAAATACAATGTTATTTAATTTATTCTCTATTGGCTAAAATTATATATCTCATTAAACTGGACTTTTAATGTCATTAGGGAAAGCCTGTGAATTTTTTAAACTTTAGAAATATGACAACCTTAAACATTTGACCGATTCGTTGGCTCTCCAGTCAGCCAGTTTTTATGGTAGGTTAGATGTGCAATCGAGTTTCAATGGAAACATGAGGAGCCCTGATTGCAACATTGTCCTCGTGGATAGTTGATACTAAAGTATTATTTTACACTAACGTTATCTCAAAATCAAATCGTATGGAGTACTTAATTGATTCGCGTCAGACTTTTTTTTCATAATTTTAACAATATTCGGTTCAATAAACTTAACGACATAATAAACGACTCATCAAGCCGACCTGAACTAACTACGGGTTTTTAGTTCTCGTGTAGACATACTAATGACGCAATGGAGCAATTTTATTTTTTGACGATCATTTGCGGCGTTTTTAGGTGTCACTAATAACTGAATGTCGTGACGCATGAAAGTTGAAATCAAAGATAATTTTAGACGGGAATAATGAATTAAATTCAATATTAAATATTAGGAGACGCTACAGGATTTGATCTTATTAATAATGAGTAGATATCTGCAAAAATGTAATTTATTTAGCTTTTAAATGAGAATTTTGGAAGGTGAGTATAAAATAAAAGTTTTCATGAGTATACTATACATTCTGGAATTCAAAGCTGTGATATTTGATTGGTTAAGTTCCTATGAGAGTAAAAATGATCTTATATAAAAAACTTACTTAGTAGTGCAGAAAAAGAAGGTTAAAATAATGATGAGATAGGCATAGTTTAGATACAGCAATATTATGATTTTATCCTCTCTGGGATATCACCAGAAGTATTGTCCTAAGTTTTGGACTTCGAAAAACTTGTGCTCTTTTGTTTATAAACAATTTAAGTTATCAAAGCGCGTTTTTTGAGCTTAAAATGTGAATAACTCCGGTTATATAAGTCGGATCGAGATAAAAAAAACCAAACTCCTCGTAATGAAATTTCCAACAAATTTTCGTTAGTTTTAAGTCGCTCAAGTGCGTACATATACAATACAAATTTGAAAAACAGGTAAAAACTGTTTTTTTTCATTTTATTGTACAGGTCGACTAAGATCGGCTTGAAACTTTTAAAAAACGTGCTTTTATTATAGCAAAAATGCCCTGAAATTTTGATACAAATTCAGCCCAGTGGGCACAATTGAATTTGTTATTTAAAATTTGAATTGCCCGCCATTTTATGCCATTTAGTCCAAAATGGATCTTTTTTTTAGGTCTGGACGCCAGCTGTCCGATACCATTAAAAAAAAATTGTTTTTGAAGTCATTTTAACTGTTTTTTTTTTCATTTGTCCCAGTAACACTTATCAAGCCATTGCTTTGCTTGAACGGTATTTTTTCCCATCAAAATATTGTTTAAACAACACAGGAAATTCGATTTTTTCCATTGTTTCGAAAATAGCAAAAGTAGCGTCACTAAAACTTGTAAACTAATCTGCGAAATGTCATGAAACTTTAACACGTATCGTTTGAAGTTTGTTTGTTTATTTTTGTTTGTTTCTGTTGGGCAGGGCGCATCGACAGCTAAGATCATTTAGCGCCCACTAGAGTTAGTTTGGTATAAATAGATTAGACTATGAAGTTGAATTTTTTTAAGTAATTGGTTATGTTTTCTTTAAGTGGGACAAAAGATTTTATGAGGATGGTAATGTTGGATGGGATGCCGTGGGTGTCACTCAAGTTTTGATGTTGAATGGATTCGATTAGTTGTAACACTGATAAGGGGGAGTCACATTTAGGACAGAGTGGAGGGGGATCTCTCTTTAATAGATGTACATGCGTGGAGTAGGTGTGTCCCAATGCCAGTCTTCTCATTATTACATTATGTCTTCGGTTCAATTCTGTGGAGTTAAGGGGAGGAAATACATTGGTTTTGATGGACTATAATTTGTTGTTGGGATCTTCCAAGTCCCATTTGAGTTGGAAGAGAGAGCTGAGTAGGTGTTTTATGAAGATGTTAAAATCAGAGTAGTGATTCTCTCCCATGTTCATACTGCCCCTTTCTATGGCAAGTTTAGCAAGATAATCCGCTCTGTCGTTATGAGGGTTGCCTATGTGACTGGGCAACCAAAGCAAGGATATGGTACGTTTTTTCAAGGTGGCCTTGTACCTGATATAGTTGAAATTGAGATTTCTAGAATTGATGGCTTTGAGAGCTCTTAGGGAATCAGAAATTATGAGAGTTGGTTGTTGGATGTTTGGTTGGAGGGAGTATCTGATAGCCTCCTTTATTGCTAACAATTCTGCGGAGAAAATAGAGACATGTTTAGGTAATTTAAACATTTGGACTATATTATCAAAAAAGAAGGCAGCCCCAACTCCCAAATGTGAATAACTCCGGTTATATAAGTCGGATCCAGATAACAAAAAAACCAAACTCTTCATAATGAAATTTCGAACCAATTTTCGTTAGTTTTAAGTGGCTCAAGTGTGTACATATACAATACAAATTTGAAAAACAGGTAAAAACTGTTTTTTTTTTTCATTTTATTGTATAGGTCGACTAAGTGAACCAATCGGCTTGAAACTTTCAGAAAATAGGCTTTTTGTTATAGCAAAAATGCCCTGAAATTGTGATACAAAACTATTCAGCCCAGTGGGCACAATTGAATTTGTTATTTAAAATTTGAATTGCCCGCCATTTTGTGCTATTTAGTCCAAAATGGATCTTTTTTTTTCAAAATTTGGGTCTGGACGCCAGCTGCCCGATACCATTAAAAAAATTGTTTTTGGAGTCATTTTAACTGTTTTTTTTTTCATTTGTCCCAGTAACACTTATCAAGCCATTGCTTTGCTTGAACGGTATATTTTCCCATCAAAATATTGTTTAATCAACACACGAAATTCGATTTTTTCCATTGTTTTGAAAATATCAAAAGTAGTGTCACTAAAACCACTGTAACTTATAAACTAATCTGCGAAATGTCATGAAATTTTAACACGTAACGTTTGAAGTTTGGTACTTCCTAAAAATCATATGGATTTTTTGAAAAGGGCGACATCTACTATATATACATATATATATATATATATATATATATATATATATATATATATATATATATATATATATATATATATATTATCGTCACTGCTTATTCATTATGTTACCTAACGTAATAAAATATATCCTATAACCCGGCTAGAGAACATACGTCTTTTATAAAACACATAATAGGATAAGTGGTTCCTGAGTACTAACGGACAGACGGACAGGCAGAGAGACGTTGCGTTTTATATACATATATTATAGATTTTTTTGAAAAATATTAAGTTAAGAATTAAAAAAAAGACGTAAATCCGATAAGTGGTTCTCGACTGATAAGCACACTAACGGACAGACAGATTGACAGAGAGACGTTGCGTTTTATTTATATTATATAAAATATTATTATATAATCTGGCCAGAGAACATGTGTATGAATTTAAAAAAAAAAAAAACGTAAATCGGATAAAAGGTTGTCGAGTGATAAGCGCACTAACGGACAGACAAACAAAAAGAGAAACGTTGCATTTTATATATTATATTCTTTGCTACATGATAGTGATCCATATTTAATGGCTTAGCCAGTGTATTGCAAGAGAACGCGCTAGCGGTAAACTTTTTTCCGACTTACTATTATCGTCACTGCTAATTCCTTATGTTACCTAATGTAATAAAATATATCCTATAACCTTGCCAGAAAACATATGTATGTTTTTTAAAAAAAAGCACGTAAATCGGATAAGTGGTTCTCGAATAATTTTTTTTTATGGGTCTAGCACACGTGCTGCAGGGAAGCCCCTAAAGCGCTACAAGAGCGACATGTTCAGAAAAAGCGATTCACGTTGTTCTTGAATCGCTGTAAATTGTACTCGGTGGGAAATACAGTCCTGGGCAAATTATTCCAAAGGAATGATGTTCTCTATATAAAAGACAGCTTGAAAAGCGTTGTACGAGGAGTAACAAGCGTAACCTCATACGGATGTGAAGTATTAGCGCGACGTGTGCACTCCTCTGGGAGGAATCAAGCGGGCCACATCTTTTGAACACTTTCCATGGAGATACTTGTAGAATAGGCTCAAGTCGTCAACCGTTCTTCGATGTTCCAGCGAATCAAAGCCGCCGGTCAATTCCGGGTCTCCAATCAGACAAACAGCTCTTCTCTGTATAGAATCCAAAAAATACAGTGTATGTTTGGGAGCGGAGCCCCAAACATGGGAGCAGTATTTCATAGTTGGTCGAATTTGAGCTTTGTAAAGAATTAACAGTTGTTGTGGAGTGTAAAGTTTTCTGGTTCGAAATAATATTCCCAACTTTTGAGAAGCTCTCCTTGCTGTGTCTGCAACATGTTCATACCAGGACATATTTGCTCCCAAATTAACGCCCAACAAATTGAGTGACGATGTTAGAGGAATGGAGTGCCCCGACATAACTATGTCGGGTTCAGCAACGTTCACTTTTTTAGAAAAAACTGCCGCCTGGGTTTTTGTAGCATAAAATTCCACTTGGTTACTGTCACATCAATATAGAATTTCTTTCAGGTCTTTGTTAAGTTGCTGTCTACGGATATTCGTCTGAGTAGCCGATGTCCGAGCGTTCAAAGTGAATGAAGAGATAAGCGTACTGTCATCTGCAAAGCTGTAGATTGGATTCCCGGTTTTTTCCAGCAGATCGTTAATGTAAATGAGAAAGACAGTAGGAGACAGTATGGAGCCTTGGGGCACGCCGGCATTGATAGTGAAGATGTCAGAAAGAAATTCGTCGACTGCCACTCGTAAAGAACGCTCTCTGAGGAAACATGAGAGCCACAAACAGAACTTTTCAGACATACCATAAGAGCGTAACTTAGCCAACAGTCCATCCTGCCAAACACGGTCGAATGCCTTGGATATGTCAAGAGCAACCGCTCGAGATTCTCCAAAGTGTTCAATTGCGTTGTTCCAAATATGTGTTACATAAGTCAGATCTCCTGTTGATCTATGTTTACGAATGCCATATTGGTGATCGCTAATAATGTTGAATCTTTCAAGATATTGCGCACTAGCGGACAGACAGACAGAGAGACGTCGCATTTTATATATATTATAGATGTTGGTTTCTTCGTGTTATCCAACCAAACATATACAACTTTGTGAATTATAATTGATTTTTGACATTAACCTTTATTTAATAAGTTTTTTCCTAAGAACAAGACTTGCACCAACTTTTAAGAAGAATGAAATATCAATTAGGGCGAATGTTTAAGTAAACATTTCCACGCCACAGAGGCGTACCATAAGTAAGCGCGCGTGCTGCGTCACGACAGTATCATCGGCTTTTGCCGCTCCAGCTTCTTCCGTGGCGTGGTCATATTCAAATACGCCGAGAAGGACCCTCGATAGAAATCGTACATACTAAAAATACAAAAGATGCCCTCTGAGGCAGCCAGAGCAGACTAGTTGGTTTTTCGTTTAAGAAATTCTGGTTTCCTAACAGCTCAGATTCGAATCCCTTAGACTATTGAGTAAGGAACGTAGTTGAAATGGTCACCATCAAGTCCTGACATCCCAATATGACGACATTAAGGATCGCTATCCAGACAGAATGCGTCAGCATGGTCAGCGCCGCATTACAGCGTGTGTGTGGACGCCGCGGCCCGAGAATTGAGGCGGTCGTTCAAATTAATGATTGATATATTGAATAATTGTGCTTTATTGGGACTGTCAAAGTGCCCTGTACAAGATTTTATTTTAATATTTAATTTTTCATTAATAAAATCTTGTTTCAAGAAATTGTTAAATTTCCGCGGATTTTGGTGACGCATTCTGTATAAATAATTTATGGTTTTCATCTTAAGTTTAGTCTATCATCACTCTTAATGATGCTAACGTGGTTAGATAAACGCATGTCAAATTGAAGCATTTGCTATGGTGATCATAACTGTTGTGAAGTGCTGTTGTGCCAAATATTTCAAAATCTTAACGTAGTGTTTTTTTACATATTTGAATATGGCTTTAATTTCATACAACTTTAATGTATTCTTTATATTAGCTAATGTATCTTAATTGCTCCTTTCAACCAGTTACAACAGGATATGCAAAGTTATAACACGTAGGCTGAAAAGTTTTTGGTCTGACACATAGATGTCGCCCTGTTTAAAAAATCCATGTGATTTTTAGGAAGTTCAAACCTTCAAACGATACGTGTCAAAATTTCATGACATTTCGATGATTAGTTTACAAGTTACAGTGGTTTTAGTGACGCTACTTTTGATATTTTCAAAATAGTGAAAAACATCGAATTTCGTGTGTTGATTAAACACTGTTTTTGGAAGGGAAAAAATACCGTTTAAGCAAAGCAACGCGGTCGTGGTTACACCGAAAAACATCAAAAAAATCCACAAAATTGTTTTGGATGACCGTAAATTGAAATAGCGTGAGATAACTGACACTGTCAAGATATCAAAAGAACGTGTTGATCATATTTTGCATGAACATTTGGGCCTGAGAAAACTCTGTTCGAAAACCAAAAACAACAACGTGTTAATGATTCTGAGCGTTGTTTGGACCTGTTTAAGCTCAATAAAAAGGATTTTTTTTCATGTGATATGTGACAGTGGATGAAACATGGATCCACCACTGCGCATCAAAATCAAATCGGCAGTCAACTGAATGGACAGCGCCGGTGAAAACCGCCCGAAGCGACCAAAGACACAACAGTCGGCTGGGAAGGTTTTGGCCTCGGTATTTAGGGATGCGCATGGAATAATTTTCATCGATTATGCTGAGAAGGGAAAAACCATCAATAGCGAATATTATATAAAGTTATTAGTGCGTTTGAAGGCAAAAATCTCAAAGAAACGGCCCCAAATGAACAAGAAAAAAGTGCTCTTTCATCAAAACAATGCACCGTGTCACAAGACAATGGTTACGATGGCAAAATTGCATGAATTGAAGTTCGAATTGCTTCCTCAACCACCATATTCTCCAGATTTAGTTCCCAGCGACTATTATCTATTCACAGACCTCAAAAAAATGCTAGCGGGAAAGAGATTTGGCTCCAATGAAGAAGTTATCGTCGAAACTGAGATTTGTTTTGAAGGTAAAGATAAATTCTTCTACAAGAAAGATATAGAAATGTTAGAAAAGCGTTGGACTGATTGTATCGTTCTTGAAGGAGACTGAGTAGCTAGATCCAAAACTTTTTAGTCTACGTGTTATTAATAGCCATAGCCAGCTTCACTGGAGTGGTTCTAACAGTATCAACAGGCGCTGACAGCTTCAGCAGTTTCAAATAACATTTTTTTGTTTTGTCAGAGTTTTGTAAGCAAGTTCATTATTTTCTTATCAAGTCGTCGACATACTCTATGTTGAGACAAGATAATTTAGGGGAAAAAAAATACACAGGAGACCTACCTAAAATATTATCTAGCCTCAGGTAAAAAAGGTTTGACAAAGAACAAGGTACGAAGTCCGAAAACCACAGCGTAACATAAAAAAAAGGACCCGAAAGCTATTACGGGAGTTTTTCATTCCATTTCCTCCGTAACGAGATCCCTTTGTATTTTCACTATATAAGCTTATGCCTATGCCAAATCATAAATTTTGTCTTCGCATTACACCCCGAATTTCGGGGTCAACCCCAACTACATTTTACACGTCCCTTGTGCTCTTAAACGGAGATTTTAGAGTGAATTATTGGGGACGGCCCCCAAAAACGCGTTTATTCCGGGAGGATCTCAGCCCGGCCCCGGATTTAATTTAGCACCCTGTTGACAAGGGGGTGTAGAGTGTTGATTGGATTTTACTTACTGACTCTGTAGTGTTTCGCGAGATTAAAATCTTTGTTAGAAGATATTCTCGATTTTTAAGTGGAGAAGTTCACTTTCAAAGTCTGCTTTCATAGGAGGTTTTTTTAGGTTATATTATATTATTTTTTACTGCCTAAAATGCTTCAGGAAATAAATATTTTATTTAATTAAATTCACACGATTTTTCTTTAATCTTTGTCGAGCCTTTTAAAATTAAAATGATATTCACTTACCTACTACAGTCTATCAAATAAGAACGTGACTGCTCGTATTCTTGGAAAAAAGTGTTTCGAGAACATTTTTTGCCACCAATGTATTCTTTGATGTGCTAGCAACAGCGCAATTACCTTAGCAAGTTGTCCAATCGCCTCCTGCATCAATAATCGCCTGCTAGGCGAGATTTTCTGCATACTCTGCAAATTTTTCGAATCTCGCGAGGCAACTGAGTCAAAGTCCTTAGACTCTTTTCTCTTAGTTTTCTCTTTACAACGGACCAAACGTTTTCAATAGGGTTGACGTCCGGCGATTGTAAGGGCCACTTTAGTATCTTATCGTGGGCCCACGCGAGCCGCTTCGCGACGGGATTTTCGCCCAGCAAAGGTTTCTTCAACGTGACATCATGAGCACGAAGATGTTGTCGAATGATCTCATGGGATACAAAATCCTATTTTCTTAATTTTGCCGCTCCTTAACGCAGCGTTAATTTCGGGTTCGGTGAAAACCAAGACACGATTCGTTTTTCTACTTTCGGAGTGACTTTGCCTACCGAGCCACTTCGTGGCAAGTCGTCGACATTTTTCGTCTCGTTAAAACGATTTACCCACTTCTTCACAAACGATACCGACCTTTTAATATCTTTAGCGGCTACGGAATTTGTCATTTTAGGCCCCTTTGGATGGGAGCAAAGAAAGACTGCCTTGAACCGACGCGCAGACAAGTGATTCATTTTAGATTTTACGTGATTTCGACGAAAGTTCGGAATGGACTAATACTTTTACTATAATATGTCGTAGACACAGGTTCCCTCTACCGATTTATTGTTAAATCTCTAGAATCGCATCTACCAAAAATGAATTATCACAGACACGTTCTTACTTGACAGATTGTATAGTATCTACTTGCCTACTATTATTTAAAGTGCTTTTATACAGTTTTGATTAACTAGTTTCCGGCCAAGTGCAAGTCGGACTTGCACAATTAGTGTTCCGCACGGTGATTACTTTTAAAATAAAATAAAATAAAATCTTTACCTAGGCTAAGTTAATTAGGTCCCTGACATGTGTATCTTAAGATTCGATATGTATTTTCACGTTTTTTCTTAGTCAATAATGTATAATAGTTGTAGCGTCTTAGCTCCCTTACAGCCAATAAATTAATCTAGCTCAATCTAGAATCTAGTAACAAAACTGTAAAACAAATATTTACTATCTAGATATTTGTTTAATTATAAACAAACAACATAAAATAATTTTGTCTCGGTACAGGAGCGACGCGCGACTTAGTATCAGTAATGTACTAAAAAGTATATTAAAAAGCCTCCACCCTATTTTCAAGGCACAAAGATTTTGTTATACCAGATAAATTATCAAACATAATGCACTCGTGATAATTTTCACTCAATCTACACTTCATGAAGAATATGCCAGAAATTTTTCAAAATTTTTTGTTCAGTACTTTTTAAAATAGGTTGGGGGGACAGTGATTATTGGCCATTTTTTTTAAATAATACAAAGAAAAGTGTGCACAAGTATTACATCATATATGTTTTTGAACTCGTGTTTTCACAAGCTTTCATTTGACACCCCACTCGATGGTTTGGTAAAAAAAAATTTCACTTCAGATTTCACTCTCCAAACTAAACCTTTAAGTCAAAATTTAACTTTCAAAACTGCACGGCTCTGGTTGGGTCCTCAAGTCCTATATTTATGCCAAATTTCCACTTCATATGTCAACTAGTTTTGAAGAAAATCGGGTGTGACAAACGGACAGACAGGCGGATACCGATCCCATAAGTGTTCCGTACAAAACACTAAAAATTCCTAAGAACTTTCGAACTTACGAAATTAAGAACAAAGGGCAATTGCCTTTTCTTTATTTTTTTTATGGGTCTAGCACACATGCTGCAGGGAAGTCCCTAAAGCGTTACAGGAGCGTTGTTCTCGAATCGCTGTGCGGTGGGAAACACAGGCAAAACACTGGGCAAATTATGCCAAAGGGATGATGTTCTCCATATAAAAGACTGCTTGAAAAGCGTTGTACGATTAGTAACAAACTGAACCTCATACGGATGTGAAATATTAGCGCGACGTGTTTTTCTAACATGCACCGCTCTGGGAGGAATTAAGTGGGGTACATCCTTCGAACACTTTCCATGAAAATACTTGTAGAATAGACTCAAGTCCCCAACCGTTCTTCGATGTTCCAGAGAATCAAGGCCGTCAGTCAGTTCCGGGTCTCCAATCAGACGAAGAGCTCTTCTCTGAATAGAATCCAACAAATGCAGTGTATCTTTGGGAGCGGAGCTCCAAACATGGGAGCAATATTCCATCTTTGGTCGAATTTGAGCTTTGTAAAGAATTAACAGTTGTTGTGGAGTGCCCTCCTTGCTATGCCTGCAACATGATCATGCCAGGACATATTTGCTCCCAAATTAATGCCCAACAAATTGAGTGACGTTATTAGAGGAATGGAGTGCCCCGACATAACAATGTCGGGTTCAGCAACGTTAACTTTTTTAGAAAAAACTGCCGCCTTTTCTAGATATCTTAATTATTAAAAATAATAATAGGTTAGAATTTCATATCTACAGAAAAGATATAGTAACAGATATATTCCTAATGATTCATTTCATTGCAAACAACACAAATTAGCCGCATTACATTTTTTAAGTTCATTTGGTCACTTTTTCTCTGAACAGAGTAAACTTCAATAATGAAAGGAATCTTATTAGAAATATAACTACAGTAAATAGTTATGACGATGACTTAGTAAACAAGTTAATAAATAGTCACCATCATAGTCAAGTTCAGGTTAAATATTCAGAATTCCACCTTTTTTAGATGCGAAGAAAATAAGACCAAGTATGTCTCCATAACATATAATCCGAAATATAGCAGGGGACTCAATAAGGTATTTAATAAGGTAGACCTCACCTTAGTCTATAAGTCATCAGACAATCTAAGAAATATTTTAGGAAATCCCAAAGATATAATTCCTGATTGTGAGAAAAGTAAAATTTATAAAATTAGTTGTAGTGATTGCGACAAAAGGTATGTTGGGTAAACTAAAAGATCAATTAAGCACAATTAAAATATAGTAGGACAGAAAAGTCTAGCATTGCCGAACATGCCCTTGAAGATGATCATACTGTAACATTAGATAATCTAACCGCGTTGCCCCAAGGTTCCGTGAAATACAGAAATGTATGTTTCGGCACTTGGACGGGTATTACGACATCCCCGCCGGTATCTTTAGGATATGAAAAAGGTTAAACGCCCTACTTAGGCGGGGAGGTGAACGATAAAAAAATAAACTTTCTAGTTTACACTGTTTTTAGGTTAATTAAAATCAGAAGAAGAACCAGCTCATTATGTATGTTAGTATCGACCAGAAAATGAAGGGACCCGAGTATATCGGATATAATGGCCATTTTCAACGACGATTACGAGATTGTACTAATTTTAGATTAGTATAATCTCGTCCTTGGGTCCGATATCAGATTGTCGACGATACACGACGTTTTATTCGTGTAAAATTTGCGTTAATTGTATTGCCCTCTCGTTTTTGTAGCGACTTCTTTCAGTATTCCTGTGTATTTGTCCAGTTTTTGTGATTTATACCGATTTTTTTTGTTAGGCTAAGTTTAAAATAATATATTTTCTACATTACTACAATCTACACTTAGTCCAGTGTTTCTCGAGTTGTTTGGCTCTATCCAAATAACAATCTTTTGCTGGCACCTCAAATAACGCAGTTTTCGACCGATCCATTTGACGAAAATTTTCGGCCTGTGAGATCTTTCTTCAGATGTTTGAACAAAAAAAAAGTTTTACGGCGCTAGATCAGGATTATAGGATGAATGTCGTAACTCAGTGAAACCCTAGCTTTCGCTAATGACTTGAAGAGTGCAAGCCTTATTGTTATGTAATAGTAAATTTTTGGTTCTCTGTTAATTCGGACGTTATTATCTAATGGCTTGCTTCTGGTTCTGGATCGTTCCCTCGTAAATCCCTCCATTAACTGTGGATCCTTTTTTATTCAATAAGCATTCCTACGCAGTATCAAAAGCGGTCGGCGTCAACGTTTCACAAGACGACTGAATTACCATGTTCTTTGCGTCGCCACCTGTTTTGTGGAAGGTTCCCAATAGAACACACGCCTGTGATAATTTGCAAAAAATGACTCTCATGGTTCTCTTAAGCGGCCAATTTTCTTTAAAAATTTCATTCAAAACCATCTATATAATTCAATTAGGCAAGCAAGCGGGAAACTGAATGTATATTATGGGGCAGTTGAGAAATCTCTTAAAGCTAACAAATACCATGACTATAAAATGCATAATTTTCAGTTATTAACACAATTTGATTCGGAACGATGATTGAGTTTTGTAGCAGAAATGATGATTAAATATGACGAAAAACATTATTTTCTGAAACATATATAATAGACAGATGAGAGTCATTTTGTCAGCAACGGCAAACTTAACAGAAAAAATTATCATTACTGGGCTGAGGAGAATTCATACAACGTTAAAAAAATTCAGAATCAAGGCCATTATGGAGTTAATTTATGGTGTGGGATAATTGGGAGACATTTGCTTGGACCATACTTTTTTGAGGGAATACTAACTGGAAACAGATACCTTAATTTCTTGGTTAATACTTTACCAGTTTTATTAGAAAATGTTCCCCTTATTTTAAGAAGGCATATGTGGTATCAACATGACGGAGCACCACCTCATACAACTGGACGGTGTCAACGAAGATGGGTAGGGGTTAGCAGCTCAGTTATTCAATGGGTACCTAAGGCACCAGACCTCACGCCGTTAGATTTTTTCTTGTGGAGGACTCTTAAAGATATTGTATACAAAACTGCGACAAATGATATTGAGTACTTAAAGGCAAAAATATCAGATATGTGCAATAGTATGTCTGGAGAAATTATTTAAAAAGCCTCTCATCAAACGTTAATGAAAATAATGGAAAAATATATGACAGAAGAAGGAAGACATATAGAAAATTTGTTTATATGTTTTATTTTTTTTTTATTTTTTAAGTTTTAAACATTTAATTTTATAAATATATAATAAGTTATGTAATGTTAAAAGTTATATAGTTTCTCTATGGTTTTAATAAATATAATGTATTCGTGTTGTTTGCGTTCAAAGATATTTTATTAAAGGGAAAACTTCAACAGCACAGTAACTAATATTATTATAATTACTGTCAGATTAAAGTATCACAGAAGCCTACTTAATAAATTGTTTGAAAACCACCAGATGTTGCATACAATCCATGGCAACCGCGATGACCAAAAAATAATATTTTAGAGGGCTTTTGTTGCATAACTTTTTTGCAAAATACATTAGAAAAAAACGGTTTAAGGAAAAAATGTTGAAAAACATTAGGGCTTTTCAATGCCTTTTACAAAAGGTATGTCAATGGAAAAAAAAAGTTGTTTGGCGTCACGACGCCCAGCGTGGTTTTCACTACCAAATGTAAAATACGTCAGTATACTCATTAACATGCACTATACAGTTTCACATTAAAAAAAATAAATATCCAACAATTTTCCATAAATCGGGGCCGGACGCACATTGGGACCGAATGCCGAAAAGGTGGCCATAAGTCCTTAGAATGAATGTTCGATTGAGGGATTTTTCAGGCTCTAGGTATGTGGGTTGGTACCTGCGCTATTCGAAACGACCGGTTATAATAATCAAGTGTGCTCACGTGGCTCTTAACACCTATTGTTAGAGCGTCGAGCAGGCCAAATTCTGAGCTTGTTCTGTTTGAGTTAGACAGGCAGATTCAATTGCGCTCAAATGTTTTGCATTTGAAGTTCATTTAATTTCGTGAAATGGATTCTCCGAATCAAAGTGAGTACATTTAAACGGTATAAAATTTGTTACAATAAAATTTGATTATCATTTAATTATTGTAACGTTTAAAATATCACTTTTTTAGAACTTTTAGTTCCAAACGTCAAAATTAAAATATACATAAGTATAAAAGTCCCACGACATCCCATTGTCAAACCAATTTTATCGTGTTTTCTAACTATTTTTTAATAATATAGAAGCAAAATCAGCAGCCCACACTTGCACATTTTTTAAAAATAAATTTTATGTAAAAAAGATCAGCCGAAACAGGGATACGGAAGTACAAATGACGGAAATACTGTGCGTCGTTTCTTAGAAAATTCGACAATTACGGCAACAATAACTGGACTAGACGATTTTACGTTGTATTACAAGTTATTACTTGCGGCTTCGATATTGATGTTCCGAGATATGAGGAATACTGCCTAGATTTTGATTCACAGCGGACGCATTATTCAAGCTCCGATTTTACCAATCGGAGAAATATCTGAAGAGGCCCAAGAATCTTGTAACAAATTGATAGAAAAATGTCGGCACCAAAATGTAATCGTGTTAAGAATATGGAAGATGTATTTCAGAGGGTTTTGGTATCATCAGATCCGCTAAAATCAAGCCTGCGGAAATTACCAGCGAAAAAATTGAAAACGTTGGACTCTGAAGCTGTACAACTGCCAAAAGCTCCCAGTTCTGAGATTCAGAGCATCAGATGAAGAATATTGATGATTTCTTTAATAACAATTTTATATAGTTTACATTGTCATTATATATTAATAACAAACAGTTTCACTTTAAAACATTAACTTATTTTTTCAAACCGCTATATTGGATCCTCCATTTTGTTTTTCACTTTTTTAGTTTTAGATCCTTCTCAGCGACATCGAAAAGCCCTATAGTCGAAACTTCATGAAAATATGACAAAAATTATCATTTTTGTCCGCATATCGGATTCGCCATTTTATTTTTCACATTTTTAATTTCAGATTCTTTATCAGCAACCTTGAAGAGCCCTATAGTCGAAATTTCATGAAAATATGACAATTTTTATCAATTTTGTCCGTCATATTGGAGCCGCCATTTTCTTATTTAAATTTTTTATGTCAGATTCTTAATCAGCGACCTCAAAAAACCAGATATGCAAATTTTCATATAATTTTACACACCTTCATATTTTAGCCACCTTTTCGGGTTTTGGTCCCAATGTGGGACGTCTAAAAATAATCACCCTTTTTTAATTAATTTATAGTGTCTAGGTTCCAAGTAATTTTTTTGAATGCCAAGATATCTGTGAAAAGAGAGACTCAATTTTTAAAAGCAAAAGTGAGTTTTAAAGTCTACTTTCGTATTTATTGGGATTAATGAAACTTGCAATAACTGTTTTCAAATTGCAATTGATCTCCGCATAGTCATAATATTCTCCCACAGTTATAAAAACTATCAATTTGTTTGTGTGTGTTGCTGTATCGATCGTAATAACTTTTTAAGTCGATTTTTAGGCAAAGCTTATTCTTTACTGACACAATTTCTTATTTTCGACAAATAAATTCCGCTTCAAATAAAAATGGTCAAGTAAAGCGGGTGACCAACACCGACATGCTGGGCGATGAAATTTTGACAAAAATTACTGTATATAAATAAGTAAACATAGATATTTCAATTAGAAATTTAATTTACGATTTAAGAACATAAGTAAATATTATTAGTTGACTCAATCTTTATCCTTTAAGAACATGTATGCTATACAGGGTGGTCCAAATTGGACACTTTTATGTAAAGGAGATAGACGAAAACTGATGTCGGTGTTTGAAGCTCAATTTTTATGATAAATTCAATAGTGAAAACCGCATATCGATATCTAGTTCCGGTTCAGTTATACACGGTGTTTTTCAAAAATCTGCATTTTTTTTTATGGGTCTAGCACACGTGCTGCAGGGACGAAGTCCCTAAAACGCTACAGGAGCGACACGTGTGCGGAAAAAGCGCTTCACGTTGTTCTTGAATCGCTGTAAATTGTACTCGGTGGTAAACACAGTCCTGGGCAAATTATTCCAAAGGGATGATGTTCTCCATATAAAAGACTGCTTGAAAAGCGTTGTACGAGGAGTAACAAGCTGAACCTCATACGGATGTGAAGTATTATCGCGACGTGTACTTCTAACATGCACCGCTCTGGGAAGAATTAAGCGGGCCACATCCTTCGAACACTTTCCATGAAAATACTTGTAGAATAGGCTCAAGTCGCCAACCGTTCTTCGATGTTCCAGCGAATCAAGGCCGCCGGTCAGTTGCGGGTCTCCAATCAGACGAACAGCTCTTCTCTGAATAGAATCCAACAAATGCAGTGTATGTTCGGGAGCGGAGCCCCAAAATGGGAGCAGCTTTGTAAAGAATTAACAGTTGTTGCGGAGTGTAAAGCTTTCTGGTTCGAAATAATATTCCCAACTTTTGAAAAGCTCTCCTTGCTATGCCTGCAACATGTTTATGCCAGGACATATTTGCTCCCAAATTAACGCCCAACAAATTGAGTGACGATGTTAAAGGAATGGAGTGCCCCGACATAACTATGTCGGGTTCAGCAACGTTAACTTTTTTAGAAAAACTGCCGCCTGGGTTTTTGTAGCGTTAAATTCCACTTGGTTACTGTTACCCCGAGATAAAATTTCTTCCGGTTCAGAGAATTTGATAGCTATCTTCGTTTTTGAATAACAGGGTTTCAATTTTTATTTATTATAAAATTTCGACGTTTTCGGCTATAATGCGATGGTTTTTATCATGTAAAAAGTTTTCCTTAGCAGATATCGACATTCCGTCTTGATAGGATTATAAAAAAGAACATTCTTTACCACGTACAGTTCAGAGAATTTGATAGCTATCTTCGTTTTTGAATAACAGGGCTTCAATTTTTATTTATTATAAAATTTCGACGTTTTCGGCCATAATGCGATGGTTTGTTGAACGACTTCCTGCTGTCTGCGGATATTCGTCTGAGTAGCCGATGTCCGAGCGTTCAAAGTGAATGAAGAAATAAGTGTACTGTCATCTGCAAAGTTGTAGATCGGATTCTCTGTCTTTTCCAGCAGATCGTTAATGTAAATGAGAAAATGAGTAGGATACAGTATGGAGCCTTGAGGTACACCGGCGTTAATAGTGAAGATGTTAGAAAGAAATCCGTCGACTGCCACTCGAGTTTTAAGTGCACATTTTGTGAAGTAGGCTTTGGACGGAGCGGCCATATGCTTTAATTCAATTGTTTACTCGGAGTTGACAAATTTTACTTTAGGATCCGTTATTGAATTGTCAAATAAATCGCAATGAAGTTTGAAACTTATGAAAAATGGGATATGATAGTGTGTTTCATACAAACTGGAAAAAATTTCGGAAGCGGCAAGTAATTTGTATCACGAACGATATCCAGAAAGGCGTCAACCATTCAAGGATATATTCGCTCGATTCCGACATAACCTAGTTAATAGTGGCCACTTTGAAAAGAAACGACTCAAAAATTATGCATCAGACCGGGATAAGGAGTTAGAAGAAACAGTAGTTTTAGGAACTATCGGAAATAATCCCAACACTTTAACCCGACAGTTAAAAGAATCCACTGGACTACCAAGAACTAACGTAAGTCGTACTTTGAAGAAGCACAAATTCAGGCCATATAGGACAAGAAAAGTTCATCACCTTAAAGACGTGTACGGATTTTTGCCAATAGTTTCTGGAGAATTGTAACCATGTTCCGAATTTTTCATTAAATTGCATTTGGACAGACGAAGCTGATGTAAGCAATGCAGGTATTTTTAACCGTTACAATTCTTATACGTGGACACAAGAAAATCCTCATTTAGTTGTGGAGCAAAGAAATCAAGGCAGATTTGGATTTAATGTGTGGGCAGGAATTTTTCACCTCTCAGAGATATTTAGAAATTTTAAGGCAGCAAATAGAACCTCTTGTTGATGAACTGCCGTTAATGGATCTTAGAAATAAATTTTTTCAACACCACGGGGCACCGTCGAACGCTGCAGTTATCAGTAATTTTTTATCGGCCAATTTCGACAATAACTAGATAGCCAACCAAGGTCCGAACCGTTGGCCGGCAAGGTCACCGGATTTAACTCGCATGGACTTCTATCTCTGGGGAAGTTTGAAAGACCTAATTTTTAAATTGCCGACAAACACCGGGCAAGAGTTAGAAGTCGCAGTGACACAAAGTTTTGCAGTTCACTCCTCTTGAACTAACCAACTCGGTAAGAAGTGTCCAGAAAAGGTGCCGACTATGTAAATGGAACTGGTCGACATTTCGAACATCTCTTATAGAAAATTGTTTTGTTTTAGTTTGCTTTACTCGGAATAAATTGTTTTATTGTTCTTTTGTTTTATTTTCTATATAGTTTAAAATATTATAGCATTTAGTAAATTTCATTGTAGTTATGACTCTTGTTTCTGGGAATTTTATATAATTGAATAAGGTTTTATAGAATTAACATTCTTAATAAAATAATAAGCAACTCTTGCTTCGGAACTAATCTGCTCTTCGCTGAGAAATTATGATTCTTAGTATTAGACCGCGCCAAAAAGAAGTGATTTTCCGACCTTTGATTTACGATTCCACGAAGCATCTCCAGGGACCTCTATTTTTTAAATTAGGATACTAAATGACCTAGAAGGTGCACAAGTCATTGTTTATACCTGACTGGTGTTATTCGAGCCCAGTGTTATAATCGTTTTCCGTGTGTGATGCAGCCTATAATCCCAATCTCTATTAAAGTTCAGTAAGTTTAGTTAGTTTTGAGGACATACCTGCCCTCTGTCGAGGGATGTTTAAGGTCATAGATCAGCACAGGAACCTCTTACCATGGACGCTGTCTCAGCTGCTAACAATTACCGCTAGGCAGCGCGATTATTCGGGTTCTCCCAACGTATATAAAAATCTATATCTATAACTAAAATTGAACAAACTCTATATTTCAGCAGTTGTTTACTGTTCTCTTATGAGCTAAACCATCTCGGGATGCATTTTGTCATATCACGACTTTTCAGCAGAGCTTCAATTTTAATACTTGAATTGACTTTTAAATAAGGTAATAATTGTGCTGCCTAGCGGTAATAGTTAACAACTGAGACAGTATCCTTGCTAAACAACTCATATATGGGTCTGTGGCTTAAACAGACCCCTAAAGAGGGCAGGTATGCTTTCTAAAACTATACTTACAGCCACCACAGATGTAAATTGTTCTCTTCTCTGTCGATCCCAGCTCGGCTGATGTGTGGTGATAAGACGAAACGCGATAGTTTGACAGATGAGAAACCAGTAAATATCTGTTAAAATATGAACTTTGTATAATTTTAGCAGTTGATACTGATTTCTATTATTGTTGTTAGGATGTTTGTCAATTTCGATTGATTCTCTAAACTTTCGGTTATAGAAGTTATGCGTTTAAAATTTAATGAATACAATTCCAAAACAGTTTAATAATATAAAACTGTAATAAATAAATCAAAAATAAGATTACAACTATAAAAACAAATCTTAATATTTGCTAATTACATATAAACTGGTAGATAAATATCTTTAGCGAATGAGAGGCAAACATTAAATAATTCATACTTTATTTCAAAACATACACAATTTGCAGATTATTTCAATTTTTTAAAGATTTTTCTTTATTAAATGTGACATGAACTAATTTAAAATTTTGTAGAAATCGTAGTTAAAGGTTATGTAGTGAATGTAATTAATTTTACAGCCGCCTCGGCATCACGGTGGGTATAAAGCCCGCCGAGCGTACGTTTACATCCGGCGCTAGCGACTGGAGCAACTTTAACCCGGAACCGACATAAACTATTCGGAGATTTACATCCTGACGATAAATTACCAAAGAGAGAGGAGAGCTTGGAAAGGGGCTAATAACAATTTTTAGAGGGGCAGAGATAACGCATATGTAACCAAGAAAGTGGAGCACAATAACCGAAGAAGCTGCAGTGCACAAACAGGCATAACGCCCAAAAAAAGGATGAACTAAATTCGATTTATCATTGTAGTAAATTACGTAACAAATGCTACATTATCTACATACCTAACTCTATTTGTCATAAAAATAATTTATGCAAAAACTATCATCTTTTTATTATGAGCTTCCATACTTCTCTAATCGATGTACAGTCCCTGGCCAAATTATTAGACGCACTGTATTTTTTTTAGTAATTTTATGTTTCTTAAGAGTTTTTATGCAATAATGGTATATTTAAACTACAATATTATTGATTTTTATTTAAAAGAATTGTTGTAGACTACATATTTGTATTTATTTTTAACATATGGCAACGCTGTGTTGACAAAGTGATACATGAACGTAAACAAGTACAAAGCTGTATCAGTCGCGATCGGAATCGAGTCAGGTACGGACATGTTTCTGTGGCTTTATGGACTGTGATTGTTTGTTTAACAGTTTTATACTACTCAGTTATTAGTTAATTTTGTATGCAGTGTTTTAAAAAAAGTAATTGGACTATTTTCATTATGGGTAGAAAAGGCGATCTTTCACCACGTAAAAAAGCTGAAGTGAAGGCTCTTGTGATTGCGAAAACATTTACAAACCGAGAAATATCACGAAGATTGGAGGTTTCTGAAGCTAGTGTACGACGCATAAAAAAGAAAATTGAGTCAGAGAAGGAATTAAGCCCGAAAAGAAAGAAAAGATGCGGTAGAAAACCAATTTTCACTCCACGGTCAGAGAGATGTTTGAAGAAAATTTGTGTAGAAAACAGATTTGCTACCACAAAGGTAATAAAATCACAACTCCATGATGCTAGCGTAAATGCTTCTGAGCGCACTGTTCGAAGAAAATTGAAAGAATTATATTTTAAGGCCTGTCGCCCCGCCAGGAAGCCCAAGTTAACAGCTGCAATGAAAGCAAAGCGCCTGAAGTGGGCCAAACAATGGCAAGACAAAGATGTGGACTTCTGGAGATCGGTAAGATACAGCAATTTAATCAATAATTGATACATTATTATCATTTTCAGTTAAATAAAGCAAATAAACATGGAAGTTTATATATTTTTCCTATTTTTGACAGGTCTACTTCAGTGAATTTTGCAGAATAAAGCTCAGTATGAGCGTCGTCGTCATGGAGAAAAGTTTCATCCTGATTGTGTCGTCCCGACGGTTAAACATCCCACCAAAGTGATGATTTGGTCAGTCATCAGCGCCAAGGGCACTGGACGTCTGTACGTCGTCAAAGGAATAATGAGGCAAGATTAGTACAAAGAAGTATTACAAAATCGGTTGATTCCGCAGCTCAGAGAATGGTTTCCAAATGGGGAACCATTCACTTTCATACAAGATGGAGCTCCCTGCCACACTGCTCGGTCTGTTAAAGCTTTTTTGGCAGAAAAAAATTTCCCCCTGTTGGATTGGCCGGGTAATAGCCCATTGAAAATGTGTGGGAGCTGATGAAAAGAGAAGTGGCTAAAGATGTGATTACCAACAAAACCCAGCTCCTAGAAAAGATTATTCATGTGTGGAATCATCATCCTCAAATGCAGGAGACAGTACAATCTTGCATTGATTGCATGCCGCGCAGAATTAAAGCTTTGATAGCGGCTAAAGGTGGCTCAACTAAATATTGACTTTTACTAACATTAATTTCACTTTTCTTTAAAACTTAATAAACTTATGCTTTTCTAAATTAATGCTGTTTTATTTATGTCAAATAAATAAGTAATTGATTGGATAATATAAAAAATAAAAAACAAATCAATTTAAAATAATAAAACGATACAATATCACTCGGTAATTAATATTTTACATGAAATCTTGCAGTGCGTCTAATAATTTGGCCAGGGACTGTAAATATTACGTTTGGAGATCCATATATTTCTTGTCGTGTTATCGCACCTATGATATGGAATTATGCATTAGGATCTATCAAAAAACGTCCAAATTCGATTTATCATTGTAGTAAATTACGTAACAAATGCTACATTAACTACAAACCCAACTCTATTTTTCATAAAAATAATTTAAGCAAAAACTATCATCTTTTTATTATGAGCTTACGTACTTCTCTAATCGATGTAAATATTACGTTTGGAGATCCATATATTTCTTGTCGTGTTATCGCACCTTATGATATGGAATTATGCATTAGGATCTATCAAAAAACGTCCATAGAGTATTATTATTACAAAGGTACACGCTATGAATATTCTTCGATCTTACAAGAAGGCAAAGTCCCAGTAATGTGTTTAGAAAACATTCCATTTTAATTGCAGTCGATGTACGGGAGTGGATTACTAAGTCTGATAAATTTCTACGAAACGGTAGGAAATGTTGTTAAGCGGCATGACTGTTGGTAAGCGGGATTCTTGTAATAGTTGTGTTCAAAGGTTCAAACAAACGAAATGCGTAGTTGTTTAAGTAGCACTGCAATATAGATTTAAATTTTGACGTGTTTCCTATATCGGCTGTATGAAAATAGATTGCCAGAATATCAGTACTAAGTTCAAATCAGAAATATGGTTCTATTTAGACAGTAATATTAATATAAACTTACCCTTAATAATTTTAACCTCACATTGTATTCAAAGACCGACTGTGTGTATTGCAAATAGTTTTCTTTGATTTGCGTGTCATGCTGAAAAAGAAATAGGTATTAGATCAGAAGTCAAAATAAAAATACTTAAATTAAAGGAAAATTTCAGTTTACGTGTTTGCGTAATTTTCAGAAAATCTGGCAGCATTATTTCGAAGCAGCCTTCCTGATTTTTTAAAGTCAAAAGCTGGCAATTTGAATCTTAGTAACCCAAATGAATGGATGATGATGAAAGAAATGTTTTCTGCGTCTCTTATTATATAGAGGTATTATGACGACCTACTAAATTTATGTTCGGTACAGCAAGAATTGTATTTATTTAACAATATCGCAGTGGTATTATGACCGTTTTAGTGTTTCATACGGAACACTTATAAGATCACTTCGGTGCAGGTCCGTCTGTCACATCTGATTTTCTCCGAAACTATTTGACATAGAAAGTTGAAATTTGGTACTAATATAGGAAGTGATGGCCCCATCAGAGCCGTGCAGTTTTGAAAGTTAAATTTTGACTTAAGGAGTTAGGCTTGGGGGGTGAAATTGAAAGCAAAAAAAAAAAAATACCAGGTCGTCGAGTGGGGTGTTAAATGACAGCTTGTAAAACACGAATTCAAAAATATATATGATATAATACTTGGCCACACTTTTCTTTGCCCCCCCCCTTATCACAAAAAGTACTGACCAAAAAATTTTGAAAAAATTCCAGAATCTTAGATTAGACAAAAATTTCCAGGAGTGCATTATCTCTGATAACACTGCGTTACAAATTTAAAAAAAAATTAAGTACCTACTTAAATTTTTCCTGTTTATTTATTCATACACATCACTTATTAAGAATACATAAGTACTTTTTGTCTATCACGTACTGTTTTTTAGGTACGATAGTTAACAATTTTTAAGTAAAATAATTAAGGAGTAAAATACAGTGTACACGTAGCTTCATTAAATTTTCCAATAATTCGAATAAAACTGCTAAAAAAACTTATTATTAATACATTTGGACACAACTAAATATAAAATATATGGTAAAAAGTTTATATTGTACATTAAAATTTAAAAATATTTAACTTTTTCTCTTATGTTGGGAAATACCTTCTTGTTTTAAAAGCCAGCAGTAATCTCCCAACATAGCTACGTCCCAACGACCTTGAAACCGTTCCTCAAGCCTTTTCACATCCTGATGAAATCGTTCCCCTTGTTCATCACTCACTGCTCCAAGATTTGATGGAAAAAAAGAGAAATGGGAATGGAGGAAATGAATTTTTAATGACATTCGGCAACCCATCTTTTTGTATGCTCTTAACAAATCGTTCTCTAAGAGTTCTGCATTCTCGGCTCTATGATTTCCTAAAAAAACCTTTTATCACGGCTTTTAATGATGTCCACGCGCATAGTTCTTCGTCATTTAGTGTTTGATCAAATTTGTTGTTTTTCATTAATAGGCGTATTTGTGGACCAATAAAAATACCTTCTTTCAACTTTAGAATGTTCCTAAGCAAAATTTGGCTTCTCAATTTGTGGGGCTTATAGTTTACTAAGATTAATCGTTTATTCATAGTTTTAACGAAAAATATAATTTATGGTTTTAACTTTAATAGACCATAAGCCCCACAAGTTGATGGAAGCAAAACTTTGAGTTTTTCTGATGCTAAGGAAATATTGTAGTAGAATATAATTTTTATACCCTCAGAGATTGTAAGCGGTAAAATCCCTTAATATGAAAATTTTTAACTTAAGCTACTGTCGATTTCTAGGGAAAAACACCACTTACTATTCCCATAGTGCAGTCAAGGATGCCCGATGTTGTCTTCAGACAGCGTACTATAAAGCCTATTTTAATGAAGCTAGATACCAAAAAAGCTTCTGACGTTGACGGAATACCTAACACAGTTCTCAAAAACTGTGCGAGGGAACTGACACCAGTTTTCTGTAGACTTTTCAACCTATCCTACAGAAAGGGAATATTTCCTTCCTGCTGGAAGTGTGCCACAGTTCAGCCGATACCTAAAAAAGGCAAGAAGACCTTGCCAAATAACTACCGACCAATCACACTGCTTTCAATAATATCAAAAGTCAAGGAAAAGGCTATCAATCAACATATTCTAAAATATCTTGACGAATTCAACATTATTAGCGATCACCAATATGGCTTTCGTAAACGTAGATCAACAGGAGATCTTCTGACTTAGGTAACACATGTTTGGAACAACGCAATTGAACACTTTGGAGAATCTCGAGCGGTTGCTCTTGACATATCCAAGGCATTCGACCATGTTTGGCACGATGGACTGTTGGCTAAGCTACGCTCTTATGGTATGTCCGAAAAGTTCTGTTTGTGGCTCTCATGTTTCCTCAGTGAGCGTTCTTTACGAGTGGCGGTTGACGGATTTCTTTCTAACACCTTCACTGTCAACGCCGGTGTGTCCCAAGGCTCCATACTATCTCCTACTCTCTTTCTCATTTACATTAATGATCTGCTGGAAAAGACCGGAAATCCAATCTACAGCTTTGTAGATGACACTGCGCTTATCTCTTCATGCACTTTGAACGCTCGGACATCGGCTGCTCAGGCGAGTGTCTGCAGACAGCGGGAAGTTGTTCAACTTAACAAAGACCTGGAAGAAATTTTATTTTGGGGTGACAGTAACCAAGTGGAACTTAGCGCTATAAAAACTCAGGCGGCAGTTTTTTCTAAAAAAGTTATTGTTGCTGAATCCGACATAGTTATGGCGGGGCACTCCATTCGTCTAACATCGTCACTCAATTTGTTGGGTGTTAATTTGGGAGCAAGTATGTCCTGGCATGAGCATGCTGCAGGCATAGCAAGGAGAGCGTCTCAAAAGTTGGGAATATTATTTCGAACCAGAAAGCTTTACACTCCACAACAACCGTAAATTCTTTACAAAGCTCAAATTCGACCAACTATGAAATACTGCTCCCATGTTTGGGGCTCTGCTCCCAAACATACACTGCATTTGTTGGATTCTATTCAAAGAAGAGCTGTTCGTCTGATTGGAGACCCGGAACTGACCGGCGGCCTTGATTCGCTGAAACATCGAAGAACGGTTGGCGACTTGAGCCTATTCTACAAGTATTTCCATGGAAAGTGTTCGGAGGATGTGGCCCGTTTAATTCCTCCCAGAGCGGTGCATGCTAAAAATACACGTCGTGCTGATACTTCACATCCGTATGAGGTTCAGCTTGTTACTCCTCATACAACGCTTTTCAAGCAGTCTTTTATATGGAGAACATCATCCCTTTGGAATAATTTGCCCATGACTGTGTTTCCCACCGAGTACAACTTACAGCGATTCATGAGCAACGTGAATCGCTTTTTCCACACACGGGCCGTTCCTGTAGCGCTTTAGGGACCTCCCTGCAGTACGTGTGCTAGACCCATAAAAGAAAAAAAAAACTTTGAAAGTAACTATTATTTATATTACACTAGTTTATACAATTTTCTCCTGCTTTTCCGTTTGACAGATAACCTTATTTTTTTATAACATTGCAAAGTCAGATGAAAAGCCCGTCTCCTGAGCGCATCATAGGCAACGTTGCCAAATTGCTTAGGCGTTCTTTATGTGATGAAGGTGTTTTTTTTTTGTTTATATTTTAATATCAACTGTATACTAAAATTATATATCTTAAAATGCTCAGGGTATTTGCCTAATTTCTTTTTAAATTTCGTATTAACCGAAATATTTTCCTGATTTCTTGAATTGCCTCATTTGAGGATCTAACCTGCAAATAGCCCCCCCGCACGATAAGATTTTATGCTTCATAAAGGGCAATATTGATAGAAAATTCTTATCATGTTGGAAACAAAAGTAAAATTAGGATTTTTTTTCTCTCTCTTTTACCTGACAAACATATGACAGAGAAGGAGTCCTGTTATGAATCACAATGGTGATTGTTTCAATAATAAAATCTGTTAACCATACTCATAAATGATTGCCAAATTCCTTACGTCAAGGTAGAAACTGGCGAGGACAGAAATTTCTCAAAAAGCTTTAGAGAACGATGAGAGTTACTTTTCGCGAATTGTCATAGGCGACGAGACTCGGGTGTTCTACTGGGATTCTCGCTCGAAACAGGAATCAAGTGCCATTAATGTGCTCAAAAGTTCGATATAACACACTCTTCGTGAAGATCTATGCCTGTACCTACAAGATACACTTGATGCAGGGATTAATGCCAACTATTTAGCGGCTCAACTTGGTCAGGCTCAACACCTTATTGTCAACTACGTTAAGACTTTCGAATCTTTGGCACAATGACACTACACAACAGTTATCACCACTACACCATACACTTTATTTTTGCGCTAGACGTAAGTTTCGCTATCCATGTTAGTATCATCATCATATATAAGGAGTAAAGAAAATTAACCATAGGAATAAAATATCAGAGGAAAAGAGTGAAAATGATGAGTTGAAACAGAAGCAGACTCAGCATTTCGTTCAGGACGGGACAAGAAACCCTTTGGAGGTACATTCATCATTTCGTTGAAAAAACTGATGACCAGAGGGTGAGAAGGGGGACATTTTTGGAGACCTTCAGCCTAGAGGGAGGATTGATGCAGCATCATGTAAAATTACACACATTCCGCACATCTTAGCCAGTCATTTGAATTTTTTTTCAAATAAATTGATTTCCAATAAGGAGACATAGGATGGCCTCCACTCCGAGATTTTTTGCTTTTCTTCCCGTTCAGGGGTCTCTACATCAGCAAAACAGTTTCCCATTTCCAACGTCTGTCTGTCTTTTTGTCTGGTGATCCGTTGGCACTTTGATGCACATATAATACTTAAAAGTACGGATGAAATATGTCGTTTTTGAGCGATACCGTTTAAAGGAAAAGGTATAAAAGGGATAGATGTTTATAAATTTTGTATTGTTTTAATACTATCATGGGAATTTTTCCTGTTTTTTTTTTTTATTAGGATAATAAACTAATTTTATGCCTAATTATTATATAGTAAAACATATAGAGGTTAAGAGTAGGGTAAGGGGCTTAAAGACATGGCTTCTTATTTATCGTTTTACAGTTCCTGTTGTAACCCACCGTTGTTTTACTGGTTTATAATTCGAGCAAAAACGACACGTAATAAAACTTATAACTTTTTGTTACTTATTAGCTGGGTATGAATATAATAATATCAATACTCGTAATAATATTTTAATACTTGATGTTATTATTAATAATAATACCTTTTTTGTCTTTTGTTAATTAACTAAGAATGATAATAATGTAATAATGTCTTCCCTAGCTGACTACCTATTATTTTATACATTTAATCTCTAAAATTTACCATAAACGTAATCTTAAGTTTTGTTAACAAATATTGACCTATCATCCTAATGATTACAGAGTTTGGCGACTTCTCGGCTGAAGTTTACAAAGAAAATAATTAATTGTAGAAAGTAATTGTTTTACGGAGCTATTAGTAAGTGCACATAGTAAATCTTTTATTGAGAATTGGTTATTGTTAAACTATGGCTTTGTATTAAACTCATAGGCGTAGCTAAAGGACAAAATAATATAGTAATAAAATAATAAAAAATAATTGGTTTACAACAATCCTTTCATGGTTTTTTGAGCCAAAGAATGTAAAGATTATATCCTTATTATAATATTTACAGTTTTAATAGGGGAAGAGGGTAAAAAAAGAGGAGGAGAGATACCTAAAAATGTTAAGAGGTGCCTTCATATATATATATATATATATATATATATATATATATATATATATATATATATATATATAATATATATATATATATATATATATATATATATATATATATATATATATATATATATATATATATATATAATATATATATATATATATAATATATATATATATATATATATATATATATATATATATATATATATATATATATATATATATATATATATATATATATATAATATATATATATATATATATATATATATATATATATATATATATATATATATATATATATTATATATATATATATATATATATATATATATATATATATATATATATATATATATATATATATATATATATATATATATATATATATATATATATATATATATATATTTATATATATATATATATATATATATATATATATATATATATATATATATATATATGTTATATGCCCTTTTCAGGGTTCTTGAAGTCAAGGAATCTGGAATTTTTTCTTAATTTTTAGTACTAAGAGGAGCGGGTTAGGTATCATTAAATATTGTGTGTTCTTAATAATAATTATGAGAATTTTTGCATAATTATTTGTAGTAAAAATATATGGGGTTAAAGGGATAGGGAGGGTGTAAGAGGTGTGGTTTCGTATATATCGTAATATACATACAAAAGATTTATTCGTTTATAAATTTGCTGTTTTACTACTCGTATAAATAAAGTATATTAAAAACATGTTTAAGGAATACATCTTATTTTTTGCCTAGCAAGTTTGATCATAAAAGTAAAATATAGATTAGATTACATTAAATTCTTTTAAATTATAAATTGATGTACCTTATTTTTCATTTAGCTTCCTTTGAGAAAGCTAATCGTTGTCCTTGTTTATTTACGTCAAGGTGACATAACTTTAAAATATTTTCCAAATTTTACCAGTGTCATGTAAGGAACTAGTATATGGTTTCCATAGTGCTTTTCCAGTTGGTATAAATGGAAACACTTTATTTTCATGGAGAGATTTACGATTGAATCCTGATTTGGTAAATAAACAGAATTGACATCCTGAAGGCGATACGTCACATGTCTTGAAGTTTTAAAATGCGGCGTTGACAAAGATGGTCCAAAGCCAAGTTGTTTATTATTTTATGCCAGCGAATAATACGCTTTATTTTCTTTCGTACTCTTACAAATGTATTGATATAGAGTGGAAATAAACCTCGAATTGGTTGAGTTGATTTTTCTCATTTCATGTTCCACGCGAACCAGTGTTCGAATCTTTAATTTTTGGATTATTTTCAAATTGCACATTTTGTCCTCGGAAGAGAAAATAAAAATCCGGAGTGGGACAATCCTATTTAAAGCAAAATCACGTTAGTGATCACTCTCTCTGTCACTATACTTCCAGTTTAGTAATTCAGTATTTTCAAAAAGTTTTATAAAAACGGGCGTTGTGCCGATTGTTGAAAAGCTGAATAATAATAATGTAATAATCTCTTCCCTAGCTGACTACCTATTATTTTATACTTTTAATCTCTAAAATTTACCATAAACGTAATCTTAAGTTTTGCTAACGAATATTGACCTATGATCCTAATGATTACAGAGTTTGGCGACTTCTCGGGGCCATTAAGAAGTTTACAAAGAAAATAATTAATTGTAGAAAGTAGTTGTTTTACGGAGCTATTAGTAAGTGCACATAGTAAATCTTTTATTGAGAATTGGCTATTGTTAAACTATGGCTTTGTATTAAACTCATAGGCGTAGCTAAAGGACAAAATAATATAGTAATAAAATAATAAAAAATAGTTGGTTTAGAACAATCCTTTCAGGGTTTTTTGAGCCAAGGAATGTAAAGATTATATCCTTCTTATAATATTAACAGTTTTAATAGGGGAAGAGGGTGAAAAAAGAGGAATTTAATAAATACCATATAGCTTTAATAGTATTACGAGAAACCTATAGGGGGTTTAAAGGTTAAGAGGTGCCTTCATATATATATATATATATATATATATATATATATATATATATATATATATATATATATATATATATATATATATATATATATATATATATATATATATATATATATATATATATATATATATATATATATATATATATATATAGTGTTATATGCCTTTTTCAGGGTTCTTGAAATCGAGGAATCTGGAATTTTTTCTTAATTTTTAGTTTTAACAGGAGCGGGGTAAAATGGTTATGGATCATTAAATATTGTGTGTTCTTAATAGTAATTATGAGAATTTTAGCATAATTATTTGCAGTAAAAATATATAGGGTTAAAGGGATAAGGAGGGTGTAAGAGGTGTGGTTTCATATACCATATATCGTAATATACGTACAAAAGATTTGTTCATTTATAAGTTTGCTGTTTTACTGCTCGTATAAATAACGTATATTAAAAACATGTTTATGGAATACATTGTATTTTTTGCCAAGCAAGTTTGAGAATTTCTCTGATACCGGTATACACAAATTTAAAACCTAAGAAAAATTATAACGTAGGTAGGTCTGTACGTGGAGATTTATTTAAGCAAGTTCTTCGTTCGAAAGTAACCGTGTACGTGGACGTCAAAAATTTTTACGATAGCTCGTAAAGTAAGCCGTTAAATTGGAAATTTATGAATTCCAAATGTTATATGCGCTTCATTGGCGGAGAGAACGTCAATATTATAAAAGTTTCCTATAATTTGGAGTTGACGATCTATATCTTCTGAAAAAAATAAAGAGACGAGTATTTTTATGATCGTATCGTGTGAATTTAGAATCGGCACCTATTATTATACGAAAATTAGACCACAGTTTTCCGATCTATCAAAATTTCAAATGTTTTGGTCGAATGAGATTCTTGACGTTTTTATGATACAAACTTAGGTATTTTAT
Source organism: Pachyrhynchus sulphureomaculatus (assembly GCA_019049505.1). Lineage (NCBI taxonomy): Eukaryota > Metazoa > Arthropoda > Insecta > Coleoptera > Curculionidae > Pachyrhynchus > Pachyrhynchus sulphureomaculatus. Next base: position 220,925,128 of record CM032447.1, on the reverse strand, counting down.
TAAAGAAATGTTATGTATGGTCTATTTTTTAGAAGGTAAATAACACTAGAACTTTTTTTGTTGTTTTAACGACTCCTATCTAGACATTTAAAAGCCTCACTAATACAATATAAATAAATTACTAAAATGCCTTTGTCGCCAATATAGAAAAATAAATCGACGGAAGTTGGAAACTATCTTTTTCGTGATTTAAGAACCCTGCAATATGTAGAAATCCAAAAATCTTAGAAGAAAATCATCCACTTCCGTTCGTTGTCGTACATCTTTATTTATTATTCTGTTCTGTTTCTAGATATCTAAACATATCAATTTATTATTGTTAATTTACTTTATTCTCTATATGTTTGCACCATCAATCGACTTACATTTATTTGACAAGCATGTCATAGATGTTATATCTTCGTTTCTTTAAAATATTATGAATCTGGGGTCATTTACACTGCTAATTGTTTTCCTAGCGTGTGATATTCTTCTGTTAATTTTCCTGTCACTTGTCCTTTTGTATTGAAGTCTACTGGTGTGTATAATTAGTAAAAGCTGTTATTTCCATTGTTTATAATAGGATGTTCGTTGCCTCTGCCCCTCTGTGTAGGTATTTTTACGTGCCCAGTTCTAATCTCCGATTTTTGTATTCGTTTGTAATTTTGGCGCATATGTCAGATTGTCTTCATCATTTGATGCAGTAACCTAATTCTCCTGGTGAAACTCTATGCTCTTACATTTTCTTTTACATACATTTAAAGGTCGTTATTTACTAAAAATACGTGTTATATTTTCGTTTTTGATGGTGATCTCTTAATATGAACAATGTCACAGGTTTTATGGAGACCTATGAACATAAATTGTTTAAATTTATGAAACATAAAATCTGTAGTCGAGTTACGCCAGTGAATGGTTTCTAGTTACACAATATACTACGGTCTTTTTCTTTAAGAAACATAAAATCATAAAGATTTGAAATATGATGAACGACTCGGATGGAGAGTTAAAATAGATGCCATAACGTTAAGAGAAAAAATGGCAATAAAAGTACGAGAAAGTCGAATCAGCCAATGGAGGTAAAGACAGAGTTTCCTTAGCAACAGATGTAGAATGGCAGTCAATATACAGTGAATTTTAAAATGAAGGAACAAATTCAATAAAAAATTAATAAAATATTTAGAAACTTTTTTTTGTACATTTTTTTAAAATCCTATTTGTCATTAAGTACGTACGTAGAAAAGGGTCTTTCCGTATAAGCCATTGAAAAGTGTCCCAGCGTCTGATTTAATAAATTTTGCACACACCCGATTTTAGACTTCTACCTCTAATATTACCGCTCTCAGCCGGACTCAGTCACGAAACGAGGATGTGGCGGTGTTGACTCCATTTTTCTTTTTTTATGATTTCTATGAATTTTTTCTTACTCTTTAGAACTAATTAGAATGAAATTACTTCCTTTTCTTAGAAAGACGTTGGCCGATCAACTTTTTTTTGGTGTAATTGTAACGAGAACGCCAAACTCAAAAAGGCTTCTGGCGTTGACGGAATACCTGCCATAGTTCTCAAAAACTGTGCGAGGGAACTAACACCAGTTTTCCGTAGACTTTTCAACCTATCCTACAGAAAAGAAATATTTCCTTCCTGCTGGAAATGTGAAGGATTCAACATTATTAGCGGTTGCTCTTGACATATCCAAGGCATTCGACCGTGTTTGGCACGATGGACTGTTGGCTAAGCTATATTCTTATGGTATGTCTGAAAAGTTCTGTTTGTGGCTCTCATGTTTCCTCAGAGAGCATCTTTTACGAGTGGCGGTCGACGGATTTCTTTCTAACACCTTCACTATCGAGCCGGTGTGCCCCAAGGCTCCATACTGCCTCCTACTCTCTTTCTCATTTACATTAATGTAAAAGACCGGGAATCCAATCTACAGCTTTGCAGATAACAGTACGCTTGTCTCTTCATTCACTTTGAACGCTCGGACATCGGCTGCTCAGGCGAATATCCGCAGACAGCAGGAGGTCGTTCAACTTAACAAAGACCTGGAAGAAATCCTATATTGGGGTGGCAGTAACCAAGTGGTATTTAACGCTACAAAAACCCAGGCGGCAGTTTTTTCTAAAAAAGTTAACGTTGCTGAAACCGATATAGTCATGTCGGGGCACTCCATTCCCCTAGCATCGTCACTCAATTTGTTGGGCGTTAATTTAGGAGCAAATATGTTCTGGCATAAACATGTTGCAGGCATAGCAAAGAGAGCTTCTCAAAAGTTGGGAATATTATTTCGAACCAGAAAGCTTTATACTCCACAACAACTGTTAATTCTTTACATAGCTCAAATTCGATCAACTATGGAATACTGCTCCCATGTTTGGGGCTCCGCTCCCAAACACACACTGCATTTGTTGGATTCTGTTCAGAAAAGAGCCATTCATCTGATTGGAGACCTGGAACTGACCGGCGGCCTTGATTCGCTGGAACATCGAAGAACGGTTGGCGACTTGGGTCTGTTCTACAAGTATTTTCATGGAAAGTGTTCGAAGGATGTAGCCCGCTTAATTCCTTCCAGAGCGCTGCATGTTGGAAATACACGTCGCGCTAATACTTCACATCCGTATGAGGTTCAGCTTGTTACTCCGCGTACAAAGCTTTTCAAGCAGTCTTTTATATGGAGAACATCATCTCTTTGGAATAATTTGTCCAGGGCTGTGTTTCCCACCGAGTACAATTTACAGCGATTCAAGAACAAAGTGTATTGCTTTTTCCGCACACATGCCGCTCCTGAAGCGCTTTAGGGACTTCCCTGTAGCACGTGTGCTAGACCCATAAAAAAAACTAATTAATTTCAACGGACGATTTCTCTGAGAAGAAATAAAATACCTAAAAAATTTGAAATGTATTTTGAAGGGGAAGAGTAGTACTTCCAGATGCCGCAGCCAGTTTTGTGGAGAAAAATTAATTTGCGGTGTAATATAATCCCGAATATACATCTCTGATCATGTTTTTAAGTTCGACCTTGGATTTAGCAAAAACCACCACGTCATCGGCAAATCTTAGATGTTGTTGTACTTCGCTAGAGATATTAATGCCTTCTTTTTCCCATTTTATTTATTTAAACAGCATTCCCAATGTAGAACGTTTAGGGGACATGTTATCGCCTTAGTGAACAGCGAGGTAAATATTGATATTGTTAGTGTGTTGATGTAATTTTATTTGAAATGTGGCGTTGTTATATATTTGTTTTATTATATTTGTACAAAGAGAATCGGTTCTGGCATTGTCCTAAAATACATGGGTCTGAAACCTGCAATTTTTTTCATTATTTTCAATTGTTTATAAGGGGCTAATGAGGTGAGGGGGGAGTTAGGTTGCTTAGTATATATCCAGGAGTGGCGTAGCCAGCTGCAAGGGGTAAGTGGGGGGCATATGAATACAAAAGAGTTTTTTTTAAGGAAAAAAGAGATCACTAAAATTAGAAGGTAGGCGTCAATCGATAAACAGGGGGAGTTAATTGACAAACCAGGGGGCCTCAAGGCGTCAAACGATAACCGAGGAGCGAAGCCCCTTGATAATAAAAAAGATAATTTTGTAATGGACGCTTAGACCGTTCTCAACCAAATAAACTCAAAATTGATGAGCACGAGGTGTGTTTCACAAAACAAAAATCACCTACCTGCAATGAAAGTTTAAAAACTTACTTAGTTCAAAAATCGTTGACCAGAGAATAAACATTTTTAACAAAGAGAATAATATAAAAAATAAAAGGAGTGTATTTACCACCATCATAGGGCTTAAAGCGTATACCCCTAGCCCTATTTCAGTTGTATATCCTTCTCAACATTCTTAAAGTCGAAGAGTTAAGTTATTTTGATCAAAAGTCTTCATAGATACAAAGTCCAAAAATCGACAGATTAGGAATTATTGAGTTAGGAATTAGAAAAAAAAACCGCTGAGAAAATGCTATTTTTGCGTTTTTTAAAGGACTTAGTTTGATTAGAACATGACTTTATGAAAAATTCCAACGAAATTATATGTTTTTTGGGTTGCTAATTATGAATATAATCATTATTTTGACCCATTTCTCTCTTACTTTCGAATATTGGCCATTTTGGCCATTTCTGAAGTTTTTGATTTAATACGAGTATATCTTTGCGAGAAATTCTAACGGAATTTTTTGTTTTTGGGTTAAGAATTACGAATATAATAATTAGTTTGAACCAATTTGATCCTACTTTCCAATAGCGTTTATTTTTGGACAACTTTTGGCCCTTTTCTCAATTTAATTAGACTAGAATATATAAAAGTTATACTTTATTTTCAACAACACTAAGGAAATAACAGAGAAGACTATTAAGAAATGATCCTACACATGGCAGATTAGAATTGGAAGAAATAGACAAAAAATAAAGAACAGAGAAGACGTCAAACAGTACAGAAACTCGAAAATAGAAGAAACTTTGAAGGAGGGAAAAGGTATGAAACATTTAAACAAATAAATGAATGAAGGGGGACATCAAATAATAAAACTCATAAATACCGATAACCAAGAGATCGCACAAATCAAAGAGACATAGGAAGTTACAGAGAAATATTATCAAACACTATATGACACGAAAATATCGCCCGAAAAAGAAGAAGGAAATAGAGTGATAATAAGAAATGTGGGATCTGAAGAAATTCCCGATGTAACAACGGATGAAATAATGAACGCCTCACAACATATGCACAACAACAAAGAACCAGGGGACGATGAAATAACTATAAAAATGATAAAGTATGGAGGAGCATCGATAATACAATCTTTTCAAGCTCTAGTTAACAGGTGCCTAATAGAAAATAAAATACCAATACCTTGGGTAAACGCCTCGATTGTGCTTATTTTTAAAAAGGGGGACAAATTTAAATTGGAGAATTACAGACCCTTCAGCCTGTTATATCCTCACTAGAATCATAATATATAGATTAACGAACAAATTAGACAGTTATCAACCACGTGAACAAGCGAGATTCAGACGGGAATACAGTACTTTAGACCATCTTCAAACAATTAGATTTCTAGTGGAAAAATCAATGGTCACCTTGTGGATAGCAATGGTTGAGTACGAAAAAGCATTTGATTCCGTAGAGATATGGGCAGTCCATAACACCTCAAGTAACAGCAGAGTCGATGAAAGATACACAACTCTTCTTAAATACAATTGAACACTTTGGAGAATCTCGAGCGGTTGCTCTTGACATATCCAAGGCATTCGACCGTGTTTGGCACGATGGATTGTTGGCTAAGTTGCGCTCTTATGGTATGACTGAAAGGTTCTGTTTGTGGCTCTCATGTTTCCTCAGAGAGCGTTCTTTACGAGTGGCGGTCGACGGATTTCTTTCTAACACCCTCACTATCAACGCCGGTGTGCCCCAGGGCTCCATACTGTCTCCTACTCTCTTTCTCATTTACATTAACGATCTGCTGGAAAAGACCGGGAATCCAATCTATAGCTTTGCAGATGACGGTACGCTTGTCTCTTCATTCGCCTTGAACGCTTGGACATCGGCTGCTCAGGCGAATATCCGCAGACAGCAGGAGGTCGTTCAACTTAACAAAAACCTGGAAGAAATTCTATCTTGGGGTGACAGTAACCAAGTGGAATTTAACGCTACAAAAACCCAAGCGGCAGTTTTTTCTAAAAAAGTTAACGTTGCTGAACCCGACATAGTTATGTCGGGGCACTCCATTGCCCTAGCATCGTCGCTCAATTTGTTGGGCGTTAGTTTGGGAACAAATATGTCTTGGCATGAACATGTTGCAGGCATAGCAAGGAGAGCTTCTCAAAAATTGGGAATATTATTTAGAACCAGAAAGCTGTACACCCCACAGCAATTGTTAATTCTTTACAAAGCCCAAATTCGACCAACTATGGAATACTGCTCCCACGTTTGGGGCTCCGCTCCCAAACATACACTGCATTTGTTGGATTCTGTTCAGAGAAGAGCGGTCCGTCTGATTGGGGGCCCGGAATTGACCGGCGGCCTTGATTCGCTGGAACATCGAAGAACGGTTGGCGACTTGAGTCTGTTCTACAAGTATTTTCATGGAAAGTGTTCGAAGGATGTAGCCCGCTTAATTCCTCCCAAAGCGGTGCATGTTAGAAATACACGTCGCGCTGGTGCTTCGCATCCGTATGAGGTTCAGCTTGTTACTCCGCGTACGACGCTTTTCAAGCAATCTTTTATATGGAGAACGTCATCCCTTTGGAATAATTTGCCCAGCGCTGTGTTTCCCACCGAGTACAATTTACAGCGATTCAAGAACAACGTGAATCGCTTTTTCCGCACTCGTGCCGCTCCTGGAGCGCTTTAGGGACTTCCCTGCAGCACGTGTGCTAGACCAATAAAAAAAAAAAAAAAAAAATATATATATAACAATGAAACATGACATATAATGCTTGAAGAAAAAACAAATCCCATCAAAAATATAAAATGTAAAAAAAAAGTCTCGCAACGCATATACTTTATTCTTAAGTGCACTGTTTAGACTTACTTAGCAATCGAAATAGTAGATTATTCTTATGTGATTATGTTGCCGTGCGACTGCCAAGTCATTATATTTATTATAGAAATAAAGATGTCTAATATTGATACGGTCACTATAAATGTTGGTAGGTAACTAAACAGATAACAATTTATGACAAAGTTGTTGAATAGGTGCTTCCATAGATACTAACTAAAATAACTGACTTGGTTTTACATGAGATCTCACAACTTTTTGTGGTGGAAGGACTGCGTTGCGAGACTTGGCATTTTCTTACATTTTATGTTTTTGATGGGATTTCATTTCTTTTTGTCAGTAGTCCTCTTTTTTTTTTCTTCTCGGGTAATATTTCTTGTACGTCAGCTATGGATTTTCTTAAAGCCCATTCCCTGTCTATTGGTTTTTCTCAAGGGCTATGATGTAACAATTTTTGACAAGTCTGGACGATAAGTGCTTCTAAGTCGATTATATTCAACGATTGCGGACTCCTGAGCTTTGATACTACCGAAGTCGACATTAATTAGATGTAATCCGCCCAGACTTGTCACTCTCGAAAGTGCCACGTATGCTTGACCGCATGTGAACACTGAAGAACCGATGGCCATCAGTGCACTGTTTAGAGTTAGCCCCGACTTTTGTGTATGGTAATAGCATAGGCTATACATATAGGAAACTGTTCGTGATGAACATAAGCTCTATTAATAATTTCAAATTTAGTTTTGACTAGACCAAGTTCGTAAAGATGTTCATTATTAAATGTAATTGTATTTTTTTTAAATTTTATTTGTATTTTCAGGATCAATCTTTACTCTTTGTACTATACCGATAGAACCGTTGACTAAGCCAAGACTCACGTCAATATTTCGTCTTAACATGACTTTTGCTCCTATTTTAATAACTATATTCTCTTCTAGCCCTACTGTCATGGAAACATCATCTTCATACTTTTTTATAAGTAAAATATACTTAAAGTATTTCACTTAACAATTTTTTAATTACACGAAGAAGGTAAGTATTATTAAACGAATATATTTGATAAATGAAAAATATTATTAAATATAATATATTAATTAATAAATAATACAAATTATTCAGAATTATGGATTTTTTAGTGATTAATTAACTTTATACGACGTATTATTTACCGGGACTTACGGTTGACCTTGCATTATGCTATGTATGGCTGAGCACTGCGCGCTCTCCGCGCTCTATCTCAAAAACGGTTAAGCGTATAAAAAAATGTTTAGAACAAAATTTGTAGAGAATTTTATGCTCTACAATTTTTTATAATAGATACAAATATCATTGAAACCATAGGAAGCGAGATATTTGCGAAAAACCGATTTTTGTGACCTTGAATATCTTAAGACGCGGACATGAGATTTTATGAGACTTTTAAGACAACTTTTAGAATGCCAAAATAAAGGTTTATACAAGTTTACAGCTTATTATCTCTCATTCCGAGGTTGATCACTGTACAATTTAGAAAACCGGACTGGAATTTCGGGATGTTTCAGTTTTTTCCTTCCTTTATAGGCTAAACACTAACTAAATTCAAAATTTGAAGTTTGTGCGTCTGCTAGAAGTATCTTAGAATTTTGATGATCGGTGAGTGTGTCAGTGACAAAATTAAAGAACTTCGACTGGCGATAGTTCAAAAACTATAGTACAAATAGTAGGTAATTTAGGAATATAGCTAGTATAGTATGTCCTCTTGGTCACTGAAAATTCAGGCTTCTAGCTTTATCCACAGCGAAGTTACAGGGGGGTCGAAAGTGCCGTGAGTGGCTTCGAGAAAAGGATGGTACGGGTGTGCTTTCTGCTTCACTTGGCGGGGGCACTGCTGGGCCCCCAGATAAAATCAAAATTAGAAGAGGAATTAGACATGGCGGCTCGATATTCCCAACGTGAACATTGACTCTAGAAGTCATGTTCAAATCGATAAAGTGGGAAAATAAAGGAATACCAATGGACGGTGAACGATTAAATCACTTAAGATTCGCAGGTGATGTCACTCTGATCTCCAACACACAAGAAATGCTGATGGAGTTGAATAACAAAGTCTAAAAATAAACTTCACCAAAACCAAATATTTGAATAACGAAAGTAAAGATAACAGCCAGGAACTGTTAATAGAAGGCGAAAGAATAGGACAGGTACAAACATTCATATATTTAGGACAAAAAATCGAAATATCAAAAAATAATTTAAAGGCTGACTTGGATAGAAGAGTCTCGTTAGCTTAGTCTGCGTTCGGAAGGTTACAATCTACATTTAAATTAGACGTCTCAAATACAATAAAACCCAGAGTATTCGATTAATATGTACTGCCGGTATTAACATATGACACTGAAACGTGGGCTTTAAATAAAAGTATAATAAATAAACTTCGGGTAACCCAAAGAGCAATGGAGAGAAGAATGCTAAATATTAGACTCCAAGATCGTATTCCTAACATCGAGATACGAAGAAGATGAAAAGTTACAGATGTAATACAACAAACATGTATATTAAGGTGGAATTGAGTGGGGCATGTTGCAAGGATGAATGATAACAGATGGACACGCAATATAGTTAAATGGAGGCCTAGAGAATACAAAAGATGTAGAGGTAGACCACAGACAAGATGGACGGACGACATAAAAAGTTTAGCAGGATGCAAGAAGCAAACAACAAAGCTCATTGGACACAACTTGGGTAGGCTTACATCCGACTATGGATGGAATAAGCTAATGACGATGATGAAGGAAATTGTTAAGAAAGAATAGTGGAAGTTATATGGCCAAAAATAAACGCTATACGAATTATTATATTCGCAATTATCAACTCAAAAAACATAAAATACCTTTAGAATTTTTCGCAAAAATATGTTCTCTCTCAAGAAATGGCCAAAATGGCTAATATTCGCAAATAGGAGCAAAATGGGTCAAAATAATTATCATAGTAATAATTAGCAACCCAAAAAACATACAATTCCGTTGAAATTTTTCGCAAAATCATGTTCTAGTCAAAATAAGTCCTTAAAAAAAAGCAAAAATAGCATTTTCTCAGGGGTTTTTTACTAAATCCACGCTCGATAATTCCCAATCTATCCAGTTTTTGGTCTTTGTGTCCATGGAGACTTTTGATCAGAATGGCTTGAATAATAACATACTACATTTTCAGCCGATTTGACCAGGATCCAATTTCCGTAAGGGGTTCATTGTGTTAATTTTTCATTATTTTCACTTTTAACTAAAATAGTAAGGAAAATCTGCGAAGCTCTGCCTATGCTGCCAGTACCTACTATAGAACTACATATTTACTAAAGTACTAGATCAATCATTTTATCGCTTTTTTAAAGCTAGTCGGGTAATAAGTTGAACAAACATAGATTTTTTTATACAAATAAAGGTTCTTTCGAAAAAGTGTAGATCGGATCATGAGTCGCACAATATTTAAACTTAAAAGAAACAAATATTGGATGAACATATTTTTTATTTGATTTTACAAACGTCATGTTTAGCATAACGTCAACGCCCAAAAACTAATAAGACCGAAGTTCCGTACCGATAAGTAAACATTTATTAAAATTGTACAGGGTGTTAAAAAAAACGCTAAGTTCCTGGTAAAAATTCACCATTAAAAGATTCTAAGGTTACAGTTCTCAATGGCTTTGTGAGTGTGAAAGCTAGGTATCTGTTGTTTAGGTATTTTAAAAGTTCTATTTATTTACTACTTGATTAAATTAAATTAATCGTCCAAGTGCCGAAATTGCCATCCTGGGTGACTTTAATGTCCCCAACATCAATTGGTTTAAGTATTCAAATACTACCGATAAACAAGGCAGTGAAGCTGAATCCTTCTCAGTTAGTGGTGGTTTATTCAGTTTATCGACGAACTAACACTGATTACTAACCATGACGGAGAATTCGCCAGTCTTCTTGATTCACTAATCAAGAGATTTACAGTCGTCGTAAATACGCAGATAAATTATTCAGAGCATAAACTGGTTTTGATATCGAGTACTTAACCAATCAGCAACAGGAAGGCGTCTAACCCGTCCAAGATTTGTCAGTACCAATCTGATAAATTGGAAAAACTTATGCAATACTTTAAACCTTCTTTTGGTTGGAGGTTTGTTTCAGATCCAACGACTCACCTGAGTGTGCTCAAGAAGTACCCAATAGCATTTAGCAGATATGGAAGCTTAGCCCGTTTCCGAAGAAATGCCCTTCCAACGAAACACCTTCATTCGATAGAAAATGCAAAAAGCGGTTGTTTCTAAATATATTACCTACCGACAATGGCGTGAAAACCCTAACGTCATAAATAGTAATATTTTCGTTCTTACTGGAACAGATGCTAAAGCGACTAAATCAAGGAGGCACATAACCACCAAAAACAAACTTCTCGCCGATCCTAACAATTCCAGGTCTTTCTGGTCGGTCGCTAAGGCCATTAGTCAATATTTTACCAAATCCACTATATCACCACTCACATGGCCAAATAATACTACGACAAGAAAACCTTGAACTCTTTGCTGCTTATTATTCTATGGATTTCCAGCGAAAAACATCACGTACTATTTCCACTGTAAGGTAAAAGATACCTGAGCGTGTCTTCAGACAGCGTATTTTAATGAAGCTAGACCTCAAAAAAAGTTTGTGGTGAGTTTCTTTCTTTTTATAATACTTTCTCTATCAACGCTGCTGTACCCTAAAGCTTCATACTATTTCTTACTCTCTTTCTCTTTCACATTAACGATGTACTGGAAAGAACCAGAAATCCAATTTAGAGCTTTATTGATGACAGTACGCTTATTTCTTCATTTCCTGTAAACGCTCAAACATCAGCTACCCATACAAATATTCGGAAACAGTAGGAAATTGTTCAAGTTAAAAAGCTCTGGAGGAAATTTTACCTTGGGGTGACAGGATCTAATTGGAATTTAACCTTGCAGCGACCTAGGAGTCAGTTTTTTCTAATAAAGTTAACGTTGCAGAATCCGACATGGTTATGTCTGGATTCATCATTCCTCGAACATAGATACTGATTTTTTACAGTAGTTTCAGCATTTTGTTGAATTTGAAAAGTAGACAAATTTAAAAAATCGGGTACTCGGTACTCGAGTGATTTCATAAATGGGGTAAAGGATTTTTTTACTTAGAGCTCTAATTTAAGTAATAAGTGATAATTAATGGTTTGCAACGCTAGATTTAGAGTACCCCGTAATTTTACGCTTGAAATTCAAATTCATGTAAGGACTGACTTCGTTCGGAAAAGTTCGTTCTCTTGGTTAATTTTCGACTGCAAACATGTGGAAAACGCGCGGGATTGCTTTGTAGTTAGTAGGTGAATATAGCTGCCTTACTTTTTATTTATTTAATATGACAAAGACGAACCGATTGGGTACAGCATAAACTTGTAAAGCCTTGTAACAAACGTGGGTTCTTGGTGGAGTATGGCGGAGGCCTAGCATGTCGAGTATTGAGTGGAAAATTCGAAAGGCTATAAGGCATTAGTAACTAGAGTCAGGTGAAAGAGTACAGAGTACCGCATTCGAGCGGCGATGTTCACTTGAGTATATATTATTATATTGTATTTGATAATTGAGTCATGTCGGTTATTTTAATAATAGAGTACTCAAGCGGTGTTTCAGCGGACACTAACTTTTACCAGCTCTTTCGAAAATAAATTGGTATTTGAAAAATTTAATAAAAATTTAGTGCGGTTTCTTTGACACACGGTGTCAGGGTGGTCATTTTTAGACGCACGGCCGCGATTTATGGAAAATTGTTGGATATTTATTATTTTTTTTAATATAGAATGGTATAGTGCATATCAAGCAGTAGACTATATAAACGACGCTGGGCGCCGCGACGCCAAACAACTTTTTTTTTCACCGACATACCTTTTGTAACACGGCATTGGAAGGCTCTACTTTTTTCAACCTTTTTTCCTTAAACTAAAATACTATTTTTTGGTTATCGCGGTTGCTATGGATCGTCTGCCACGCTTGGCGGTTTTCAAACAATTTATCTAGTAGGCGGCTATCATACTTTAATCTGACAGCTCTTGTTTGCACAACTATTCAATTCAATAGAGTTAAACTGAGTAAACAGTGTGTTAATAGCTTCTGGTTGAAGTAAATTTTTATTTATGGAGAAGCAAGAAGAAATTCTCGGGAAGCCGTTAGACTGCATCGAGAACGTTACCTTGACAGGTATATCACGGATTATACCCTCTTGTCATCAAATAGAACGAAATATAAGGAGCAATATGGATGCATTTTCTGGACAGAAAGGTGTTTCTAAACGAAAATGTATAGGGGCTCGCAACCCCTCCAACGGCAAGCCTTGGTTTGACCGAAAATGTAAAGAAGCTGTTGCTTTTAAACATATTGCCCACCGACAATGGCGTGAAAAACACCATAAATCGTAACACCTTTGTTCGTGCCCGGAACAGATGCAAAGGAATTATCGACGAAACCAAGGAGGCACACAATCAACGAATTAGAAACAAACTTCTCGCTTGTCCCAACAATTCCAGGTCCTTTTGGGCAGTCGCTAAGGCAGTTAGTCAAAATTTTACCAAATCCACCATACCACCACTCACACGGCCAGATAATTCCTTTGCAACCACACCTGTTGAGAGAGCGAACTTGTTGGCTAAACTCTTTGCTTCACATTCTGCTGTCGATTTCCAAAGAAAAACACCACCTACTATTCCCATATTGCAGTCAAAGGTGAACGATGTTGTCTTCAGACAGCGTATCATAAAGCGTATTTTACTGAAGCTAGACACCAAAAAGGCTTCTGGCGCTGACGGAATACCTGCCATAGTTCTCAAAAACTGTGCAAGGGAACTAACACCAGTTTTCTGTAGACTTTTCAACCTATCCTACAGAAAGGGAATATTTCCGTCCTGCTGGAAATGTGCCACGGTTGAGCCGATACCTAAAAAAGGCAAGAAGACCTTGCCAAATAACTACCGACCAGTCGCATTGCTTTCAATAATATCGAAAGTCATGGAAAAGGTTATCAATCAGCATCTTCTAGAATACCTTGAACGATTCAATATTATTAGCGATCACCAATTTGGCAACATAGATCAACAGGAGATCTTCTGACTTATGTAACACATGTTTGGAACAACGCAATTGAACACTTTGGAGAATCTCGAGCGGTTGCTCTTGACATATCGAAGGCATTCGGCCGTGTTTGGCACGATGGACTGTTGGCTAAGCTACGATCTTGTGGTATGTCTGAAAAGTTCTGTTTGTGGCTCTCATGTTTTCTCAGAGAGCGTTCTTTACGAGTGGCGGTCGACGGATTTCTTTCTAACACCTTTACAATCAACGCCGGTGTGCCCCAAGGCTCCATACTGTCTCCTACTCTCTTTCTCATTTACATTAACGATCTGCTGGAAAAGACCGGGAATCCAATTTACAGCTTTGCAGACGACAGTACGCTTATCTCTTCATTCACTTTGAATGCACGGACATCGGCTGCTCAGGCGAATATCCGGGGACAACAGGAGGTCGTTCAACTTAACAAAGACCTGGAAGAAATTCTATCTTGGGGCGACAGTAACCAAGTGGAATCTAACGCTACATAAACCCAGGCGGCAGTTTTTTCTAAAAAAGTTAACGTTGCTGAACCCGACATAGTTATGTCGGGGCACTCCATTCCCCTAGCATCGTCGCTCAATTTGTTGGGTGTTAGTTTGGGAGCAAATATGTCCTGGCATGAACATGTTCCAGGCATAGCAAGGAGAGCTTCTTAAAAGTTAGGAATATTATTTCGAACCAGAAAGCTTTACACTCAACAACAATTGTTAATTCTTTACAAAGCTCAAATTCGACCAACTATGGAATACTGCTCCGATGTTGCATTTGTTGGATTCTGTTCAGAGAGGAGCTGTTCGTCTGATTGGAGACCCGGAACTGACCGGCGGCCTTGATTCGCTGGAACATCGAAGAACGGTTGGCGATTTGAGTCTGTTCTACAAGTATTTTCATGGAAAGTGTTCGAAGGATGTAGCCCGCTTAATTCCTTCCAAGGCGGTGCATGTTAGAAATACACGTCGCGCTGGTGCTTCACATCCGTATGAGGTTCAGCTTGTTACTCCGCGTACAACGCTTTTCAAGCAGTCTTTTATATGGAGAACATCATCCCTTTGGAATAATTTGCCCAGCTCTGTGTTGACCAGCGAGTACAATTTACAGCGATTCAAGAACAGCGTGAATCGCTTTTTCCGCACACATGCCGTTCCTGGAGCGCTTTAGGGACTTCCCTGCAGCACGTGTGCAAGACCCATAAAAAAAACAGTGTTTCAAAAGTCACCAGACCTCAGGCCATTAGATTTTTTCTTTCTTACTCTTAGTTTGTAGTATTACGCTTGATAATGTAGAAAATCTACGAAACTGCAGTAGCAGAAAAATAAAAAAATAAGTGACAAATAATTAAGTAATTCGTTTCGTTACAACGAAATTTATAATGTATTGTCACAAAGTAACGAACACCTCAATTATACAATATAGAAAACTTCTTTTGATTTTTATATGTAATAAGTTATGTAATTTTAAAAGTTATATATAGTTTTTTTTTCGTGGTTTTAATAAAAATAATGTATTCTTGTTTTTTATGGTTCAAAGATATTTTATTAAAGCAAAAACTTCAACAGCATAGTAACTAATATTATTATAATTACTGTCAGATTAAAGTATGACAGCCGCCCTACTAGATAAATTGCTTTAAAACCGCCAAACGTGGCATACAATCCATGGCAACCGCTATGACCAAAAAATAATATTTTAGAGGGTTTTTGTAAGCACAACTTTTTTGCAAAACAAATTAGAAAAAAACAGTTTAAGAAAAAAATATTGAAAAAATTAGGGCTTTTCAATGCCGTTTTACAAAAAGTATATCGATGGAAAAAAAGTTGATTGGCGTCGCAGCGCCCAGCCTCGTTTTCACTACCAAATGTCAAATACGTCAGTATACACCTTGACATACACTATATCATTCTACATTTAAAAAAAAAATAAATATCATCCAACAGTTTTCTATAAATCGGGGCCATGCGTCTAAAAATGATCACCCTGTACAATCATGCATTCTAGCACTAAAACCTATTTCGAAATTCATAAATATATTTTTAAAATATTTTTAACTGCAAAAAATATGAATAATTTCTTTAACACACATAACCAGGTGTTGTATCTAATAATCCTGAGTTGACATTTTTCTGAAATCAGCTTATTTTACGCCTGTCACTTCAAATCATAATTTATTGAGTTAAAAGCAAAATGTTGTAAAAACAGCTTTTAGATTAACATAAAGTGTGTATAATTTGTATTTGATAAGTAGGTAGGTGACGATTTTAAAAATATTTACATCATATTTTACAAAGTGCAAGTAATGATAACCTTCCATTATTACTTAGCTTTTATGATTATAACTAATTTATATTATTATAATATATAATATAATACTCATAGTCACTAAGGGGTTAGGGTCGAGAGGTAGCCTTTCCTTCGCCCTTTTTAAAGTACACGAAGTATTGAAACAATGGAGGAGAACCTGGTACGAAATAGGAATACGTATACATGATGATTCAACACTTTTCACTTTCTATTTTGCAGACGTTCAAATACAGTCTGTCAAGTAAGAACGTGACCGCTCATATTTTTGAAAAAATGTGTTTTGAGAACATTTTTTACCGTTAGTGTATTCTTTGGTGTGCTAACAACGGCGCAAGTTGTCCAATCGCCTCCTGCACCAATAATCGCCTGCCATCGACAAGATTTTCTGCATACTCCGCAAATTTTTCGAATCTCGCTGGACAACTGAGTCGGAGTCCTCAGAGTCTTTCCTCTGAGTTTGCTCTTTACAAGGGACCAAACGTTTTCAATATGGTTGGCGTCTGGCGATTGTAAAGGCTACTCTATTATCTTATCGCGGACCCAAGCAAGCCGCTTCGCGACGTGATTTTCGCCCAGCAAAGGTTTCCTTAACGTACTTCAGAATTTGACATCATGAGCACAAAGATGTTATCGAATAGTCTCATTAGACACATTCAAACCTCATTTGCTTAATTTTGTCGCTCCTTGACGCAGCGTTAATTTCAGGTCCCGTGAAAACAAAGACACGATTTTTTTCGACTTTCAGAGTGAGTGAGTGAATGATTTACTCACACGATACCGACTTTTTAATATGTGGATTTGTCAACAGAGGTCGATTTATATGAACTTGCTGAAATTGATCATAGTGGATTTGTCTACAAAGGTCGAATGTGTCATTTTAGGTCCCTTTGTATGGGAACAAAGAAAGACTACCTCGAACCGACGCGCAAACAAGTGACTCATTTTGGATTTTACGTGATTTCGACGAAAGTTTGGAATCGACTGATACTTTTACTAAAATGGGTCGTAGACAAAGGTTTCCTCTACCGATTTTTTTTGTTGAATTTCTAGAAATGCATCTACCAAAAATGAATTATCACGGACACGTTCTTACTTGACAGACTGTATATATATATATATATATATATATATATATATATATATATATATATATATATATATATATATATATATAAACTCCTGGTCGAAATTAACGCAACAATCTGAAAATTAATTTATCTTTTTCTTATGTCAGTTTTAAAGTTTATCGAGTATTTGAATAGTAGGCTATGCATATTTTGTTTCGTTGTTCATGACAGAAATCAAAACAATTCGTTTAGATTTACAGTTTTAAAGAATTTTTTAGAAGATAAACAATTTTCTGTAATAATGCGATAGATTTTCTTTAAAAGTAAGCTTATAAATTGTTCCCTTTTTCAAAGTAATACGTTTTTGTGGTAGACTGTTTTATTTTTGACTCCGAAGAATTAGAAAAATGAATCGAACAAGGAATTTAACTGAACACGAGGTAGTGCGAGCCTCAGTTTTATTGGACGACGGATATTATCAGAGTTATGTTGCTAATTTGTTAGGCAAACATCGTTCCACAATAAGTCGGATGGTAAGACGCTTGAATGAAGTAGGAACTTATTCTAGAAGGCTAGGGCAAGGGCGAAAACGATGCACTAGCGACCTAGATGAACGTTTTATAAGACAATATACTTTAAGAAACAGGACTGTCACTAGTTCTATAATAAGAAACGAACTCGAAGCTGTTCGCAATGTCACAATTTCTTCTAAAATAGTTAGAAGACGGTTAAATGAAGCTGGATTAAACAGTAGACCAGCCACTGCGCCCCCTTGCTTACTAGAGAGAACAGAGTTGCCAGGTTACGTTTTGCTCGAAATCACGAAAACTGGTCTGTGGATGATTGGAAACAAGTTTTCTTCACAGATGAAACTAGGGTTAGTCTAAAACATCCAGATGGTCGTGAGCGAGTATGGCGAAGACCAGGAGAGAGGTTTGCTCTTTGCAATATCTCTGCAAGGATTCCATTCGGCGGTGGCTCTGTTATGTACTGGGGTGGCATCTGCTTTGATGCTCGCACAGAGTTAGTTCCTGTCCGTACGAGATCCATGAATGCTGATACTATCTTGAGAATATTGTAATAGAACATGTGATGCCTTTCGGTCATTTTGTCGGGCCCAATTTCCTGTTTATGCAAGACAACGCTCGACCTCACGTAGCTAGGGAGGTACTCGATTATCTTGATCAAGTTGATATACCGATTATGCAATGGCCACCAAAAAGCCCGGATCTGAATCCGATAGAACATGTATGGGATCACCTTAAGAAAAATGTGAGACGTCATATACCTGCACCTAGAAACCTGAGGGAACTTGGAAATGCAGTTATCACAGAATGGGAGCGAATTCCTCAAGATTTTATCCAAAATTTAATTAGAAGCATGCCTAGGCGCATAAACGCTGTCATCCGAAGTAGAGGAGGTAACACAAGCTACTAGTGTCCCAGTTACACCATTAATTTTGCTACTAGTTTATTTTTTTCATTATTACATAATTTCAACGATTTTGTTATTAGGTATTAAGAATAATTTTAATTCGAATCTTATAGAGAAATTTGGTAGCTAATTCACTTTTAAAGTATCCGAATAAGTTTTTTCTAACTTTTAGTGTAACCAATGTTCATAAAAAATTATTAAAATTAGTTCATTATAGAGATTTGTATGATTTAATATATTGTTGCGTTAATTTTGTCCAGGAGTGTATATATATATGTTTACACCAGAGGTGTCAAACTCAATTTTGCAGAGGGCCATATATTAAATTTAGAATGTGTAGGCGGGCCAGATTCAAATAAAAAAAATGTACTAGATAGAAGATTATAGATAACCTGGACAGAGAACAAATGTATGAATTACAAAAAAAAACACGTAAATAGGATTGCTACATGATATTGTTCCATATTTAATGGTTTAGGCAATGGATTGCAAGAGAACGCGCTAGCGGCAAACTTTTTTCCGACTTGATTCACTAGTATAATCACTGGTTATTCCTTATGTTACTCGTTATAAAATATAGCCTATAAGCTGGCCAGAGAACATATGTGTGTTTAAAAAAAAACGCACGTAAACTAACATTTTATTTATTTAATTATATAGTATACGGTTGTTTAAAATTATATCAAAGTTATAAAAGAGCGATCGCGGGCCTTATTGATACGTCTCGGGGGCCGTATCTTTGACATCCCTGGTTTACACCATACTGGAAAAATTTTTATTATAAGAGTTTTTGAAATTATAACTTCGAAATGTGTTAGTACATGTTTTATGTTTAGGATCACACACATGACGTCACAAGCCTTGCCTGTCAAATTTTTTAAAATTTAAAACTGAGAGAAAACGGATTTTTAAAAAAAAAATTTCGAAAAAAGTTATAAAGAAAAAAGATTGTATTTTAGTTTTACATCTATATGACAATTTCCAAAAAAAATTGAAAAAATTCACTTTTTTCAGTTATGTCCCCCGAAAATGATAATCGAAAGATTTTTCTTATAAATTATATTATGTACTTTTTTAGTGGTTAATGTTTTACTAAATGTTACGAAAATAATTAATTAGGCCGTATAATTAGGCTGAAAATTTGTTTTTTTCAAAAAGTTGTAATTTAGCAATGCAATATTGGTACAAAGCTGCTTAATATTTATGACACGTCAATTTTTAAGGATTACTATTATAAAAAATTAATGTTATTTACTAAATAAAAAAACGTTCTTACGTTTCTACGCTTCTTCATTCTTTTTCAATGCACATAATAGTTCTGTTATAAATTTCATAACGAACGTTCGCATAGAACTCAGGCTTGATTTCATTTACAGACTGGCGGATAGTTTCTTCTAAGTGTCTTCAAAGGGTCTCTGAGCATAAACTAAATTTTTTTAATACCCCCACACATAAAAAGTCCCAGGGCGTAAGATCAGGTGACCGCGACGGCCAAAGTACTTCATAGGAAAACCTACCAATCCACTTCCCAGAAAAGTTTTTGTCTAGCCAATTTCTAATTTCCAAGGTGCTGTGACTAGGTGCTCCATCTTGTTGGAAGTACATTTTCATTCTTTTCTCTAAACTAAAATCTTCCAATTTATTGGAAAGTTCGTTGCTTAGAAACTGTAAGTACCTCGCGGCTGTAAGATTTTATCTAAAAAAAAAACGGGCCAATAATTTTGTTATTAAAAATACCGCACCAAAAGTTAGTTTTAAAGGAATATTGATCTCTTGTATCTATTGTAAAATTTGGATTGATATCCGCCACCATCGACAATTTTGCGACGAGACAACACCTTTAGAATTAAAAGTACATTTATCACTGAACAACATGGCAACTGCGACAAAGAAACGTGAAAGCTATCATATTATAATTTTGTGTGACTTAATAGCAAAACATGAATGTATATTCTTTCTACCAATATTGCGTTACAAAACGTAACATTTTTTAAAAATCTTGTTTTTGACCTTTTGAAAATATATTAAAAAAACATTTAAAATAAATTATCCCCAAAACCTGTATATGAAATTAAGAAAGACCTTCTCGCGAATGTTCGCCATATAATTTATAAAAGAACTATTTTGTGCATTAAAGAAGGAATTAAGAAACTTAAAAAACTACAAATTTGCTCAAATTTATTACATAACAGTAATGGTTATTATATTAGCCTTCAGAACTTGAGCTGTCATAAAAATTATGCAGCTTTGCGCCAAGATTACATTGTTAAACTACGACTTCTTGACAGAACTCGTTTTTTTCAGCTTAATTTTAAGGCCTAATTATTTATTTTCTTAACATTTAGTGAAACATCAACTAATAAATAAGTACATAAGATAACACTGTGTGTAATTTTTTAAGTTATGGAAAAATAACCATATACGGACACCACTACGTGACAGTAGACCAAAAAAAAAAAGACCCGTGTCTCCCAGTTTTTCCGAAAGTCATGCACTTTTTTTTTATGGGCCCCCAAAGATTTGAGGCCTGGGTGTAATTTTTGCAAAAAACTCATCATATTCTGAGGCTCATATCTTGCAAACCGTTCTGAATTTTAATTTACTTTCTGTGGCAAAGTTGTAGCCCTTGTCATAAGGAACAAAAATTGTGAACATTTAAAGTAAAAAAAAACTTCATCTTCAAGATCAAAATAGCAAAAAACTGTAAAAAATTCGATTTTTTTTACCTTTTTTTCCCTGTTTAGGCCCATAGCTAGCAAACCGTTCAAAATTCAAGGAAACAATCAACTACAAAAATGTAGCTAAGATCTTAGTAAACAACTTTCTAGAATATATGAACTTCCTAGGAATGATTCTTAACACTGTTTAGGTAGACGCAAAAGTTAAAATTTTCCCGAAAAATCTACTTTTTTAAAGTTTTTTGCGATTTTGATCTGGAAGATGAAATTTTTTGGATTTTATATGTTCACAATTTTTGTTCTTTATGACAAGAGCTACAACTTTGCCTCAGAAAGTAAATCAAAATTCCGAACGGTTTGTAAGATATGAGCCTGAGAAAATGATCAGTTTTTTGCAAAAATGACACCGAGGCCCCAAATCTTTGGGGCCTCATAAAAAAAAATGCATTACTTGGGGCAAAACTGGGAGACACGGGTCTTTTTTTACCCGAGGCTCCCAGTTTTGGCCCAATTCATGTACTTTTTTTTATGAGGCCCCAAGGATTTGGGGCCTCGGTGTCATTTTTGCAAAAAACTGATCATATTCTCAGGCTCATATCTTGCAAACCGTTTGGAATTTTGATTTACTTTCTGAAGCAAAGTTGTAGCTCTTGTCATAAAGAATAAAAATTGTGAACATATAAAATCCAAAAAATTTCATCTTCCAGATCAAAATCGCAAAAAACTTAAAAAAAGTAGATTTTTCGGGAAAATTTTCACTTTTGCGGCTACCTAAACAGTGTTAAGAATCATTCCTAGGAAGTTCATATATTCTAGAAAGTTGTTTACTAAGATCTTAGCTACATTTTTGTAGTTGATTGTTTCCTTGAATTTTGAACGGTTTGCTAGCTATGGGCCTAAACAGGGAAAAAAAGGTAAAAAAAATCGAATTTTTTACAGTTTTTTGCTATTTTGATCTTGAAGATGAAGTTTTTTTTTACTTTAAATGTTCACAATTTTTGTTCCTTATGACAAGGGCTACAACTTTGCCACAGAAAGTAAATTAAAATTCCGAACGGTTTGCAAGATATGAGCCTCAGAATATGATGAGTTTTTTGCAAAAATTACACCCAGGCCTCAAATCTTTGGGGGCCCATAAAAAAAAAGTACATGACTTTCGGAAAAAACTGGGAGACACGGGTCTTTTTTTTTTTTGGTCTATTATCACGTGGTGGTGTCCGTATATGGTTATTTTTTTTCGTGTTGCACTGTGATGTGGAAAAACAATCGATTGTCATTTTAGGGGAAAATAATTGAAAAAAGTCCATTTCATAAAATATTTTCGAACATTGGTACATAAATGTAAAACTGCAATACAATCATTTTTTCTTTTTAACTTTTTTCGATATTTTCAATAAAAATACGATTTTTTCACATTTTAAAATTTAAATGTCAAATTTGACAGGCAAGGCATGTGACGTCATTACCTAATTTGGGTGTAACCCTAAACATAAAACATAACATTTCGAAGTTAAATATTCAAAAACTCTTATAATAAAAATTTTTCCCATATGGTGCAAACGCAATTCCGAAAAATTAGAAAACCATTAAAATTTTCGTTTTTATTCGTGGGAACGCAATTTAAACTAATTCACTCCATAAAATCAAGTTGAAGCCGCAATTAAGTTTCTTAATTTCGTACGTTCTAAGTTTTATTGTTTTTTTTTCTTCATACTGATTCGTTTAATTTGATCATAAAAAAATTTGCCGCAGTGGTTTATACGGCTGCCTACCATAAACTTAAAAGCTATTAATTATATCGCCTAAACCTGTAACGTTTTTCTTATGTTCTGTTACTGTAGTATGAGCCAAAAAGAACGATCATCACTCGGGAATATTGAGACAAATTCAGCTGATGATACGAGGGTTGTATCATAAGTAGCTGGCCTTGGCTAGAGATGGCGCTACTACTATTTAACAAATTATATCTTTCGTAAACATAACCTTTCACAAGAATCTAGCCAAATTTTCAAGTCTCTCCGTGATTTAGTTTGTAAGTGACAGCAATTTAAATAGGACAACTTTTGTGATTTTACAGCAATGGAAAAAACTGAATATCGAGCAGTGATAAAATATTTGTTTTTAAAAAGGAAAACGAATGAATAGGTAAAAGGAATTCGGCGAAATTTATGGGGATTCTGCATCTTCATTATCGACCGTAAAATATTGGATAGCTGAATTCAAACGAGACTGTACAACCATTTTTGATGAAGAACGTTCAGGACGTCCAAATGAGGTCACCACATCAGAAATGATTGAAAAAATCCACAATATAGTGATAAATGATCGGAGAGTGAAAGTGCGTGAGATTGCTGAGGCTGTGGGCATTTCAACTGAACGGGTGTAGAATATTTTAACAACTCATTTGGATATGAGAACGCTTTCCGCAAGAAGGGTGCCGCGATTGCTCACAATTGACAATAAACACGCACGTGTGTCAACTTCAAAAGAATGTTTGGCGATGTTAAGACGCAATCGTAATGATTTTTGGGCGTCGATTCATAACTGTTGGCGAAACATGGATTCATCACAGCACACCAGAGACCAAAGAACAGTCCAAACAGTGGGTTTTCCGTGGCGAAACGGTGCCAAAGAAGGCAAAGGCGACTTTATTGGCCAACAAACTCATGGCCAAGGTGTCTTGTGATGCACGCGGCATAATCCACATGGATTACCTTGAAAAGGGCAAAACGATTAATGGTATTATGTCAACTTATTGGATCGTTTCAACCATGCTGCGTAAGAGAAACGTCCGCATTTAGCGAAGAAAAAATTCTCTTTCATCAAGACAATGCACGCGCGCGCTTGTGTCATTGCCATGGCAAAATTCCAAGACTTGGGATTCAAATTGCTTCCGCATCCACCATATTCGCCAGATTTAGCCCCTAGAAATTATTTGCTATTTTCGAATATGAAAAAATGGCTCGGCGGGAAAAATTTGGCTTCAACGATGAGGTGATTGCTGAAACAAACGCCTATGTTGAAGGGTTGGAGAAATTGTATTTTTTAGACGGGATACAGAAGACGTTGGACTAAGTGTATCGGGCTAAAAGGAGACTATATTGAAAAATAAAAGAAATTTTACACATAAAAATGTTTTTTTTTTGCCAAGGCCAGTTACTTATTATACAGCCTCGTAGTAAAAGAAATATGAAGAAAGGGAGTAAATGACTAGGCATGGATAAATCATAAGAAATAAATAATTAATAATCCATGATTCTAGCTTGGTTTGATCCTTGAATTGAAATCAATAATTTGGCTTCGGGCACCTTTTCGGTAGTGACTTCAATCAAACCTACAATTTCTATCTAATCTAATAAAATAGAACTCTACACAATTTACTAATATATCTATAATATATATAAAATGCAACCTCTCTGTCTGTCTGTCCGTCCGTTAGTGCGTTTATCATTGGAGAACTACTTACCCGATTTACGTGCTATTTTTTAAAACATGCATATGTTCACTGGCCAGGTTACAGGCTATATTTTATTACGTTAGGTAAAGTAAATCCCAAGATATAAGATTCTGCCTTTATGCTTTTTTAATGGGGCAATAAACGACCCTATTAAGGTTTTGTGCATAGTTGCCAGGTATTACGATAAACTTATTTTTATTTTATCTGCTTTGTATACCGCCCTCATTTGCACCTGTAATCATATTGGATCTATTTTTACCTATACATTTACTACCTGGCAACCCGGTTTGGAGCCCTTTAAGTATTTGATAATATAGGCCTAATGACCACAGGTCCCCATTAAGATTCGAAAGATACTTTTTATTATTTTTATTTTTAGTTTTACTTACAACTTATAATGTAACGGTTCTATTTTAATTATGTGGCGTCCGTGGGAAAATTGCAATAGTGGCTATCGCAAGAGAAAACACTTATCACTTGACTCTAAACAAATAGTGAAACATGTTTACGACAGTTTGGTAAAAAGAAATTTGAATAAACAAAGTGCTTTGCAAGAAACCAGTGAACTAACAAAAACCCCAATTTCTACGATTAAGGGTATAATAGGAAAACCACCACTCGGGAACAGGAAAAAACGGAAAGATTTTCAAATGCATCATGTAGACGATTGTGAAAAAGACGTCATCAGGAGAAAAATATATTCTATGTATGAGGAGCAGTTGGTGCCGACACTAAACAAAATAAAATTAAGACTGGTGCAGGACGGGACCAATATACATTGTGGATCAACTCTTCACAGAATTCTCTTAAGAATGGGATTCACGTTCCGAAAAATCAACAAAAAGCAAGTAGTGATGGAGTCAAAAAGATTGCGAATCTTGCAACATACTTATTTACAAGAAATTTAAAAGTATCGATTAGAGAATTGGCCAATAATAATTGACCTTGACGAAACATGGTTTGATACCCATGACACTGGGCAAAAAGGGTGGGTTGACAGCAGTACAAAATGTCAGACTAAGGCACCTTCAAATAAAGGTAAACGAATAACCATTTTGCATGCTGGATCTGAAAACGGCTGGGTTTCAAATTACCTACTATTATCTGCAAAAAACATAAAAGATTCTAGTTTGGACTATCACGACGACGACCGCAGGCTTTTTGAAAATTGGTTTCAAAATCCCCTTTTGCCAAATGTTTCCGAACAGAGTGTTATAGTTATGGACAATGCAAGTTACCATAGTCGCCTACTAAATAAGGTGCCTAATGCAGCCAACACCAAATCAGAAATACAGGAATATATGTTAGAAAATGACATACGAGTATATTTTGACTTTAGTTATAAAAAAACCGGTCAAGTGCAAGTTGAACTTGCACAATTAGTGTTCCGTACGTAGATTGTTTTTAAAATAAAAATTTTTGTTAGGGTGGTATAAAATGATCAGTGACTTCACAAAACACACCCCAAATGAGTTTTCAACAAAGTTTTTTCCAATGTTTACTGAAAACTGGTGACCTTGAATTTTTTTTTTTTTTTTTTTAAATACCAAATAAATTATTAAGGGTAATGCTCTCGTGATAATTTTCGTTCAATCTATACCCCGTGGAGAATATTCCAGAATTTTTTCAAAATTTTTTGATCAGTACTTTTCGAGATAAGGTAGGGACAGCGATTTTTTAAAAGTAATACGAAGAAAAGTGTGCGCAAGTATTACATTATATATATATTTTTTACTCGTGTTTTCACAAGCTTTCATTTTTTTCACTTCCGATTTCACCCCTCAAAACGAACCCCTTAAGTCAAAATTTATGTTACGGTGGTATAAAATGATCAGTGACTTCACAAAACACACACCCTAAATGAGTTTTCAACAAAGTTTGTTTCCAATCTTTACTGAAATCTGATGGCCTTGAAATTTTTGTTTTTTTTTATGTACCATATAAATTATTAAAGGTAATGCACTCGTGATAATTTTCGTTCAATATACACCCCGTGGAGAATATCCCAGAATTTTTTCGAAATTTTTTGATAAGTACTTTTCGAGATAAGGCCCGGGACAGCGATTTTTCGCGAATTTTTAAAAATAATACAAAGAAAAGTGCGCGCAAGTATAATATTATATATATATTTTTTACCCGTGTTTTCACAAGCTTTCATTTGACACCACACTCGATGACCTAGTAAAAAAAATTTTTTTTCACTTCCGACTTCACCCCCCAAAACTAACCCCTTAAGTCAAAATTTAATTCTCAAAACTACATGGCTCTGATGAGGCCATCAATTCCTATATTATTACCAAATTTCACCTTTCTATGTCAAATAGTTTCGGAGAAAATCGGGTGTGACAGACAGACAGACATACAGACACCGAAGTGATCTTATAAGTGTTCCGTACGGAACACTAAAAAGTGATCTTTTGGAAGTTTTGAAAGACTATAAATTGAAAAAGAAATATGTTTGTGATAGTATGGCTGAGAAAATGGGACACACTGTTTTGCGGATTCCTTCGTATTATTGTGTGTTTAATCCAATTGAACATATTTGGCATCAAGTTAAATAAAAAAATAACCGGTCAAGTGCAAGTTGAACTTGCGCAATTAGTGTTCCGTACGTTGATTGCTTTTAAAATAAAAAAATGTTGTCACAGAGGTATAAAATGATCAGTGACTTCACAAAATACACCCCAAATGAGTTTTCAACAAAGTTTGTTTCCAATCTTTACTGAAATCTGATGACCTTGAATTTTTGTTTTTTTATATACCATATAAATTATTAAAGGTAATGCACTCGTGATAATTTTCGTTCAATCTACACCCCGTGGAGAATATTCCAGAATTTTTTCGAAATTTTTTGATAGGTACTTTTCGAGATAAGGCCCGGGACAGCGATTTTTCGAGAATTTTTAAAAATAATACAAAGAAAAGTGCGCGCAAGTGTAATATTATATATATATATTTTACTCGTGTTTTCACAAGCTTTCATTTGACACCACACTCGATGACCTAGTCAAATTTTTTTTTTTTCACTTACGACTTCACCCCCTAAAACTAACCCCTTAAGTCAAAATTTAATTCTCAAAACTACATGGCTCTGATGAGGCCATCAATTCCTATATTATTACCAAATTTCACCTTTCTATGTCAAATAGTTTCGGAGAAAATCGGGTGTGACAGACAGACAGACAGACAGACAGACAGACACCGAAGTGATCTTATAAGTGTTCCGTACGGAACACTAATAAGAGCACAAAATGTTTCTCCTACTTTAAGCATGTCAGTGGTTGAATTAGAAAAAAAGTCATAAATGCCGGAAAAATTCCATTCAGCACGTTGTTAAAGTTGAAGTTTCATATATTTATCTAAATAATATAAAACCACTGATAATTACCTCAGCTGATGACAGTGATAGTGGAACCGAATTAGGCTTAAGTTAAAATATATTTTTACATGCATCTATAAATAAACATTTATAATTTTATTTATTTGCATTAATGAATTCTTAACAAAAGGTCAGAAATTTTATATTGCCCACTTAAAACGGCAAAAATCAGGATCTTATATTTTGGGACAGGCTATAACATGAGGAATAAGCCGTGACGATAATAGTGAATCAAGTCGGAAAAAAGTTTGCCGCTAGCGCGTTCTCTTCCAATACACTGCCTAAACCATTAAATATGGAACAATATTATGTATCAAAGAATATCTATAATATATATAAAATGCAACGTCTCTCTGTCTGTCTGTCGGTTAGTGCGCTTATCACTCGAGAACCACTTATCCGATTTACGTGTTTTTTTTTAATTCACACATTTGTTCTCTGGCCAGGTTATCTATAATCTCCTATCTATAATATATATAAAATGCAACGTCTCTCTGTCTGTTTGTCTGTCTGTCCGTTAGTGCGCTTATCACTGGAGAACCACTTAGCCGATTTACGTACTTTTTTTTTAAAAACATACATATGTTCTCTGGCCAGGTTATAGGCTATATTTTATTACGATAGGTAGCATAAGGAATGAGTAGTGACGTAAAATAGGGAATGAAGTCGGAAAAAAAGTTTGCCGCTAGCGCGTTCCCTTGCAATACACAGCCTAAACCATTAAATATGGAACAATATTATGTACCAGAGAATATCTATAATCTATAATATATATAAAAATCCAATGTCTCTCTATCTGTCTGTCTGTCCATTAGTGCGTTTATCACGCGAAAACCACATATCCGAGTTATGTGTCTTTTTCTTATTCTTTGGCCAGGTTATATAATAATAATAATAATCTATATCTATAATATATAAAATGCAACGTCTCTCTAACTGTCCACTTATCCGATTTACGTGATTTTTTAAATTCATACATATGCTCTCTGACCAGGTTATAGATATATATTTTATTACATCTATTATATATATAAAATGCAACGTCTGTTCGTCCGTTTGTGAGCTTATCATTGAAGAACCACTTATCCGATTTACGTGCTTTTTTTTAAACATGCTAAACCATTAAATATGGAACAATATCATGTAGCAAAAAATATCTATAATTTATTTAAAATGCGACGTCTCTCTGTCTGTCTGTCTGTCCGTTAGTGCGCTTATCACTGGAGAACCACTGATCCGATTTACGTGCTTTTTTGTTAAACATACATATGTTCTCTAGCCAGGTTACAGGATATATTTTATTACGTTAGGTGACATAAGGAATTAGCAGTGACGATAATAGTGAATAAAGCATTAAATATGAAACAATATCATGTAGCAAAGAATATAATATATATAATATGCAACGTCTCTCTGTCTGTGTGTCTGTCCGTTAATGCGCTTATCACTTGAGAACCACTTATCCGATTTACGTGTTTTTATAAATTTATACATATGTTCTATATAATTCGATATAAGCCTAGATAATGGGAGATAAGGTGAGATAATGGGAGATAAGTAGAAATAATGAGAGATAAGGAGAAATAATGGGAGATAAGCAGAGATAAGTTGAGATAATGGGAGATAAGGAGAAATAATGGGAGATAAGGAGAAATATTGAGAGATAAGCCGAGATAAGCCTAGATAATAGGAGATAAGGTGAGATAATGGGAGATAAGGAGAAATAATGGGAGATAAGGAGAAATAATGGGAGATGAGCAGAGATAAGCATAGATAATGGAAATTATGTAGAGATAATGGGAGATAAGGAGAAATATTGAGAGATAAGGGGAAATAATGGGAGATATTTTATTACGTTGAGTAACATAAGGAATAAGCAGTGACGATAGTGGTGAATCAAGTCCACGCGAGCGGAGCCACGGGCCCGGCTAGTAATATATATAAAATGCAACGTCTCTCTACCTGTCTGTTTATCTGTTAGTGCATTTATAACTCGAGAACCACTTCTCCGATTTACGTGTTTTTTTTTAGATTTATACATATGTTCTCTGGTTAGGTTATAGGATATATTTTTATTACGTTAGGTAATATAAGAAATAAGCAGTGACGATAATAGCAAATCGAGTCGGAAAAAGTTTGCGGCTAGCGCAATCTCTTGCAATTCGCTGCCTAAACAGTTAAATATGAAACAATATCATGTAACAAAGAATACAATATATAAAATGCAACGTCTCTCTATCTGTCTGTCTGTCCGTTAGTGCGCTTATCACTCGAGAACCACTTATTCGATTTACGTGTTTTTTTTTTTTATTTCTTACATATGTTCTCTGGCCAGATTATATAATAATAATAATAATCTATATAATATATATAAAATGCAACGTCTCTCTGTCTGTCTCTTTTTTTTTATAGGTCTAGCACACGTGCTGCAGGGAATCCCTAAAGCGCTCCAGGAGCGGCATGTGTGCGGAAAAAAAAAAAAAAAAACAGCGGAAATCGCTGTAAATTGTACTCGGTGGGAAACACAGCGCTGGGCAAATTATTCCAAAGGGATGATGTTCTCCATATAAAAGACTGTTTGAAAAGCGTCGTGCGCGGAGTAACGAGCTGAACCTCATACGGATGTGAAGCACCAGCGCGACGTGTATTTCTAACATGCACCTCTTTGGGAGGAATTAAGCGGGCTACATCCTTCGAACACTTTCCATGAAAATACTTATAGAACAGACTCAAGTCGCCAACCGTTCTTCGATGTTTCAGCGAATCAAGGCCGCCGGTCAATTCCGGGTCTCCAACCAGACGGACAGCTCTTCTCTGTCCGTTAGTGTGCTTATAATTCGAGAACCACTTATCCGATTTACGTGTTTTTTTTTTCTTAAATACATATGTTCTCTGGCCAGGTTAAAGAATATATTTTATTACGTTAGGTAACATAAGGAATAAGCAGTGACGATAATAGTGAATCAAGACCACACGAGCGGAGCCCCGGGCACAGCTAGTTAGTATATATAATATTATACGTGCCTAAAACTTGAAATCGATAGCTCATTTCGTTCGAGAGTTATCATGCCCAGAGATAGACCGACAAACCGACGAAAATAGGGAACTACAGTCCCTGGCCAAATTATTAGACGCACTGCAAGATTTCATGTAAAATATTAATTACCGAGTGATATATTGTACCGTTTTATTATTTTAAATTGATTTGTTTTTTATTTTTATATTATCCAATCAATTACCTATTTATTTGACATAAATAAAACAGCATTAATTTAGAAAAGCATAAGTTTATTAAGTTTTAAAGAAAAGTGAAATTAATGTTAGTAAAAGTCAATATTTAGTTGAGCCACCTTTAGCCGCTCTCAAAGCTTTAATTCTGCGCGGCATGCTATCAATGCAAGATCATATCTTTAGCCACTTCTCTTTTTCATCAGCTCCCACACATTTTCAATGGGGCTATTACCCGGCCAATCCAACAGAGGGATATTTTTTTCTGCCAAAAAGCTTTAACAGACCGAGCAGTGTGGCAGGGAGCTCCATCTTGCATGAAAGTGAATGGTTCCCCATTTGGAAACCATTCTCTGAGCTGCGGAATCAACCGATTTTGTAATACTTCTTTGTACTGATCTTGCCTCATTATTCCTTTGACGACGTACAGACGTCCAGTGCCCTTGCCGCTGATGACTGACCAAATCATCACTTTGGTGGGATGTTTAACCGTCGGGACGACACAATCAGGATGATGAAACTTTTCTCCATGACGACGACGCACATACTGAGCTTTATTCTGCAAAATTTCGAATGTGCTTTCGTCACTGAAGCAGACCTGTCAAAAATAGGAAAAATATATAAACTTCCATGTTTATTTGCTTTATTTAACTGAAAATGATAATAATGTATCAATTATTGATTAAATTGCTGTATCTTACCGATCTCCAGAAGTCCACATCTTTGTCTTGCCATTGTTTGGCCCACTTCAGGCGCTTTGCTTTCATTGCAGCTGTTAACTTGGGCTTCCTGGCGGGGCGACAGGCCTTAAAATCTAATTCTTTCAATTTTCTTCGAACAGTGCGCTCAGAAGCATTTACGCTAGCATCCTGGAGTTGTGATTTTATTACCTTTGTGGTAGCAAATCTGTTTTCTACACAAATTTTCTTCAAACATCTCTCTGACCGTGGAGTGAAAATTTGTTTTCTACCGCATCTTTTCTTTCTTTTCGGGCTTAATTCCTTCCCTGACTCAATTTTCTTTTTTATGCGTCTTACACTAGCTTCAGAAACCTCCAATCTTCGTGATATTTCTCGGTTTGTAAATGTTTTCGCAATCACAAGGGCCTTCACTTCGGCTTTTTTACGTGGTGAAAGATCGCCTTTTCTACCCATAATGAAAATAGTCCAATTACTTTTTTAAAACACTGCATACAAAATAAACTAATAACTGAGTAGTATAAAACTGTTAAACAAACAATCACAGTCCATAAAGCCACAGAAACACGTCCGTACCTGACTCGATTCCGATCGCGACTGATACAGGTTTGTACTTGTTTACGTTCATGTATCACTTTGCCAACACAGTGTTGCCATATGTTAAAAATAAATACAAATATGTAGTCTACAACAATTCTTTTAAATAAAAATCAATAATATTGTAGTTTAAATATACCATTATTGCATAAAAACTCTTAAGAAACATAAAATTACTAAAAAAAATACAGTGCGTCTAATAATTTGGCCAGGGACTGTATATATCTCGTTACGGTACAAATCTTCAAGGGTGATTTTTCGACTAATACAATACTTCCCTTTCGCAAAGACGGTAAAAAAAACAATGTTCAATTTCTCAAAGTGTTTAAGAGTTTCCAAAATTATCCTCGTACATACTTATAAAGTCGTAACTTCACACTTTACACCCGGTGTAAGTTGTCATTTCCTATCGACATGAAACTCTCGGTTATAAAACTGCATAGCAACACGATCGTCGTGTCGCTAAAATTTTACTTGCCGGCTGTTACTAAGCTGATTTTTTTGGGTTTATGCAGTACAGTGGGCTCAATAGGGGAGCACGATCGGTCAAACATAATGTTTGTTTTTAAAGTTACGTATAATACTAAGGTCCTGGATCCTAAATGAAAGATTCAAAACTTTTCTGCTGCAGTAAATATCTACCGAACAAAGAGGCTTAATTCCAGGAAAAGGGATTTGAGAACCATTTCTTAACATACGTCAAATAATAGAAAAAGTGAGGGAATTCCAAATAACAACCTATATCTGTTTTACACACTACTCTAAAGCTTTCGACTGCATACAGTGGAACAAACTCCGGTCGATTCTAATCAGCATGGGAACACCTATACATCTTGTAAACCTTATCCGATCCCTGTATGAGAATACAAATGGCAGAATTAAACTAAATAATTCTGTTTCCGATTACTTTATCGTAGAAGCCGGAGTTAGACAGGGCTGTATTCTCTCACCCTTACTTTTTAACATATATGGGGGTGTGGCAATCGTTGGAAAAAGCTAAGTAACCTTAGGTATGCGGATGATATTGTTATACTTGCAACGTCAATACAAGACCTAAAATCAATTATGGAGCGCCTTGAAATCACTAGCAAAAACTATAGATTGACAATTAATGGAGTGAAAACCAAAGTAATGATTGTTAGTCGTAATGAAGATCTGTCAGCCATAAATGAAATTGCTGGTTTCACTGTTGTAGACCATTTCAACTATTTGGGATCCCTGATAACTAACCATGGTAGCTGTGAAACGGAAGTAGGAAGACGTTTGGCTATGGCTAGAAACTCGACGATCAAACTCACTAAAGTCTGGAAAGATTCAGCTGTCACAAAAAACGCAAAGTTGAGATTGCTATCCAGCCTTATATTCTCCATAGTAACTTACGCATCAGAAACATGGACTATTAAACAAGCTGACAAAAGACGAATCGATGCGTTTGAGATGTGGGCATATCGAAGAATCCTCAGAGTAACACCGTACTAATGTATCTATTCTTGAAGAGCTTAGTATAAATGACAGACTTTTAAATAGAATTAATAGACAGTACCCGAAATATTTTGGTCATATTATGAGGAATATGGATGCGACGAAAAAGCTTGTAGTAACGGGGAAGGTAGAAGGTAGAAGATCAAGGTCTCCAACAAGATGGTCCGACCAAGTAAGATATCGCACAGGATCGAGATGCCTGCAGAATAACTGCTGAGGCTGCAAGGCATAGTATCACCGATAGTCCTAATTGGGGAACTCGGCAAAGGGCACAATAGATGTTCACACAATGTTCATTTAGCCAATAGGTTGGGACCTTCATCAGGGCACAAACTGAAAAAGAGAACGAAGCACCAAATGAGGAAGTCTGGGCATAGAGAGAGAATATTAGTTATTTTCTTTTCATAAATTGTTGTAGAAAAATATATAGTAATAAAAATGAAAACCAATCACATGAGGAATGCGACATTAATTTAACAAAAATGGCCATAAATAACCAATGACATAAAAGCGACTAACATTTAAGTAAATTAATCACTATACACTAACATATTAATTTAAAAAGATGGCATTTACAACAAGGATGCCATTAAAAACCTTGGATGCTGAATACAATTCAATTTAATGTATTATAATTAACCACCTGTGACCGGCAAATATATGACACATTTGACACAACGTTGACAGCAAACAGTCATCTGACAGAAGTAAGGGATCATTCAAACCTGCAGGGAAAAAGGCCATTGAAACAACTAAGAAAAAAAAACGGTTTAGTACAGAATATATATATATATATATATATATATATATATATATATATATATATATATATATATATATATATATATCATCAAATTGAAATATTGGTAATACGGAAGAAACAAATTGAACATGCCTAAATATGATATGAAAATTCGGATGGTGTGATAAACTAAAATTTTGAGTAAAGAATAAAGAATTGGGGGAGGACCATAGGATGGATAAAAATTGCAGGGGTTAAAATATAACGAACAATTTGAGGGGATAAAAAGGGGACCAAGAATAATAGTGGAAATGACTTAAGATCGGACAATATATTTTAAATATATATATATATATATATATATATATATATATATATATATATATATATATATATATGTATATATATATATATATATATATATATATATATATATATATATATATATATATATATATATATATATATATACGTTATTAAACCTCCTGAATTTTGGGAATTCATAACTCTTAGTGATGAAACTAAAATTAACCTTTTTGGGTCGGATGGCAGAACTAAAGTTCGGAGAAAGAAGAATACCGCATTCGATATTAAAAACATTTGTTTTATGGTGAGACAAGGAGTTGGCAGTGTTTTGCTTGGGTGATACATGTCCGCTGAAGGGGTTGGAAATTTACATTTTATTAATGGTACCATATATTTAATACATTAAAATTCCGGGTTTCAATCTGTTCGTCTAACAATGAATTTGCACGACGTTTCGCCAAAATCTCATTTGGGATTTTCAAGTGCTCCCGCTGCTGCTGCTACTCGATACTGTGATCTTGCTACTGCTGCCGCTCGAAGCTAACTGAGAAACAGACGTGCGGTTGCCGTCTTTTATAGCTCGGCGTCTACGCAGATTGTAGGTGGGGGGGGAGTCGGAAGCGTTCGTCTGAGCATTGGTGTTTGCCGGCTGGGTGGTAACTACGGGTTCCGGCGCCGTGCTGACTGTTGCCTTCTCGATGTTTTGGTTATTCCTTGGTTTAGCTAGTAGACCCTTCCATGTAGTGGAGTAATTCAGCGCATCATCTCGCTTATTTAGCTATCCATTCTTTTCTATTTCCAAGGCTTCTCTGATTATGCGTGTTTTATAGTGTGAAATCGAGGCTATTTGTTTAGATCTCTCAAAACTGATGCTGTGGCCAATATCATGATGATGCTGAAAAAGAGCTGATGTTGTTTGTTTGTTTTTGATACTTATTTTATGTTCTTGGATCCGGGTGGAGATTCTACTGTTTGTTTGTCCTATGTACAGTTTGTGGCAGTCTCCGCATGGAATGCTGTAAACTTCATGGTTTTCCAGTTTTTTCTCGTCTTTGGGGTTACCCAGGATGTCCGCCAGAGTGTTTTGTGGTTTGTATGCTGTGCCTATGTTGTGTTTTCTTAGGATTCTTCCAATCTTATCTGTAACTCCTTGCATATGCGGTAATAGGACTCTACTCTGGTTGAGGTCGCGTTCTTCTGTCCTTGTCTGTGGATGGCGCTGCCTATCTAATGTTCGCCGTATAGACTAGTCTTTATATCGATTTTGCTTTAGGGCCCTAATGATTTGTGTAATTTCTTGCTGTCTCGTGTCTGGTTCGGTGAGTCAGTCGGTATGATCTCGATACGAGGGTATTGGCTACCGACTGGATTTGGGATGGATGGTGGTGGGAGCCAGCGTTTGAATATCTGTTGGTGTGGGTGGGCTTCCGGTAGACTGAGTATTGAAGCTGACCGTTGTTTTTCCGAGTTATGAGCAAGGAAAGGGAGGCTTTTTTTCTTCTTCTACTTCCAAAGTGAACTGTATCCGATGGTGAATATATATTTAATAATTTCGTCTATTAGTGCACCATCGTCGACACTGGATATATAAGTTTTTGAATTTGGAAAATATTTATATGTGTTTATAGTAATATCGCTGATAAATAAATCTACTTTTAATTTGAATGATTTCCAGGATTCGTATAAATCCAGAACTGTTTTGCCTGAACCTTGTAACTTTGAGTTGAGTTCACTGAGATGGTTTGTAATATCAGTAAGAAACATTAACATACAGATCCAGTTCTTATCTTCTAGTTCAGGATAAGCATCCACTTGATTCTTTTCCAACAAGAACGATTTAATTTTGCCCAGACATTGCACAAATCTAGAGAGCACTTTCTAATTCCTGCAGAAACGCCTTAAATTGTCTATGGATCAGTGGAGAACGACCGACAATGTAGTTAACTATTTTAACCACCCTATCCATCACGGATTTTAAACTTCCAGCGGAGATTTTAGCGCACAAACTCTCTTGGTGAATTATGCAATGCAAATTCAAAACTGATCGACCCATGCGTTCAATAAGAAAGGAAACAAATCCCTTATGTCTCCCAATCATAGCAGGAGCGCCATCTGTCGTTACGCAAAAAATTTTATTTAAATCAATGTTCCACTTTTCAAAATGTTTAACAAATTCTGTAAATATAATCCTCTCCTCTTGTAGTTCACTGTAATGGGAGCAGACAAATCAGCTCTTCATACACACTGGCATCATCGAAGTATCGCGCAACGATTGCCAGACGGGCAATATCATTAATATCGACACTTTCATCTAATGCTACACTAAATACAAAACTCCGTTTGATAGCGTCTCTCTGCATTTTGTGTCATTTCTGTAATTCGTCTCTCGATGGTCCGCACTGATGCCGGTATATCCCTAATCCTGGCCAATATTGTATCCTTATTGGGCAAGTCGTCGAATAAAATCCCGCCAGTACTCAAAAACGTTTTTCATAAATTCTCCGTCAGTGAACGGCCTACCCTTTTGTGCCAACGATTGTGCAATTTTGAAACTGCATTCAGTTACCTGATTTTTTCCTTGGAGAACTTTGCTAAAGAATGTTGACTGTTTCTCTTATTGTTTACTTGCTCTTTGTATTGCCTCCCTTTTATCAGCGTTATCTTTAAATGACGATTCATGTTTTATCTGGAAATGTCGTTGAACACTAGATGTCCGGAAAACTACGCTTTCCCGACATAGGACACAAATGGCTCGATCGTTTTGCTGTACAAAACCGTAATCTGTTGTCCATGAAGTTTGAAATGATCGAACGTCTACCTTCTGTTTCTTCGCGGCCATAACACAACGTAATTTTAATTTTTAAACTTTTCGACGACTATTGACTGGAACGGATGTTACTTCTATACTAAATGATTCAAACGTGTAGCCGCTTGCTATATATAGAAAAAATAATGTTTCCAGAAAATTCCAATAATTACGTTTATTAAATTTTGTAGAACAAAAATTATTATCTACAACGCGCCCATTGCAATCAAAGGGCCGCCTAGAAGTTAAATCTAACAAAAACTAAAGTTCGGCAATATAAAAGGAGTTGCGGCGCGCGTCGTACGATTGAAGTCAAGTCAAACAAAAACCGCCTTATAGCGGCTCTTTTGATCTGAATTGAGGACGTTTATTTGTGTTTTTGCCTAGGC
Source organism: Pachyrhynchus sulphureomaculatus (assembly GCA_019049505.1). NCBI lineage: Eukaryota > Metazoa > Arthropoda > Insecta > Coleoptera > Curculionidae > Pachyrhynchus > Pachyrhynchus sulphureomaculatus. The sequence goes on along the minus strand of CM032447.1, from coordinate 220,886,951 downwards.
TTATATTTTGAGGCTTACCGTCTTTAATACTTGCCGAAATTAAAGCCAAACCAATGCATTCAGTAAAATTATAAATTACAAAATATATATTTTGTAGTTTTTGGTAATAATACCTAGTGACCTATATAATATATCGTTTTTGTTTGTATCGTTAAAGTAATACTGTCTTCGATAATTTACTTAATTTCGAAACATGTCACAGATTACAGAATTAATGTGTAAACTTTGAATAGGTACGCGTGCCATTCAAAATTGCTTGGCGTGCCATAGATTGCCGACCCGAGAGTATCTCGAGGGGTTGCACTGGATATATACAAGGCATTCTACTGTGTTCGGAACGATAGATTGTTGGCTAAGCTACACTCCTGTGGTATGGCTGAAAACTTTTGTTTTCGGTTTTCGTGATTCTACAGAGAGCGTTCTTTATGAGTGGCAATTGACGGATTTCTTTCAAATACTTTCACTATTTACGCCAGTGTGTCCCAAGGCTTCATACTATCTCCTACCCTCTTTATCATTTACACTAACGATCTGCTGGAAATGACCAGAAATTCAATCTACAGCTTTGCAGATGACAGTGCGCTTATTTCTTCACTCACTTTGAACATTACTCATATAAATATCCACAGGCAGCAGGAAGTCATTCAACTTAACAAAGATCTGGAAGAAATAAATCTTGGAGTGACAGTAACCCGATAGAATTTAACATTACAAAAACTCTGGTGAAAATTTTTTCTAAAAAAGTAAACGTTGCTGAACCTGACATAGTTAGGTCGGGACACTCCATTCCTCTAGCATCGTCACTGAATTTGCTGGGCGTTAATTTGGAAGCAAATATGTCTTGGCATGAACATGTTGCATGCATAGCAAAGAGAGCTTCTCAAAAGCTGGGAAGATTATTTGGAACTAGAAAGTTTTACACTCCACAACAACTAGTATTTCTGTACAAAGCTCAAATCCAACCAACGATGGAATTCTGCTCTCATGTTTAGGGCTATGTTCCAAAACATATACTGCATTTCTTGAAGTCTATTCAGAAAAGTGTTGTTCGCGTGAGTAGAGGCCTAGAACTGATTAGCGACCTTGAGCGTTGAAACATTTTAATTCATCCCAGAGTGGTGCATGCTAGGAATTCACGTCTCGTTAATATTCCCCATCCGTATAAGGTTTAGCTCGACACTCTTCGGAAAACCCTTTTTTTAGGTGGAGAACCTCATCCTTTGTAATTGTATTTCTCACCGAGTATAATTTACATCGATTCAAGACCAACATGAATCGCTTATTTCGCACACCCGTCACTCCTGTAGCAATTTAGGGATATCCCTACAGCACGCGTGCTATGCCTATAAAAAAAAACACCGTGTGCCGTGAAATACAAGCATACATTATGGCACCTGGGCAACGAATATTATGACATCAAAAGAACTGTAGGAAAAAGGGTAAAAATCTCAATCGAAGCAGGAAAGTAAACGATAAAAAAAAACATTGTTTTTGAAGGGTGTAGGAAAAAATGTTTTTTTTTTGGCTTGCTAATATTTAATTTTAGTCCGAAGTGGCCAGAAGCCAAATAACATTTCAGAAGTTTTTTCCTTTTAATTAATATTTATATTGGAAGGCCAATACTAGTGTTTAGAAACGCTAGTATACGAGGCTGGTTTGAAAAGTCCGTGCAAAAATAAAAACTACTTATGTGTTTGAGGTAAACCTTTTTTATTTTTCGACATAGTCTCCTTTTAGGCTTATACACTTCGTCCAACGATGTTCTAGTTTGTTGATCCCTTCCGAATAATAGGATTTGTCCAAGTCTGCAAAATATCCATTAGTGTCTGCAATCACCTCCTCGTTTGAATAAAATCTTTGTCCCGCCAGCCATTTCTTCAAATTGGGGAACAAATAGTAGTCCGAGGGAGCCAAGTCTGGAGAATAGGGGGGATGTGAAACGAGTTGGAATCCTATTTCCATTAATTTTGCGACCACAACTGCTGAGGTGTGTGCTGGTGCGTTGTCGTGATGGAAAAGGACTTTCTTGTGGCCAAATCGCGGGCGTTTTTCTTGCAGCTCGGTTTTCAAACGGTCCAATAACGATGAATAATATTCACCTGTAATAGTTTTACCCTTTTCTAGATAGTCGATGAGGATTATCCCTTGCGAATCCCAAAAGACAGTCGCCATAACCTTTCCGGCCGAAGGAACGGTCTTCGCCTTTTTTGGTGCAGATTCCCCCTTGGTAACCCATTGTTTAGATTGTTGTTTGGTCTCAGGAGTATAGTAATGTATCCATGTTTCATCCACAGTGACGAAACGACGCTTAAAGTCCTCCGGATTCTTCTGGAACAGCTGCAAACCATCCTTGCAACACTTCACACGATTCCGTTTTTGGTCAAGCGTGAGCAATCGCAGCACCCCATCTTGCGGATAGCTTTCTCATGTCCAAATGTTTATGCAAAATATTATGTACCCGTTCAGTCGAGATGCCCACAGCACTAGCAATCTCACGCACCTTAACTCTTCTGTCATCCATCACCATATCATGGATTTAATCAATGATTTCTGGAGTCGTAACCTCCACAGGCCCTCCAGAACGTTCAGCGTCACTTGTGCCCATATGGCCAGTCCGAAAATTTTGAAACCACTTATAAACTGTTCTAATCGAAGGTGCAGAGTCACCATAATGTTTATCAAGCTTATCTTTAGTCTCCTGAGGCGTTTTGCCTTTCATAAAGTAATGTTTAATCACCACACGGAATTCTTTTTCGTCCATTTCTTGAAAATCACTCGACTTCCTTGATTCACACGAATGCCAAACACAAAGAAATAGACCAATATGGCTGAAACTTGGTGTGCGTTCATTCAAGAGATGCTACTAACTAAACATGACCTCGATACGCGCCGGTGGTGCCATCTCTCGGACTTTGCACGGACTTTTCAAACCAGCCTCGTATATGAACATATTTTTTATGTCGTATGTATGCAGTGACTGCCATTTTTACGTCAAAAGAAAGCCACGTGGCATGACAAGCAGCAACGTCGAGGCTCATTGTTTACAGGACTGAAAAAGAGAACAATAAAACCGTAGTCAGCAATAACGGGACTCCATTTTATGTAAAAAAAATCTTGGAAAATTCTTAAACAAAAGCAACTTATTAATATGAAAGTTATTTACCTGGTTATAAAGAACAACTCGTAAAGATTTAAAAAATATTTTTCCACATAACTACTACACCAGTACATTTAGTTCCGCTTTTTGGGAATTGTCGCATTCCTTAAAAAAAAATATTTTGTTTGTGCCAACTTACAGCGGCTTTCAATTCTTTCGGTTTTTGGTAGTAGCAAACTGTGCGAGCCAGATGGAACAGTTTTGGATCCCTAAGAATTCGGAGGTTTTTCGCTAATAGTCTGCTTCAAGGGCGGACCGTCCTTCTGTAAATCTCTCCCTTAACTGTGGACCCTTTTTCGATATACATATCCAAGAAGCAAAATGTTTCCGCAGTCCTAAAAAGCGGTCGGCATCAACTTTCCAGGAGCCGAGTGACTTTTTACCTTCTTTGGAGGTGGAGAGCCCTTATGAACTTATTGCATCGGTTCCTGTTTCGTGGCAGGATCCCAATTAAATGCACAAGACAATTCACGAAAAATAACTCTGATCGTTCTCTAAAGCAGAAAAATATTCTTGAACAAATTCTTTTTTCGCTAGTTTCCGCTCTGATGTAAGCAGTTTTGGGATCTGTCGTTCAGATACTTCTTTCCTCGCTAAATCTTCATGCACAATCTTGAAAATCATAGCTTCTTTAGCAAGCACTGAGAACTTCATTCGTTCATTTGACATCAGCAAATCCTTAATCAGCCTGATGCTTTTCTAAGATCTTCCTGATCTGGGGTCACCCTGAATTTAGTCTCGGCTCCCCACGAAACTATTAAGATGGGTGTTATCAGCATACACCGTTATTCCATGAATGACTTTCGGTCTATTCCCCACTTTAGTAAAAAACTTTATCGTTGTGCAATGGTCGCAATTACTATCACCCATTTTTTGGAAAAAAAATGGTAAAAACACAAAACGCAGCAAGTTCGTAAGAAATATAGTCAAAGTATTTATAACAGAAACAGTAATTTGACAACTAAGCAATTTTTGGATGACGTCATTTTCATGATTATGTTTTTATCTAACCTTAAAAAACACCCTATATACCAGGTGTACAAATATGAAATGCGGATTTTTTTTCTAAAAAAACATGTTAAATTCGGAAGAATGATAAAAAGTGCTTTATTCAAAGTATGCTCCATCGCTTGTTATACATTTTTCCCATCTTTCAGGCAATTTGTGAATACCACGCCAGTAAAAATCTTCCCCTTTTGCTGCGAACCATTCATCGAGCCATTTTTTCACACCTTCGTACGAACCAAAGCGCTGTTCAGCAAGTGCGTGACCCATCGATGCAAACAAGTGGTAATCGGAAGGAGCCAAGTCTGGTGAGTAAGCCGCATGGGGTAGAACTTCCCAGCTGAGTGCTTCCAACGTGCCGCGAACTGGTTTTGCCCTATGTGATGGAGCACTGTCATGAACAAAAATGACTTCGTGTTGCCTTTTTGGGTATTTTGGCCTTTTTTTCAAGCAGCGAACGGTTCAAATCGGTCAAGTGTTATTGGTAACGTTTAGTATTAACCGTTTCCCCAGGTTTTAACAGCATAATAGACCACGCCCCTCTGGTCTCACCAAACACAGAGCATCGTCTTTCTGCCAAAGCGATTCGGTCTTGCGGTCGATGTGGATGGTGCGCCTGGGTCTAGCCATGATTTTTTGCGCTTGAGATTCTCAAAATAAATCCACTTTTCATCCCCTGTAACTATACGATGCAAGAACGACTTCCTTTTGTACCGAGCGAGCAAAATGTCACACGTGTTTTTGCGCTTTTCCATTTGCCTGTCGTTCAACTCATGTGGTACCTATCTACCGGTCTTTTGAATCTTTCCCATCTCTCGTAGCTAATTGGAAACAGCTTGTTAACTAACGCCCAATTGCTCGGCGAGTTGTTTTTGTGTTTGCGAATCATCTCCGTGCAACAATGCTTGCAATTCCACATCTTCGTATTTATTTGGCGGTTTTTCACGTTCCTTGTCTGCAATATCGAAGTCACCACTTTTGAAACTCCGAAACCATCGTTCACACGTATCTTGCGATGGAGCATGTTCACCATAAGCTTCTTGAAGTAATCGGTATGATTCAACAGCAGTTTTCTTCAAATGAAAACAAAAAATTAATGCTCTCCGCGAATGCTCTTTGTTCGGTATAAATTTCGACATATTGAACACAACAACACAACACTATGCATACACTTTTCCAATTTATCACTCGTGCGCGTCTGACACTTGTTGATGACACAACAAAATGGCGCAGTGTGAAATCTTTATAGCACAAACTGCATTGGTGCACTATCTGTTGTTTGAAATCCGCATTTCATACTTTTACACCTGGTATATATATATATATATATATATATATATATATATATATATATATATATATATATATATATATATATATATATATATATACGAGGCTGGTTTGAAAAGTCCGTGCAAAGTCCGAGAGATGGCACCACCGGCGCGTATCGAGGTCATGTTTAGTTAGTAGCATCTCTTGAATGAACGCACACCAAGTTTCAGCCATATTGGTCTATTTCTTTGTGTTTGGCATTCGTGTGAATCAAGGAAGTCGAGTGATTTTCAAGAAATGGACGAAAAAGAATTTCGTGTGGTGATTAAACATTACTTAATGAAAGGCAAAACGCCTCAGGAGACTAAAGAGAAGCTTGATAAACATTATGGTGACTCTGCACCTTCGATTAGAACAGTTTATAAGTGGTTTCAAAATTTCGGACTGGCCATATGGGCACAAGTGACGCTGAACGTTCTGGACGGCCTGTGGAGGTTACGACTCCAGAAATCATTGATCAAATCCATGATATGGTGATGGATGACAGAAGAGTTAAGGTGCGTGGGATTGCTAGTGCTGAGGGCATCTCGACTGAACGGGTACATAATATTTTGCATAAACATTTGGACATGAGAAAGCGATCCGCAAGTTGGGTGCCGCGATTGCTCACGCTTGACCAAAAACGGAATCGTGTGAAGTGTTGCAAGGATGGTTTGCAGCTGTTCCAGAAGAATCCGGAGGACTTTAAGCGTTGTTTCGTCACTGTGGATGAAACATGGATACATTACTATACTCCTGAGACCAAACAACAATCTAAACAATGGGTTACCAAGGGGGAATCTGCACCAAAAAAGGCGAAGACCGTTCCTTCGGCCGGAAAGGTTATGGCGACTGTCTTTTGGGATTCGCAAGGGATAATCCTCATCGACTATCTGGAAAAGGGTAAAACTATTACAGGTGAATATTATTCATCGTTATTGGACCGTTTGAAAACCGAGCTGCAAGAAAAACGCCCGCGATTGGCCCACAAGAAAGTCCTTTTCCATCACGACAACGCACCAGCACACACCTCAGCAGTTGTGGTCGCAAAATTAATGGAAATAGGATTCCAACTCGTTTCACATCCCCCCTATTCTCCAGACTTGGCTCCCTCGGACTACTATTTGTAGAAATGGCTGGCGGGACAAAGATTTTATTCAAACGAGGAGGTGATTGCAGACACTAATGGATATTTTGCAGACTTGGACAAATCCTATTATTCGGAAGGGATCAACAAACTAGAACATCGTTGGACGAAGTGTATAAGCCTAAAAGGAGACTATGTCGAAAAATAAAAAAGGTTGACCCCAAACACATAAGTAGTTTTTATTTTTGCACGGACTTTTCAAACCAGCCTCGTATATATATATTGATTGATTCACTATTATCGTCACTGCTTATTCCTTATGTTATTTAATGCAACATAGAATATACGTATTTTATAAAAAAAGACGTGAATCGGATAAGTAGTTCTTGAGTGCTAAACGCACTAACGAACAGACAGATAGAGAGACGTTGTGTTTTATATATATTATAGATTTTTTTGATAAATAATAATTTAAGATTAAAAAAAGAAAACACGTAAATTGGATAAGCGGTTCTCGAATGATAAGCGCACTAACGGACAGACAGACAGACAGAGAAACGTTTCATTTTATATGTATTGCATTCTTTGTTACATGATATTGTTCCATATTTAACGGTTTAGGCAGCGTATTCCAAGAACGTGCACTAGCGGTAAACTTTTTTCCGATGTGATCCATTATTATCGTCACTGCTTATTTCTTATATTACCTAACGTAATAAAATATATCCTATAACCTGGCCAGAGAACATATGTGTAAGTCTAAAAAAACGTGTTAATCGGATAAGTGGTTCTCGAGTGATAAGCGCACTAACGGATAGACATACAAACAGACAGAGAGACGTTGCATTTTGTATGTATTATAGAAAATTATAGATAATATGGCTAGAGAACAAATGTATGAATTAAAAAAAAAATATGTAAATCGGATAAGTGGTTCTCGAGTGATAAGCGCACTAACGGACAAACAGACAGACAGACAGAGAGATGTTACATTTTATATATATTATAGAAGATTATAGATAACCTGGCCAGAGAACAAATGTATGAATTAAAAAAAAAACCCTTAAATCGGATAAGTGGTTCTTGAGTGATAAGCTCATTAACGGACAAACAGACAGACAGACAGAGAGACGTTGCATTTTATATATTATAGAAGATTATAGATAACCTGGCCAGAGAACAAATGTATGAATTAAAAAAAACATGTAAATCGGATAAGCGGTTCTCAAGTCATAAGCGCACTAACGGACAGACATATATATATTATATTCTTCGCTACATGATATTGTTCCTTATTATTATTGTTTTAAACAGTGGATTGCAAGAGAATCGTCACTGCTTATTCCTTATGTTACCTAACGTAATAAAATATATCCTATGACCTAGCCAGAGAACATATGTATGTTTAAAAAAAAAGCACGTAAATTAGATAAGTGATTCTCGAGTGATAAGCGCACTAACGTACAGACAGACAGAGAGACGTTGCATCTTCTAATAATATAACTTGGAAGAAAAGTAATCATAAATGGCGGAATTAAGTAATAAAGTAGAAAATTGGCCACAAACGGTTATTTGCTTTCCACCATGTAAGCCAAAGAATTAGTCTGTATGCACGTTGAAAACAGTTTCTCTGGCATTTTGACAATCACCTGTAGCTAACATGTTGCCATGTTTATAATCAAAGCTTTGTATTATAACAAATTTTTACCTAAGCTTTGTATCTAGTATTATAACAAATTTTTACTTATTTCGACAAGCGAGAGATAAACTACATTACAATTTTCATATGTATTTACAACACAAAAAGCATACAATTTTTTTATCCGAACCTCGTTTTAACGCTAATAATGTTTTAAAAAACTTTAATTACAGCTCCAGTGACACATGACAACAAACTGAAACCAGGTTCAGGCAATAATTTTTTAACACTGTCTGCTAAGCCCGAGTTACAGTTGAAATCGCCAACAAAACTAAATACTTATAATTGAAATTACACATATAAAAATACACAGTTGTAATCAAAGGGCACTAGTTGCATCTGAGTAAGAAAATAAGACTTTTCATGCAAAAAGAGGGTCTATATAGTTCCTTATCATTTTTAGTTAATAAATTGGTAACAGATATGGTTAGTTAAACCGTGAAAAAGTTTAATTCTTGTTTTTATCGGGCAGCTGTTTATTACAGAAGTCAGCGTCAGTTGACGAAACCAACGAACATTTTGGGTAGGTCTCGGGTTGCGCCAGATGGATATTTGAGTATTACCGTATACGATCAAATAACCGCAGCATGAAAGCCTAATTTAAAAGCCACATCAAAATTCAAAGTTCGAGATTGGTCAAACTAAATTGAATAACCGGTCAAGTGCAAGTTGAACTTGCGCAATTAGTGTTCCGTACGTTGATTGCTTTTGAAATAAAAAATTTTCTTACGGAGCTATAAAATGATTAGTGACTTCACAAAACACACCTCAAATGAGTTTTCAACAGCAACAAGCAAATCATCTTACAGATTTTTTTGTTATAAAAATTCTAATGGTAACAATTATTATTTTATATCGCTACTAGCCTCTATCTCCCATTATCTAGGCTTATCTCGCAATATTTCTCCTTATCTCCCATTATTTCTCCTTATCTCCCATTATCTAGGCTTATATCGAATTATATAGAACATATGTATAAATTTATAAACACACAATTTATAACACGTAAATCGGATAAGATGTTCTCAAGTGATACACGCACTAACGGACAGACAGACAGCCAGAGAGACGTTGCATTTTATATATATTATATTCTTTGCAACATGATATTGTTCCATATTTAATGGTTTAGGCAGTGTATTGCAAGAGAACGCGCTAACGGTAACCTTTTTTCCGACTTGATTTACTATTATCGTCACTGCTTATTCTTTATGTTACCTAACGCAATAAAATATATCCTATAACCTGGCCAGAGAGCATATGGATGTTTTAAAAAAAAGCACGTAAATCCGATAAGTGGTGTAACGTTTGATGCTAAACTCAGTTTTGTGGACCATATAAATGAGACCATTGCTTCTTCTTATAGGTGTATGAGTTTCATCATGAGGAATTCTAAAGACTTTTCAAACATTGAAACCCTCATCACTTTGTTTAATGCTTTGGTTCGTTCTAAACTGGAATATGGTTTAGTTATCTGGTACCCAACATATGAGATCCACAGCAATCATATTGAAAAAATCCAAAGACGATTTGTGAAGTTCCTCTGGTTTAAATCAGATGGTATTTCTCCACCAATGGGTTTCCCTAATGATGTTCTATTAAGAAGATTCAGTATTGTTAGCCTTTCTCGGCGTAGAGAATATGCTACAATCTTGTTTTTATATAAAATCTTGAACAACAAAATCGAATGCCCTTGCACTCTCTCAAGTATTAGGTTCCGTGTGCCAACTCAACACGCTCGCCTAGACCATTTCCTTTTCTACATGCCTGTTCCAAGAACAAACTTGTTGATGTACTCGCCGCTATACCTTATGTGCATGAATTATGAAAGGGTCAAACATATAGTTGATATTTTCTGTTGCAGTATAACATCTTTACGTAGGTCATGTTTAACTGTGGATTAGGTCTCTCTCTCTTTTTTTTTTGTTTTTATTTAGCTTGTAGTGTAGTTATTAGAATTATTAAAATACTAATTTTATAGATACCTATCTATTTGTATTTGTTATATTTGAATGTTCCTACCCTATAATTGGATTGTTCTGTAGGATAGTTGTATTAAATAAATAAATAAAAATAAATAAATAAATAAGTGGTTCTCCAGTAATACGCGCACTAACGGACAGACAGAGAAGATGAATTTTATATATATATATATATATATATATATATATATATATATATATATATTATGGACGTAATAAAATATATATCTACTCGTATAACCTGGTCAGAGAACATACGTATGAATTTAAAAAATGACGTAAATCGGATAAGTGGTTCTCGAGGAATACGCGTACTAACGGACAGACAGACAGACAGAGAGACGTTGCATTTTATATATATTTTAGATATATTCACTATTATCGTCACTGCTCATTCCTTATGCTACCTATCGTAATAAAATATAGCCTATAGCCTGGCCAGAGAACATATGTATGTTTTAAAAAAAAGTAAGTAAATCGGATAAGTGGTTCTCCAGTGATAAGCGCACTAACGGACAGACAGACAGATAGACAGAGAGAGGTTGCATTTTATATATATTATAGATTATAGATATCGCTAAGACGACCTTTTTTTACTAGTATTGTCCCCAAAAAATTATGTCATAGTTAAAAAGTGGACGTTTGGCAATATTGCACTTTAATAATTTTTTTATGGCTTCATAGACTTAGTATTACAAATCGGAACAAGATCGTGTATAAAAGAGAGATGGCGTATATCAGAGGCGTCCGAAGTTAAATTAAAGGGAATTTTTTCAAAATTAGAAAAATTTCAGGTTCATCAGAAAAAAGCAGTGAATGCTTTTTGTTGAGGCGAGAAATCACGCGTTATAATTTAATAGAGTATATAGAGTATTTTTATAACATTCTTCCTATGGGAGGTTTCTACACATATTTTAAAAAATAATAACCGGTTAAAGTAGTGACATAATTTATCGCTTTTAATTCACGGCAAACCGTGCTTGTAAATCCTTCTTCGTAACTGTTTTTTCTCACTTGTTAATACCACTGGACTCTCTTCATTAGGAATGTCTATAATAATTCCAACCTATGTCTTGAAAATGTTTTAAATCCGTATAAACACAAATACCAGGAGAACTTTTAATAACAATCTAGTCAGTAATTATGAATTTTTAATACAGTCTGTCAAGGAAGAATGTGTCCGTGATAATTCATTTTTGATATACGGTTCTAGCGATTCAACAAAAAATCAGTAGAGGGAACTTTTGTTAGTAAAAATATAGGTTGATTCACTTTCGTCGAAATCATATAAAATCCAAAATGGGTCACTTGTTTGCGCATAGGCTCGAGGCAGTCTTTCGTGTTCCTATCCAAAGGAGCTTAAAATGATACATTATGCGGCCGCTAAATATATTAAAAAGTCAGTATTGTTTGTAAAGAAATGGCTAAATCGTTTTTTAACTAGACGCAAAACTAAGAAAAACGGGTTGGAATGTGTCCCATGAGACTTTTCGACAACATCTTCGTGTTCATGATGTCAAATTCAGAAGCACGTTGAAGAAAGCTTTGCTGGGCGAAAATCAAGTTGCGAAGCGGCTAGCTTGGGCCCACGATAAGATACTAGAGTGGCTCTCACAATCGCCGGACGCCAACCCTATTGAAAAAGTTTGATCCTTTGTAAAGAGAAAGCTCAGAGGAAAGACTCTGGAAGACTTTGACTCAGTTGTCTCGCAAGATTCAAAAAATTTGGAGACCATTGCCGTAGTCTGCAGAAAATCTGGTGGACAGCATATCTCGAAGATGTCAGACGATTATTGGTGCAGGAGGCTATTGGAGAACTTAACATATTAAGGTAATTGCGGCATTACTAGCATACTAAAGAATACACTGATGGCAAGAAATTTCCTCAAAACACATTTTTTCAAGAGTACGAGCGGTCACGTTCTTACTTGACAGACTAACTATACAGGCGCTTTAAAGAGATTTCTTCAGCTCCTAATAATCTCAATATTTTTCTTGGTAATATTTCATTGGCGCTTTTTAATCAGATATTTTCAACAATTTCTCTTATAAACAACATTTTTTAAATTGCTCTACAATTTTTACTTTTACTCTAGTAACATTTAATGACCTTTTTAATGCTATCATTTCTTTAGGCAATAAAAAAACCCAGATCATGTCCATTTTGTTGTCGAGTTAATTAAAAGAATAAATAACCTGATAATCTCTTCATTCTTTAAGCTAATTGACACTTGCTTAAAGAAAAAGAGTGTTCGTAATGTACTGATAATCGTAGCGGGGAATAAAGAATGTATCGAATTGTTCAATATTGCCATTTTATTTTGTCTCTCTATCTATATCTATATATACATATATATATATATATATATATATATATATATATATATATATATATATATATATATATATGTATATATATATATATATATATATATATATATATATATATATATAATATGTGTGTGTGTATATATATATATATATATATATATATATATATATATATATATATATATATATATATATATATATATATATATACTTTGAAATTTCACTGTGAACGCACCCTTAAGCCAATCACCGAACTGTCAACTTCAAAACATTTAGTGAAATCAACATTTTCATCATGGTGAAGTACACGAACGAACAACGTTTACAAATAATTAAAATTTACTACTAAAATTTGGAGTCGGTGACTGCAACTTTAAGAGCGTTAACCCCAATTTTTGGTCGTAATTCTCGTCCCAGTAGACAAGCAATTCATAGTCTAGTGAAAAAATTTGAGTTAACATATTCGCTGCTGGATGTTCCCGTGCTAGTGAGATAACGGGTTGGTCGAAGTGGCCAGAATATTGCTGCCGTTCAAGCGTCCATCTCAAACGAACCAAAACAGTCGATTTCACGGCGTTCTCAAGAATTGGGCATCGCTCAGACCACACTATGGCGAATTTTGCGAAAGGATCTTGGCCTGCACCCTTATAAATTAAAGTTAACTCAAGAACTAAAGCTACTCGATCATATGAAGCGACGTACGTTCTCGAATTGGGCTCTAGAAATGTTGGAAGAAGATGACCAATTTCATTGCAAAATCATCTTTTTTTTTTTTTTTTTTTTTATGGGTCTAGCACACGTGCTACAGGGAAGTCCCTAAAGCGCTACAGGAGCGACATGTGTGCGGAGAAAGCGATTCACATTGTTCTTGAATCGCTGTAGATTGTACTCGATGGGAAACACAGTCCTGGGTAAACCATTCCAAAGGTATGATGTTCTCCATATAAAAGACTGCTTGAAAAGCGCTGTACGAGGAGTAACAAGCTGAACCTCATACGGATGTGAAGCATTAGCGCGACGTGTACTTCTAATATGCACCGCTCTGGGAGGAATTAAACGGGCCACATCCTTCGAACACTTTCCATGAAAGTACTTGTAGAATAGGCTCAAGTCGCCAACCGTTCTTCGATGTTCCAGCGAATCAAGGCCGTCGGTCAGTTCCGGGTGTCCAATCAGACGAACAGCTCTTCTCTGGATAGAATCCAACAGATGCAGTGTATGTTTGGGAGCGGAGCCCCAAACATGGGAGCAGTATTCCATAGTTGGTCGAATTTGAGCTTTGTAAAGAATTAACAGTTGTTGTGGAGTGTAAAGCTTTCTGGTTCGAAACAATATTCCCAACTTTTGAGAAGCTCTTCTTGCTATGCCTGCAACATGTTCATGCCAGGACATATTTGCTCCCAAATTAACGCCTAACAGATTGAGTGACGATGTTAGAGGGATGGAGTGCCCCGACATAACTATGTCGGGTTCTGCAACGTTAACTTTTTTAGAAAAAACTGCCGCCTGGGTTTTTGTAGCGTTAAATTCCACTTGGTGACTGTCACCCCAAGATAGAATTTCTTCCAGGTCTTTGTTAAGTTGAATGACTTCCCGCTGTCTGCGGACATTCGTCTGAGTAGTCGATGTCCGAGCGTTCAAAGTGAATGAAGAGATAAGTGTACTGTCATCTGCAAAGCTGTAGATTGGATTCTCGGTCTTTTCCAGCAGATCGTTAATATAAATGAGGAAGAGAGTAGGAGACAGTATGGAACCTTGGGGCACACCGGTGTTGATAGTGAAGGTGTTAGAAAGAAATCCGTCGACTGCCACTCGTAAAGAATGCTCTCTGAGGAAACATGAGAGCCACAAACAGAACTTTTCAGACATACCATAAGAACGCAGCTTAGCCAACAGCCCATCGTGCCAAACACGGTCAAAATGCCTTGGATATGTCAAGAGCAACCGCTCGAGATTCTCCAAAGTGTTCAATTGCGTTGTTCCAAACATGTGTTTACATAAGTCAGAAGATCTCCTGTTGATCTATTTTTACGAAAGCCATATTGGTGATCACTAATAATGTTGAATCCTTCAAGATATTTTAGAAGATGCTGATTGATAGCCTTTTCCATGACTTTCGACATTATTGAGAGTAGTGCGATTGGTCGGTAGTTATTTGGCAAGGTCTTCTTGCCTTTTTTAGGTATCGGCTGAACTGTGGCACATTTCCAGCAGGAAGGAAATATTCCCTTTCTGTAGGATAGGTTGAAAAGTTTACAGAAAACTGGTGTTAGTTCCCTCGCACAGTTCTTGAGAACTATGGCAGGTATTCCGTCAGCGCCTGAAGCCTTTTTGGTGTCTAACTTCATCAAAATACGTTTTATGATACGCTGTCTGAAGACAATATCGGGCATCCTTGACTGCACTATTAGTGATGAAGCGCATTTTTGGATAAACGGCTTGGTCAACAAACAGAATATGCGTTATTGGTCAGGTGAAAACTCTCATGTGCTTGAAGAAACATCACTTCATCCACAAAAAATTACCGTTTGGTGCGGTTTTCATGCCGGTGGTGTCATTGGGCCGTTCTTTTTCCTTGATGAAAATAACCGTCCACGTTACAGTCAATGGAGATCGCTACAGAGGCATGTTGCAACGTTATTTCTTTGATCAATTGCATGGGCTAGACATTAATGATATGTGGTTTCAACAAAACGGCGCCACAAACCGCACAGCGGGTGTAACAATCGACTTACTGCAATCTAAATTCGGTGAACGTGTTATATCGAGAAATGGTCCCGTCGAATGGCCGCCTAGATCGTGTGATTTAACACCTCGAGACTTCTTTTTATGGGGGTACGTTAAATCATTGGTCTATGCTAACAAGCCTGCGTCGTTAGAGGAGTTCAGAGCCAATATTGAAAGAGAGATAGCGGCCGTTTCCGTCGAAATGTGTGGCCGAGTCATCGAAAATTGGGTTCAACGAATCTACCGCTGCAAACGTGCCCGTGGTGGACATATGAATGAAGTCGAATTCCATACATAAATGTTTTGATTGTACTTCAAGCCGATAGTAAAACTTTCGAAATATCTCAAATGGGTTGCGTTTTATTTAAAAAAAGAGTTGTCAAGTCCTTAATGGAAGACCCGATATATGTATATATATATATATATATATATATATATATATATATATATATATATATATATATATATATATATTATATATAAAATTCGCAAAGCTACTCTACACCTTCCTTTTCCGCAAAAACCGACGCACCAAAGGCTTTCAACTCATCATCGGAGGAAATTTTACACCCCCCTGACGTCTTTCTTTAGATGTTTCAACAAAAAGAAGTCGCAGAGTGATGAATCATGATTACAGGATGGGTGCTGCAACTCCTTCACAGTCCAAAAAGAAAAGAGATCGCCATTAACTTTCCAGAAGACGCCGAGTTTTCGTCTTCTTTTGAGGTGAAGAGCCCTTACGAACTCGAATACTTTAGTTTCATCGCCTGTGAGAATTCCCAAAAAATAACTGTCATCGTTCTCTAAAGCATTTAGCAAACCTTGAAAGGTTTCTTTCATCGTCATTTTCAGCTCAATGGTAAAAAGTTTACGGTTCAGTTGTGCAGAAACTTTTTTCATCCCTAAATCTTCGTGTATATTCCTGAAAACTGTAATTTCCGAAGCTTCAAAGAGAGAGCGAATAGGATTTTTCTTGAAAGAATTTGAACATTTCAAAAAACTCGCGGGCATCATACCAGCAATATGGCGACAAGTCATGTGATTATTACAAACCCCTTGAGATGAAAGGTACCGAGTCGGACTGTCGCTACTGTGTTTTATGTTTACTGTGATACCATTTTGTAAGCTTGAAGTTGGTTTTTATCCGGACATTTCTAGCCGAAATGGAAACAATATGTTGTTTAAATTTGTGATTTTGCAATACTTTGATCAATTTCAAAATAAAAGTAACTAAGCCTTTTAGACCGAAATGATAGAAACTATCCAGCGCTTGGAGAGCGACCGCCATAACTACGGACATTATTCCAGGGCTTTATAACGTCCGATGTGAGATCAGCATGTAAAGCCGTGTTTTTAGTAGTTACTTTTTTACCATATTGTAAATGCAGTTTAATATATATACCAGGTGTACAAGTATGATATGCGGATTTTTTTTCTAAAAAAACATGTTAAATTCGGAAGAATGATAAAAAGAGCTTTATTCAAAGTATGCTCCATCGCTTGTTATACTTTTTCCCTATCTTTCGAGCTGGGGGGGGGGGGGGGGGGGGGGGGCGGGGGGGGGGGGGGGGGGGGGGGGGGGGGGGGGGGGGGGTTAATTTGTGAATACCACGCCAGTAAAAATCTTCTCCTTTTGCCACGAATCATTCATCGAGCCATTTTTTTTCACATCACGTACCAACCAAAGCGCCGCGCTGCTCAGCAAGTGCGTGACACATCGATGCAAACAAGTGGTAATCGGAAGGAGCCAAGTCTGGTGAGTAAGCGGCATGGGGTAGAACTTCCCAGCTGAGTGCTTCCAACGTATCGCGAACTGGTTTTGCCGTATGTGATGGAGCATTGTCATGAAGAAAATGACTTTGTGTTGCCTCTTTCGGTATTCTGGCCTTTTTTCAAGCAGCGAACGGTTCATATCGGTCAATTGTTGTTGGTAAAGTTTAGTATTCCCTGTTTCCCCAGGTTTTAACAGCTCATAATAGACCACGCCCCTCTGGTCCCACCAAACACAGAGCATCGTCTTTCTGCCAAAGCGATTCGGTCTTGCAGTCGATGTGGATGGTGAGCCTGGGTCCACCCTTGATTTTTTGAGCTTGGCATTCTCAAAATATATCCACTTTTCATCCCCTGTAACTATACGATGCAAAAATGACTTCCTTTTGTACCGAGCGAGCAAAATGTCACACGTGTTTTTGCACTTTTCCATTTGCCTGTCATTCAACTCATATGGTACCCATCTACCGGCTTCTGAATCTTTCCCATCTCTCGTAGCCGTTTGAAAACAGCTTGTTGACTAACGCCCAATTGCTCGGCGAGTTGTTTTTGTGTTTGCAAATCGTCTTCGTTCAACAATGCTGGCAATTCCACATCTTCGTATTTTTTTGGCGGTTTTCCACGTTCCTTGTCTGCAACATCGAAGTCACCACTTTTGAAATGCCGAAAACCATCGTTCACACGTATCTTGCGATGGAGCATGTTCACCATAAGCTTCTCGAAGTAATCGGTATGATTCAACAGCAGTTTTCTTCAAATGAAAACAAAAAATTAATGCTGTCCGCGAATACTCTTTGTTCGGTATAAATTTCAACATATTGAACACAACAACACAACACTATGCACACACTTTTCCAATTTATCACTCTTGCGCGTCTGACATTTGTTGATGACACAACAAAATGACGCAGTGTCAAATTTTTATAGCACAAACTGCATTGGTGCACCATTTGTTGCCTGAAATTCGCATTTCATACTTGTACACCTGGTAAATGATGTGAGTCAAAAGCTTCCAGACAACGCTACATAGCACGAACGCGAAATAATAGTGAATCCCGCAGATAAGTAGCAGTAAGTACAGCCCTAACAACGTTATGTGACTACTTTCAATTTGCTAGCTTGTTCTGTATGCACGTTTCCGTAAAGGTCTAATAGTGTCTGGCTGCAATTTTTGCAAAATGCTACTGAAACGTATAAAAAATGATTCGCAAAGTAATAGGGTACGAAGCCCTAAGCAGTACGCAAATGTTCGACTAGTTTTCGTGATTCTTAAATCGGCAGGCTCAACTTAAATAGAAGACGACGAGCATTGAGGAAGACTTTTGACTGTAACCACGCCAGAAATCATCACCAAAGTTCAACAAATCGTTTATGTAGACCAGTGATTCCCAAAGTGGTTCAGGTGGACCCCCAGGGGTCCATGGGAGCATCGACGGGGGGTCTACGTTGGCGTGAAAAAAAAAATGGGGGTTCACAAGTTGTAAGTGGGAGTCCACGAAAATTTATCTGGTTTCAATAGTAAAGAACAAAAATTTGGCTTGGCTTTACCTATCAATGTAGGCAGATAATACACTACTCAAAAAAATTAAGGGAGCAAAAGTACAAATTTTTTGGTGATTTTTGACTTTAAAAAAAAGCATTTTGAAGCTTTAAGATTCTAATTTTCAGATTTTTTGGCTAAAATTTTTTAGGAGCTACGGTTCTCATGCAATCCTAACAGATAGCGCGAAAAAATAATATTGCAAATATTTTGCTTTTTTTTTTGGTCCACGGGCTTGAAAAAATTTTTTTCAGTTAGGCTGGCATATGGATCAGATAGCCTGTTTATTTAGCATTAATTTCCTTGTTTTAAAACCTCCCTTAATTTTTTTGAGTAGTGTATTTTAAGAAGGTCAGCGACTGTTACTTGTAAAAACTTGCATATTCGATATTCAGTACAACGCGCGTCGAGACTTGCAAAGCGCCGCCCGCCCGCCCGCAACGCAACCCGTTCAGACGTGCAAAGGGACGAAATACGACTTGTGCTGTGCTTGCAATCGTGCATGAACTTGTTTGATTCTTCACCAATATAAATACGAATGCCAAGGACGTTACTCATTTGTTTCCGGAATTTTGAAAAGACAAGTGTGAGTGAATCGATGTCAGTGTTAGTCAGTGC
Organism: Pachyrhynchus sulphureomaculatus; assembly: GCA_019049505.1. Lineage (NCBI taxonomy): Eukaryota > Metazoa > Arthropoda > Insecta > Coleoptera > Curculionidae > Pachyrhynchus > Pachyrhynchus sulphureomaculatus. The sequence goes on along the minus strand of CM032447.1, from coordinate 220,867,724 downwards.
CGGAAAAAGTAAGTACCTGCCTATTCGTTATTCATACTTTTGTTTTATATTGTAATAATATTATATTTGTTATGTTTGCGTGTAGTAGGTACGTAATAAAAATTAAATACTGAACAGGGCCATTATTCAATACTTCTATAAAAGAACAGAAAGCCAAGAAAGATTGAACTTTTAGTACTTTTTATTATAAAATTATTTATTTACCCGACTGTGGTGATTCACTAAAGGAGAGATATATGATTGACCCGCATGTTTGTACATATTTCAGTGCCCTCGTAGTTGCTAATGCTAAATGACTAAAAATATTTTCATAAATTGTACGTGTTTTTATGTACCACTCGTAACGTACATCAAAGTAATAAATAAATCATTAAAATCGCGGAGTTTTGATGTCAAAATATTCTTTAAAAGTATTTTCTCTCGAATTTACAGAAATGTATCAAAAAATAATTAATCAAAAAATATTTTATATTACATTAAAATAGGTTCAGCCGTTTTGTGAAAACCTTTATATGGGTCTTAGCAGTTTATTGCTTTTAATAATTAAAATCAGTTTTTCCGCCGGCATTTTGGTTTTTTCATTGCAACAATTAAATAATCCTATTTTATTCTGTTAAAATAGCCATATCCTGTTAAAGTCGCCTTATGATTACTAAAACAACATTTTTTTCTTTACAGGTAGGTAACTGATACGAAACATGGCTGAATCTATGTTAAAAAGAAATGTCGACAGTACAGTGTTGATTATTTGAAATTTGGTTTTCTTCCATCAAAGGCAGACAAACGATTGCCCATATGCCTTTTATGCAACAAAGTTTTGAGAAATGACTCTATGAAACCATCGAAGCTCGAAGATCATCTAAGAAGGTGTCATCCTGATAAAATAGGTTAAGATTTAAAATATTTTCAAACATTGAAGGAAAAATATGAAACGAGACCCACCGTGCACAGTATGTTCGCTTCAACGTCTCAAAGTAACGATGATGGCTTGCGGGCAATATAAAATATCTCATTGCTTATAGCAAAATCTGGAAAACCGCACACCATCGGAGAACAGTTAATTTTGTCCGCTGTTGAAGAGGTTTTAAAAACTGTTCTGCATAAACCTTCATTTGACGTACTCAAAAGAATTCCTTTGAGTAACAACACTGTACAAAGACGTATTGATGAAATGAGCTCTGATATTGAAAGCTTCTTGTGTAATTATCTGCAAACAACTCATTTTTCTATTCAACTGGACGAGTCAACTTTACCTGGTAATGAAGCATTATTATTGGCATATGTTCGATTTATTATGGACGAAGAAATCCATGAAGAGCTGCTATTCGCGAAAAGTTTGGAGACGGACACTAAAGGCGAATCAATATTTAATGTCCTGAGTGATTTTTTTAAGGAAAAATCGATTCCATTTACAAACATTATTTCGGTGGCAGCAGATGGAGCTTCTGCCATCTTCGGGCGATATCGTGGGTTTATAAGCCATCTTAAAAGAATTATACCAGGAGTAACTGCAATTCACTGTGTCATCCACCGACAACACCTGGTAGCGAAAAATTTGGGTGATAGATTGCACCAATCGCTTCAATTTATGATTAAAGCAGTTAACAAAATAAGAAACAATGCGTTGAATACCCGTTTATTTGCACAATTGTGAGACGAAAATGATGAAGACTCCCAACGATTGCTCTTACATACTGAAGTACGCTGGTTGTCGAAAGGTGCATGTTTAACAAGATTTTACTCACTTTTTGAATCAGTTTTAGAGTTTCTGGAAAGTAAAGATCCAGATTTAAAAGAAAACCTGATCAAATTGAAAGCAGACATCGTATCGCGTATTTGACAGATTTGTTCAAAAAATTTAATGACATTAACTTGCAGTTACAAGGGGACAGCCTAAATTTAATAAAAACAAAGGGTGTAATTTCGGCTTTTCTTGGAAAATTGAAATTTATGAAGCAAAATATTAGTCGGCACGAATTCTCCCAGTTTCCAAACTTGTCACAGACAGAATGCCTTGATGAGGATATTCAGACATACGTTCAACATTTAAATGCCCTGCATGATGACTTCAAAAATAGATTTGAAGATATTCTGACGATGGAAATACCACCATGGATCATAAATCCATTTGATGAAACGAAAGTGGCGAATGTGGTATTACAAGAGGAGCTACTCGAGCTTAGCACCAATGAGGAGCTGAAGGTGAAAATTAAAAAAGGTTATCAAACATTTTGGCTGAGGCAGAAATACCCGAAAAATATCCTGGGCTGTGGGAAATTGCGAGAAAACTTTTGACAGCGTTTCCCTCGTCATACCTTGTCGAAAAAAGTTTTAGTGTCGTTACAAACCTATTAACAAAAAAAAATGAGCAGATTGAACATCACAGAACGGGGAGATTTGCGGTTATTCCTTACAAAATTGAAGCCAAATATTGATAATTTGCTGTCAATCCATCAAGTACATCCCTCCCATTAAATTTATGACTATTTTTTTTTTAATTGTTGATTTGCATTGTTGAAGTTACGGTACGTTATTAATGTTTAATTTTAATTCTATTAAGTCTGTAATCATATTATTTTAATAAACAGAACACAAGAAAATATATTATTTTTCTTTTTATTTTTACCACTCCGAATTTAGGGTTGGAACTCAGCCACGACGCAAATTTCCATATTTAGATCTAATCTTCACATTTTTTGACGAGTTTGGGAATATGGTAGAAATGTAGCAGCAGGGGGTCTACCGAAACCAGTAAAATTTTGAAAGTGGTCTACGAGAAAAATAAGTTTGGGAACCTCTGGTGTAGACGGTCGTCGAATAATTCTGAGCATCTCTGAGGAACTTTCTATTGGTTAGAAAACGGATTTGGAGCGGGAAGTGTTTTCTTCTGTATTACGACAATACACCGGTTCATAATTCGTTCTGTACACAATAGTTTTTGGCGAAGAATTCATTGTTTATTCCCCTTAATCGCCTGATTTGGAACCCTGACACTTTGAGTTGTTTTCCATATGGAGATAAAGTTAAACGGTGGCCGCTTTAAGACGACAAAGAAGACTGTCCTCCCAAATAAATGTCCGTCCAGTGGAAAAAACGGTGGGACTGGTCCTTTAAAGGTAACGTGAGTCTACTGCTACTACAGATTTTATAGCGAAACTACTAAACTTACCTTTGCTAGTCTGAAGGCGGCCAACCACAACTTCCTAGTAAAATTATTCGGATCGGTAACCTTCTTGCTTTTGCAGCAAAACATCAGCTTAATAGCTCTTCGGGAACGGCCATCGTGCTTTGTCAAGTAGATGCCACCCCCGTGGGGGGCGCAGTGATACCTTTTGGTGTTCAAACCACTATAAATTTCCAAGTCAGCAACGTGGCCAATTGGGTCAAGGCGTTTCTTGCCTTTTTTCTCTTGGGCTGTGAGCTGTAACAAAAAATGATAATTAAAATTTCATAATAGATAATTGTCTTTAAAAGATTATAATACTTTAATGGTTAGTTATTTCGAAAAGTAACAAAGATCAGTGTCTACAGACGTGGAAAAGTAGATAAAATTGATGGTAGCTGATACATTTGACAAAACAGGAGTAAGTCAGAAAATAAATCTATAATATATATGAAATGCAACGTCTCTCTGTATGTCTGTCTGTCTGTCCGTTAGTGCGCTTATCACTGGAGAACCACTTATCCGATTTACGTACTTTTTTTTCAAAACATACATAGGTTCTCTGGCTAGGTTATAGGCTATATTTTATTACGATAGGTAGCATAAGGAATGAGCAGTGACGATAATAGTGAATGAAGTCAGAAAAAAGTTTGTCGCTAGCGCGTTCCCTTGCATTACACAGCCTAAACCATTAAATATGGAACAATATTATGTAGCAGAGAATATCTATAATCTATAATATATATAAAATGCAATGTCTTTCTGTCTGTCTGTCCATTAGTGCGTTTATCATGCGAAAACCACTTATCTGATTTACGTGTCTTTTTTATATTCCTACATATATTCTTTGGAAAGATTATATAATAATAATAATAATCTATATCTATAATATATATAAAATGCAACGTCTCTCTGTCTGTCTGTCTGTCCGTTAGTGCGCTTATCCCTCAAGAACCACTTATCCGATTTACGTTATTTTTTAAATTCATACATATGTTCTCTGACTAGGTTATAGATATATATTTTATTACATCTATAATATATATAAAACGCAACGTATCTCTGTCTGTCTGTCTGTCTGTCCGTTAGTGCGCTTACCACCAAGCATTTACGTGCTTTTTTTTTTAAACATGCTAAACCATAGAACAATATCATGTAGCAAAGAATATCTATAATATATATAAAATGCAACGTCTCCCTGTCTGTCTGTCCGTTAGTGCGCTTATCACTGGAGAACCACTTAACCGATTTACGTGCTTTTTTTTTAAACATACATATGTTCTCTGTCCAGATTATATATATTTTATTACGTTAGGTGATATAAGGAGTAAGCAGTGACGATAATAGTGAATCGAGTCGGAGAAAAGTTTGCCGCCAGCGCGTTCTCTTGCAATACACTGTCTAAAGCACTAAATATGGAACGATATCATGTAGCAAAGAATATAATATATATAAAATGCAACTTCTCTCTGTCTGTCTGTGCGTTAGTGCACTTATCACTTGAGAACCACTTATCCGATTTACGTGTTTTTATAAATTTATACATATGTTCTATATAATTCGATATAAGTCTAGATAATGGGAGATAAGGTGAGATAACGGAAGATAAGAATAAATAATGGGAGATAAGGAGAAATAATGGGAGATAAGCAGAGATAAGTCTAGATAATGGGAATTATGGTGAGATAATGGGAGATAAGGAGAAATAATGGTAGATAAGGAGAAATATTACGAGATAAGTCGAGATAAGCCTAGATAATGGGAGATAAGGTGAGATAATAGGAGAAAAGGAGAAATAATGGGAGATAAGGAGAAATAATGGGAGATGAGCAGAGATAAGCCTAGATAATGGAAATTATGTAGAGATAATGGGAGATAAGGAGAAATAATGGGAGATAAGAGGAAATAATGGCAGATATTTTATTACTTTAGGTAACATAAGGAATAAGCAGTGACGATAGTAGTGAATCAAGTCCACGCGAGCGGAACCGCGAGCACTGCTAGTGTATAATGAAGTAATTTCTGTCTATGGTACTAATACCTACATGGGGTGAAAAGTCTCGAAACTTTCCGAAAGATGGCAGCACAAACAAAAAAAACCCATACGATTTTGAGTTAGTGTGAACTCTCAAAAGATTCGTATAAAATTTTAATGACATTTTGCCTACTAGTTTGCGAGTTACAGCTATTTGAATGACGCTACTTTTAATTTTTTTGACCAAAAACAGCATTTTAACCATCAAAACATTCACCGTATTCGCCTGATTTGGCTCCATACGACTTCTATCTATTCTTACATTTGTCGAAGAAAGGAAAGTGTTATGCGGACATACAAGACATTCAAAGCGCATCGACCACTATAACGAAGCCCATCTCATATTGAGCGTGCAAAACGCTGTATCGAGTCCCAAAGGGACTATTTTGAACAAAATAAATGTGTTTGGTCAAAATAATTTTTTGTTCTCATTTCGAAAAAATTCTGTTTACTCTGTTGGATGCCGGAACCTCAAATAAAGTATTGTCCAACGCTAGTCACTACTTTCTTCCATCTTTATGGCAGCATATGAATATTACGTTGAAAGAATGATTCATCTTTTGAGGCTATCCACGAATCGACCCATTTTTTGGTATCCTCATAACAGTGGAAGTGCTGTTCAGACAGGTCGCGCGTCATAGATCGGAACAAGTGATAATCAGAAGGAGCAATGTCTGGTGAGTAAGGCGGGTGAGTTTGTGCATGTCTTCTTCAGCTTTTAACTCGTCCACTCCTGGCCATAGGCCTTTTCTAATATTTTCCATTTTGCCCTGTCTTATGCTTTCTGGTGGCAGTCTCCACCAGCTATCCTTTTGATATCATCTGTCCATCTCAATTGAGGGTCTACCTCTACTTCGTTTTGTCTTCCTAGGTCGCCACTCTATGTTTTTCAGTGGTCATCTTTTAACTTGCTATCTTGCGACATGCCCAGTCCATTGTCAGTTCAGTTTGGCAATATTTTCTATAATATCCGTAGCCCCTATTCCGGATCCCTCTACGTTAGATACATTGTTTGCATTCCGTATGTTGTTATCGGTAGAATACATGCATCGAAAACTTTCCTTTTCAAATTAATCGGGATACTACTATCTTTCAGCACAGAGAGAGTCTTCCAAATGCTGCCCAGGAGAGCTCTATTCGGTTGGTAACCTCCCTGTACTGATTCTCTTTCCCTAGAATGATTGAATAGCCCAAATAGATGTATTCACTAATATTTTCTATGTCCTAGTTCTGAATCGATATACGTGGGTGTTCTAGGCTCATTTTTTTTTGTTTTCCAGTAATTCATGTTCAGGCCAACCTGTTTCGACTCATAACTCAGTTGTTAAAGCATCGATTCCAATTCTTTCAAGTCACTTGATATCAACGCAATGTCATCCACAAATCGGAGATGGTTCATATATAGTCCATCAATTCTGATTCCTTTATCTTCCCGTGGTAGTTTCTTAAAGACATCCTCGAATATAAGTGCAAATAATTTTTGTGATATAGTATCTCCCTGACGAACGCCTTTTTCGACTTTAGTGCTCTCGGTTTTCGTCTCTTCATCTATTTTTATATGAAGAAAAGGGTTTTTGTAGATATTTTCGATCACTGTGGTATATCGAGTGTTAATTCTTGTTCGGTTCATGGCCACTAATATGTATCCAATTTCGACTGTGTCAAAAGCTTTCTCGAAGTCGATAAAGGCTAGATGTATTTGTACATTATATTCAGTTGTTTTCTTTATAAGGGATTTTATGGTTTGCAAATGGTCACTTGTGTTGAAGCCCTTTCGGAAACCAGTCTGTTCCACAGGTTGGTATGTGTCAAATTTTGATGTTAGTCGATTGGTAATAATTCTTGCAAATAGTTTGTACAAGTCGGACAATAAACTTATTGGTCTGCAGTTTTCTATGTTTGCTGAGCCTCCTTTCTTAAACAGCAAGATGATTTCTGCATCTAACCAGCTTTCCGGAACTTTTCCTTCCTGTAGGCCTTTATTAAAGAGCATACAGAGACAATTTTCTAGCGTTACTTCAAGCTGTAATTTTATCTTCGCCAGGGCTCGAGAGAGAGAGGAGAGGTGGCACCTTTGTATCAGGTTGACTGGGCGCTGGTCCTCACAGTCTCTCAGGGCTGGATGAAGCGAACTATATAGCCTCTCTTCAGTCAAGATCGTACTGCGTGGTGAAGAGCCACATCCGACCAGAGGTGATCCTGTTGGCGCAGAACAGTACGGATCTAGATCGGAAGGTCGATAAACATTCCTAGTGAAGGGCAGTAGCAACCACTAGTACCAAGAAAGGGCGCAGAGGAAATAATCCTGGACTGGTCATTCATTGGAAAATTACAGGTGGAGCTGAATCAGCAGAAAGGTTGTGATACTGTGACTCGCCAACCCGCACTGGCAAGCGTGGCGTTTTAATCATATCATCTTAATGAAATGCATGGTGCCTGGAAATGGTTGTACAATCAACTTCTAATGATTCTGCAAGTTTTTTTTTCCATTTGGCACGGGTCTTCATCAAGTAATGCCTCCAATTCTTCATCTTTAAACTTTTTCGGCTTGCCTGGACGTACTTTGTCTTCCGTATCGAAATCATCACTTTTAAAGCGTCGAAACCAGTGCTCACATGTTTTTATTGATGTAATATAATCACCATAGCAATCGCTGACTTTCAGCAGCGCTTTTCTTTGAAGTAAGCAGGAAAAGTTGCGTTTCCCGCAAATGGTGTTTTGTTGGCATGTAATTCGACATATTCAATGCTCAAAAAAATATGTTGTTTATAGTTCGGCAAAATAACATATACTAAAAATTAAAGTCTAATGCTCTTAAAAATCCTTCAAAATTAATTCACATTCCTTATATATTCACTAACTTTATATTTAATAATTTTGACTAAATCGGAATGATGAAAAGCCGGTACCTCAGTTTGGTTTAGTAGTAGGTAATGAGATTTCTGTAACTTGACTTTAAAATATTATTACGTTCATTTTGTAGATCGTATAATTCACACGGGAGGAGACGCGAACACTTTAGTATTTTATAGGACGTTAATTTTTTTGTAGAAATAAAATAAATATTAAGGCATTTATGAAATTACTATCTAATAGTTTGACCTTGATATGTCCCCAAAATTACCGACGTTTAATAATCAAAAAAAAAAATGAAAAGAACCATTAATAATTCATTTAATATAAATTTCTGTATCATATAAAATTTATTTGAAAATCGGAGTCGACGTGCAAAAAAAAAAATCAAATTTATGTCGTCTTTCCGCCGTATCTTTTATAATTTAGAAAAAGTCCCTGACAACGAATTTTTTTCCGCCATCTGAACCACGTAGGCCGAGCACTAACAGTAAACCAAATTTCGCACGCCCCAGAAATTCGCAACAATACCCATAGACCGGAAAAGTGTCACAGACCGTAAATTTTGACATAATACGACCGATAGAAAAGCTATTTGATTCGGTATTTGATGAATACGTCTATAACAGATAAATTTTAATTTTAAATTATATTTTTTGCTTATTTTCACTTTGTGAGTTTATCGCTGTCATAGCAAGAGAAAGCTATAGATGTCCTACTCACCTAACTACCATTAACAGGAAAAAAAAAATGTCCTAGTATACTGGTAAACACAATCTGTGGCACAGTATTTAGTATAACTACCAGCGTTATTTGGAAAGTTTTTTTATGGGCAGGGAATTTACGTTGAACTTGAATCACTGTAAATTGTACTTGGTGGGAAATGGGCAAATCAGTGATAAGTTTCTCGGCATAAAAGACTGCTTGAAAAGGGTTGTACGAGAAACGACAGCTGAACCTTATACGTGTGTGATGTATTAGCGAGACGTATATTCCTAGCATGCACCGCTCTGGAATGCAGCGGGCTACATACACCAAACCCTTTCCATGAAAGCACTTGTAAAACAGACATAAGTGGTTTATCGTTCTTCGATGTTCAAAGGAATCCAGGTTGCTTGAGAGTTTTGGCTCGCGAATCAAATCAGAATTTAAACTGCGTACAGAATTAACAGTTGTTATGGAGTGTAATGTTTTCTAGTTCCAAATAATATTCTCAAATCTTGAAAACCTCTCTTTGCTATGCATGTAACATGTTTAACATGTTCATGCGAAGACAACGTTAACATTTTTAGAAAAAATTGCCGCTTGGGTTTATATATATATATATATATATATATATATATATATATATATATACATAAATATATATATAATATATATATATATATATATATATATACATATATATATATATATATATATATATATATATATATACATATATATATATATATATATATATATATATATATATATATATATATATATATATATATATATATATACATATATATATATATATATATATATATATATATATATATATATATATATATATATATATATATAATATATATATATATATATATATATATATATATATATATATATATATATATATTATGCTGGTAACACAGCTATTACCATATCACGAGATATCTGGAAGGAAGTCACTGTTGAGGCCGAGAAAATTATGAGTACTGCCAAAATTTGGTTTGACAAGAGCTTATTGTCATTAAATATCGAGAAGTCTCATTTTATTTGCTATTCTAGGACCAGGGCGGCGATGGCTAATGTGGAGGCCATCAAAGTGCACGATAATGATTGTAAGAATTATAGTGCCAACTAAAAATAAGTTCTGTGGAAAAAGTGAAGTATCTTGGTGTTTATTTTGACAGACATTTGAAGTGGGAATTTCACATAGATTATGTTTGTAATAAAATTAGAAAGTTAATGTATAAGTTCAGCATATTAGGGCAAAGCTTATCGTAGAAATCTATCATAAATATATATAAAGCTCTCGTGGAATCCACTATTATTTATGGCGTGTGTATTTGGGGGGGCGGTCTATGATACTACCTTAAATACTCTTGAGTTAATACAAAAGAAAATCTTAAAAATAGCTTTATTCAAGAATAAACGGTTTCCTACGGAAACTCTATTTCAAGAAGCACAAGTTCTAAATGTTTCTAGTCTATATATAAAATCCGTGATACGATTGTTTTGTAATAACAAAATCGCGAAGAATATCGTTGAATACTCAAGAAACACAAGATATAAGGAAAAACTTTCCATAAGTACAGCTAGGATAAAATTTACTTCAGTACTAAAAAACTTGCTTTCTACAGCTCCTAGAATATATAACGCCATGCCACGATCCTTTAAAAATAAACCGTTTTCAAAAACAAAGAGACAAGTCACCACATGGTTACTTCAATTAAGGGGAGACTTGTTCTTGACTTTAGTATAGTTGAATTGATTTGTTATCTGACTTGTTTGTAATTTGTTTCATATATTGTTGTGTATATAAAAGAATGTTAATTATAAATTTTATATTTCTTCAATAGGTGCACGCACAAATTCTCGGAATTAATTGTGCATCTAGATTCACTGTAAATTGTAATTTGATTTTCTTTTAAAAATAAAGCATATTATTATATATATATATGTAGTAACTCGAAGTTTTCTGTAAGTAGAATTTTACTCGTTTTCCCTGCACATTTTCTATATTTACAATGTGTTTTAACCTTTCTAACTCGAATTTCTATAACTCGCCATAAGTCGAAATCAATAGCACGCTCCAGTAACACATCAGTCTCAATAATTCGAATTTTCAGGTACCAAATAAACTTTTTGCACGTTAAAAGATCGAGACGCCACTGGGCCTTCGCGTGCAGTCTTCAAGATTTGTGGAGTTGAGTTGCACTGTCGTTTATCCTCTGCGTGGTTTTTGGGGAAACCCCCGAAGCACGGCGGGATCCACTGATTTCCGTTGTTAATAGAGTTGGGCGATACTGTGATTTTTTTAGTCACGCTGTTATATGTTACTGTGATTTTTTAATATCAGTGATTTTTAAACGTGAGTGATCACAGTTTTTTTTTTGAGACCACGACCAGTACGCCACGTTATTGATATTGATAGGGCCGCCTATGCAAATTGGTGATTTTCGCGATTATCACTTATACGCTTTTGTTCTTTGCTGCTACTGTGCTACTTCTTGTTTGGGTCATGTTTATTTATTTATTATTTATTAGAAAGAGATATGGGAGGTGATTGGTGATGTCTAGGGATGAGCGATATTTCACGAACTGTGATTTTTTCATTGATATTTAATAATCACTTATGTCTTCAGTCTGAGAATGAACCCTGAATTTTGAACGAAAACCTTCACGTGAAATTTCCATTTGTTCACAAAACTGTTTTTTTTTAAACACTCACTGTAAACAAACTACTTCGCCAATTTTTGAGCTGCCACTGATTTAACAATAATAAATGCCAAATTTTATAACAATGGTAATGCCACATCTCAATAGCGCTATCCAGTGGTCGTTTGTAAAAATTTAAAAGGCGCCCCTCGTATAAATCGATATGAAAGGGTTCCATTTATTTTAGTAACACTTAGGCTAAAAAGTTTTTGGTCTAACTACTTAAAACATTTTTTTTTTTTGCAAAATTTGACTTTATTCATCAATACAGTCTCCTCCAAGAGCGATACAATTAGTCCAAAGCAACATTTCTATACTTTCTTATAGACGGATTTGTCTTTGCCTTCAAAATAGGTCTCAGTTTCGGCGATAACTTCTTCATTGGAGACAAATTTCTTTCCCGCGAGCATTTTTTGAGGTTTGCGTATAGCTGATAGTCGCTGGGGGTCAAATCGTGGGAATACGGTGGATGAGGAAGCAATTCAAACTTGAATTCACCAATAACTTTATATAATATTCGCTATTGATAGTTTTTTCCCTTCTCAGCATAGGCGATCCCAAAATACGGAGGCTACAACCTTCCCAGCCGACTGTTCTGTCTTCGGTCGCTTAGGCGCCTTTCACCGGCTGCTGTCCACTCAGCTGACTGCCGGTTTGATTCCGATGTGTAGTGGTGGATTCATATTTCATCCATTGTCACCTATCGCATAAAAAATCAATTTTATTCGCTTAAACAGGGCCAAACAGCGCTCAGAATCATCAACATGTTGATTTTTGGTCCATTGTGAGCAAACGCGGTACCCAGTTCGAACAGAACTTTCTCATGCCCAAATTTTCATGCAAAATATGTCCAACACGTTCTGTTGATATCTTTAGGGTGTCGGCTATCTCACGCAATTTTACTTTACGGTCATCCAAAACAATTTTGTGGATTTTTTTTATGTTTTCCGGTGTATCTACCTCATTTGTGCGTCCAGATCGTTCAGCACCATTTGTATCTGTACGACCGCGTTTAAATTCAGCATACCAGTAAATGATGAGTGATTTTCCAGGGGCAGAGTCCCCGTAACACTTATCAAGCCATTGCTTTGCTTGAACGGTATTTTTTCCATCAGCACACGAAATTCGATTTTTTCCATTGTTTTGAAAATATCAAAAGTAACGTCACTAAAATCACTGTAACTTATGAACTAATCGTCGAAATGTCATGAAATTTTGATACGTATCATTTGAAGATTGGTACTTCCTAAAAATCATATGAATATTTTTTAAAAAGGCGACATCTATGTGTAAGACCAAAAATTTCAGCCTAAGATTTATAGGTTTTCTGATTAATATTATTTTTTTTTGTATCATTCAACTTGTTTATGCTAACGAGATTGTAAATGGGAGTTGATTGATAAAAAATAATACGTTATGGATAGGTTTAGATTTTGAAACATGATCTTCCTTTAGGTTAGGGAGTGAGGAAGTGCTAAGGCTCGCGTAGGCAGAGTCAAAAAGAATATTTATTCTCTAATATAATAATAAAAATTAATTTTACAATTGTCCGATATTATTCATACGATCTTGCGGAAAACATGTTAATTAGAATATAAACCTGGCCCACAGGACAGCAAATAATATTATTAATTGGTAGACCCCCTCAAAGTCCCATAAAGTTATTTTTTGTAGCGCAAATTTACCAGACCAAAACAAATAAAAAGTACATTTAAAGTATTTAAATTGACATGAGTTAAATAAAGTTAACCCGATGGTCCAATAGGATAATAAATTTAATTTTGAATGCAATTGCAGCATCCCGATGGCGCTCGGTGAAGCGAAAGTGCACACACAAGTTAATTAAAACTGTTTTATTGTTCGTAATTAACATTGTTTGATAATACCAATTAAAGCGTGGCGCCGCAATGGCAGATAAAATGTTTTAGAGAGAAATAGATAAAATATTATCATTTTTCTTTTTTTAGTACAGGATAAAGAAACGGGTGTCGTCAATTCTAGCTGATTAAAACTTACTACTATGGCGCTCTCATATTGCCACAAGATCCTAAAGCAAAGATTTTAAAAATTCTGACCCGAAAACGACGTACCTGACTGCAACAACGCCCGAAAACAAATAATCTGCAGTTGAAACGGTCAGTTGCATATAAATACATACATACCTACAGCTTAACCAACAGGGGCACATGCTACCCCACCCCTATGAATGCAGAAAATATGCCTATTAGTAACAAAACTTTTTTTTTATTGGTGTTCCTCTTTTGTGGAAAATTTCCACTCCTATGTCACGGATTTTTAAATTTCCTGTAAGTTTTTAGAGTTCCCCTGTACGTAAAAGTTAAATTTTATATTTAGAGTTCCAGTACAAGTGAATATTTTTTTAACAAGGCGATTCGCTTCTTGCTTGTCTTTAAAGAAAACGCTCTTTGTATCCATATGTGTCCTGGACCTGGCTGCGTCACTGGTACTTACCTATATATATATATATATATATATATATATATATATATATATATATATATATATATATATATATATATATATACGAGTATATATATATATATATATATATATATATATATATATATATATAT